>JALIGW010000001.1:17049577-17649577 GCA_023053685.1 Diadophis punctatus similis | reverse complement strand
GCTTGAATATAGCAATAGCACTTTACTTATATACCGCTTCATAGTGCTTTACAGCCCTCTCTAAGCAGTTTACAGAGTTCAGCATATTGCCCCCAACAATCTGGGTCCTCATTTTACCGACCTCGGAAGGATGGAAGGATGAGTCAACCTTGAGCCTAGTGAGATTTGAACAGCTGAACTGCTGAACTAGCAGTCAGCCTGCAGTGGCTGCATTTAACCACTGCACCACTTCAGCTCTTTGAACACATGTGCACGGCTTGAAAATGTGGCTAAATAGGATGGCATAGCGCCGGGGCGGCCCCACAGGTCGCTACTACCGGTTCACCCAAACCAGTCCAAATCGGCTGAATACCACCTCTAACCTGGACCCCAAATTATGTAGGCCAGGGTTTTTTCTTCCAACCTGGGGCCTTCCCAGTGTTGGTCTTCATCCTAGAATGCCCAGCCATCCAATATATAAGACTAGGAGCCCATCTCCAAATTTTCTGACAAAATGTTTTTTTTTTTTTTGTGCATCCTTGGTATTATAGTTGATTTTTGATTACAGAGGGTCCTATCTAAAACTTTCAACATATTAAGCAACTTCTCTGACACCAAATGCAACCTCATCTGGAACCGGCCTTTTGGGTAGACGCCACCCCTGAAATTGGAACTCCTATTCCCTAAGTCCACGTTACAATCCTGGAACCTACAATGCAAATAGCATAACCTTATTGTGATGAATCAGCAGATCTGGCGGTTCCTTAGAACTATTCATGTGACAGAGCCAGATTTATGGATTCTCCAGCCCTCACTATTTATCTCCTGCTACTGGAGCCTTCTATGGCTCTGTGACGGATCCAGAAACCACACAATACTTGTTAGACCAGTGTTTCTCAACTTTGCCAACTTTAAGATGTGTGGATTTCAACTTCCAGCCCACACATCTTAAAGTTGCCAAGGTTAAGAAAAACTGTTAAGCTAATTTCCTAGTCAGCCATGTCTAATCATGTTTACACCACATTCTATTTGAATCTACATTCGAAGCCGATATTCCAATGACTCCATTTTATGATGGGAGAACCAGCAAGATATTGGCTGGTCAGTTTGGATGTTCCTTCTTGGAAGCTACATCCACACCCACTCACCCTTTGTGAACCTGCTTTGTCTTCAAAAGGATACAAAGAGTAAAGATATGAGCATGCTGGGCAGCCCCAAGGAAACCTCAGGAAGGACAAATAAACGATTAAAGTTCTGATAAGTTGTTACATTTTAGTTACCGTATTTTTCGGAGTATAGGACGCACCGGAATATAGGACGCACCTTAATTTTGGGGGAGCAAAACAAGAAAAAAATAATTCTGCCATACCTAGCATTCAATACTTTAGCAAGTGACTGTGGTATGCCCCCCTCCTTTCTCTCTCTCTCCCCCCTTCCCCTCCCTCTCCCTCTCCCTCCCCCCTCTCTTCCTCCCTCCCTCTCTTTGAAATAAATCTGCTGGCTTTAGTGGGGTTTCTATGGACACCCCACCGTTTGCCCTGTTTTTGGAATGGGGAGAAAAGTGATTGCAGAAGCAAAAAAAGAGCATTGCGTTTCAGGCTGCAGCCCGAAAACACTTCCCTCCCCGATTCCAAAATTGGAGGAAGGCTTTTTGCACGCCGCTCAGAGCATTGCATTGCAGCCCCTGCTGCCGCGGGGGTCTCTGCCTGAGAAGGACCCTCAATCAGCCACCTCTAGGGAGCCACCCCTGTCCTCAGGAGGCAGCCGCCCCTTTAAGAGTGAAGGAGCTTTTTTATTTTTTATTTCCCTCCTTCCAGCCTGAGCCGGCCGATCGCAAGCCCGCCGCCGGCAGTGACAGCGCGCCACAGACATTCGTGGAGGGGATGGGATCGCTTGCCACCGCCGCCGCCGCGCAGGTATGTGAGTCGCCCGGGGGTCAGCCGCACCTCGGGTTGGAGGGTCCTTGTCCTGCTGCTGCCCCAAGGAAGCTGCTGAGCTGAAGAAGTCTCCACCCACCTGCCAGCTCGCCACTCAGCCTGGGGAGGAAAGCGTTTTCAGGAGGCAGCGCTGCGATCCCCTTCCCGATTCCAAAAGGCTGAGTGGCGAGCTGGCAGATGGGTGGAGGCTTCTTCAGCTCCGCAGCTTCCTTGGGGCGGCAGCAGGACAAGGACCCTCCAACCCGAGGTGCGGCTGACCCCTGGGCAACTCACATACCTGTGTGGCAGTGGCAAACGATTACCTCCCCCCTCCCCTCCGCGAACGTCTGCGGCGCGCTGTCACTGCCGGCGGGCTCGCGATCGGCCGGCTCAGGCTAGAAGGAGGGAAATAAAAAATAAAAATGCTCCCTCACTCTTAAAGGGGCTGCTGCCTCCTGAGGACGGGGGTGGCTCCCTGGAGATGGCTGATTGAGGGTCCTTCTCGGCAAAGAAGAGCATCGCGTTTCCGGTGGCGGGCAGCGCCGGTTGCACGCCCCATTTTGGGAATCGGGGAGGGGATCGCAGCGCTGCCGCCTGAAAGCGCTTTCCTCCCCTGGCTAAGTGGCGGGCTGGCAGGTGGGGGTGGGGGCTACATTCGGAGTATAGGACGCACCCACTTTTTGACCCTCTTTTGGGGAGTAAAAAGGTGCGTCCTATACTCCGAAAAATACGGTGTTTTGTCTTAGATAGATTTAAACTGCAACTAGCATTTCTAACTTTTTGATAAATGTATTGATTGGGAACTTGGAGCTAACTTTCCATTTTTACCAAGCAAAGATAGCAAATAGCACTTAGACACTGCTTTACGGTGCTTTGCAGTCCTCTCTAAGCAGTTTACAGAGTCAGCATATTGCCCCCAACAATCTGGGTCCTCATTTTACCAACCTCGGAAGGATGGAAGGCTGAGTCAACCTTGAGCCTGGTGAGATTTGAACTACCAAACTGCTGGCAGCTGGCAGTCAGCAGAAGTAGCCTCCAGTACAGCACTCTAACCACTGTGTCACCGCAGCTCTTCAAATGATCTTTTTTTAGTGATCTTATTCCTGTGCAGTTGATTATGTTTATGGTTATTTAGTCCTTAAGAACAGAAAAACACAACTCTGAAAATAGCAATAGCAATAGCACTTAGACTTATATACCGCTTCCTAGTGCTTTACAGCCCTCTCTAAGCGGTTTACAGAGTTCAGCCTCTTGCCCCCAACAATCTGGGTCCTCATTTTACCCACCTCGGAAGGATGGAAGGATGAGTCAACCTTGAGCCTGGTGAGATTTGAACTGCCAAACTGCTGGCAGCCGGTGATCAGCAGAAGCAGCCTGCAGTACTGTACTCTAACCACTGCACCACCGCGGGAACAGGGATTTGTCCTTCTCAAAGGATGGAACTTGAATCCCTGGAGTGTCCTGTGTTCAGCTGGAGGTTTAGTAATTCTGTCTTCTAATAAGGTTCCAAAATGAAGAGCCAACAAACCATATAAAATAAATTGTTGGCATTCTAGTAAAACCAGCAGAATTAAAGCACACAAACATTAGCCTTAAAAACAAAGGACAGTCAGCGCTGGCAAAAGACCAAAATAAACTCTCTAAATAAATAAATAATTTTACTTCCCGTCTTCCATTTCAAGAAATTGTCACAGCAATTAAAACTATAAAACTGATGGAGACTCCTAATCCTGAAGGTTTCCTAATGGTTTGCTACAAAACATCTATTGCTTGTCTCCTATTTGACTTGAAGACTACAATGAAGCTGTTTCAGATCATTCCCTGCCTTTTTATTTTTACCTAGGCAATCCCTGACGCACTGGGTCAGCATTTCAGAGATACTGTATTTCCTTACCTGGACAGAGAAACAGACTGTTCATGGGTGGACCTCTGACTTCCTGCTGGTTTCCCCATTGAGTTTCCTTATGGGAAACTGGCATGGGGCATCAGAAATCAATCTATCTATCCTAATCTAATCTAATCTAATCTAATCTAATCTAATCTAATCTAATCTAATCTAATCTAATCTAATCTAATCTAATCTAATCTATCTTCCTTCCTTCCTTCCTTCCTTCCTTCCTTCCTTCCTTCCTTCCTTCCTTCCTTCCTTCCTTCCTTCCTTCCTTCCTTCCTTCCTTCCATCTCATGTTGAATTGTGGAGTGTACCCATTCTCATTTCTATGCTGTCTTGGTAAATGTGAATAAATTCATCCTGCTGATTGGGGTTCTGACATTAAATGTCAATGTAATTGTCGGATAGGAATTTTCCTATCAAGAAGTGATATAGGATCTTGCTTCCCTGAAGTCATTCGTACTTAGAAAATAAAACCGAGATTCAATTCTAATTAACAAAATATTTATTTCAGTACAAAAGTAACCAAAAAATATAAACCTTTAATAAGCTACATTTTCTCAGCTAAGAGTTCACGTCTTCCTCGGGCGAGGCTTCGAAGGAGAAGAAGATAGGAGGAGACAAAACTCCTGGAATGCACACATGCGTAGTAAAACATATCACATGTCTGCTTGATTAGGAAATACAGTAAACCTAGAAATAGTAGAAATGCTCAACTGGCAATTATTCACATCGTGACAGTGATCATGGATCTCGAATAATCACAGAACAGTTCCATCTATTCTTCATTGGAAGGACTTTGTAGTTATCAGAGGACGTCATTGGAAGAGGACATTGTATAGATAGTCCTTCAGCTACAACCATAATTGAGTCTGCAACTACGGTTGCAAGTCGTGACAGTTGTAAAGCGAGTCAATCTGTGACTGGACCTGATTTTGTGTCAATTGTGAAGCAAACACGGTCATCTTTAATGCAGCAGCTGTTAAGCAATAGTCAAATAAGACACATTCCTGCCTAAGCAGGGGGTTGGACTAGAAGACCTCCAAGGTCCCTTACAACTCTGCTATTCTATTCTATTCTATTCTATTCTATTCTATTCTATTCTATTCTATTCTATTCTATTCTATTCTATTCTATTCTATTCCATTCCATGTTCTATTCTATTCTATTCTATTCTATTCTATTCTATTCTACTCTACTCTACTCTACTCTACTCTACTCTACTCTACTCTATTCTATTCTATTCTATTCTATTCTATTCATCAGCCCATAGAAGGCATAGGATATGTAAGCATCACTGGCTTCAATAACAGTAAGCGCAGATCAAGGATCAACATGATTGCCACTTCCAGCTGCATCCGCAGGTACTTCAGGATCTTGTGTAGCAGCAAAATCAATGTTAATGCCCCTCCATTCCAGGCCATGCAGGTGGTATTGAATATGAATGCACCTGTTCCTCCTGTCAGTGAGCCAGAAACTCCAAAGCAACACAATCAGTATGTGGACTGGTTACAGCCAGACATTTTCCAGTCAGCCTGAGCAAATAGACCAACCAAATTTTCAGCAAGAACAACTCCTTCGGATGGATTAACACTTATCATGGTTCCCCAGATTAGTTCCATCAACTGGAAGAAGGGTATGCTAGCTACCATCCTTCATTGTCCAATCTCAAATCAATGTTCCCAACATGCTGGCTGGGGAATTCTGGGAGTTGAAGTCCATATATCTTAAAGCTGCCAAGGTTGAGAAACTGCTTCACATAGTGGTCATACCCAGGAGCAATTTAATGATCCGTGGAACTATTCCAGCTACTCACAGGATGGCTATCAACCAAATTTCAAATGTGGACTCCGGACAAAGTGGTCCTCAAAGAGCGACTGAGGTCATAGATGGCCTCCATGACCCAACAGAGCGATGCTTCAAATGAACCTGTCAACCCTGGCCTGAAGCCATCTTGGAGCTTCAGTGTTGCCACACTGGAGCTGAGGGATAGGGAGGGGGGGATTAGAGATAGCTGGGGTTTTGTAGCCAAGATAAAATACTTTCTCTTGGGAACCAAGGACATTCTACCACCTGGTCAGAGGAAGGAGTAGTGATGACACCAGGCAACCAGACAGGACCTTGATTGGACCATGTGACTGATTGTTTGGGGTTTGAGGGAAATCTTTTAATTCTGTGAAAATCGCGGGAACCTTCAGAGTCAGTTTTCACCAGATCTGTGCCAATATGATATATCCAATAAAGCTATTCCTTGAGGAATCTACCTGCCTTGGAGTTTTACTTGGAACCCTGACAGAACCCTCAGCAACTGAATTAATCTAATTCACAGGGTTGATTTTAAATGCCCAAAACATTGGCCAGTGCACTATATACCTGTTACCAGAAGAGTTACCTCTGTTCTCCTGTTTGGAAGCTCAGTGAGGCACTGTTTTCATTGCCCATAAAGACAAGACGGCAGGTGTCAGCTCATATTACCTGGATAGGGCGGGAAATGCCATTTGTGCTGCATGCTCTATTCTGAGTGTCACCTTGACTGTGCATGTAAGATCCAGAGCCTTGCTTTGTGTTGTGTGTTGCAGCCCTTGTCCTGGGCAAAGCTTCCCCAGAGACCCAGATAGCTTTGATCCTGCTGGCCCTTCCTGAAGTGCTAAAGACCTAGGTGGGCATTTTGGCCAAGTGTGTGTGTGGGGGGGAGAGATTTGTTGGTTGATTTGTCTATTTGGTGTTCATTATTGATTGTAAAATGGGAGGATTAATCTGGACCTTGGCACATGTTATATCGATTGCTGTTGCCATTTCTTCAGCTTCTTCTTTTTAATTAATTTGATTTGTTTTGCTGTTCCTCAGTTTTAATTCGGTGTTAGCTACCCAGAGTGAGTTGCCAATAAAATAAAAAGGGGGAAAGATGACAGGGAGGAAAAACAGCTTCTCAAAATGCTTCAGGTTTGCAGAAATAATAGTATTCCTGCAAACCTGCAAACCAGCAAACCAAAGGCAACCTGATGCTCTAAATAAATCTCTTAAAAGAGGTGGATTTTTGTTTCCTCTTGGCAACTGGGATGTTGCTATTTACGTCGAAAGTCTTTCCGGGCAAATGCCAGCAGTGTGGAAGTGACTTTGCCCTCCTCTTTTTAAGTGCTTCTCCTGGTATCATTCAGCTATATTTGAATGCCATTGATCGCTCCAGCTCCCTGGGACTGGCGGGTGAATCCATTTGCGGCTTGAGGAGCCCATTTAAAACTCTGAATTGTGCTGCATTTTTCAGATGAGGCAGGGGTGGGGAGAGGAAGCCCATACAATTCAGCCAGCCATGGGGCTATTTTAATCACAGCCCCACTCTGGTGCTGGGTGTAAGTTGAGGGTGGGGAGAGTTCCTTCAAAATCCCCCAGGAGCAATGAACCATTATTATTTGTCCTCTGTCTTTTGCCACCAAAGTCTAAGGTCCTTCTGATGGCTCTGGGAGAAGCATGATTCACGCTTCCCAAGCTTCTCAAATGAAGGAAGGCTGCTCTGTCTAACCTAGGGGTGGTCAATTAATTTTCCCAAGGTGCCACATGAGAAACTGTGACTGTTGTTGAGGGCCACTGCCCATCTGTCGCCACACCCTGCCACCACCACTGCTGCTTGCCGGACAGGGACATGTGCCTGTGGGCTGCAAAATGCCCAGTTTTGGTCTAACCCTAAGATCATTCTTCACATTCAGATTACAGATTAACAGAGTTGGAAGGGACCTTGTAGGTCATCTAGTCCAACCCCCTGCTCAAGCAGGGGACCCTACACCATTTCTGAGAAATGGCAGTCCAATCTCTTCTTGAAAGCCTCCAGTGATGAAGCTCCCACAACTTCCGAAGGCAACTTCTGTTCGATTGGTTGATTGTTCTCACTGTCAGAAAGTTCCTCCTTGTTTCTAGGTTGAATCTCTCCTTGATCAGAGAAGTGTTTATCTCAAGCATGTTTAAACTCAATTACTGATGATTGACCTCTACTTTGGCTGGAAGCTGGTTTGAAGCTCCCACTACTTTTTCTTTTGTTCTTGATTTTTGCTTCATATTGAAATAGCCTTTCGGGGATTGCAATTTTGCTTTGTGTGGAGATACCCAGTGGTTGTGTGTTCCTTTATCAGTCACCTGCTGACCAAGCTAAGGAAGTAAAACAATTTAAGAACGAGAAGAAAACAGAGACGGGGGTGAAGAATTGGGCAAAAAGAATATGAGCAAATTGTGCCTTTCTGAGTAGCCATTTCAGCTGAATTAAGGGTGGTTACATCATTTTCCAAAGAAATTTGCAACATCTGCCTTTTTTCCACTACAACCTTCAATCTGCTTCTAGACCAGGGGTGTCAAACTCGATTTCACTGAGGGCCGCATTAGGGTTGTGTTTGACCTCAGGGGCGTGGTCACGTTAAAAAACTTCATCATCATCATCATCATCATCATCATCATCATCATCATCATCATCATCATCATTTTGAAGTATAGGTAGTTCTCAACTTACAGCCACCATTCAAAGTTATGACAGATCCACCAAAAGCTATTTATGAGCTGGTTTTGAAGTTATTATAGCCACGTGCACACATACCTGCAGTCACATGATTGCATTTTGGGTGCTTGGCAACGGACTCATCTTTAGGGTCATTTGCAGTTACATGATTGCGAGTTTTGAATTTTTTGCTAATTTCCGGTGTTTACTTCTGATTTCCAGCAAACGTGTCCATTGGGTAAAATTGGTTCACTTAATGATTGTAGCATTTGCTTAACAATGGCAGCAAGAAATGCTGAAAAATTGGGTTTGGTCATGTGAACATATGAAGGCATAATGTATTATATAAACTTACAACTGCAATTTGTAAATTATTATTTAGATTATTTATTCTAAATCATGTAATATTTATAAATCATTATAAATCATGATTCAAAGCTTAGTATGTTGTAGCGTGTTTTAGCAAACTGTCTAAATATGTAAGGGCAGTCTGTAGGAGGGAGTGGTCCTTTTGGACAGACACATAGAAACAAAATTGCTAGATAAAATTGTTCTCCAATCAGACCCCATAGGATTGTTCTAATATTTTCTTCCAAGAATGTGACATCACAATGCACATTCAACACACCCTATTAAGACATCATTTTGTTCTTGTAATCAGCCAAAAAAAGTTACATTTATTCTACTCCGAACAGAGGTGGATTCCTGCCGGTTTGGACCGGTTCTATAGAACCGGTAGCGGGAATTTCCCCCTGCTCGCCGAACCGGCAGCAATGGCTGGCTGGCCATGCCCCTGAACCGGCTCTCTCGGAGGTGCCGTAGGTACAGCCATCTTGTTTTTTGCTTCTGCGCATGCGCAGAAGCTGGGTTTTAAGCACTGCGCATGTGCACACACACGTGCGGGGCGCCCACGCAGCACATGAGGAAGCGAACCGGCAGCGAGGTAAGTCAGAACTCACCCCTGACTCCGAAGCAGCCCACATGTTACCAAATCCCATATGAGGAGAATGGAACTAGGGTCACATGGTAATAAATTATGATTTGCTTAACCATGGTTTAAGACCAAAAGCTATAAGTAGTTGTTTCTCAAGTTTTTCTAATTTACTCATGGTATATAAATTCAAATTGTTGGGATTTATATAATATTTTGTTAAAACCAAAGAAATCATATTATAATTTCATGTGTTGGGTGAACTATATCTGAGTATAGCATGTTTGGTTTCTAGAAATGCATCATTGGTCAGCTCAGAAAGAAATTCTTTAATAGCTGTTTTTTTCTTTTCCATTCCCTTGCTTTTCACCCATAACTGAACACAACTTATGTGTTTCTTCCACTGACATCACATCTACGGTAATAATTTATTCCCATTGAATGGACTTAGCTTGCCTCTGGCTTCCTCAGATTTACTTATTTCTCCATGAAGGAGCAGCTTCCCATCCTCTGACTTCTGGCTTTGGTCAAGAGCAAGTGGTAGCAATGGTTCAGCCAATCCTTCACTCTTGAATTTAACTCTTTTGTCCCCCTGTGCCTGCCAGGAAAGAGCCAGACCAAGATTGTGCGTGCTTCATCTACATTCCAATTGTTGTTGAACTACAACTCTCAGCAACTAGCTAGAGAGGTCACCAGTAAAGGATGTTGGGAGATATCGTTCACTTACAAAGTGTACCCACATACCTCAATGGTTCTTTAACCAGATTTTACTGAAGGAAACATAGTTGGTTGGGAAGGATTATACAAAACCTAAATCACGAGCGGGCAGCAACAAAAATACAGCATAACCAAGGCCATGACCGTATTCATAGCCCAACCATTGCAGATAATCCTCAACATACAGCCATTTGTCTATGATAGCCAACTCCCACCAGAGATTCGGACCATCCCCACTCTACTGGCCTTTCACAAAGCCGTGAAAACATGGCTCTTCCGGCAGGCGGGGTGAAGAAGAAGAACATCAGATTCCCCCATGAATGAATGGTTTTTAACATTATGTCATGTTTTTTAAAGTGTCATGTATTATTGTATTGTTCTTATACCTGTTGTACGCCGCCCTGAGTCCTACGGGATTGGGCGGCCTATAAGAACTTTTAATTTAATTAAATAGCACTGAAAAAGTGACTTATAACCAATGTTCCCTGTAAAATTAGAAAATGGCACGTGGCAGTTAAAAACTGCCGCGCGGTGTTTTCTTTTCATGTGCGCGGCCGCGCAGGCGCGCTGCCTCTACAATTAGAAAATGGCATTCTCTCATTACGTGTGCGGCCGCGCAGCCGCGCACCTTAGAGGGAACAGTGCTTACAACCAATCCTCGCACTTACAATCATTGCAGCATCTCCCCATGGTCACACAATCAAAATTCAGGGCTTAGCAACCAGCATGTATTTATGACGGTTGTAGCATACTGGGGGGGGGGGTTTCACGTAAATGCCATTTGCAGATTTCCCAGCCGTCTTCCAACAAACAAAATCAATGGGGAAGCCAGATTCACTTAACAACGGTGGCAAAAACGAACATATAATTGAGTGCAACTCACTTAACAGCCGTCTTACTTAGCAGTGGAAATTCTGATCTCAATTGTGGTCATAAGTTGAGGACAATCTGTGCATCCTGGTTTTTCTGGCCTGATCCCTGGGAGAAGATATTTAAGGAAAGCCAACAGGATTAGGGGATCTATGGTGTTCCAAATGTCATTTAGCTGACTATGTAAGCCAGAATCACTTGAGGAATGGGGAAGAGAAAAGGCAATGGCCTGTAGACAGTTAATTTTGTTAATGAGATTTGGGGAAAGCATAAAAGGTCCTGTGTGTCCTCCAGTACATGGAGGTTTCCAAATTTGATTATAGTTCAACTGCAATTTTTTTTGTATTGATTATGTGCCATCAAGTCGGGGTTGACTCTTAGCAACCACCCAGATAGTTTTACTTGTCAATTATAATTACTATTGACACAATCATAGTATGGAATACACGTTAAAGGGAAAGAAGGGGAAACTTCTTTCTGCTTCTCCCTCTTATATAATGATTATAATGCAGAGTTTCTCAACCTTGGCAAGATTAAGACATGTAGACTTCAACTCCCAGAATTCAACTG
Source organism: Diadophis punctatus similis (assembly GCA_023053685.1). Classification (NCBI taxonomy): domain Eukaryota; kingdom Metazoa; phylum Chordata; class Lepidosauria; order Squamata; family Dipsadidae; genus Diadophis; species Diadophis punctatus. Next base: position 17,638,223 of record JALIGW010000001.1, on the reverse strand, counting down.
GGAGTTGAAGTCTACACGTCTTAAACTTGCCAAGATTGAGAAACAAGCTATTATTTTATGTAAGGAGAGGCTGCAAATCTTCCAGAAAAAGAAGGGGGTGGAGGAGGACTTGGGAGACCAGGGGCAGGCAGGTCCAAGCCTGCACCAGGCCTCTCATGGCCTCCCCCACCTGTGAGATATCCCATGGTCCACTTAATGATCTGCACATTGCTTAAAGACCACATCGGGGAGAGCAAGGGTTGGGGGTCGTTAAAGGAGGCAATCATGTAGGTGCCTTATTTAACAACTAGGAGCCGAGGTGGCGCAGTGGTTAAAAGCAGCACTTCGACCTTCAGCTGATTGCTAGTTCAGCAGTTCAGCTGTTCAAATCTCACCGGCTCAAGGTTGACTCAGCCTTCCATCCTTCCGAGGTGGGTAAAATGAGGACCCAGATTGTTGGGGGCAATATGCTGAACTCTGTAAACCGCTTAGAGAGGGCTGTAAAGCACTATGAAGCGGTATATAAGTCTAAGTGCTATTACTAACTATCATAACTTGTGACCTTAACAGGCAGGCTCCATTACGGTTGTGAGTCGAGGACCATCTGTAAAGCACTGATTGAAAGGAATCCTCAAGGATGAAATATGATGGTGGCATTCAGCTCTCAGAGTGACGTCAAAAGGATGGTGCATTTAATTACCAGATGCAGGAAGTAAAGACCAACTCAGCTGGTTCCAGAAACGCAACGGCTGAATGATGACTTAACAGTTCCATGGTTCATCTCTTGCTTATAAAAGCTTGGCCTGATTGTAATTTCTCTGAACACCAGGATCTCCTTCTTTTTCTATTTCCCGAGTCTACTTACAAAGGCCACATACTGCTACGTCCAAGAGAAGCATCAGAAGGGTCATAGAAATCCCCAGGATTTGCAGGAGGTTTTCCCCAGCTTTAAAGAATGCGATGCCCGGAGCCTCCCGGTTTCGGAAGGATGGCCATGTTAATCTGTAGCTGCTGCAAAAACAAATTAGGCTGAACTAACAACCAATGGATTTTACACAATTGTATGATCTGATGAGTAATGGTGAGTGAGAGGGGGGGGAAAGACAGCCAAATGGAAAGAATACCTTGGCTGGCCCCAGGACCTTCTGCGGTGCAGTAATTTGTCACAAGCGTGTGCGTACAACTGGCCCGTAACGGAATATATCAAGTGGGAATTTCGCTCAGTTACTTCAAATTATAGGACTTCTGGACCGCTTCTCAACTGTGAAGGGGAAAAATAGAAGTCTGGAACAATTCCCTTACGACAAATTGTATTTGGCCTGCAATTGGAAGGATGTGCTACTGTCCTGGAAAGCACCCATTGGCATTCCCTGCATAAAAATAACATCTTCCCTGTTGGGTTTGACGTTGGATGGCAAGCAGAAAGTCAAAGCTGCCTTGCCATATGGAACCGTTTTTCCCTGCCTGTTATTTACTAGGTTCCCCTGGAGATGGATCTGGCAGATTTTCCAACTTGGCGAGGACTGAACAGTTCTCCCGCCTCCTTCGCTGCTCCCAAAAATCTGTTCTCGTGAAGGCGGTTAAGAGTAAACGAACCGCATAGTGTGGAAACTGGAGCTCTTCCGTTCCCATAAACACACTCCTGCCAGTCAGAGCGAACCACACACAGGCCGCAGAAAGATGGCGGCCTGACAATAGGAGACCTCAGCACAGTTGTGGCAAGGAGGAGCCCTGATGGCAGGTGCTCGACAACCAGCACCCAATAAGAGCCAGAGAAAGTCTGCATAAACTTGCTGAAGAGTTCACATTTTGCTTGGAGTATTTATTTTATTTTAATTTATTTAATTTATTTATTTTGTCAAGCATATATAAAATTACAGAAAAAGTATAAACATGATTGTGAATACGTAAAACGTATAAACATGGTTACGCATACATGGGGACATTAGGACATGGACCGTAGGCACGTTTGTGTGCTTATGCACGCTGTGCGGAGAGCCAGTTTGATGTAGTGGTTTGATGTAGTGGTTAAACTACAGTTTGATGTGGTGGTTAAGGCATCAGGCTAGAAGCTGGGAGACTGAGTTCTAGTTCCACCTTGGGCCCAAAGCTAGCTGGGTGAACTATGGCCAGTCACTTTCTCTCAGTCCTAGGAAGGAGGCAAATGGCAAACCGCTTCTGAAAAGTCTTGCCACAAAAAAACTGCAGCCAGTCTCCGAGAATCAGACACAACTCACAGCTGACCCATCACAACACTTGACACACCTAAAGACCTTACAAACAGAAGAACACTGACATCCCCTAAACTCCGCTGAAGATATTACCTAGCCTGGTAACGAAACGTTCAGAAACCAACCCACAAGCTCAGAGAATGAACCTTCACCCACAACTGAATGAATTTTTTTTTAAAGCTGCACAATATGGCTCAGATGTTCCTGCAGTTATTGGATTTTAGAGGGGGGGGGGTTCTCTTCCTTTCTGAGCAGGGTGTCCCTTGCAGATGGGAGGCACAGAAAGACAAAATGACCACATGGCTGAGATCCTGTCCCTTTTAAGAGCAACTTAGTCTCCTTTAGATGGCAAGAATAATTATAAGAGTGCCTTTTTTTCTACTGTTTATTATCATGTGATTGCTATCTTGACCTTCTGACACTCCCCACTCCCCATGAATGCCCCTAGGCTTGAGCTTCTCAAAAGCTGCTCTCTGACAGATAGATAGAACAGGGATGGTAGCTTCGGGGCAGGAGAGATCATTTTGTGCTACTTAAAAGCGTGGAGTGACAAGGCGCACTACGGTACATTTTCTGTCTCACATCCCCTTTGCATCTGGGGAAGCACAGGTTTAACCAATGAAGCCACATCATCGCCAAGGTGGACAGGGCCAACATGCTCAATTGTTCATTTTTTCTTGTTCATATTAAAGAGGGAAGGGGATCATTAAGCCTTGTGGAAACTTAAGTAGCCTTACAGTCTCTAGGCAGCAAATCAGTGGTGGGTTTCTACCGGTTTGCCCCGGTTCGGGAGAACCGGTAGCAGCAGCAGCAGGAGGCTCCACCCACCCGCCCGGACATCATCACGGACGTTCTGCACATGAGCAGAAGGTTCTGAGCATGTGCAGAGCATTTTTGATGATGTCCGGGCAGGTGGGCGGAGCCTCCTGCCGCTGCTACCAGTTTGCTGAACCGGTGCGAACCGGTAGCAACCCACCACTGCACTAGATGGCAGCAATACACCAACCGCTAACATTTGCTTCCACCTAGTGGTCATTCATCATGTTGCAGGCCAGTTATCCCACAAGAGCTTAGCTCACTTTACTTTTCTCTTTTAAATCTGCCCACAATGGGGGGGGGAAAGGGCCAATTCTTGGGTGAAGGAAGGCTGGGAACTTAAACAGATTAAAGTCTTGTTGGAAGCTAGCTGAGAAGGTCACAAATGGCAAACACATGACCCTGGTTGCATACATGCCGGTTGCCAAGTGCCTGAATTTTGATCCACAATCGTAAGGGGGGGGGCAACATATTTTCCAAAGCTCCTGAAGGCAGGACAAGAAGCAATGGATGGAAATTAATCAAGGAGAGAAGCAACCTAGAGCAAAGGAGAAATTTCCTGACAGTTAAAACAAGTGGAACGACCACTTACCTTCAGAAGTTGTGGGTACTCTAACACCGGTTTTTAAGAAGCGCCTGGACAGTCAATTGTCCAGAATGGCATAGGGTCTCCTGCTTGAGCAAGGAGTTGGACTAGATGATCTCCACGGTCCCTTCCAATTCTGTTATTCTGTTATTGATATATGTGAGCACTGGTCATGAATCACTTTTTTCCAGCGCTGTTGTAACTTTGAATGCTTGATAAGGAAATGGTTCTAAATCGAAGACCACCTCTTCACAAACAAATGTTGCATCCAGAAAGACAATGCAAGAAGCATCAATTGGGATGCTTTGCTGGGATGCCCGAGGAATGGGAGGGTGGGGGATGGAGCCTGCTTGAACCCTATCCCCTCTACCAGCTTCCCATGTGCTTTACTTGCTCAGACAATAACAGGCAAGAATCAGCTGTCTTGGTTATTCAGCTTCTGAAAGGGGGCTAGCAGGCAAAACTATCTGGTGGTATCATTGCGTAGAATTTGCAGCTATCGATTTGTAGTCTGTTCCAGCGGCTCGTATTTCCCTATTGGGAATTGTTATGCATTTCTCTCCCCACCCCCTTCTTTCTGGTTCTCCCTCCCAGACTGGATGGGGCTGTTTTGCCAGCCTCCCATTAACACTGCCAGCCAATTATATGCAACTGTCATTTGCCATACAAGCGACCCTTTTAATTAAGGGAAGACATCCAGATTGGCCTTGGGAATAATTCTCAGTGGAGTTTTACACCTCCCAGGCTGCCTTGCCATGGCCTGGATGACAAGCCTGAGTGTGGGAAACTGCTTTGTTACCCTCCTAAAAGAGCAACAAAGCTTTTTGTGTTTTTTGTTGAGAGATGAGAATAAATCTCATAGAGGCGATTTGGATCTTTACTTGGAATTCAGGCAGTTAGAAATAAAGCCGAGATTAAAAGTCTAATAGAAATATTTATTTCGGTACAAAAACAATAAATCCTGAATAATTACATCTTTGCTAAGAAAAACGCGACCATTCAGGTCAGAGCCAAGTCAAAAGTGATTAATGGTGGATCAGGAATATGGACATGCGTACAAGATCATATCACGTGTTCTGCCTGTATTGGAATATACCATAATATTAGAATAGGGATGCATCACCCTGCATAGATATACAACTAACAATATTCACACCGTGACACTTTTATAGTAAGGTTTCCGAGTGTCATCCAAAGACCCCGAGGGGTCTCCCAAGACCCTCTTAGGGATCTGCAAAATCCAAATTATTTGCCAAACTATGTTTAAAAATTACACAATACTAACATTCCATGGAATGATCATGAAAGGAAGTAGCAGCAGTGAATGTGTCCATTTTAATTTTTGATATGGTAAATGTTGATAAATATAACCCATACAAATGAAAGCTCTCTTGTGGTCCTCCATACTTTTTAAAAGAGGGAAGGATTCCTGAGAATGTAACAACACTTCACAGTACAGGTAGCTCTTGATTGATTGATTTATCTATTGGAATTTGTCAAACAAAAACGAGAACAAGAGAATAAAAATACAATGACAGGGACCATAGGCATGTTAGTGCACTTATCACACCCTCTCTACTGACCACTGAAGTATGAAGTCCACGGAAGTCCATTTGTGATTGAAACTGTGAAATTTACAACCATTTGTTTAGTAGTGTCACAGAAAAAAAGTGACTTATGACCATTTTTCACACTTACAAACGTCTCCACATCCTCACTCTCTCGTGATCAAAATTTGGACAATTAGCAACTGGCTCATATTTATGACAGTTGCAGTGTCCCGGGGTCATGTGATCACTTTTTAATGACCTTCTGACAAGCAAAGGGGAAAACCAGATTCACTAAAGCATCGTATTATTAACTTCATTTACCTGTGGCAAAACAAAAAAAAAAACCTTAAAATGGGCAAAACTCATTTAACAATTGTCTCACTCAGCAACAGAAATTTTAGGCTCAATTGTGGCCGTAAGTGGAGAACGACCTGTAGTCCTGAGTTATCAGATGAAAGGGTCTCAAAAAGTAAATCTAAGATGGTAAGAAGGATGCTATCTACTGTAGCCTAGATTTTGGAGCATCATTGATAACTGAAGAAGACAAACCTGAAATCAATGGAGAAACATGATGATGGGTTATAAACAGGGGTGGGGTCCACTTACCTTCACCACCGGTTCGCATCGCGATGTTTCACGTGCGTCCTTCCGTGCGATTTGGCTTCCGCGCATGCTCAGAAGCAGGAATGAGCCCGAAACACAGCTGAGCTCATCAGCTGTGCTTCAGGCGAAGAAATAAAGGTCAGAATTCACCCATGGCGGGCAGGAGGGCCATTTTTCAAGCCGCGGAAGGGAATTTTTTTTAAAAAAAAGATGGTGGTCCGCAAGGACCGGCACCAACAGTGACGTCACCAGCGGGTCACTACCCCAGTTCGGGTGATCCGGTCCGAACCGGGAGGAACCCACCCCTGGTTATAAAGCAGATTTCTACATTTCTGTTGATAATTCCATAGCTTTGGACCTTGCTCTGGGTTTCCTGAAAAAAATATTAATGTTCGTAACAGAAAAAGAAGGGATGATGCATTTTCCTCCAGTTGCAGAAGGAACTTTCCTGCAGCGGTATGTCGTGTCTGCGTGTGTCTTTTTCTCTGCTGGGGAATATTTAAATAATTCCTCCAGTTACATAGCAGAGTCCAATAAAAGCTTTGCCATCTTGATTATCCTGCTCCTCACTTGAAGAAAAGAGCATAGAGTACAAACTATGCCTCATTATCAGGAGCTCCAAAGTCAATAGATCTGCTGTACATATTGCACTATAACCCCTATGGGAGGTTGGGGATGATAGCAATTGTAGGTCAAGACATCTAGTAACTCCCATGTTCCACATACTCAAGAAGATCCTTGGTCAACTTTCTATTCATTTCTTCCATTGGAGTTATAGTCATAGCAAACTGGAGATTGAGTCATTAAGTTTCCTTTCTCTGTTTCCAAACTCTGCATCCCTGTTAATTATTTATTTATTTGGAAATTTATATTGTCGCTTATTCGCACATGGTGACTCAAAGCGGCATACAAGAATATAAATATATATATTTAAAATATAAAAAACAATATTAAACAGAACAGAATAACAGAGTTGGAAGGGACCTTGGAGGTCTTCTAGTCCAACCCCACTTCAGACAAATGGTTATCCAATCTCTTCTTAAAAACTTCCAGGTTTGGAGCATTCACAACTTCTGGAGGCAAGTTGTTCCACTGATTTAATGGTTCTAGCTGTCAGGAAATTTCTAAAATATAAAACAATAAAACTAATAAAAGAGAGAATCAATAATAAATTAATAAAATAATATAATAAAATAAGCCCCCACCCTGGCGACATTGTATCACACGGGCCATTTAATGGGCTCCATCCCGCTCTGCGTTCCCCAGGCCTCCTGGCAGAACCAGGTTTTCAACACCTTCCGGAAGAGTGTTAGAGTGGGGGCCATTCTAATCTCTGAGGGAATGATGTTGATATTATGCTGATACTCAGCTCTAAAGCAATCACTTTTGCACGTTGCAGTCTTTAGGAGACACCTTCCAAATCAGATTTGTTTTGTTTTGCTTTGATTGATTTGCTGTCAAAAGCGTAGAAGTCTGTCTGCTGTTACTGTAAAGCAGAAAGCAAGACAGTCAAACAAGCAAAGAAGTAAAAAAAAAAGTAAATTGCACACGACATGGGCAAAATGAACGAGGAAAAGTTAGACCAAACAAATAATTGTAATAAGATCTGGATCTTAGACCTGGATCTTTTAAAAAGGAAGCTATTCAATGCAGCTAAGTCTGAGGTTTTCAATTGTATAGATTTAGAAAATGAAAAATGAAATAATGCCTATTGTAAGCTTGTATTTGAAGTATTTGCAAGATCCTAGCCTTTCATATAACTCCTGTTGATATAAGGAACTGCTTTCTGATAACAACAATTACACTTGAGTTCAGCTTATTTGTCCAAGCAAAAATCTGCAGGAAAAGTTCTGGTTGACTTGAATGAATGGAGCCAGACACAAAACTTGACCTGTAGTCTAACATCTACCATCTCCTCATGCTAAAGGGTGTGTTTAGCAAAGTGTTATAACATTATTTGCAACTGTCGCCCAAAGACACCAGGAAGACACTAGACTGAGAAAGGTTGCAAAGTCTGTTTTTCTTCGCAGCAGTTAGGTCAGGGGGCTGTTCCCTAAGCATCCTGAAACTGGTCCAGCTGAAAGAAGTGCTTCAGATAAATCACATTGAAATCAATATCCAGGCTAGCCAAGTTTGCAAATGGACCTTGTTCTTTCATCTTTAACTTCAGTTTTCTGGGGCGAAATAAATCATCATTATCAAGCAGTAATAAAATAAAGTCCCCTTAAAGTAAGTTAGACTCTATGGAAACAGTTACAGTGCTTAAAATATCTCTGCTAATCAATTTTAGCAGATAAAAATAATTCACACATTTTTACTACTTCTTTTATTGCAGGGGTCTCTAACCCCTGGTCCGTGGATCGGCACTGGTCCGTGGCATGCCAGCAACCAGGCCACGCAAACAAGTGAAGCCCCATCCGTGGGATGCAGGCAGCACGTGAAACCACGTCCCGGAAAAACCTCTCTCCACAGAGCCAGTCCCTGATGCCCAAAAGGTTATCCACAAAAGTTTATATGGGTAGGATAGTCCTAGATTTACAACCATTCGTTCAAAGTTATGACTGCCCTGAACAAATGATACTTATGATGGCCCCTTACAGCATCTCCACAATCACAGGACTACAATTTCTGACATTCCTGTCGCCTTCCCACAAGCAAAGTCAGTGGGGAAGCTGGCAGGAAGTCAGAAGTCAAGATCATGTGAGCTCCTCGCTTAACAACTAACACAGTCCTTGTTTAATGACAGCAACTGGCACTGCTGGGATTTTAATGGCTAAGCAACATGGTCATATGATAATAATAATAACAACAGAGTTGGAAGGGACCTTGGAGGTCTTCTAGTCCAAACCCCGGCCTAGGCAGGAAACCCTACACTACTTCAGACAGATGGTTATCCAACATCTTCTTAAAAACTTCCAGTGTTGGAGCATTCACAACTTCTGGAGGCAGGTTGTTCCACTGATTAATTGTTCTAATTGTCAGGAAATTTCTCCTTAGTTCTAAGTTGCTTCTCTCCTTGTTTAGTTTCCACCCATTGCTTCTTGTTCTATCCTCAGGTGCTTTGGAGAATAGTTTGACTCCCTCTTCTTTGTGGCAACCCCTGAGATATTGGAACACTGCTATCATGTCTCCCCTGGTCCTTCTTTTCGTTAAACTAGACATACCCAGTTATTGCACTTTACGGTCACATTGCTTAAGGATGAACATTCCAGTCCTAATTGCCCTTGTAACCCGAGGATTACAGAATCAAAATGACTAGTCTCTGCCGCTTTGTTCAAATTACAGGAGGAAAAGGGGTTGTTTGGGGAACCTGAACACCATCTCTATCAGAAAAGAAAAAGGAATAAGTTTGCTTCTGCAATAGCGCACACAGATCCATCAGGAATTCAGTCCCATCTTTCGTCTTCCTTTTTTTTTTGCCTTTGTGTACATGAACTGGTGGCATTGCTGTTAAGGGTTAAATGCCTCTCTAGTGCAGATTTTAGGCAAGGAGTGGCTGGTGGCTGAACTTTCCCATGTGAATTCAGCCTGGGACATAGGTGGGGCAGCGACCCAAGCTGAAATCTAAATGTTGTATATTTGCCAAAAAGAAAAAAGAAAGAAAGAAAGAAGAAGAAAGGAAAGGGGGGGGGAAGCAGCGAGATGATGTTAAACTGTTTACTTTTGTAAGCGGAAATTGAGAAATGCCTCAGATTTCTCATGCTTTGTGCTGCTTGGTGAGTGTGGGAGATTTAGGATCATTTGGCCAAAGCTCTTTCCGCTCAGTCTGGTAATGCACCAAACGGTAATTAGCTACAGTTCAGCACTGATTATCAGACGCCACTCAGTTTTGCAGTGTCCGGGCCTGCAAAGGGTTCCTTATTTGGAGTCAGAAAACTGGCAAACTCTGATCTATGCATCTGTACCAATTTATAAAGGATTCTCCGGTCTATTCTCCACCCTTTGTTTGGTCCCCATATTTTTCTTTTAGAGTTTTGATCCTGTGTTTATTTAACATTGTGTTCTATCTGCTTTCTCAGAGTACAAATACGATTTACGACTGTAATTGAGCCTGGCAATCATGGCTATAAATTGGGATGTCGTAAAATGGGTCACCACATAGCCAGACCTGTTTTTATTACCTTTTTTGCAGTGGTCGTAAAGCAAACCCATTGTTCACTATGCACGTTTTTTTTGTTTTTTGTTTTTGCTGGAAACTGGAAGTAAATACCAGTTTTCAGCAAAAATGTTGCAAATCACAGTCGTGTGACCCGGGAACACTGCAAATGACCATAAATGCAGGCAAGTTGCCAAGTACCCGAAATGTGGCCTCGTGATGTGTGTGTGTGTGTGTGTGTGTGTGTGTGTGTGTGTGTGTGTGTGTGTGTGTGTGTATGTCGGTGGGGGGGTTGGCCATCAGATGTTCAGAACATAAATAGCTTTTGGGGAGGGGTTCATCATAACTTCGAACAGCCACTAAATGGCTGGCTGTAAGTCAAGGATTACCTGTAATTAATTTGCACAAAACTGGAAGAGTGAAGATCCCTACTGATGAGAATGTGATTAGGAAAATATTAGAATGTGCAGAAATGAATAGATTAATGCTGGCTATACAGGAGAAAGAACAAACTGAATATTATATGACACGGGAGCTATTTTATGGATGGTTGGAGAATAAAAACAAAAGTTAGAGATAAATGGAGACCAGTGAAATATAGAAAATATTGTTAAGCCAAAGATGTAAACAATATGATGATTCTTATAAATATGACTGTTAAGACAATTGGGTTTAATATTACTATTATATTCTTATTAGAAGATATGTTAAGAGGGAGAAATGAATAGGTTTATTATGCTTATTATTATTGTTATTGTAAGATTAGAGAATTAATATCAATGTAATGAATACTGTAAATTCTGATTGCATAGAAATATTTGTACCCAGACGACACACTGTTTAATGGAAGATGAAATGTTTAAATTTAAAAAATAAAAAAATTGGGGGGGGATTGCCTGTATTCGGAATGGTGTTTCCTAGCCTTGAAGCGCTCCAATTAGAATGTATTATGCATTTCTGAAGGTATCTGAATGCACTGTGCAAAAAAAGAAAAGGGTGTTTAGACCAAGAGAATTGAAATATTTGCTATTTCAGTTCTACAAATGCAGGACAGTTTGCAAAAACATGCTTGCAATAATATGCCTGGTATTTTGGTTTTGCAAATTGCAATTTGGAGGAAAGAACAAAAATACTTGAGGCTGAAACTATTACTAGCCCGTCATGAAAGTTTGCTGTCCAGAGAAACAGGAAGGAAATTAGGAAAAAATAGTTCTGTAAGTGGGTTAAAGGACATAAACTAGTAAACAAATACAGTAAGCGAGTCTGTAGGTTTTGCCCATAGCAGGGGAAAAATTGTTGAGGACAAGCAGCTTTAATTTTGTTCAGAAATCGAGGGTGGGAGAGGAGTCAGCCATTCTTTTGTTTTCCTATGCTGGACTGACTTTAAAAGGCAAGCATCATAGCAGAAAACATCTGGACAGTCTCAACCTTTTTAAACACCTTAGCTCAGAGGTCTTCAAACTTGGCAACTTTAAGACTTGTGGACTTCAACTCCCAGAATTCTCCAGCTAGCTATACTGGCTGGAGAATTCTGGGAGTTGAAGTCTACAAGCCTTAAAGTTGCCAAGTTTGGGGACCCCTGATACAGGGTCTCTGCTTGACCAGGGGATTGGAGTAGAAGGCCTTCAAAGTCCCTTCCAACCCTTTTATTCTATGTTCTGTGTTCTATCCTTAAAACAGTAGAACCTCTGGTCACGACCATAATTCGTTCCATAACTTTGGTCGCAACCCGATTTGCTCGTGACCCGGACCTAATTTTGGAAATTTGGCGCTTACAAAAAAAATGACATGGAAGGGGAAATCGGCCACGAAAAAAAAAGTGCATTTTTTTGGTCAGAACCTGATTTGGTCATGGTCAGAAGCGTTCGCGACCAGAGGTTCTACTATAGTGGGAAAATAAATATATCGGTTCTATTGCACAGAATAGCAAAGCTGAGCACATACCATGGCTATCCACCTCCTACCCACTGGCAGCAAGTTAAGGGGTGGAACAACTGAGTGATGGATAAAAGCAGTGGTGGGTTCCTACCGGTGCGGTCCACTCTATAGCACCTGTAGCGGCGCGCTGGTGACGTCACAGTACCGGTGCGGTCGGTTGCCGGTGCCTGGGAGCCGCCATTTTAAAAAAAATTAAATTTTTTAAAAAAATTTCTTCTGCGCATGCCCAGAAGCCGAGCTTCCGGCAATGCGCATGTGCTGCCTTCCTACCCCACAGTGAATCCAAGCAGGGGAGGATGGCTGAGGGAGCGTGTGAGACGCTGAAAGAACGGGCAGCAGGAGCTATCTCCATTCCCCTCCCTTCAGCAGTCCGAGAAGCCACGAACACGCGGTGATGATCCTAGGCATTTTCACACGTTTGAGGCTTCTCGAGCTGCTGAGGGGAGGGGGAATGGGCGGCAGGACCTATCTCAGTTCCCCTCCCTTCAGCAGTCCAAAGAAGCCACGCCCACCCGATCACATGGCTGGCAAGCCACGCCCACCCGATCACATGGCTGGCAAGCCACACCCACAAAATAAGTCACGCCCACAGAGTGGTAGTAAAAAAATTAGGAACCCGCCCCTGGATAAAAGTGTCCACGCTTAATTGTGTAGGAGACTTTTATCTATCACTTTTGAACAAATGTATTTTTTTGAAAGTGTTTTAAACAGCACAATGTCCCTGGAGACATCTTTTCCCACCCAAATGGTCTCCAGATATGCTAGATTAAATTCCTACTAGATTGGAGAAGGCTAATCTAAGCAAACTTTTCCAGAGTTTTGTCAAAGCTAGCCATGGCTGACACTAGCTGAGATAGTCAGTTACCTTTTCTTTAAGATCTCCCAATATGATTGGTGTTCTTTTTTTTGTCATTACCTGGCTAACAAATACAAGGACTAACAGAAATTTATCCAAAATGGAGACACCGAATGCAAAATCATGCCATTAGAAAAGCCTAAAGATTGATGAAAGCACACTGGCAAAACAGAACACCAACAGTGGGGAAGCTAAATACAGAACAGTAATATAGGTAGCCTTCATTTAGTGCCTGACTCATTTAGTGACAATTTACAGTTATGACGGAGAGGAAAAAATAACTGTACTGGCCTCACAATTACAATCTTTGCAGGTCTGTAAAGCAAAAGCAAAAAACAAAACAAAAAACCACCAACTCCTAAAATAAGTACTTAAGCACAGTTGTGGTTTCACTTAGTGACTTCACTTAACCAAATTGCCAGTCCAAATTGTGGTTACTAAAGGACCTGTATAAGGTAGTCCTCGACTTATAACAGTTCATTTAGTGACCATTCAAAGTTACAATGGCACTGAAAAGGGACTTATGACCGTCTTTCACCCTTACGACTGTTGCAGCATCTCCATGGTTTTGTGATCAAAATTCAGGCGCCTGGCAAACGACTCATATTTATGACGGTTGCAATGCCCTGGGTTCATGTGATCCCCTTTTGCAAACCTTCTGACCAGCAAAGTCAATGAGGAAGCTAGATTCACTTAACAACTGTGTTATACTAACTTAACAACTGCACAACTGTGGCAACAAAGATCGTAAAATGGGGTAAAACTCACTGAACAATTGTCTTGCTTAGCAACATAAATTTTGGGCTCAATTGTGGTCATAAGTCGAGGACTACCTCTTATTATGAGTGAAGTCCAAGCATGCTTAGCACCCACAGAATAAATGTTAGCTGAAAGTCTAGAAAAGGAATAGCCAGCCCTGTTAGAAGGTTGCAGCTCATGCTCACGCTGTCTATCAAATGCACTTTTAAATGATTGACAGCCAGTATTGACATTTTCAGTCACCTCAAATTGCTGCAAAAGGATGACACCTCAAGGGGATGTTATTCCACAGCTGTATTTATTTATTTGCCAACATTTGCTTGCCGCCTATTGCAACCATTCCAGATGGCTTTTTGCTTTTGCTTATTACAAAGAGCATTTTGCTGAATCATGCATCTTCCTCTCAGCAGCAAAGTACTGTCTGCGCTGAGCCATTGATCAAACTTTCCCTGCTCAGTTACCGCCCTCCTCTCCCTCCCGGCACACGCAAGAATTCCTTTCCCATTCATATACATTTTTAAAGAGAAGAGCTGAGCGATCAATAGGCTCTTAGCCTGAGATTTCATTAAGGATTTTTCTGCCCTGGTATTGATTGCCTTTCTGTGGGGCCGTGGAAAGCCCTGAAGTTCTGATAAATTCAGGAAGCTAATATTCTGCAGTCTGCATTTGCTTGCTGTTCGCATCAGTTTATCTTAGAACCCCTTCCTCCATTTTCTGCTGCCTATAAATGAGAACTGGAACTTTTTATCACTTGGGATTATGTGAAATATTTGGGGCATGGGCAGGATGGGTCAAAAAAGTCAAGATGGCAACCACAACTGTACGATCAAAGTCCCTATCCTTTTTCACATTTACATTCAATATTTTTTTTATTAGCTGATAATATAGGATACAAAAATACAAAATCAAGTAGTAGGGAGGGAAAGGGGAAGAGAGAGGTGTGGAAGAAAGGGGAGGAGGAGAAGGCGTTGATGTTCGATTCCCTCTGTTGTGGTAGAATAAGGCATTAACATCGAACCTCAACTTTTTACTTTTCCATAATAATAATATAAATTATCCATTTCTATAACAACTACCGGTAATCAATCTAATCAGTAAAACCCAAACTTAACGTTTCAATTCTTTCCACCTCGAGCACAAAGTCCAGATTCTTTTATGGGTAAAAAAAAAAAAAAAAGGCAGCGCTTCGATCTCACAGTCTACCTTGATTTTTTGACTCCCATGGTGAATCTTATTGAAACTAATATACACATAGTCCTAGACTTATAACCATTCGTTTAGTAAGAATTAACAGTTACAAGGGCATAGAAAAAAATGACATATAGGACAAATATGCCAAATATTGCACATTTTTAACAATATATTCCCCAGAAGACTAACAATTGAATTTGTGGGAGTATTCCAATTATCTGTATCTCTGAAATAACAACACAAGGTGTAGATAATCCTCGCTTAGCAACTGCCTCATTTAGCAACTGTTTTACAATAACAATGGGGATGAAAAAATAACTATGCTATCATAGTCATCACATCTATGACCTTTGTGGGTTGGCAAAGCAAAGGAAAGCTGAAGTAAGATAGTAAAATCACGATGATTCAGTTAGCAGCCACTTCACTTAATGACCAAGTTAAGTGAATTGTGATCATAAGTCGAGGACTACTTATACAAAGGATTTGATTGTGATCGTAAGCCTAGAACTACCTATACAAAGGATTTGATTGGTTCAGGTGATGACTATTTATATATTACAATTATTAGAAAAGTTAGGGTTAGTCCTCACAAGTTACAACCAGCACCTGCTCCAGGTTATCTGCATTCTTGCTTAACCAATTCTAACCATCAGACTATGAACTCTGAAAAGCAAATTTAGGGTTTTGGGTTCAGCATTCAGGTTCAAGGGACTCTTTGTTACAGGTAATCTTCGTTTAGCAACCACTTGTTCAGCGACCATTCGAAATTCCAACAGTGCAGAACAAGGGGACTTATGACCCATTCCTCGTAGTTGCAACAGTCACAGTATTCCCTGCAATCACTTCATTGTTATATGATGTCAAAGGTCATGTGATCATCATTTGCAATCTTCACTGCTGGCTTCTATGAGGAACTCAATGGGGAAACCAGTAAGAGGTTACAAAATATTTTTTCATCAACCACATGAGATTTGCTGAACAATGGCAACTCAAACTGCTGTTGTAAGTCGGTGTGTTCACATATTATTCGTGATGACTCCATGACTTAGTAATGGAGCTGCTGATCCCAATTCCCACTGTTAAGGGAGGACTAACTATACTCATAATCCTATGTGTAGTTTAATGAAAAGGGTTGACATGATAGCAGTTCCAATATCTAAGGGTTTGCCATAAAGAACAGGGCGTCAATGTATTCTCCAAAGCATCTGAAGGCAGAACAAGAAGCAACAGAACCAGTCAAGGAGAGAAGCAACCTAGAACTAAGGAGAAATTTCCTGACAGTTAGAACAATTAATCAGTGGAACAAATTGTCTCCAGAAGTTGTGGGTGCTCCAACACTGGAAGTTTTTAAGAAGAGATTGGACAACCATTTGTCTGAAATGCTATAGGGCCGTGATGGCGAACCTATGGCACGTGTGCCGCAAGTGGCACGCGGAGCCATATCTGAGGGCACGTGAGGCATTGCCCAATGTCAGCTCCATACTGACATATGGACAGCTGGACAGCTGATTTTTGGCCTTCCGGAGGGCGGGGGAGATCGTTTTCGCCCTCCCCAGGTTTCAGGAAAGCCTCCGGAGCCTGTGGATGGCGAAAAACGGGCCCAATGGGCCTACCGGAAGTTCAGAAATGAACTTCTGGTAGGCCCGTTGGGCTATTTTTCACCCTCCCCAGGCTTCAGGAGGCTTTCCTAAATCCTGAGGAGGGCAAAAAAATGGCCCAACGGGCCTACCTGAAGTTTGGAGGCTTCAGTGAGGCCTGTGTGCATGCGTGGGGGGGAGGGCATTGCATTATGGGTGGGGGCGCGCGCGCACCCTTTTGACACCCGAGCCAAAAAAGGTTAGCCATCACTGCTATAGGGTTTTCTGCCTGAGCAGGGGTTGGACTAGAAGACCTCCAAGGTCCCTTCCAACTCTAATTCTGTTATTCTGACAATTAAGACCCTAATTTGTAATGAAGATCGGGCTTCTAATCCTTGGCTCCTCCAAGTTAAAAAGAATCAGGTATCAAAAAGAGAAAATGCTCTGCTTTGGATTCTGCAGAATGGTCAGAACAGACAAAACTAGATTACATTAGATTACATTATTAGCATTTCCATAAAGTGGAAGCAATTACAGATTCTCTTGCATTATGTGATCCAAAATAGGCAGGATAAAACCATGACAAATGTTCGTTTTCTGCAGAGACAATATCAAGATTTCTTTGGGCAAAAAAAAAAGTCTAATATATATCTTTTTCAGAAAGGTAGCATGTTCTTCAGACATTAAAAAAAAATACCATAAAGTGATTCAGACATTTCTCTGCCTCCTGATTTCCAATTAAAGTGTTCCTTGTTGGTTTGGGATGGTAGTTTAGCAGCAAATATATGCTAATAAAATCCTAGAGAGGAGGAGACAATCTCAGCATGCAGGTGTCTGATTGCAACCTGGGTGGCTGATAGGAATAACAATCCGAAGCCTCAGATCACTCTCTCCTTGTTAAGCATACTGCTTGAACACAGCTGATGTGTAGAGCATGGGCGTCTAATCTTGGCAACCTTAAGACTTGTGGACTTCAACTCCCAGAATTCCCCAACCAGCATAGCTGGCTGGCAAATTCTGGAAGTCCGCAGGTCTTAAAATGGCTCAGGTTGGACACCCCTGGGGTAGAGCAAGCCAGAGCCCATCAGCTGAATATGGACAACAAACCACTATATTGTAACCCTTGACCGCAACACTGTGCTGTCAAAACTCAATGCTTTTAATGAGAGGAAATCCAATCCTCCTTTCTCAAAATGTTTCCCTTGAGTATCACACTCCACTGGTATAACCTCGCTAGACCATTAACTTAACCTATTTGTGGTCCTCCCAGACATTTTGAAAAGGCCTGCCTTCCATCTCTTGAAAGCATGTCCATTCCTCTTTAGTGCCCAGGTTTCTTCCTCCATCAGAGCTTTTAATGCAGTCTCCCATCCCCTTCTTGATTTCTACCCCTTTAGACTAGGATCAGCTGCTCTTCACTGTTGCAGTCCTGCTGAAGAAGTTACAACGGTTAAAATTGTAATTATGCATTTAAATTTTAGGAAACAAAATTGTTGTCCGAAGTCAGGAGTGTCAAACTCACGTCGTCACGTCACGTGATGTATCAGGACTTTCCTCCTTCACTAAACTGGGCATGGGGGTGGCCAGCGCATGATGCATCCGGCTTGTGGGCCAGGAGTTTGACAGCCCTGTCCTAAGTGATCTGGAGTTATCTACAGTACTTTTTTTATTTTACATAGAGTTATGCAGATTTATTCCATTATTCCACTATTATTCTTTGGGACAGTGTTGGGAATTTCTATGCCAGTCTTCCTTAATATGGTGCTCTCCAAATGTGCAAGTAGTCCTTGACTTACAACTGTTCATTTAGCAACCATTTGAAGTTACAATGGCATTGAAAAAAATTACACACCCGGTTTCCCCCAAAATAAGACATCCCCTGATAAATAAGCCCAATCGGGCTTTTGAGTGCATGGCAATAAGGCCAAGTGCTTATTTCAGGGTTCAAAAAATATAAGACAGGGTCATATTTTCGGGGAAACACGAGTATGACCACCCCTCATTCTTACAAGCATCGCAATGGCCCTATAGTCACATGATCAAAATGTATTTATGATGGTTGGGTTCAACAATTGTGGGGAAAAGCTTGCAAAATTGAACACAACTCTGTTAACAATTGCTTAGCAATGGAAATTCTAGTCCCAATTGCAAGTCAAGGACTACCTGTATTAAAATTTAACTGCCCAAATTTCTAGCCATTATGGCCAGTTTTGATACTAGGGATTCTGGGAATTGAAGTCCAATGTATTTGGGGCAAACTAGGTTGACCATCAAGTTCTGCATCATGAACACAAGTCACACCACAAGAAACTACAACACATTTCCTCCCAATACAATACAACCAATACATCACTGGTGCTTAGGTTCCTGGGAGAGGGGTTACTTAACACCTGTGTTCACAGTTTGCTAACCGGGTCCATGAAGTTTGCATCTGCACTCATGTAAGGTACGAAACTGGTTTGGTTTCAACTACGAAAAGGTTTAAATTGTTGGCCAATGTGTGGCCGACGGATGGCAGCCCCCTTTATTGTGTCTTCGGAAATTATTTCTCTGTCATAAAAAGTGGAATATCGACCTCCATGTGAGTGTAGGAAGCAAACCATCTGTCGGATAAGAGACTGGCTTTTCTTGGTCACTTCCGCCTCCTAACCAGAGAGTAGATCAGGTTTCCTCGAGTTCTCAGCAAGGACCCTGGAAGGAATCGTCAGAAATGACGGTAAATTTGGAATGGAAACATTGACCAGAAACAGGAGGCGAGATCGAGGCTCCTCTGGGATCAATGGAGAGTCTTCTTCATCTCCAGAAACAGCAGCAACGGCCAAGAAGCCAAGATAACCGTTGTGGCCTAAAGCAGTTAAGCGGGTTGAGTTGGGCTTTCACCATTGCCTCTGAAAACGGAGAAATCCACTCCCATTCACACTGCAGGAGAGCAGGACCATTCGCACCCATTTGGCTTGCATTTTGTACACGTATCTATTTGTCAGACTCCCACAAACCCTTCCTCTAGGATCTTGAAGCAGTATAGGCATTAAAGCTACCGGATCGAGGCTGCAAAAACCCGGACGACCACCAGAGGGCAAGGGCGGGGGAAATACAGCGGTGTGTGTGTGTGTGTGTGCCATCACGATTCAGTGCAGCAGCCCCAACCCGTTAAATCGGGGCGAGGAAGCCTCTTAAGTGTCGCCAGAGGTTTAAAAAAAAAACCGGAAACTTGGCCTGACGTGGGTTAATGAAGCCGGCACTCTGCACACGCCCAGAGGACCTCCCGCCCCCCCGTTTGCAACCGAGGAGGCACGAGGCGCCCGGAGCGGGAGCAGCAAGCGGACTCGTCACGTGACCGCCTTCTCTTTCGCCGCCCGCCGGTCCCTTTGAACCCTCTTTCGCCGAGCGAGTTGGGAGGAGACGGAGGGAGGCTCGAAGGCGGCGGGGGCGCCCCTTTTGCCGCTGCCTCCCGGGCGCTCGGAGCGCTTTCCGCGGCTTGCTCGGCCACTCTCTCCGGCCGCCTTTCGTCCGTCCTTCCGCCCAGACTCAGAGGCCGCTGAGGGGAGGACCGAGCCGGGAGCCCCCCCTCCCCAACCCCCAGTCCATGCCTCTCCAAGCCGGGTAAGCGCTGCGCCCCGTCCTCTCCGGCCCTTCGCTTTCTCTTTAAGCCCCCCCCCCCTTCCCTCCCTCACGGCTCTGCTTTCTCCGCTTTTGCTTCGACTTCGCATTTTTTGCAAAGGGGGCGGGTGGCCGGGCGGGGGGGGGGGCGCGCGTCCGGACTGGATAGCCGCGGGTTTCCCCTTCTTTCTTCTCCCCGCCGACCTGTTTCCATTGCGGCGCCTCCGTAGTGAAAGCTTTGCGCCCGCGGAAGAGCTTACGGGGCATCGGTTCCAGTCTCGGCTTCAAACCTTCCCCACACACACGGGGGTGGGGTGGCGTGTTGCGTGGCTGTTTGTGGAGCTGTTGAAGCGGGGGGGGTTCGTCCCACGCTCCCCCCCACCCCCATCCTGCACATTCCCACCCTCCTTTCGGTTTGCCTTGTTCTCATCATTTCTTAAAGATCGGGAGTGTAGGTGGTAGTTAAGCCGGATATTTGGGGGTGGGGGTGGAAGAAAGAGAGATGTTATTTTGCATTTTGATTTGTTGCTAGTTCCCCCCCCCCGCATCTTTTTTGCTTTTGAATAGCAAGTGTTTACCTCAGGGGTGTGTGTGTGTGTGAGGGAAAGATGCACACAACCCTCTTTTTGTGCAGCATCAGGATTCCTTGCACAGACACGGATATGTACAACACTTAGGAATCCACCTTTCCATCTTCCCGGTGGGAAGGCTAATAATTTCTTCCGTTTCTGTGAATCAGGCAATTCCTGAGAGGAGCTGGTGAGTCTTAATGATAGCAGGGAGCCATTCACAATAATATCCGAAAATGGGAGGGAGGGAGGGGGATCTCCCTTCGACCTTTTTCTGTGCCTCCACCTGTGCCAAGGGCTGGCTGGCTGGCTGGCGTTGGATGGGAACCAGGCTTCAGAAATGGCATTTGTCCCATTCTGATGGCTGCCTGACTGATGGATTAATGTTTGGCTGCATGGAGGTTTGTAAATGGTTCGGGATGGGGCTGCACGTTTCCACCCGCCTTCGGTTTTTAATCAATGGGCTTCCTTATTAATGACTCGCCAAAGCCACGTGCTGTGTTTCTTCTGTGGTTAGCTGGAGTTGAGCTGGCGGCTTCAGAACAACTGGTAATGGGTGTCACCAAGGGACACCAGACTGTGGATTATCTGATTTTATTGGATTATTTTAATTGCCAGGGAGTTGCTTGTGGGATTTTTCTGCCTCGGGGCTAAAATAATTTGCCTTGCATCTTGTCTGTGGAAGAGACAATATTCATTTCTCTGCCTGAAATAGCAAAATGGCTTAGCCCCTCTTTGTAGGTGTATCTGGCTGTGCAGGGAGTGTTTTATGCTATGTGATCTGATGCAGGGAAACCCCTTGATTCAGAGACTACAGCATCCCCTGATCTTTTCCTTTGACTCCCCACCTCCCTGCTTTTCAACCCGCACCTTTGCTGCATTATTTATTTACTAGCAAAAAGGGCCATCAATATGATTGGCTGGTCTATGCAAGACGGTGCATTGTAGAGACCATATGTGTGTGCACGCGCGTTTGTGTGTCTCCCTATGTGCTCTGCATGCAAACGTCGTCTACCATGGAAGGTAGAAGTCACTGGGGCTTTTTGCTGCAATTCTGAGTCCGTGCAATGCACAGAGATTTATTTTCCTCCCCGGAAAGGAATCATGAGTGTTAACTCTCTTTTAAAGTAAAAAAAGCCACATTTAGGAATTCTGCTTGGAAGGGGTAAAATTAGGTGCTTTTAAGAACTGAGTTAGATTCTGTGGATGGATTCCCATATCTCTTGTCTTTTGGGACTGTGAGTTCTATTGCTGCCTTAGGCATGAACAATGGCTGGGTGAACTTGGGAGAGTCTCTCTCTCTCTCTCTCTCTCTCTCTCTCTCTCTCTCTCTCTCTCTCTCTCTCTCTCTCTCTCTCCCTCCCTCCCTCCCTCCCTCCCTCCCTCCCCCCCTCCCTCTCTTTCTCTCAGCTCAAACTACCTCACAGGATTGTTGGGGGGGGGGAAGAGGAAGGAGCATTAGGTATGTACACTGCCTTCAGTTATTTATAAAAATAATACAGGTGTGATATTAATAGTCATTCCATGAGGGAGATGGGCAGTCTCTAAATATGATATATAAATAAATCCTTAATTTGGGAACACATTCCTACTCTAAGTAAAGGAGATTATTGCTGTGTGTAAAAGAAAAAGAAAAACAGGATTTTCGGTCTCTTAAACCTGGAGAGGTGGTGGATCAGCAATGGAAAGTGAAGAATGGTCAGCTAGCCCTCCCTCTTTCTGAATTATAGTAGCCCGGGGATTGCCTGGTGGGGAAAGAAATTGGACTTCAGGATCAATGTTTGTTGCATATTGTGGATGAATCATTGATGGTCATTTGAGAAAATATTGACTCCTGTTGGCAAGTGGTTTGTCTTTTGTATTAGATTTAAAAGAAAGAAAGGGGCCAAACAGAGTTTGGAAAAGGTATGTGTGTGTTCTATTGATGTATTACAGGTAATCTTCAATTTAAAGACCAAAACCTTTGGGACAACATAACCTGGATGATTGAGGATTTCCATAAACATTTATCCTAGTTGTCCAATTTCTCAATTAGGGTATCACCACTGAAAAGACCACAGCAATCTTCCCCAATAGTGTGTCTCCCCCACTATATTGAGACCGCAATTCCCAGAATTCCTAAACCAGTATGGTAGGGTTAAGCCTCCAACCACCACTACAGACAGTCCTTGACTTATGACCACAATTGAGCCCCACCTTTTTTGTTGCTAAGTGAAACATTTGTTAAGTGTATTTTGCCCATTTTGTGACTTTTCATGGCACAGTTGTTAAGTGAATCACTGCGGTTGTTAAGTTAGTAACACAGCTGTTAAGTGAATCCGCCTTCCCCTTTGACTTTGCTTGTCAGAAGGTTGCAAAAAGGAATCACATGACCCTGGGACACTACAACCGTCATAAATATGAGTCAGTTGCCAAGCGTCCGAATTTTTATCCCTTGAGGATTCATGGGGATACTGCAATGGTCTAAGTGTGAAAAACAGTCAAAAGTCACTTTTTTCAGTGCTGTTGTAACTTCAAACGGTCACTAAATGAACTGTTGTAAGTCAAATCAAAGCCTTAGTTAGACCACACCTAGAGTACTGCATCCAGTTTTGGTTATCACACTACCAAAAAACCCCATTGAGACTCTAGAGAAAGTGCAGAGGAGAGCAACCAGGATGATTAGGGGGCTGGAAACCAAAACATACGAAGAGCGGTTACAAGAACTGGGCATGGCTAGTCTAGCGAAGAGAAGGACCAGGGGAGACATGATAGCACTGTTCCAATACTTGGGGGGCTGTCACATTTGTCGGAAATGGTGTAGGGACTCCTGCTTGAGCGGGGGGTTGGACTAGATGACCTACAAAGTCCCTTCCAACTCTGTTACTCTTATTTTCCTCACAACAACAACAACCCTGTGAGGTGTGTTGGACGAAGAAAGAGCGACTCAGCTGGCTTTCATGGCTAAAGCAGAACTTGAACTCAGTCTCCTACTTTTTAGCCTGGTGCCTTAACCTTTAGACCAGAGGTGTCAAACTCACGTCGTCATGGCGGTGTCCTGTGATGTATCAGGACTTCCCCCCCCCTTCGCTAAACCAGGAGTGGGCGTGGCCAGCGCATGATTCATCCGGCCTGCGGGCCGCGAGTTTGACACCCCTGCTCTAGTGTAGACCAAATTGGCTCTCTCCAGATCTTTAAGAAATTTGCTCATTTTGTATCCCTTTCCTACTATTGATGGGAAGCAGACTTCTATTTCCTACTTGATAGAGCCTTCCACTAAATTAATATTAGACCAGCCTAATGATTTGGCAGTGCCAGCTGAGATAGTTAAGTGGTCTAGAATTTTAGATTACTTCAGGGAACATTCAGAAGAAAGGAAAAAACATAACAGAAGAAACAACATAACATACTCATATTCCTCAGCTAACTAGATCTCTTCATGGCTACATGACTACAAGGATCTTAATTCTTTGTGCCTCTGTGTCAGGATTCTTCTGATACTCATTTTTATTTTGTTACTCACCTGAGACCCCCTCTGCCAGGAAGCTCTGAGAGGGTGGGTGTAATTTTCTCTTTCACTTCCTAATTTATGCCTTTAGGGAAGGATGACTGTAATGGTATCAGAATCTGATCACTATTTTAATGGGGATTTTAATCTGGAATCTTTAATCTGGAATTTTAGCCTGACATCTTAACTACTTGTTTTGGTCCAAAAATCTGCTCAGGTGTAACTGATATGAAATCTATATGAAATCTGATAGGAACTCCTGCTTGAGCAGGGGGTTGGACTAGATGAACTACAAGGTCCCTTCCAACTCTAATAATAAATCTAAATCTAAATCTAAATCTATTTTGGCTCAATAGAAGTTGAGTTGCTGATTTGAGCTTCTAGGGATGTAGTTTTACCGAAGGACCATTTTGATAGACAATTTAAAGTCACCAATTGGGGTGGACATAATGGAATATTTATTTATTTATTTATTTATTTATTTATTTATTTATTTATTTATTTATTTATTTATTTATTTATTTATTTATTTATTTATCAAGCATGTATGAGAAAACAATTATAAGTATGAACATAACATATGTATAAACATATGTAACATAACATAACATATAAGTATAAACAGGTAAAGTACGTATATGCATAAGAAATGAATACGAATAAATGGGAACAATAGGACAGGGACGGTAGGCATGCTGCTGCGCTTATGCACGCCCCCTTACAGACCTCTTAGGAATGGGGTGAGGTCCATGGTAGACAGTTTTAGGTTAAAGTTTTGGGGGTTTGAGGATGTAACAACAGAGCCAGGTAGAGCATTCCAGGCATTGACCACTCTGTTGCTGAAGTAGTATTTTCTGCAATCGAGTTTGGAGCAGTTTACCTTGAGTTTGTATCTATTGTTTGCCTGTGTATTATTGTGGTTGAAGCTGAAGTAGTCATTAACAGGTAGGCTGTTGTAGCAGACAATTTTGTGTACTAAGCTTAGGTCAGACTAATCTCATTTTATTCTGTGCCTGTAGCTAAAGATTCTAGATTGATTTTAGGCTTGGCTGTTTTGCCTTCCTGCTGCTGCTGCTGCTTAGCTTCTGGAGTAGGCAATCACGGTCCCAAGTAAAAAAATATTACAACTTTCTATTTAACACTTTACTTCTGGATATTTGTATAGATTGAGTCTGGAGGGTGTGTGGCAAATGCATTTGGGGCCCTGAAAGAGATAGAGGGAGGGGGGTTGTAATCAACAAAACAGCAGTTTTCTGTCTGTGAAGTCTTTTAGTTAAGGGGGGGGGGAATTCCTGGAACCTTTGAACAAGAGGTAAACCTCCAGTGATTAAAAAAAAAAGGCTGTGTCTGAATGAATCCTCCCCCTAATATCTCATGAAATTCTATCAAACAGAAACCTAAGCTTTTGTCAGAACACAGTATGGGTAGTCCTCAACGTACAACCAGAATTGAGCCCAAAATTTCTGTTGTTAACTCAGACATTTGGTTAAGTGAGTTTTGCCCCATTTTACAACCTTTCTTGCCACAGTTGTTAAGTGAATCGCTGCAGTTGATAAATTAGAAACCCGGTTGTTAAGTGAACCGGGCTCCCCCATTGACTTTGCTTGTCAAAACATTGCAAAAGGCGATCACATGACCTTAGGACATAGCAATGATCCTAAGTATGAACCAATTGCTAAGCATTTAGAATTTTGATCACACGATCATGGGGATGCTACGAAGGTTGTAACTGTGAAACATGGTCCTAAGTCACCTTTTTCAGTGCTGTTGGAACGGTCACTAAATGAACTGTTGTAAGTCGAGGACTGTGGCCTAGAGGTGGAGCTCTTACTTCACAATCAGGAGGTTGTGAGTTCGATCCTAGGTAGAAGCAGATGTAGGGTCTCCTGCTTGGGCACGGGGTTGGACTAGATCAGTGATGGCGAACCTATTTTGGCTCGGGTGCCAAAAGGGTGCGCGCGCATTCAATAGCGTGTGTACGTGCCCACACCCATAATACAATGCCCACCCCCCGCTGCCCCCCGCACATGCATACAACCCCCCTGCTGCCTCCCCCGTGCATGTACACAGGCCTCACTGAAGCCTCTGGACTTCCGGTAGGCCCGTTGGGCTGTTTTTCGCTCTCCCCAGGGTTCAGAAAAGCCTCCTGAAGCCTGGGGAGAGCGAAAACGGCCGAAAAGAAGGCCGAAAATCAGCTGGCCATGTGCGCGCTGGAGCTAACATAGGGCAATGCTTCGCGTGCCCTCAGATATGGCTCCGCGTGCCACCTGTGGCACGTGTGCCATAGGTTCGCCATCACTGGACTAGATGATTTGCAAGGTCCCTTCCAACTCTGGTTATCTGTTATCTGTATGTGACTACCTGTATGATCAATCCTGCACCAAGGCCTATGCATGTTCAGCCCTGTGCTGTAGGTAGGACAGGCAGTCAGAGACTCTTTATCACATTTCAGAGATAAATACAGTGCTATCACGTATGTCATTCACAGCAAGCAGTAAACTTCACAACCTGGGCACATCAGAAGTTGTACATCTTTTCCAGGGCTTTTCTTTTCTTTCCCTTAAGAATCGAGCCCCTCCATCAATCTTTCATACAGGGAAGATGTCAGACTGGAAACAAGGACTAAAATACTAGGTTCCAATTCAATTTTATTAAAAGATTCTAGAAGAGGGAAATCAGAAAAGGTCAATTTCATTTTTAAAAACAAGATCAGACAGAACATAGACTTAATTTTCTCATCTTACCATCAACTTTAACTGTTGAAAATATTTATTTATTTATTTTGTTTATTGAATTTATATGTTGTTTATTACAAAGCAATTCCCTGGAACCTGTGTGAGATCTGGTCTTTACTTTCTACCAACTGCTTAAAGACAAGACAGTTGTACCTCACAAGATTTTTAGGAGAGTAACTTAGCTTCCAAGGAAGGGAATAAAAATTAATCTTGAACAATCTGATCAGACACCTTCCTAGGACACATATGTATACCACTTGACAGTAGGACAAAATGTTAGCATGTTTAAAAGTGCATTTAAGCACCTCCTTTCAAACAAAGCATAAAAGTTTTACAGGTTTAATAAAATAATTAAAGCTAACTAGTTTTATAAAATAATCAAAACTGTTTCAGAAGCTGCTTCATGCTATCTCTACAAATGCAGATCACCTCTGCGGACATCAAGAAATCTCTTCTGAAGCAACCATGAAGCCCCAATACACCTGATACATGTCTTGACATTCTGAACCCCCCCCCCCTTTCAAAAGATTTATGCAGCTCAAGTTGTACAGGCATAGGCTGAGTCATCAACATTGCCCTGGGTTGTAATTCAGAATGGGCTATTAATTTAGTAGAAGGTTCTATCAAGTAGGAAACAGAAGCCTGCTTCCATCGGTTGGTAGGGAAGGGATCCTGTCAGATAGGAATTTTCCTATCAAAAGGCGATTTTAGGATCTTGCTTCCCTGAAGTCATTCGTACTTAGAAAATAAAACCGAGATTCAAATCTAATTAACAAAATATTTATTTCAGTACAAAAGCAACCAAAGAATAAATCCTTAATAAGCTACATCTTCTCAGCTAATGGATTCACGTCTGCCTTCGGGCAGGTATCGAAGAAGAAGGGAAGTGGGAGTAGACAAAACTCCTGGAATGCACGCATGCGTAGTAAAACATATCACATGTCTGCTTGATTAGAAATTACAGTAAACCTAGAAATATTGCAGAGATGCACAACTGGCAATTATTCACATCGTGACAGATCCAAAATGTGCAAATATCTTAAAGATAGCACTGCCTAATACAGAATCACAGGCTAACAATGATTTGACGTCATTCATTCAGAGGTCACGTCTTGTGTTAAGCTGTATATGACCAAGGTCTTCTGAAATTCATCGGTGCTGCAGAATGATCTTTCTTGAGCTGGTGGTTCTTAAAGTAGTTGCTGATCCAGACTACATTGGAGGCACTAATCGCAATTGTTTGATAGAAACTGCTTAGCATGGATTATTTTCCTTTGTGAACCCAAATAATGATGATTTTTGGAGTCCCGTGAAGATACTGGCAACCACTCGTAGCAAAAGGTGACCTCTTCTGTGGGAGACCACCCCTTAGTACGTGAAAAAAAAAAATCCTATCCTTTGAATTACAGATGATTTGCTTATTACACTAAGCCATAATGTGATTTGTTTGGGCTTAGTATGATATGTGAATCCTTCCTATTAAAGCTTACTGGTATGTGTAAGCCAGGCCTCTGTAGCTTATTCAATAAACCATGGTTTAAAAACACCTGTCATAAAATTTCATTTGGATTTAACTTTTTGTACATCAGTATTTTAAAAATTGACCCTGTAACAGATGTGGAATACAGAGCAGTAGTTATAGTAGGAGACCAACCCCAAACAGTGACACTTGTGCCCCTGGATTTCAGCCGCACGATACTGGAGAATCTAGGGAGCTGCCAATATGAATCTGGAGGGATGCATGCAAACTACTCACATGCGTTTCTATCAATTCTAAATGTCATATTAAATCCTCTAATCTTGAACAGCCTTCAGTGGGACCCAAAGCCACACTTTGATTGACGTGCGGAGGGCTGAAGTGAACAGTGCAAAAATTGAAGTATGCGTGTAATTAAAATTAAATGCCAGGGACTTAAATGCACCTCGTAATTTCCCTCTGCCAGCTCATTAAGCAATACCTCAAAGTGAGAACATCTGCAATCTACTGGAGGGAGCAAAGGTTTGCACTCCTGCTTTGAATGGTTAGAAAACAAAATCTTATTGGTTGCCTTGTAGTTCATAACAGGGACTAGGTAACACAAGGGGACGATGCTTCAGAAAGGGTAGTGCAAGAGCTTTCAAACAGAGGAGCAGGTGTTGCGGTTAAATCAGGGAATTGTTGCAATAGGGATACCCTTGGAAATGCAAGCTTTCTGAGATATTTCAAAGTCCTACAATGTGCTTGTGTAATTTGCTCTTTGTTATATTGCTGCTGATTAGTGCAGCCTTGCTTCCTTTTGCTTAATGGAACTGAATTTCCTACATTAAGGCACTGCCTCTGTAACATGATGCAATGGCAGGATTATATTTGTCTAAAGTTTCCCCAGTGTTATAATAATAATAATAATAATAATAATAATAATAATAATAATAATAATAATAATAATAATAATAATAATAATAATAATAATAATAATAATAATAATAATAATAATAATAATAATAATAACAGAGTTGGAAGGGACCTTGGAGGTCTTCTAGTCCAACCCCCTGCTTAGGCAGGAAACCCTACACTACTTCAGGCAAATGGTTATCCAACATCTTCTTAAAAACGTCCAGTGTTGGAGCATTCACAACTTCTGGAGGCAAGCTGTTCCACTGATTAATTGTTCTGTCAGGAAATTTCTCCTTAGTTCTAAGTTGCTTCTCTCCTTGTTTAGTTTCCACCCATTGCTTCTTGTTCTACCCTCAGGTGCTTTGAAGAATAGTTTGACTCCCTCTTCTTTGTGGCAACCCCTGAGATATTGGAACACTGCTATCATGTCTCCCCTGGTTGCATAGATCTTTCTCCCTTGTGTTTCTGCCCAGAGCGGGGACTGAATAGGAGATACCAGACATGTTTTCTGCAGGGTGATACACTTACGTTTGCTATGCTGCTAAACACTGGTTTTATTAGACTTCTTTGACTGGATTTCTACCCTTAACAGTCTTATTATGGATTTAATTGGATCAGCTTCCATAGACACCTGTACGTTCCCCTGGGTCTAAAGCTGATTTGAATAAAAATGTACTTCATTGATCCTAGAAGATATGTATATTTTTCTAAAACAACAAGGTAGCAGAATTCAAATTTGAAGAGTAGCTTAGTTCCTGAGAAAAATCCCTTGCAAGCTGTGTTTAGTGCTTAGATCTGCTCCGTGGGGTCGCTCTGGTAACAGCGAAGGACCAGCCCGTAGTGCCTCTGCCAGTGAAAACGGGCTCCCGATCTCCGTTTGTCACGCAGTGATTTTTATTGCCTGTTACATGTATATGCAGGGAGAAGCATCCCTATCTAATATAATGGTTTATTCCTGAGCACGTGATTGATATGTTCTTGTACGCATGTGTGCATTCCATTCTCTCCGATCTTTCCTTCTGTTCCTGGCTTCCATTGAAGCAAGACCTATTTTTATATCAGAGATGTAGAATAATGAGGATTTATTGTTTTGTACCGAAATAAACATTTTTACTTAGACTTTTAAACTACGGTTTCTATTCTAATGTCTGATGTACGGGAAAAGATCTATTTCTCCTTTGTGAGATTAATTATCGCCTCTGTCACCGTTTTTGGCTGGGATAGCCTCCTGCAACCCTCTGCCAGCAAAAATGGAGCTCGGGAGGCCGTCCCAGCCAAAAACGGAGATTGGCAGCCTGTTTTCGCTGGCAGAGCGCTCGGGCCACCACAGGCACCCCCGACAGGAGTGACGTCAAGCTGGCCACACCCACCCCGGCGCCCCAAGGTCAAACACAACCCTGATGCGGCCCTCAATGAAATAGAGTGTGACACCCCTGTGTTAGAAGATAAATGTCATGCTTAATGCCTGACTATTTCTAGCAATTGATTTTCAATCTATGCATTTTTAGCATTTTGGTGAGCGGAAAGTGTAAAATCTGTCTGAGTGTTTACATCTTCCCTTTTCTGTAACAAAACATTTCTTCACAGCATTTATATTGGACATCCAGAAAACGTATTTTCTGAGTAGCTCACTCCGATAAAATAAATAGCTATAGCATCAACATAAATAAACTAAAAAGCACCGGAAAGGCAACAGCGGGATAAAATCAAACTCTTGAAAAGCCCAGGAGAACAAAAATGGGAAATGGTCTTTATTTTTAGCATTGTTTGGTGATCTCACTGTAGCTTCTTTTGTATCAAATTTCACATTTCTAGGCCATGTGAAAGTCCATTAACAACATGGCCATCTATAAATACATTTTGCACACTCTTGTTCAGAAGTCAGATTGTGTTTGCATGGTCTAACAAGCTTGATGGTGTGCGCTGGATGCAAATTTCCAGTTTTTGCTCCTTTTTGCTTTTTCTCTTGCTAGGGGGAAAATTGGGGGGTGGGAGGAAGAGGAGAAAATCGTCTGGTTTGGGGACCATTATTATTTACTATGTGGCTGGACCTATTCCTAATAGGGCAGTGGAGAAACAATCTGAGAGGATTTTTATTGCTTCTCTGGACAAATGTTTTCTAAACCTTGAATGACAGACGGACCCTTTAGCCAGTCTGGGCAGGAAGTCAAAACTTGATTTTAATGAGTAGATGGAGGAGTAAGCAGTTGAATGGGAAATCATAATACTCACATTAAGCAGTGGGGTGTTTTTGGTGGAAGAAGCTAAAATGAAAAAGCAGGAGCTTAACAACTGCATTTAACGCAAATAAACATGGACAGCCAGACTGATGCCCTGTTTCTGTTACATTCTATGAATTTGTCTCGTAGGCCTCTTTCTTCTTTTTCTTTTTAAAGCTATGCCTCAACAAGGAGATGATGTGAGAATCCGGCATGGCATGGCCAGAGATAAATGTCGCTTGTATTTTTAATTCTGCTCAACCTGAAGTTCAAAGCATAAATGCTTGGAAATCAAACCTGCTGTAGTAAGGCTGGTGACTATCCAAGTAAGTGGCTATTAATAAAGATCACTTAGCATGCTTGGTGTTTTTTACAACATAAGCTGAGGCCCAGCACAAATTGGGAGGCTGGACTGCAGTCCAGTGCTTGAGGCTGACTTTACACAAGTTAGGCAGGTTGGAGTACTGTGGTTTGGGTTGAGTGGTTGTATGGACTGCCATTGTGGCTTGCAGGTTATGGTTTATTCATTTAATGTGGTGTTGTGATGCTTTCTAAGTAATCCTTTCAAAGCTGATTACAAAATGAAAATAAAGTACAACAATGGCATTAAAATAAATGTCAAATGATGAAAGTACTGTAAACACCCATGAATTAGAAGAGGAAGAGAAAGGAGAGGGAAAAGGCGCATAATATTAACAGAGAGCAGATATGGTTAAATTGCTGAATCTTAGGAGGAATCCCACAGTTGTACAAACAGGCACTTTATGGATACTAGAAAGAAGAGAATTCCAGAGAACATACAGGATAATAGAGAATACGTCTCCACATTTGATGCAATATGGGTACAGCTGGTCCTTGTCTTACAACAGTTCATTTAGTGACTGTTCAAAGTTACAACGGCACTGAAAAAAGTGATTTATGACTGTTATTCACACTTATGATCGTTGTGGCATCCCCATGGCCGTGTGGTCAAAATTCAGATGCTTGGTAACTGGCTCATATTTATGACGGTTGCAGTGTCCGGGAGTCATGTGATTTACCTTTTGCGACCTTCTGACAAAGTCAATGGGGAAGCCAGATTCACTTAACAACTATGTTACTAACTTAACAACTGCAGTGATTCACTTAAAACTATGACAAGAAAGGTCGTAAAATGGAACAAAACTCACTTAAGTGTCTCACCTAGCAACAGAATTTTGGACTCAGTTGTGGTCATAACTCAAGGGCTAGTTGTATTAAGTATAGCAGGTGTAGGTAGATTTTTTTTGTACTCACACTTTGGTTATTTTGGCCACCCAGCATCTGCGGGGGCATGGGCCTCAAATGGCAGAGAAGAATTTCCTGTCTGCGGTTGAAACTTAAAACACTGCTTGTCTGTTAAAATCCTAAACACAACATACAAGAAATTACCCCCTCTTTCTGTGAGATGGGATTTTCCAAGCAATGAAATGTATGTTTTAAGCCATGCATTTTACCCTTTAATCCTCTTATATATACTAATTCCCCCTCCCCCACCCAGAATCTGCCATATCTAAAGGTGCTCAGGAAGCTAAAAAGGAGGTGCTGGACAGGAGAAAGCAGACTATGGGTTGCCCAAATCTGCCTTACGATTTACTATTCTAAACACGTTCAAGCGATGTGGCTTATTAAACAGTTATGGCTTTTTAAAATGTCTGGGTTTACCACATCTGAATGATAAAATCTGGATGACCACTAGACGGAAACAAAGATAACCCAGTAAATCTTTCTTATCTTCCGATGATTATCTAGTTTTTTTACAGCCCCAAATCTGGTAGCACTAGCAATATATAACTCCAGCCATGCAAAAGTCCCTAGTTCTATCTCTGGTACAGTATTTTCAACTTTTGACCACTTCGCTTTTCATCCATTTTGTTCAATTTCTACTTTCATGTACAGTTTTAAGAATGTGCATGGAATTTTTTTTTTAAAAAAGGCCTGCGTAGGACTTTCTAAATAGTGACGGTTTGATGAATAGCTGCTCAGAACATGGTTTATTTCTGGTACATCTACATGGAAAAGGAATTAATTGAAAATTGTGATTGTTTATAATGAAAGGCAGAAAGAATCTGGGATTGATAGCAGGCTAATGAGAAAATCTGAATGTGAAATTTGGCGGTGTTCAGAGTCAATCCTGGAAAAAATATAGACATGGGGGAAAAATGATAAAAGAAACTACGGGTACAACGTACCATTCACCATGGATATTAGCAAGGAATCAGAGACTGAGGTGCTCAAAGTTTGCAAGAGAGTTACTTCTATCTTCTGCTTTTAACCAGGCCAAAATCATAGTCCTTTAAAGACTGGATTGTCACGGTGTGATTATTGTCAGTTGTATGTATATGCAGGGAGCTGCATACCTATCTATTATAATGGTACATTCCTACCACGTGATATTCTTGTACGCATGTGTGCATTCCTAAATCTCCATTCTCCCCTTCTTGACTTGGCTCTTGACTGACCAAGTCGCATTTTATAAAAAAAAATTGTAAACAATCAGAATTTATTGTTTTTGTACCAAAATAAATATTTTAATTAGACTTTTAAACTTCGGCTTTATTTCTAAATGTTTGAATTCCGGGAGAAAGATCTATTTCGCCTCTGTGAGATTAATTCTCACTTCAACATGGATGATATTGAATGTAGGTAGTCTTCACTTTGTGACCAGTTAGGACCGTACGGCAAGTGGATCATTGAACTCTATAATTGCTAAGTGGAAAATCACATGAACACGATGGTACAGGTAGTCCTCAACTTATGACCACACTTGAGACCAACATTGCTGTTGTTAAGTGAGACATTTGTTAAGTGAGTTTTGCACCATTTTACGACCTCTCTTGCAACAGTTGTTAAGTGAATCTAGCTTCCCCATTGACTTTGTTTGTCCGAAGGTCGCAAAATGTGATCACATGACCCTGGGACACTGCAACCGTCATAAATGTGAGTCAATTGCCAAGCATCCGAATGTAAGTCACATGACCATGGGATGCTGCAACGGTCATAAGTGTGAAAAACGGTCATAAGTCACTTTTTCCAGTGCTGTTGTAACTTTGAACGGTCACTAAATGAACTGTTGTAAGTTGAGGATTACCTGTGTAGGGTCTCCTGCTTGAGCAGGGGGTTGGAGCAGAAGAGGTCCCTTCCAGCTCTATTCTGATTGGTTGGCTTACAACATCACTTCCCATTTTGTCATTAAGCAAATCATGTCATTAAGCAAGACATCATGTGACCACAACTTAACAATTTTGCTGCTGGCTTCTTTATTGTCTCTGCTTATCAGAAGTCAATTATGAAGTGCTCAGAGGACGATTACATGACCATTGGACACTGAGATGGCTGTAAATATGAGAATTGGCCATACAACTGGGTTGGGTTTTTTTTTTACATCATTGTAAATTTGAATGGCCATTAAATGAGGCTGTTAATAAGTGAGGACTATCATACGGACTTTGGTGTCATCTCATAAAACAGCAGAGTGTGTTTCATAGTGACAGGCACTTGGCAATCTGTAAACTGTCTACATTTAAAAAAAAAAATTTTTTTTAGAGGCAGGCTGAATATGCTTCCATTAACATTACTACTTTACGTAAACCCCACTAACAGAATGCTTCTCCTCATGGGACTTTGTGAAAATAGAAGCGATACAACAAGCATTGTTTTGTTACATATTTTATAAGGGAAGTTGCACAAAGATTACCTTCTATCTTTGCTGCAACATCTCCTTCAGAAGATGCATTACATTTATATATATATATATATATATATATATATATATATATATATATATATATATATATATATATATATATATATATATATATATATATATATATATATATATATATATATATATATACACACACACACACACACACACATACATATACATACATATACATACACACATACACACATACACACACACATACATACTGTATGTATGTATGTATGTATGTATGTATGTATAATTTAGCCATATATAATATCACCACCAAACCAGGACTCAAATCCTGCATGACTGCAGTGAAAACATGGTAACCATTCCTACAAATGTGACAAATTTGCCAATCTGGATTCATTTAATTTTATCGTTCTGGTTTGATTTTCTTTCTTACGTTGATCTTTGATCGTAGTAATAAATTTGATTTGGTGGTTAAACTATAATGAGAGTAGAGCAACTGTAGGAAGAGATGGTATGAGCCCTAGAAAAGAATGCTGGAAAATTGATTCCTCTCTTTACAAAATGAGCAGAAAGTGGACGTGAAGGAGGAGGATGTGGAAGCTGCTTGGAATGGACAGGAATGCATTATGTTACAGAGCCTACGGAAATGTTTGGAATTGTGATAGTAGGAGGCATGCAAATTTGTGGCCTCGTCTAATGATGAAATAAAAGAAACCCAGGATAAGGGAGGGGGGGAATAAACTGTACATCGAAGAATAATTGGCTGAAAAATTGAAAATGAGAGAAAGTTCTCTATAATGTGTGTATGGAAAAACAAATTGGCAAACAATGTAGTCAAAGAATAAGGCATAATTAAGATTAAAAGATAAAAAATAGAGAGTGATTTTCATAGCAACAAGAGATATGATTAGATGTACTCTGGGAAGGATAAGTGGGAGAAAGGAAGTAGAAAGGAAGGGGTGAGGGAGAGGAGGGAAGTAGGAAAGAGGTAGAGAAGGAGGAAGAAGGTAGAGGGGAGAGAGGGAGCTAGAGGGAGGGGAGTAGTGTGGAATATAGAAGGAAAGCAGACTGGAGATAAAAGTATAAAAGGAGCAACAAAGGAGATATGTTTATGATATTATGGATAGACATTTATTACTATGGATGTTTTGATGATATGGTATATGTATGCATATTTGTGTATATTTGGTGGGAAAATAAAAAAATATATTAAAAAAAGAGATAATTTGGGAAGTGGGTGAAGATGATAAACAAGAAATGTCTAGCAGAGCGAATGGACTGGAAATAATGAAATTATTTGGGATGAAGCCCGAAGTGAAAAAAAGCTGGGAGGAGTAATTTTTTTAAGGAAACAAAATGAGAAAGAGTGGAATTGAATGGAAGAATATACATGGGAATGCTGACAATGTGTACAAAAAGAAAGCCATAAATACGGGTAGTCCTCGACTTACAACAGTTCCTTTAGTGACCCTTTGAAGTTACAACGGCACTAAAAAAGTGACTTATGACTGTTTTTCACATTTACAACTGTTGCAGTATTCCTATGATCACATAATCAAAATTCCGATGTTTGGCAACTGATCCCCTTATGCATCCTTATGACCAGCAAAGTCAATAGGGAACGCTGATTCACTTAACAACTGTGTTACTAACTTAACAACTGCAGTGATTCATTTATCAACCGTGGCAAGAAAAGTCATAAAATGGGGGGGAAATTCACTTAACAAATGTCTCACTTAGCAACAGAAATTTTGAGCTCAATTGTGGTCATAAATCGAGGGCTGCCTGTATTGTGAAATGTTGGAAAGTAATAAATGTAAAGGTGAGGATGGTATAAAAGGAGACAAGTTTACCGTATTTTTCGGAGTATAAGACGCACTGGAGTATAAGACGCACCTAGCTTTTAGAGGAGGAAAACAAGGAAAAAAGTATTCTGAACCAAATGGTATAGTAATATATTATTTAATAAAATACCAATATAGCAGAATACTTTTTACAACCATGTATACTTTTTACAACCATGTACACTTTTTATAAACTTCAAACTTGACAGCTTTAAGACTTGTGGACTTCAACTCCCAGAATTCCTCCTCCAGTCATTCTAGCTCAGGAATGGGAGTTGAAGTCCACAAGTCTTAAACTTGCCAAGTTTGAAGACCCTTGCACCCCTAACCACTAACCCAGGGGTCTTCAAACTTGACAGCTTTAAGACTAGTGGACTTCAACTCCCAGAATTCCTCCTCCAGTCATGCTAGATAGGGTAATTAGAAGGCAAAACCACCTCCGTTTTTGCGTTAAATGGCCCATTTTTTGGCTGTTTTGTGCAAAAACGAGGAATGCAGAGGGTTTGGGAAGCCTGCAGAGCACTCCTAGGGGATGGGGGAAGGCAAAAATGTTATGGTAATTACGGTAATTTGCAAAAAACGGCCTGTTTTTCTGGCAGAGAGCTTGGGCCAGCACAGACACCCCTGACATGAATGACGCCACACCTACACTGATCACGCCCCTGAGGTCAAACATAACCCTGATGCGGCCCTCAGTGAAATCGAGTTTGACACCCCTGATCTAGAAGCAGATTGAAGGTTGTAATGGAAAATAGACAGATGTTGCAAATTTCTTTGGAAAATGATGTAACCGTCCTTAATTCAGCTGAAATGGCTACTCAGAAAGACACTATTTGCTCATATTCTTTTTGCCCAATTCTTCACCGCCGTCTCTGTTTTCTTCTCGTTCTTAAATTGTTTTACTTCCTTAGCTTGGCAAGCAGGTGACTAATAAAGGAACACACAACGACTGGGTATCTCCACACAAAGCAAAATTGCAATCCCCGAAAGGCCATTTCAATATGTAGCAAAAATCAAGAACAAAAGAAAAAGTAGTGGGAGCTTCAAACCAACTTCCAGCCAAAGTAGAGGTCAGTCATCAGTAATTGAGTTTAAACATGCTTGAGATAAACACTTCTCTGATCAAGGAGAGATTCAACCTAGAAATAAGGAGAAACTTTCTGACAATGAGAACAATCAACCAATGGAACAGAAGTTGCCCTCAGAAGTTGTGGGAGCTTCATCACTGGAGGCTTTCAAGAAGAGATTGGACTGCCATTGTCAGAAATGGTGTAGGGTCTCCTGCTTGAGCAGGGGGTTGGACTAGGTGACCTACAAGGTCCCTTCCAACTCTGTTAATCTGTTAATCTGTAACGATTCCCTTAAAACTTCACGACGGCAGGGATTCCCTTAACCACGGTGGCAAGAACGGTCATACAATGGGGGCAAAACTCACTTAACAAGCGTCTAAAAGCTTAGCGACAGAAATTTTGGGGTCATAAGTCGAAGACTACCCGTACTGAAATAGTGTCAATCAAGAAATGGAATAATACGACTTCTCTCTTTTCAAACTTAGCAATTCACAGGACAAATTTAAGATGTGGAGTGGACCCCAGATCAAGCCAGTGCAATTGGGGTCTGCAAGGAGAACTTGGGTGAGTCTAGCTCAGCCTTCCCAATGGTGGGTTCCTACCAGTGCGGTCCACTCTGTAGCACCAGTAGTGGCTGCTGGTGACATCACAGTACCGGTGCCTGGGCGCCGCCATTTTAAAAAAATTGTTTTTTAATTTTTTAAAAAAATTTCTTCTGTGCATGCCCAGAAGCCGAGCTTCCGGCACTGCGCATGCACTGCTTCCTACCGCACAGTGAGTCGAAGCAGGGAGGATGGTTGAGGGAGCGCGTGAGATGCTGAAAGAACGGGTGGCAGGAGCTATCTCCATTTCCCTCCCTTCAGCAGCCACGAACGTGCGGTGATGATCCCAGGCATTTTCGCACGTTCGAGGCTTCTCGAGCTGCTGAGGGGAGGGGGAATGGGCAGCAGGATCTATCTCAGTTCCCCTCCCTTCAGCAGTCCGAGAAGCCACGAACACGCGGTGATGATCCCAGGCATTTTCGCATGTTCGAGGCTTCTCGAGCTGCTGAGGGGAGAGGGAACGGGCGGCAGGAGCCTAGGATCATCAAATGGGGAGAAGCATTCAGGCCGGATGGAGCCTCCGAGAAGAACCGCTGTCATGGTCTTGCTGCTCCCGCTGCGGGGGGCTGCGTTGTGGGTGGGCAATGCCCCCCTGCTCTGGCCGCTGCCAAGCTCCCGAGGCCCACGCCCACCCGGTCACATGGTTGGCAAGCCACACCCATAAAATAAGCCACGCCCAAAGAGTGGTAGTAAAAAAATTAGGAACCCGCCCCTGAGCCTTCCCCAACCTGGTGTCCACCCCTCCCCTGTCCCTCTCAGGTGCATGCCCTCTCCCCCACTTCACTTCCTATAAAAAAGAGGTTGATGTTCTGGAAAGGGTGCAGAGAAGAGGATGAGGGGACTGGAGGCTAAAGCATACGAAGAACGGTTGCAGGAATTGGGTATATTCAGTTTAATGAAAAGAAGGACCGGGGGGACATGATAACAGTCTTCCAATATTTGAGGGGCTGCCCCAAAGAAGAAGGGGGTCAAGCTATTCTCCAAAGCACCAGAAGGCAGGAGAAGAAGCAACGGATGGAAACTAATCAGGGAGAGAAGCAACCTGGAATTAAGGAGAAACTTTCTAATAGGACAATCAATCAGTGGAACTGCTTGCCACCAGAAGTTGTAGGGGCTTCATCACTGGAGATTGTTAAGAACAGATTGGGCAACCGTTTGTTCAGAATGGTGTAGGATCTCCTGCTTCAGCAGGGGGTTGGACTAGAAGACCTCCAAGGTCCCTTCCAACTCTGTTATTCTGTTAACTCTGTTAACATGTCCATCATCTGACAAAAATTAAAATTAAAATGAATAAAATAATTAGATATAAGAATTAAATAAAAAGAAAGCAAACAACAAACTCAAAGGGCAGACTTGATGGACTACCAGTTATTTTTTTCTGCCATCAGTTTTCTATATTTCTATTTACTTTAGAGAAAAGGCAAAGAAAGAGAAGTACCAGACATGATAAACATTCACACGGTGATGTTTGGCATCATTTGATTGAAAAAAGATTTACTTCCTCTCTCATTATAGTACAGCTCTGAGTCATCTGTCAAAATTAGCACATTTTGATCAGACCACAGAAAAACTATTTTTTTCCATGACACTTAATCTGGGAAATCCAACACCACAGGTTGTACCAAAATAGCTTTGGAAACATTGAGAGTGGATGGGTCTTTTAAATGGACTAAAACCATAATGGTGAACCTATGGCATGCGTGCCAGAGGTGGCATACAGAGCCCTCTCTGTGGGCACACGCGCCTTCGCCAGCTGCTCTTCCGGGTTCCGTTGCGTGCATGCGCACCGGATAGCTGCTCTCTTCCGGGTTCTGGCACACGCCGGAACCCAGAAGAGAGCAGCTGGCCATTGTGCATGCGCGCCAGAGCAGCTGTCTGGCATGCATGCACGCGCCGGAACCCAAAAGAGCAGCTGGCCAACGTGCGCATGCGCACCGGCCAGCTGATCTCTTCCAGGTTCCGGTGCTCTGGCGCGCACGTGCATGCATGCACACGCACGCTCAGGTTTCAGCACTCGGTGCCAAAAAAGGTTAACCATCACTGGACTAAGACATAATGCTGCATGT
This sequence comes from Diadophis punctatus similis, assembly GCA_023053685.1. Classification (NCBI taxonomy): domain Eukaryota; kingdom Metazoa; phylum Chordata; class Lepidosauria; order Squamata; family Dipsadidae; genus Diadophis; species Diadophis punctatus. The sequence goes on along the minus strand of JALIGW010000001.1, from coordinate 17,597,775 downwards.
TTCTCAAATATCTATATTTAAAAACTTGTACTTGCTGAGAATTTGTTCTTTCTAGATTCTGAGAGCCAGGATCTCAATTCTTAGATGCATTGTGAATACATTCTGATGTCTTGCAAAGTGCAAAATTGCAGTCATGGGTTCAAATGCGAGGATTTGATTTTTCATCGATGGCTTTTTACTTCTGATTTTTCCAGGTAAATTTTCACCTGGAGAAAGGCATCCAAGAAGACCCTCAATATTATGGCTATTAAATTTTTAGGTGGTTCTGCGGTCTGATAGAGCAAAAGAAGAAAATATTGATGATTTACTGTACAGTATGAGTCATTTTTGACTTCTTGTAACCACGCAGAACAAAATAAAAAGCAAATATTTATGATACAGATTAACAAAAAGCTACTGAGCACAACCCCTAGGTTTCATAGGTTGAGGTTTAATATGATGCTCTTCAGTCTCTGTCTGCCACCCTGCAGGGTTTTGTCCTTGCCTGTTTCCATTGCACTATTTTTTTTTTATTCAAAAAAGTTTTATTAGTACAAACTTACATAAGTAGTAGCAAAATATTAAATATAAAATACAAACATTTTTGTTTTTTTCTCCCCCCCCAAACCCACCCCCTTCCCTCCCCACCTCCCCCCCGGACTTCCCAGAGATAATACAGGGCATAATAATAAATTTAAATTGTTAATAAAAAGAGAAAGAAAAAAGGAAAAAAAGAACACTATTTTTAAAAAACTTCAACTCCAAATTATACACTGCTAATATATCGCATTTGTATACAATAGTAAAGATACAAAAAAGAGAAAAAAAAAGAAAGAAAGAAAGAGAAAACTCTTTAACAATACAAACAAACAAACCTCCTACCTCCTCCCTTCAGTCCTCTATCTTATACAAGGTAAATGTTACATAAGTAATAACTAAATATAAAATACACAAATCTTAAACTAATATTATTGACATTAAAAATAACCTCTAAGATAAAACTTAACTAAATGTTACATAAGTGATCATCAAATATTAAATTTCATCATGATATTAATAAGATAATATTATTCTAAATTAATTCACTAACTTCAATAAACACAAAAAGAAAATGAAAGAAGAATAAACAAATCTTCAACAAACTATATATATCTAATATTATCAACATTAAAAATAACCTCAAAATTATATAAAACTTAACTAAATATTGCATAAGTAATCATTAGATAGGGAAAAGATAAAATACAATCATATTAGTCTCTATCCGTCCAATATATTTCAACATCACATCGTTTTGTATCTTGATAGTTCATCTTTTAATAGTTCAATAAATTCGAATTTGTCAAGTCGTCTCCCGTCTAATCCCAAACCTCCATCTCCTTTTCCCCAGCTATCTGATTCAGGCACTCCTTTTGGATTTTTGAATCTATTTCCTTTTGATCCATCAAAGGTGGCTTCCCCTCCTCCTCCTCTTTTATTTTCATACATCCTTCCTCTGGAATCTTGGATATATCAGCCTTTAGAACATTGACATAAAATTCAGTAGCTTTTTTTATCGTGTTGAGCCGGTATCTTTTTCCAGAAAATTTCACTGCTACTCCAACTGGCGCTTCCCATTTATATTGTAAATTTAATCTCTTAAATTCATCAATCAAAAAAGTATAGCTTTTTCTGGCTTTAAGCATTTTAGAGGGGATTTCTTTCCAAATCTTTAGTTCCTGACCATTCACCATAAGATTATTGTTAAACGTTGCTTGTATAATTCTGTTCCGTAGAGCTCTTGTGGTAAAATATATGACAATATCCCTTGGTAAATGCTTTTGTTTAGCGTACCACGAATTGATTCTGTATATTTTGTCGATTTGTGTAGCCAATTCCGCTTTAGAAATTCCAGACACCTGATCCAATATGTCAACCATCCTGCCTTTTAAATTTTCATATAATCCTTCTTTCAAACCTCTAATCCTTATAGCAACTTCCATGGATCTGAACTGAGTCATTAAGACCTCTTTTTCAAAATTTGCAATGTCATTTTGGATTTTATCTATGTAATTCACCGAAGTTGCCAAAGCTTGTTTATTTGTTTCAATACGTTCTGCCAAAACTTCAATATTTGTTGCTAAGCCTTTGCAAACCTCTAACACATCAAATCTTAGTTGTTGGTTCATATTCTTCAAAGCAGCCTGCATTTTTTTGTCTATCTCACTTATTTTCTGGTTAAATTCCAAAGTAAGTTCATGTTTCATAATCTTTAAATTATTTAATAAATTTTCAGGTGTCAAAAGCTGTGGAGGTGTTAGCTCAGTGTTAAGTTGCATTTTAGAAATATATCCAGATGAATAGTCATTTCTTTTAGTCAAAACAATCTTTCCAGACTTTGAAGCCATTGGTGTTTCAAAAGAGTACAAAAAAGAAAGAAAGCCAGATGCCTGATTAAAGTTCTTTCCAGTTTAAAAATCAGATAGTCTTTTATTATTGGAAATATTTCTATTATAACTTTAATCCAGAGTTAGGAGACAGAGAGAGAAAAAACCATTTTTCCAAGTTAAAAGTTTCCATAAGAGAGAGAGAAGAAAAAAAAAAGCCTCTGGGAAAACGAAAGTCACTTTCACTTCTCAATCGCCATATTGTTACTCTGTTTCCTTTGTTCCCTTGCCGAAGTGAAAGCTTGCCCAGGAGTTGAAAAAAAAAGGAAAAAAGAGGTTTCAGTACTTGCCCATCTCACGCCTGTTTCTCTCTGTCTGCTTCTGTAGTTTAAATATAATTATAAATCCCATTCTTGAAGCAGCGGCTGGTCACGACATCTAGCTCTGCAAAAGCAGAGGTTTCCTGATCTTCGGAGCTGGAGACAGGCTGCATGGGGAGCTCTCCCTTCGCGCCCTACCAGATGGCTCCTAGGGCGCTGGGGGGGCTCTACCCCACCTGTCAGGCTCTCATCTCTCCCCTTTGCCCGGGGAAGAGATTTCAAAGCCGCCAGACAGCTGTTCTGGCGGCTTTTAACAAAGATCGGAAAGGCGTCCAACGAGGGACGTCCGCGATGAAGCGCTCCAAACCGGAAGTCCTTTCCATAGCACTATTGAAGGGGAAATATACCGTATTTTTTGGAGTATAAGACGCACCTTTTTCCTCCCTAAAAGTGGCTGAAAATTTGGGTGCGTCTTATACTTCGAATGTAGCTTTTTTTTCCAGCCCTAACTAGGTGCTAACAGATCTTCCCAGCTCTTACCTTGCAGGCTTTTTCATTGTTACTCTCTCAGAAGAATGTTTTTCCAGCCCTAAGTCTTTGCAGGGTTTTTTTTCATTGCTCTACTTGCTCCAAAGAAGGTTTTTTCCAGCCCTAACCAGGTGCTAACGATCTTCCCAGCTCTTACCGGCTTGCAGGCTCTTTCATTGTTACTCTCTCAGAAGAAGGTTTTTTTAAGTCCTAACCAGGGGATAAAATAATGTGCTGAAGCTGACCAGACTAAGGACCCTAGCCAGATGAATACCTAGTAGGCAGATTGTTTTCCCCTATTTTCCTCCCCCAAAACTAAGGTGCGTCTTATATTCCGGTGCGTCTTATACTCCAAAAAATACGGTAGGTAGTCCTCAACTTACGACTATAATTGAGCTCACAATTACAGTTATTAGTCATTAACTTGGGATATCACATGACCACGCCTTATTTTATTACTTATTTTGCAGTGGTCATTAAGCAAATGTTACGGTAATTAAGCATACCTATTGTTTAGTATAGGCATTTTCCTCGGAAACTGGAAGTAAAGACAAAAAAAGTGTTGTAAGTGCAGGCCGGTCACCAAGTGCCCAAAATGCAGTCACATAACCAGTTGTGGTAGCCTGCCATAACTTCAGACCCGGATTGTAAGTAAGTGTTTTGGGGTCTATCATAATTTCAAACGTTCACAAGTTGAGGACGAAACTATATGATGCGAACCACCTATAATTGAAGCCACTTCTAAGCCTAAGCAAACATAGAGAACATATAACCTATGTTATGGTATAACCTGTACCATTTTGGACAAATAGCTGTCCAATCTCTTCTTAGGCATGGCACATCCAAAACTTCTGGAGGCATGCTGTTCCACTGATTAATTGTTCTCACTATCAAAAAAGTTCTTCTTATTTCTAGGTTGCTTTTCTCTTTAATGATCTTCCACCTGTTACTTCTTGTCCTGCCCTCAAGTATCTTGGAGAATAGGTCGACCCCCTCCTCTCTGTGACAGCCCCTCAAGTAGTGGATGACAGTCGTCATATCACCCTTAGTCCTTTTCTTCATTAGATTAGACCAGAGGTCTTCAAACTTGGCAACTTTAAGACTTGTGGACTTCAACTCCCAGAATTCTCCAGCCAGCTATGCTGGCTGGAGAATTCTGGGAGTTGAAGTCCACAAGTCTTAAAGTTGCCAAGTTTGGGGACCCCTGGATTAGACATTCCCAATTCCCTCAATTGTTCCTCATACAGTTTAGCTTCCAGATCCCATATCATCTTCATTGCTCTTCTCTGCACTTTTTATACATGCATGCATGCATGCATGCATGCATGCATAAACACGCATATACATATACTGTGTGTGGGGGTCTCTCTCTCTCGTCTGTGTGTGTGTGTTTGTATATAAAATATCCCCAGAACTGAATAGATCTATTCCTTGAGGAACTGCACAATTGTTCTTGAGACATCAATATATACTGTATTTTATTTTGACCTCTGCATGGACCTCATAGTACCTCCTCTAAAGAAATACTCTTAGGATGATAATAACAACGGCAAACTTTGTGGAGATGTTTCTCCACTTTTGTAAAGAAGATTGCAGGATTATTTTCTGTCACCCGCACATTCATGGAAATGTCATAGATGGAACAAGAGAGAAATAATGCGGTTTTGGAAAGGATGGTGTTTCTAGTAGGTTTTAATAGTTTTTAAATGTTTCCTCCTTTTTTCTCCTGCCTTTGGATTCTGATCCTTAATTTAAAAAAAAAAGGATTGACTAAGACAGCTTCTGTATACTAAGAAGATTGCACTAAATGTCTCTTGCCAGTCTAGCACTGACTAGCACTGTTGATGATACCTAGTTTGGGTAATGAAATGTCTGCAAGAAAACAACCAAGCTCAGAGAGCACCAAGGATCCATCATTTGAGGAGCCGAGGTGGCGCAGCGGTTAGAGGCAGTACTGCAGGTCACTTTAGCTGACTGATCCGCAGTTCAGCGGTTCAAATCTCACCGGCTCAAGGTTGACTCAGCCTTCCATCCTTCCGAGGTAGATAAAATGAGGACCCAGATTGTTGGGGGCAATATAAATATACATTGCTTACTGGTGTAAACCGCTTAGAGAGTGCTTCCACTGTGAGGCGGTATATAAATCTCACAAAATAAATAAATAAATAAATTTCAACCCTGAGCTACAAATGTCTATGGAGATTCTCAGTCATCCAGGTCATGGTTGTTCAAAAGGTGCTTTTCAAAAGGCAACTGGATTATGTTTTTCCCTTATGATGGTGTGGTGGGGGGGATGGAAGGATTAGTTCTAATAGGTCAGAATTAATTCTTCCATCCCCCCACACCACCACCATCCAAGCAGAACTGGTGAAGCTTCATGGATGAGAAGCGAAACATCTTCTTTTTCCTCAAGGGAATAGTCCAGTTGTCTTTTGAAAAAACACCTTTGATACAACCTGTCCTACAAATATTCTCCTTTATTGGTCTTGCTAGTCTGGATCATAAAGCGGTGAATTGAGCTTCCTTTTCCCCTTTAGTTGGCCACATAGAAGCAGAAGCTTAAACCGGAATGGGATTCAGCCAGCGGTAGCAGAATTCTGCTCATTTAAATGTCCAAACTATCCCTGAAGAACCGAAGACTTTAGCCTTGAATTTTTTGCAACATTTGTACTCAACAGAATGAAAAGGAGATAAAGCTAAGCTTTCAGCTAGTCCTTGTTCTCTGACTTTTATTGAAATGGATGGTCTACAGATCTTGGTGTGTATTTGAGGAACTGCTGGAGAAAGCAACAACATTCACACTCTGTTTCTTACTGGCACTGCTTTGTACCAGACTGCGAGCCAATCTTCTTGTAGTGCCATTTGGTGCCGCCTTGTACCTCTCTGCTGTTTAATAGTTGAAACTCTTGTGAAATTCCCTGAATGCTGAGTTGTAAACTGGCAGGCTCTGAGTCTCAACAATTCCCTTTTATTGGCTTTAAAAAGAAACAAAAAATAACAAAAAAGAAAAGAAAGAAAGCTTTGACTTTCTTGTGACTGAAAAGCAACCCGATTGTGACTCTTCATTGAAGCTCTTGCTTGTCATCCCTCCATTTTTATGTAAAACTGAAATCATCTTCCTTTGGGGAAAGAGATTATGTCATTATCTCTTCTTCTCAATTAAATGCTGTTCTTGAAAATTGAAAAACCTTTTTCCTGGCAATACTTGCTTTTCATGAAATCGCTCTCTTTCTAATTTTCCTAGCCAAAAATGGGCTGATGGTTAGGATTCATGTTTGTTTGGACCAGGGGTGCCTCACAAATTATCTGTGATCTGTGTTTCCTCTTCCCTGTTTAAGTTTTCAAAAATGGAGTTGGATGGTGTATCCCACTATATAATTAGTTGTGATTTTTTTGCAGGCTGTCTGGAGGGTATTAGAGCACTAGAGTTGATGGAAGAATACCAATATGCAAGTGCAGATCTTGCATTATTCCCATATTTTTAATAAAATGTGCAAGATCACTTGCTGCTTTGATCAATTAAAAAACTCTTATGTGCACCCATTTCTCCTTTGAGGTAATTTTTTTCATCCATCTCCCAGGCATGCTAACTCTTCACGGATTTGGAGTTAACAGAGTAATAGAGTTAGATTCATCGTTTGTGAATTTGCCATTCAAACACAAAATGAATCAAAACTGCCTAAACTGATTTCTAGTCCTTATGGTTCTTGACTGGAATAAAAAAACATGGGGAAAATCTCAGAAGCTGTGTCAGCAAAAATTCTAATTGGCAATAGAGCGAGTCCTCAACTTACGACTGGTTGCTAAGGTTACCCCACAAACATTTCTTACAACCACTGTTCCCTCTAAGGTGTGCGGCCACATGGCCGCGCACATAGTTAGAGAATGCCGCACGGAAGTTTCTAATTTACGCCTGGCATTTTCTAATGGCAGAGGCTGCGCACCTTCGTGGCCGCGCACATGAAAACAAAACGCCGCGTGACAGTTTTTAACTGCCGCGCGCCATTTTCTAATTGCAGCGTTTCCTTAACAGTGAAACTGTTGAATCAGGTCTGGCTATGTGGTTGACCCTCTTTACAGCATAACAACTTATGACTGAAATGGACAGGTTCCGTTATAGCCATAAGTTGTGAATTACCTGTGCCAGTTTACCTCTTCCACAGAAGCTGCTTTCCATGCAGAAGAATTCAGACCCTGGTGTATTTCCAGTGGTGGGCTCCAAATTTTTTAACAACTGGTTCTCTACCCTAATGACTGGCTGGGTGGGCATCGCCAACTCTACGTCACTTGTGTGGGTGGTATCTGTATGGGACAGGTAGGGTTGGGGATGGAATCCAGGGGTCTCCAGTGGTGGGGGGGGGGAGGAAAGAAAGATCCAACCTGTTTGTGTGTGTGTGTGTGTGTGTGTGTGTGTGTGTGTGTGTGTGTGTGTGAGAGAGAGAGAGAGAGAGAGAGAGAGAGAGAGAGAGAGAGAGAGAGAGACTGCGTCAAGCTAGACTGGGAAAGCTGGCTGCGAGAGGAAGAGAAGCTGAGCAAGCTGGACCCAGACACTTCCCGGGTCCCCTCAGCAACCTCACACTCTCCCGCCTCTGCTAGCCCCCTTCTTCGCACGGGATCGGCCAGCAGTGGAGACAGAGAGGGAGAAGGGGGCAGCGGCGGCCGCTAGCATTGAGGGGAGAGTGCCACACAGAAACGGAAGCACACAGAAATGCCTCCCCTTTCTCCCTCAAGGGCCTGAAAAACGGACTGTTTTGGGGTGTTTTTCAGGCTGTTTTCAGGTAGTTTTCCAGCCAAAAATGGCCCAAAACACCATCTGAAAATGGCTGAAATTGGTCCAAAAAATGAGTGGGGGAGAGGCCAGCTGATGGTCCGATTTGCAAGTTCTCCAAACCACGCAGAATCAGAACAACCGGTTCGGGCAAACCAGTCCGAACTGTCAACAGCCCACCTCTGTGTATTTCCTTGATAAGAAATGTTGATTCTTGCTTATACTGCCCCACCCTCAAAACACAGAGTTCTATTTAATTTTATTTTAATTTCCCAACATAGAGACAGATTTAACCATAGTTTCAATTGGGAAAATGTGACCATCTTAGACTAAGCCAAGTCCAAAAATGCCAGGGAATTTCTAGAAGCCTGGCACTCTGCCAAATCAGCCACCAATAGACACATAGACATTAACTAGACATTAACTATAGACAGTGCAAAAGAGACAATCCCCCCAACCCAAAAAGGGACAAAAAGACCCAAGAACCTCTCCACCAGCAATCAGCACTCTGATTAGCATAGATTAACTCCAAGGTTATCATCAGACTCCTCTACTCCTCTACTCGCAACAGAATACCTTACACAACCAGACTTGAAATCCTGGGCTTAGAAAGCTTAGAACTACGTCGCCTTTGGCACAACCTAAGCATAGCTCATAAAATTATCTGCTACAACATCCTTCCTGTCAACGACTACTTCAGCTTCAACCACAACAATACACGAGCACACAACAGATACAAACTCAAAGTGAACTGCTCCAAACTTGACTGTAGAAAATACGACTTTAGCAACAGAGTGGTAAATGCCTGGAACTCACTACCTGACATTGTAGTTTCGTCACCAAACCCCCAAAACTTTACCCTTAGACTGTCCACTGTTGACCTCACCCGATTCCTAAGAGGTCAGTAAGGGGCATGCATAAGTGCACCAGCGTGCCTACCATCCCTGTCCTAATATTCCCTCTTATCAGTACCCATCTTATGTATATAAACAATGTTATATCTTATGTATATTACCAACACGTACTTGACATAAAAAATAAATAAATAAATAAATAAATAAATAAATAAATAAAATAACCAAGTAAACAAAACCCCAATCAAGAAACTGCCAAAGAAGCCAACAGCCAACAGCTCAACCAAAGAACTTCTAAGACCAGTCCCACCAACACTGACAGGCAAGCCACCAGAATATACAGTAAACTAATAGAAAACTGCACTCCTTACTTGCACTGATGATGTTACCTAGTTTGGGTAATGAAACGTCTGCAAGAAAGCAAGCAAATTTAGAGAGCACCAAGGATCCATCATTTCAACCCTGAGCTACAAATACTGTATTCTCCTTTATTAGAATTCTATTTAAAAGTGACCTGCAGGAATCTTGACTTGCTAAAAGCATTGGTTCTTTGTGTGCAGGAAGAGGATGGCTATACAATATGTTAAATGCTTCAGTCCATGGCTCTATGATCAGTCATCCAAGTGATGAGTTTCAAGTAGATGAAGCCATCCGTCAAGGAATCCTGTCGCTCTTGCGTGATATGAAGGGAAAACCCAGTGAAGGATGGAAAGATATTCAATATTACACTGGATGAGGCAGTTGATTTCCAAAGCCTTATGACCTGGTCAGTTAGCTATGTCTCATCTGATGGAGAATCATCCTGACAAGGAAGAGTTTGACTGTCATTCTCATTTAGTTCCGGCAAACGTGGGGAGTTGGAATAAAAGATAGGAGCATGTGAAGGGGGTAGTTCAGCATTGGGAAGATGAAGTAGATACTTATGGACACAGTGATGGAAGCTGGGTCTATTTTTATTATTATGGGATGGGAAGGCTGGTGCAGACCACACACTCATGAGGTGACTTTGTCTCTTAGCCCAATCAACCTCTTACAGAATTAGGAAAGTCCTGTTGTGGTCTCAGAGAGAGGGGAGAATATACAGATGTAATAATTATTTATGCCCTTATTATTTTGTAACCCTGTGCTGCTTTAATCATTCACCGACCTGTCCTATGACCATGGTGAGCAAGCTCCATTACGGTCATAAATCAAGGATTATCTGTAGTCATTGAGTTCACCTATTTTCTGTGTTTTCCCAAAATTTCAGATTCTAAGTAAACAAGCTGGATTCACATGCAGCGTGCTGAAGATTAAGAGTCCCTTGGGAGTAGGGTGGCATAGAAGAACAAATAATAAAATAAATAAAAAAAGAAAAGTCTGGTTAAATGTAACTGTTAATCATACCGAAGAAAGAAAATGGTAGAGAATCCAGAGACTACCTTGGAGAAGGAAGGGAACTGCCATCACTACAACCAAAGGCAGAAGTGAGTAGTGAGAGTAGTGAGACTTTCAAAACTGATGTCAGTCCTTCGAGGAAGGCCAAGTCAGGCAACAGACTCCACATGAAATTGCAGTAGCACTTAGACTTATATACCTCTTCACAGTGCTTTACAGCCCTCTCTTAAGTAGTCTGCAGAGTCAAAATATTGCCCTCAATTATCTGGATCCTCATTTTACCGACCTTGGAAGGATTGAAGGCTGAGTCAACGTGAGCCGCGTTAGGATCGAACTTGAGGTTGTGGGCAGAGTTTGCCTGCAACACTGCATTCTAATCACTGTACCACCAGGACTCATTGTTGGAACTTTATTGATATAGGCTATAATCACAATTTTGAAAGCTGGCAGTGTGCCCACTTCCTTCCCTCTTAAACCAAAGACAATCCGGGTGGGGCAGCCTTAAGTTTCTTTCTCGTGCTCTCTTGTCTTCCGGGGCTAACTCGTATTTTGCTGATGGTCTTTTCATTCCTTCTTCAAGGTCAACTCTCTGGTCCTGAACAGAAAGAAGCAGTATCTATCTCCATTATAGGTATTTCCAGTCATAGCTGTAACTGTATTCTGGAATGGATGTCAAATGCCGTAGCGTGATGGAACTGAATATACTTGGCATGCAAACGGTCCTCTATTCAGACCCCGGCATCTCAGGAATAAAATTCATCACCCATTGAAAGTGAAGACTTTGGAACGTGTCCATGGATGTGCTCCAGACCACGCGATTGGATTCCATTATCCTTGAGCCAAGACTATGCTTGGAGCTGTGGATGTATGTAACCTGGATGGAGCTCTTCTGCCATTACTGATTTTCTCATTGATGATCAGTGAAACACCAAACAGAGGTTTTATGTTTTCGGAAGGGAGATCTTAACTGAATTTAGTTGTCAGGGTATCTCATTACCTAGAAAAGGTAATGAGGTCCCTGGATAGATTCAGAGGCTGACGTCTCTCAAAAATGTTTCAGTGCTTCGTGCATTGATTAGGGAGGTGGATCCATTGGTCCCCAAATGTGATGAGCTGGTATGCATACTTGGAGACTGTTGGCGGTACACAGGATTATCGTAGGCAGTTGTGCAAAATGGCTTTACAGGGAAAATCTCTTCATAGAATAGTTACCATGAGGCTACCATCAGTTGTAAAACATACATTTACCTGAATACTAATACCTTACTTCCTCCGAGGGTGTCTCTATTACACGGGTGTCAAACTTGATTGTGTCATGCGACGTATTGTGACGTATCGTGATGTTTTGCCTTTGCGGAGCCAGGGTGGGCGTGGCCTGCGCGTGACGCATCCGGCCCACGGGTCGCCAGTTTGACAGGACTGCTCTACTAGCTCTGCTTACCTTCATTCTTTTTCTTGGTAGGTGAACATACTTCTAAAGCGGGTGTCAAGCTCACGACATCACATTGTCATGTGACATATCGTGACTTTTCCTCCCTTTGCTAAAACTGGGAATGGGTGTGGCCAGCATGTGACGCATCTGCCCCGCAGGCTGCGAGTTTGATACCCCTGTTCTAAAGGAAGCAGTAGGGGATAGCAATTCATACAGGTAGTCCTCAACTTACAACCACAATTCAGCCCAAAATCTATGTTGCTAAGTTTGTTAAGTGAATTTTTTCCCTTTTTACGACTATTCTCCCCACATTTGTTAACTGAATCACTGCAGTTCTTAAAATAGTAACATGGTTGTTAAGTGAATCTGGCTTCCCCATTGACTCCTGATCAGAAGGTCACAAAAGGGGATCACATGACTCTGGGACACTGCAACCGTCATACCTGTGAGTCAGTCAAGCATCTGGATATAAATCATATGACCATGGGGATGCTGCAACAGTCATAAGTGTGAAAAATGGTCATAACTCATTTTTTTCAGTGCCGTTGTAACTTCGAACGGCCACCAAATGAACTGTTGTAAGTTGAGGACTACCTGTATTTACTTTCTAAAAGAGAGCTTGTAAGAGCCATTCAGTTTCCGTTCTTGGAACTAATCAAACTGAATGGCTACCACTTTTACAGCCTTCTTTTATTTATTATTTATTTATTATTTACATTTCTATGCCGCCCAACTCCTGAAGGACTCTGGGTGGTTTTTTGCATTAGAGACTTTTGTTTTAATAAAAAAAAATATTAGATGGTTCACAGTGTGTGACAGGTGCTGAAGGAAGGCACAGTGAAAATTCAAGATATTAAACGTCCCCTTTTGTGTTCTAACTTCATAACCGCTGCTAGAATTAGAGAAGAAAGAACACAGAGACAGAAGATGAGAGCGACGTTATTCAATAACCGGTAAAACAAAAGGGCCTTTGAACAACTGGCCAGGCCATCAAGGATTGGAGATGGGCATATATAGAGAGAGCTGAGGTGGCGCAGTGATTAAAAGCAGCACTACAACCTACGTCAGTTGACTACTAGTTCAGCAGTTCAGCTGTTCAAGTCTCACCGGCTCAAGGTTGACTCAGCCTTCCATCCTTCTGAGGTGGGTAAAATGAGGACTCAGATTGTTGGGGGCAATATGCTGAACTCTGTAAACCGCTTAGAGAGGGCTATAAAGCACTATGAAGCAGTATATAAGTCTAAGTGCTATTGTTATATCAGTCATCATAGTGAAATAGAGCTACCCTGTTGCCTTGGAGGTATCTCTGCTCTGAATACCAGTCTGGAAGTGAACAGCAGGCAGGGTTGTGGGATCCCACCGAAATCCCAAAAATTAAACAGATAGAAATCTGTGGCTTGCCTGAGGAAGTCATGGTCAGGATCCTTTTTTCACAGCTGCCTAAATGTGGCCGGGCAATTTGACAAACATGTCTGAGTGTTGGAGCCAGCCAGCTATAAAAAGGTAGCAACGGTTTCTTGATTGTTGCTTGTGCCAGCAATATATTGGTGGATTCCACTATTTGGCTGGGCATCCTGAGCTCTAAATGGAAGCTTTCCCCCTTCCTCCTCCTCCTCCACCACCTCCTCCTCTGCTTCCTGCTGCATCCTCTAACCTCAGTTTACATCTTGTAGCTTCTCTATAAGCCTTTGTGCCTTGTCAGCTTGGAAGGTTATCTTCGGTCAGAAGAGAAATACTTCTCTGCCACCCAGGCCCTGTGAGTTTTGCAGTTTAAAAGCTTTCTGAACAATTCCGTGCAATAAAGAAGCCGATACTGAAAGTGAGTTATTGTAATGCTTGAGATAGCATTGTCCTCAATAGAAAGGGTGTGTGCAGATCTTGCTTCAACCAGTATCTGACCATCGCCTCCTTTCTGAATCTTCAAATTTCACACGAAAGGCTCATTTCTGCTTGGGTGGGTGGGTGGGAGATGCAAAGTTTAAACTACAGTATGTACAAAAGTTCAACCAACCCCTGTGAACAAATTAATAAAACAGCAAATAGTGATAATAAAAGTAGCCCAATTTATGAATTTCAATTAAAACCGTCAAACGCTGCCCATATTCAATTCTTGATTGCAAACTTGGCATTCAGTTGATACGGCTACCCCTATAATTCGTCAAAATAGTCCACACCTTAAATGCTTTTTCTGTTCACAGCTTTTGTTCCATGTAATAGGCAAAGCAGCTATGGCATTTCTTTTAAAGAGTAGCTAAAATTTAGAGCCCAGCAATAAATATGCAAATATGACAAATGCTGGCGAGTGGGAGATTGATTCTCCCTCTCTATGATACAATCATGCATGTATATAAGTTAATTTATCTTCTACTCGGTATTGACGGCATAAGAGAGAGGGTTCCACCCCCATACCATTCACCCTCTTATTAGTCTCTATTTAATTCTTGCTCATTTTAATTGTTTTTATTATGCTCATTCTGTAAGCCGCCCAGAGTCGCTTGAACACTGAAATGGGTGTCACAAAATAAAATAAAATAATAAAATAAAATAAAATAAAATAAAATAAAATAAAATAAAATAAAATAATAATAAAATAAAATAAAATAAAATAAAATAAAATAAAATAAAATAAAATAAAATAAAATAAAATAAAATAAAATAAAATAAAATAAAATAAAATAAAATAAAATAATAAAATAAAATAATAAAATAAAATAAAATAAAATAAAATAATAATAAAATAATAATAAAATAAAATAATGAAATAAAATATAAAAAAAATAAAAAAAATAAAATAAAATAAAATAATAAAATAATAAAATAAAATAAAATAAAATAAAAATTCTTCAGCAATTCTTGGCCAACTTTTTCTCCAAACTCTGGCTTGAATTATTGTATTCCTATAGGAATGATATTCAGTAGTGGATTCTGATTAGATGTGCTCAGGGAAGGATAAGCGAGAGAAAGAGGAAGTAGAAAGGAAGGGGTGAGGGAGAGGAGGGAAGGAGGGAAGAGGTAGAGAAGGAGGAAGAAGGTAGAGGGGAGAGAGGGAGATGGAGGGAGGGGAGTAGTATGAAATATAGAAGGTAAGCAGACTGGAGATAAAAGTATAAAAGCAGCAACCAAGGAGATAAGTCTATGATATTATGGATAGAAATTTATTAGTATGGATGTTTTGATGATATGGTATATGTATGCATATTTGTGTATGTTTGGTGGAAAAATATTTTTTTTTGCAGGAATATTCAATAGTTTGTGAGAATAATACAAATTATTGGGATACAGATAACAATAGTCTATACAGGCCTGTCAAACTGGCAGCCTGCGGGCCAGATATGTCACATGCAGGCCAACGCCCACCCCTGTTCTGCAAAAGCCAAAAGCATTGTGATATGTCACGATCTGGCCTGTGATGCGATCGAGTTTGATACCCCTGGTGTCACTGTCAGGGTTCCAAGTAATAAATCCATAGCACATATATCTACATGTGTAATATATGGTCTATCACCATATATTACACATGTAGATATATAAATAAGATGTGATTGGAGACATTCACAGTGCTAGAGTTACAGTAGATTTTTAAACCATGGTATTGAACATGCTATAGTTACCTGGGTCACACACAAGCTACACTAAGCCATAATAGATGGATTCATCCATCAGACTAAGTTAAAGCCAAGCTCATGAGAGTTTTTTTGTAATCTGTAAAACCATGCTGGATTTTTTTTGTTTTTGCTTTTTGCTTTCTTCGTAATTGGGCTCTGGACTAAGGCCCAGACTCTGATTTAAGAACTTACCTAGATTCTGATTTAATAATTTATTCTTAATTCACCTTGGTTTATGGCTTAAAGGCATCACACATTGTTGGGGGTTTTATCAGTGGTTAAATACAATAAATTATATATGGTATAAACCCTTTTTATTTATTTATAAATTATTTATTTATTAGTGACATTTATAGTGCAAGCACTCTCTAAGTGGTTTACACCAGTAAGCAATGTATATTTATATTGTCCCCAACAATCTGGGTCCTCATTTTACCTACCTCGGAAGGATGGAAGGCTGAGTCAACCTTGAGCCGGTGAGATTTGAACCGCTGACCTGCGGATCACAGTCAGCTAAAGTGGCCTGCAGTACTGCACTCTAACCGCTGCGCCACCTCGGCTCTGTATTTTGCTTTCTGTATTTTCTGTTGCTTCCCCACCCACGAGAGGTTTGGCCCAGCCTTATATCATTTCCTCCTCTGAATGCAGGACCAGCCTAACTATTCTAGAATCACCAAATAATACCCCAAATGTCCATGCTATTTGTGTTACATCATTTATTTTATTTTTATTTATCTTATTCACTAAGGCTGCATTACTATTACTATTAGTCTTCTCATCGTTCCTATCACCCATCTCCTCCCACTTATGACTGTATGACTGTAACTTGTTGCTTGTATCCTTACGATTTATATAAATATTGATTGTTTCCTGATTGCTTATTTATACCCTATGACAGTGATGGCGAACCTGTGGCACGGGTGCCACAGGTGGCACGCGGAGCCATATCTGCCGGCACGCGAGCCGTTGCCCTAGCTCAGCTCCAATGCGCATGTGCGTGCCCGCCAGCTGATTTTTTGCTCATGCGGAGGCTCTGGGAGGGCGATTTCGGCCTCCAGATGGCCTCCAGGGTGGCAGGGGGAGCGTTTTTGCCCTCCCCAAGCTCCAAGAAAGCCTCTGGAGCCTGGGGAGGGCAAAAAATGGGCCCACCGGGCCCACTGGAAGTCGGGAAATGGGGGAGGGGGGGTCGTGCACGCATGTGCAGGAGGGTGGGGCAAGTGAGGGGCTTTGAATTATGGGTGTGGGCACACGCGCATGCAATAGCGCGCACGCGCGCTATTTCGGCACCCGAGGAAAAAAAGGTTCGCCATCACTGCCCTATGACAATCATTAAGTGTTGTACCTCATGATTCTTGACAAATGTATCTTTTCTTTTATGTACACTGAGAGCATATGCACCAAAGAGAAATTCCTTGTGTGTCCAATCACACTTGACCAATTAAAAAAAGAATTCTATTTTTTGTTTGTCAAGCTTAACAGATATAAGTATAAACATGATTATGAATACAGGAAATAGATACGAATAAATGGAGACAGTAGGACAGGGACAGTAGGCACGTTGGTGCGCTTATGCACGCCCCTTACAGACCTCTTAGGAATGGGGTGAGGTCCACAGTAGACAGTCTAAGGTTAAAGTTTTTGGGGTTTGGGGAAGAAACCACAGTGTCAGGTAGTGCATTCCAGGCATTGATCACTCTGTTGCTGAAGTCGAATTTTCTGCAATCGAGTTTGGAGCGGTTTACCTTAAGTTTGTATCTATTGTGTGCTCGTGTGTTGTTGCGGTTGAAGCTGAAGTAGTCATTGACAGGTAGGACGTTGTAGCAGATAATTTTGTGTATTATGCTTAGGTCAGACCGAAGGCGGCATAATTCTAAGTTGTCTAAGCCCAAAATTTCCAGCCTGGTATTCTGTTGCAAGCAGAGGAGTGGAGAATTCTTCTCGTGAAATATCTCTGGACTCTCTCAATTGTAGTGCGGGTTCCAGACAGATGAGCTGTATTCGAGAATTGGTCTAGCAAATGTTTTGTATGCTCTAGTTAGTAGTACAATATTACCAGAGAAGAAGCTACACAAGATTAGGTTTACAACTCTTAATACCTTTTTGGCAATGTTGTTACAGTGTCTTCATCTCAAACTGAGGCACAAATGGTTCCTGTAGTTTTCAATTTTTTTGGTGCAGGAGAATGAATGGATTTCCAGAAAAATTGCAGATTACAGGAACCATTTGCGCTTCAGTTTGAGATGGAGACCACACAGATTCAGCCCCAGCAGTCTGCGCCTGTCTTGCTTAACAACAGAAATTTTGGGCTCAGTTGAAGACTACCTATATTTGATTTCTGCATTACTCACAGTGTTTCTCAAATAGTGGGGTGCGCCCCCCTGGGGGGGGGTACGGAGCGATGCCAGGGGGGGCATGTGACGTGTAGCCATGAACGTTGTGTGACATGTAGCGTGTAGCCATGAACGGCGTTTTAAAGTAGAACAGACAATGTTTAGGCCCCCACCCACCCGCCTCGCGCCCTCCTTTTGCCGTGTTCGGATTGGTCGCCATCAGTGTCGCTCATGGCGATGTGTGTTCAGGTTGGCGAGTTTTCTCGTCCAATTGAGTTGCTTTTGGAGGTCTGTGGTGGAAAAGTTCTGCGCCTGTTATGGGATCCCTTTGAAGGGCATGCACAGTTTTGCCTTGAATAATCACCGCGAAGGGTGTCGCGGAGCTGGGCCTCCTACTCCCTCCCTCCTCCTGCCCAGCTTCCATTTGCCCCCCCCCTTTCCCTTCTTTGAACGAAATTAAGGTGGCTTCGTTACCTTCATCCATGGAAGTTTTCCCCCTTTTCCCTTGTAAATCGCCACTTTCTCTATCGCATCTCTCCAGGTTCTCATCCTTAACATTTTTGAATATCGCTTCCCGTCCTCTTTGCTGCCACCAAAACTCAACTTGCGTAGAGAAAAAGACCAAAATGTAAAACCTGGGTACCTCCCTGATACCGCTGCTTCCACATTGCCCCTTACTCTCAGGTAAGTGGGTAAAGCAGCCTGATAGAGTGAGAATTAATCTCACAGAGGTGATGTTTGATCTTTTCCCAGACATCAGACATTAGAAGGGAAACCGCAGTTTAAAAGTCTAAGTAAAAATATTTATTTTGGTACAAAAACAATAAAACCTCATTTGTTTACATCTCTGATATAAAATGTGCGACTTCTCTCAGTGGAAGCCAGAAGAAGAAGGGAGTAGAAACTTTGGAATTCACACATGCGTACAAGAACATATCAATCACGTGCTCAGGAATGAACCATTATATTAGATAGGGATGCTTCTCCCTGCATATACATGTAACAGGCAATAAATCACACTGTGACACAGCCTTCCCCAGCCAATAGTTTGCTTGCAGCTTATAATAAGTAAAATAATAAATATTAATATTAAAATTCCATTGGGGCCCAGATCGGAGAGTTGGGGTGGGCGCAAAATGTTTACTTCTTCCTGGGGGGGGGGGGCGTAACAGAAAATAATTGAGAAGCACTGCATTACTGGAAGGGACTTATGGGCAGGCAGAAGAATGAAGTGGAGAAGGCAAGGGAGTTTCCTGATGGGAAGATTGGCTTATATTTCACACAATCAATATTTCCATGATGTGAGGAGACAAGGCTTTCGGGAGAGGTTGCGTTAAGCCCAGCAGCCTTGTCAGAAATGGGTCATCTTGATCCCGCTTCAGCCTGCCTTGGCAACGGGCAGGCAGTGAGATAGGAGCTCCATGTGAAGCACACGTACTCCAGGAACACACAGGAAATAGGCCACCTCAGAGCCAGGAAAGGGAGGTGAATTTAGGTGTGAATGTCCTTGGAAGGATGAGAAGATTTTTCTTCTCTTTCAACATTGTGCTTTTTGGTTATAAAAGCCACATCAGGAAAGCATAGTTGGTGATTTAATGTTCATGTGAGTGCATTTATCTGTGCATGCATCAAAGGCAGGCGGGGTTTTGGCCCCCTTTTTAAAAGCACTTTTTTTCATGCGAAAGACGTACATGGAGACAAGGTAGCAATGTTGCCATGGCAACAGGCCAGAATGCTTGGCTTAGATTTTCATGCTTCTCCTCTCCCCCCCCCCAAAAAAAATGTTGGGAGTAATATTTTTAATATTTGTAAGTCTGTGTAGCTCATTATCTATTTCCTTTCATTTGCTATTATAATTTGGGCAATTGAGTACAAGAGTTTGTGGTTAGGTTTTAGCAGTGTGATCTTGGGAGGACAGGATTGCAACGTTAAGTGCCATTTGCAGACTCCAAAATATATGAGCAGTGAGATGCATATCCCCATCCGTTTCCTTTGGTTGGTGTTCATTTTGCAGTTTATGAAGTGGTTGGATGAATAAACTGAGAAGTTAAGATTTTCAAGCCCAATATCATTTTAAAAATTGAGAGAGAATGGGGGGTGTTTGCCAGTGTAATGGATCTTAGACGTTATGAAGACTATTTAAAAAAAAATTCTGAATTTGTGAGTGGTTTAATCGCTACTACGGTTAGGGCTCCCGTTTCTCCTCCAGGCTCCACCTCTTCCGAAATAGTCCAGTGCAAGCAAATCAAGTTATTCTGTTACAAGTAATCCTTGATTTACAACCATAATTGAGCCCAAAATTTCCATTGCTAAGCAAGACAGTTAAATGAGTTTTGTCTCATTTTATTATCTTTTTGCTGCGGTTGTTAAGCGAAATCATTGTAGTCATTAAGTGAATTATATAACCATTAAGCGAATTTGGCTTCCCCCGTTGACTTTGCTTGTTGGAAGCCAGCTGGGAAGGTTACAAATAGTGACCACATGTCCCCGGGATAGTGCAACCGACATAAATACCTGCCAGTTGCCAAGCACCCGAATTTTAATCAGATGACCATGAGGATGCTGCAACGGTCATAAGTGTGGAAACCAGTCATAAGTCACTTTTTCAGGGCTGTTTTAACTCTGAACGGTCACTAAATGAATGGCAAGTCAAGGACTACCTGTATTTGAGAACAGGTGGGTGGTTTGAGCTTGTTCGTCTCTTTCTCACTCACTCACTGTCTTCCTCTTGGTTGTAGGTGGAATGGAACAGTCATGAATGGCGATGCTTTTTGTCAAGAACCTCCCTCCCAGCTTCCTGACTGGCGGGAATTCTGCGAGCTCCATGCCCAGGCTGCTGCAGTGGACTTTGCTCAGAAGTTCTGCCAGTTCCTGAAGGAAAATCCCCACTACGACACCCCTGGAGCCGAGACTTCCTTCTCTCATCATTTTGCAGCAAACTTCTTGGACATCTTCAGCCTGGAGGTCAACAGGGTCTTTGTGTCCAATTCCCCTACGAAGTATAACATTGTCCCGTTCGTGGGCCTTCAGAACTGCCACATGCCTTACGGACGGGATCTCTTGCCAAGAAAAGAGCAGACCTCGGTGGAGTCCCTAGACAGCATGGACCACACGCTCACCTCCAGCAGGTATTTGAGCCAAACCCAACAGGCTCAGGCAAGAAAAGTCTCCTCCTACGGCCAGTCCCGAAGCTCCGAAGATGTCTCTGTTCACAGTTCTTCCAAGACGAAATTCAAGAAAGGTTTTTCTCTGAGGAACATGAGCTTGTGCGTGGTGGATGGCATGAAGGATATGTGGCATCGGCGGTCTTCTCCCGAGCCAGGCGCAGAAGCCGTGCAGAGCAAACAGTCGGAGAGGGAACACTGTCCTGCTGTTAGCAAAGAACATAGCGATTCCAGAGAGAAATGGACCCACAAACTCTGGCTTTCCAAGGGCCAATCTTCTAAAGTGGATTTAGTGGACATTCAGAGAGAGGGAACCCTTCGCTACATGGTTGCCGACGACACAAACTGTGTAGGTAGCTCTCAGTGGCAAAAATGCCGATTGCTGCTAAGGAAAGCAGTAAAGATGGAAGGGGAAAGGTTCCTTCTCGAGTTCTACGTTCCTCCTAAGGTAACAGTCTTCATTACTGAAGTTTTTTGCATGTAGTTTTTTCAGGTAATTCAGCTGGTAGCCATACAGAAGCCTGCAGATTAAAATCAGTGGTGGGTTCCTACCAGTGCGGTCCACTCTATAGCACCGGTAGCGGGCCGCTGGTGACATCACAGTACCGGTGCGGTCGGTTGCCGATGCCTGGCCGCAGCCATTTTTTTGAAATTTTTTTGAAATTTTAAAAAAAAAAATTCTTCTGCGCATGCCCAGAAGCCGAGTTTCCGGCACTGCTCATGCGCTGTCTTCCTACCCCACAGTGAGTCCAAGCAGGGGAGGATGGCTGAGGGAGTGCGTGAGACGCTGAAAGAACGGGCGGCAGGAGCTATCTCCATTCCTCTCCCTTCAGCAGTCCGAGAAGCAGTCCTGAGTCCCTAGGGATTGGGCGGCATAGAAATCCATCAAAATAAATAAATAAATAATAAATAAATAAATAAATAAATAAATAAATAAATAAATAAATAAATAAATAAATAAATAAATAAATAAATAAATAAATAAATAAATAAATAAGCCACGAACGCGCGGTGATGATCCTAGGCATTTTCGCACGTTTGAGGCTTCTTGAGCTGCTGAGGGGAGGGGGAATGGGCAGCAGGACCTATCTCAGTTCCCCTCCCTTCAGCAGTCAGAGAAGCCACGCCCACCCGGTCACATGGCTGGCAAGTCACACCCACAAAATAAGCCACGCCCACAGAGTGGTAGTAAAAACATTAGGAACCCGCCCCTGATTAAAATGTACAGAAACAGTGGAGAATCAAACACTCCTTCATGTGATCAACTTCCATGTACAAGTGAAATTCAGGAGTTCCTTTTATCCAGTACAGGTAGTCCTCGACTTACAACAGTTCATTTAGTGACTGTTTGAAGTTACAACGGCACTGAAAAAAGTGAGGTATGACCATTTTTCACACTTATGACCGTTGCAGCATCCCGTGGTCACGTGATTTACATTCGGCTGCTTGGCAACTGACTCACATTTATGACGGTTGCAGTGTCCCGGGGTCATGTGATCCCTTTTTGTGACTTTCTGACAAGCCAAGTCAACGGGGAAGCCACATTCACTTAACAACTGTGTTACTAATTTAACAACTGCAGTGATTCACTTAACAATTGTGGCAACAAAAATCGTAAAATGGGGCAAAAACAAATTTCTCACTTAACAACATAAATTTTGGGCCCAATTGTGGGTGCAAGTTGAGGACTACCTGTATTTGCAGGAATATAAACTATTGTTTCAGCATTTGTAGGACTTGTGCGTCAGAGGTGGGTTTCAGCAGGTTCTGACCAGTTCTGGAGAACCGGTAGCGGAATTTTGAGTAGTTCGGAGAACCGATAAATACTCTGACTGGCCCCGCCCCCATCTATTCTCTGCCTCCCGAGTCTCAACTGATCGGGAGGGAATGGGGATTTTGCAGTATTCTTCCCCTGCCACGCCCACCAAGCCACACCCACAGAACGGGTAGTAAAAAAAATTGAATCCCGCCACTGTTGTGCATACCTAAATGGGGAACTAATTCATGGCAAAGGATCTCACGTTCTGGTTATACAGATGTGACATGTACTGTTACAGGACATTTATGACCTTAGAGAAACTGGCTCAACAACTGTGGGACATGTTCTGAATCACTTGTCACTTTGGATAACTTTTCAAAAGCATCCCGACATCCAAAATGCTCTTGCAATCTAATATAGGTAGTCCTTGACTTACAACCTCAACTGAGGCCAAATTTTCCATTGCTGAGTAAGACAGTTAAGTGACTTTTGCCCCATTTTATGAGATTTCTTGTACAGTTGTTAAATGAATCACTGCAGCTGTTAACTTGGTAATGTGAATCTTTACAACTTTAAGTTGTACAGTGAATCTGGCTTCCCCGTTGGCTTTGCTTGTCAGAAGGTCTCAAAAGGTGATCATATGACCCTGAGACACTACAACCATTATAAATATGAGCCAGTTGCTAAATATCCGAATTATGATCACATGACCATGGAGATGCTGCGAACAGTCGCAAGTTTGAAAACCAATCATAAGTCAAATGTCTATGGAGATTCTCAGTCATCCAGGTCATGGTTGTCCCAAAGGTGCTTTTTCAAGAGGCAAAGATGTTTCACTCAGGGGAGGGTTCCGGTTACGTTTGCTTCCGGTGCGCATCGCGAGCATGTGCGGAAGTGAAATCACGTCCCACCGTGCGATTTCACTTCCGCGTATGCTCAGGACGACATTACAAGCCGAAACACAGTTGAGGAGCTTCTCAGCTGTGCTTCAGAGGAAGAATAAAAGTCAGTATTCACACAAGGGCGGGTGGGAGGGCTTTTTCCCGACAGCTCAGGAAGTGGAGAAGCGCCAAAAATGATGTTATCGCCGGGCTCCTACCGGAGCTGTGCTCCGCATAAATCACTTTTTTCATAGCCGTTGTTACTTCAAACTGTCATTAAACGAATGGTTGTAAGTTGAGTACTACCTGTATAAAGTAGCTAAGTACGAATGACAAAATAAAGAGTTGTAATATAATATTAACACATGGGCAACCTTTGCTACTTGCTTTTCATCCATCCACACTTTAAAAAAAACAGATTGTGGGGAAATGTTTTGCTATTTCCATGTTTAAAATTAAGTAGGTCCTGATGTATGTAGGTCAGATGATATGGTAGCTTCTCCCATTTCAGCAACTCTATATCTTGCATCTCCATCTGAGCAGTCTTAATTGAGTTGTTCATTATTTCAGCACCTGTAAGATTCTTGGAAGACTTGACTATTCTGGGATAGATAATGTCAGCCTTTGCTTTTTGGAGCCCCATATAGTCTTGGCAACTTCCAGTTTGTTGTCCGTGAAATTAGCAAGCGCTGTGTCAGATGCTTCCTTCTCAAGCTGCTTTGGCGTGTGGCTCTTCCAGATGTCAGTGTTCAAAAATAGTGCAGAGTGCAACCTGAGAGGTCTTGAGCTTCATGAAATGATTAATGTTGATTTTTTCCCCTTTTTTTGTGAGCCATATGGACACTTTGTGCAGATTCCGGATGATCGCTGAATACTTCTTTCATGATAGAATGGAGGGGTGGTTATTTTTTCCCCTCAGTTCTCTGTAGCAGAATCTGCTTTA
Source organism: Diadophis punctatus similis (assembly GCA_023053685.1). Taxonomy (NCBI): domain Eukaryota; kingdom Metazoa; phylum Chordata; class Lepidosauria; order Squamata; family Dipsadidae; genus Diadophis; species Diadophis punctatus. The sequence continues at coordinate 17,573,469 of JALIGW010000001.1, read as the reverse complement.
TTGTCATTTTTCACCACAGTTATACAGGTAGTCCTCGACGTACGCCCACAATTGAGCCCAAAATTTCTGTCGTTAGGTGAGACATTTGTTAAGTGAGTTTTCCCCCATTTTACAACTTTTCTTGCCACAGTTGTTAAATGAATCACTGCACTTGTTAAGTTAGTAACAACGATTGTTAAGTGAACCTATCTTCCCCATTGACTTTGCTTGTGAGGAGGTTGCAAATGGGGATCGCATGACCTTGGGACATAGCAATGGTCATAAACCAGTGGTGAAATCCATTTTTTTTACTGCCGGTTCTGTGGGCGTGGTGTGGCTTGGTGGGCATTGCTTGGTGGGCATGGCAGGGGAAGGATACTGCAAAATTCCCATTCCCTCCCCACTCCTGGGGGAAGGATATTGCAAAATCCCCATTCCCACCCCACTCTGGGGCCAGCCAGAGGTGGTATTTGCCGGTTCTCCGAACTACTCAAAATTTCTGCTACCGGTTCTCCGAACTACTCAAAATTTCCGCTACCAGTTCTCCAGAACCTGTCAGAACCTGCTGGATTACACCCCTGTCATAAACACGAACCAATTGCCAAGCATCTGAATTTTGATCACACGACCATGGGGATGCTGCAAAGGTCATAGCAATAGCACTTTGACTTATATACTGCTTCACAGTGCTTTACAGCCCTCTCTAAGCAGTTTACAGAGTCAGCATATTGCCCCCAACAATTTGGGTCCTCATTTTACTCACCTCGGAAGGATGGAAGTCTGAATCAACCTGGAGTCTGGTGAGAGTCGAACTGCCAAATTGCAGTCAGCAGAAGTAGCCCGCAGTACTGCACTCCTAACCACTGCGCCACCACGGCTCATAACTGGAAAAATAGTCATATTACATTTTTCAGTACCGTTGTAACTTTGAATGGTCACTAAACAAACTGTTGTAAGTCAAGGACTACCCATATATACAGCTACATACTGTAGCTTTTTTGAAATATATGGTTCAGATAGGATAGCCCCCCATTAGCAATGTAATGTTGAATCTGAATCTTAAGTTGGTTGATAAGGCTAGCTTTTTTTCAGAAAACCATAGAGACTCCCACTAGACCAAGCCTTCTCCATCCAGGTACTTTCCAGACAACCTCTGGAATTTGATCATGCATTTGATCATGCTTGCTAGAAATTCTGCGGCTGTAGTACTAATCCATCTGGAGGTCATCAGGTTGGAAAAGATTAAACAGTCTGCTATCTGTTGGCAGAAAAGATGACTGTAGCTCTCAAGAGCAAAATGAAATGAAGCAAAGCAAATTCCTAAGTTGCAAGCAAAATTGTTCCATCAGCTCCTTGCAGTGGCATGGAAGGAGGAAAGGGGACTACAGAATATACGAGCTCAGGGCTCCCCTTGACTCATCCCTATGATGATCAAATAATTGTTTATTACTTTCAAATACATCTTCCTTGTCTCTATGTAATTATATATACTGAATCAGATTATAGATCCATCAAGCACAGTATTGACTAGCTGCTCTCCAGCCTATTTCTGGCAAAAGTGAATTAGAAACATTGCAGATCTAAATAATTTCCATTGGCACGTCTAGTGGAGGCCACCTGGGATCTTCTGCATGTAAAAAAAACCCTGGACTTTCCCACTTGTTATGAAAACCTGAGATACTGTATTTGTGAACGGAGTATTTGATGCAGTCAGCCAAGTAATATCTGTTGCAATACTTGCAGCTCTCCATAGCATAAGGCAAAAGTTTTCTTAAGCTTTGCTACTTGAAATTCTTACTGTAGAAGCATTACGTTTGAAACTCTGACTGTGCAAAGCAAGTGCTCTGTGGAATATGGTTCATTATGCAGTACTCAAACCATTAGAAACTGGATTATAAAAACAATATATAATATTAAAATATTAATATTAATATTTTTATAAATAGCTCAAGGTAGCGGACACACAATATTCCTTCTATTTCCCCCGCAACAACAACCTTTTAAGTTGGGTTGGGTTGGGTTGCAGGAGAGTGACTGACCCAAAATCTCCCAGCCGGCTTTCATGCCTAAATCAGGACTAGAATTTAGAGTTTCCTAGTTTTTAGCCTGGTGCCTTAAACACCAGACCTAACTGGTACTCAATGGTACTTCTGTTGAATTGTTTCCTATTTTATTTTTTTGCATTCCTTGTTTATGAATGAGTTTGAATTTGTTATGGCTTCCCCCTCCAGTTTACTCTGGGCAACTTACAGAATCATAATACACTATTTAAACAGCTAAAAGGATAAAAAATAAAAACAGAATGTGACAGCCCAGACCACAAACAGCCTTAACTATAAAAATATCACAGGGCCCCCACATTAATTCCAGACTTCCGAACAGAGCCAGGTTTGAAGTGTTTTCTGGAACTCCAGAAAAGTGGGTACCATCTATATCTTGGGGGGGGGGATAATCTTCCAGAGGGCAAGTCCAGAGTGACAGAAAATGCATGCTCCTTGGTTCCATAGAATGTCAGACTTTAATTGAGGGATCTGGACTGTACCCGTTCTCTACCCATATGTACCAGGTGGACAGAAACGATGATCCCTCAGATAGCAATAGCAATAGCACTTAGACTTATATACCGCTTCATAGTGCTTTACATCCCTCTCTTAGCGGTTTACAGAGTTCAGCATATTGCCCCCAACAATCTGGGTCCTCATTTTACCCACCTCAGAAGGATGGAAGGCTGAGTCAACCTTGAGCCGGTGAGATTTGAACTGCTGAACTAGCAGCCAGCTGAAGTAGCTTGCATTGCTGCACTTTAACCACTGCGCCACCTCGGCTCTTTTCAGGGGCTGATAACCAAGGAATGCCAGGAAGAGCTTTATAGGTAACAACCAGCACTTTGAATTGCACCCAGAAGTTAACTGGCAGCCAATGCAGCTTGCATAGCTGTGCCAAATAACCATAGTGTGAAGTGCCTGTTACTTCTCATGCTGCTGCATTTTGTGCCAGCTGCAGCTTCTGGATGGTCTTCAGGGGCATCCCCATATACAGCAAATTGCAATAGTTCAATTGTGAGATGACCAGGGCATGAGTGATTGTATTCTTGCATAGCAATATTTCTATGTACATACTCTTCCCCTCTTAATTGATTGTTTCTCTTTAAAGATTTGGGAAGTGATTGATGAAGTAGCTTGTTTACTCTCCACTGTTCAGCTTGTGGCATCTTCTCTCACTCACATTTATTCTCTTTTATATGCCATATAAGGCACTTTTCCCTTCCTCCGAGTATATGTTCTGAGGCTTGCAAAAAATAAAGTATAATCTGGCAATATAAGTTGATAATAAGTAAATTGGGATACAAGGTTCCTGGGAATTACAGAAAGTAATGGATGAAAATCTCCTTTTTCTGATATATTTTTATTTTAAAAAAAATATGTGAATGTAAAAACTGGAAGGGGAACCCTCTTCCCCCAAAAAAGAAAAAAGTCAGATAAATGAGCAAGGGATTTATAAGCATGATAAAATTACAATTTTTCAATGCATGCAGGAAGGTAACTGTGTATACCATATACTATATCATTTAAAAACCTGTTAACTAACTACTGAGCTCCACACAAAATAGAAATGAAGGAGCCATGGAGAGCAAGTATGAATCAAAATGAAATTATGATCCGCAATAAAGCCCACCTAGTATTTGAAACAGCAGAGGCCACTTTTTCAGTGCTGCATAACTTCAAACGGTCACTAAATGAACTGTTGTATGTCAAGGATTACCTGTAGTGCATCTGGATTGAGGAATTGGAGGAATTGCCTGCTCTGAATGAGGCTGCTTTTAAAGAAACAGGCTCTCAGTTTGGGGGTGCTTCAAGATCCATCATTTTTATTGAACGCTCAGATCACCTGTGATCAGGAGCACTTACTTTCAAAGTAGGCTGCAGTGCCTTTTTATGGATATGGTTAGTTCGGCCATTCCTGCATTGGTAACCTTAAAATCAAATGATGTAATGTACTGCTTTTGGGACTGCTCCAAAAATGCAACTGGTGCAGAAGGTTGCGGCTAAGTTGTTTTCTGGATCAGGGGTCTCCAACCTTGGCAACTTTAAGACTTGTGGACTTCAGCTCCCAGAGTTGAAGAATTCTGGGAGTTGAAGTCCACAAGTCTTAAAGTTGCCAAGGTTGGAGACCCCTGTTCTGGAGCATCTTACTCTACATGCATTGGATTTGTGCTTAAAAAAACAACTGCACTGGTTGCCAATCTGTTAACGAGACAATTTAATGATGTGGGTCTAGTATGTTTAAACAATTATGAATAACATTCTTTTTTAAAAGGCTTGGATTAAATCGGCTTCAAAAAGGCATCTAGGACCTGCCCAGGGTGCCCTGATGCCAGAACTACAAATGGCTATTTAGTAAAATGTAGAGAGGTCTGCTTTGTGGTAGATCCAAGCCTGGGCAACAGCTTTCGCTCTGCGGTATACCAAACCTCAACACTGACTTCATTAAAGTGTACTTTAAAAACCTACCTTTTTAGGTTAGCCTTTCCCAGCTTCCTCCCAAAGCTTGCATGAAAAAAGAGTATCTTTCTTTGCCTTCACCTTCTCACTGTTTTTTATATGCTGTTTTGGGGATTACTGTGAACTATTTTGGATTTTCTGTACCTATAAAAATACTTTCAATAACTGAAAAAAAGCATCCTGGAAAGAAAACCTGGCTGGGTAGCATCCTCAGTAGGACAATCCATGCTGCAGTATTTAGCATTGATTTCACTTATTATTAATTAATATTAATTCCAGGTAGTTGTCTATTTGCTACTATTGTTCTTTCCAGTTTGTCATTATGCTGTCACTTGGGTTTTATTGCTTATATTGAATTTTCTCTTTTGATGCTACTGTTGATCCCCCTGGATTTGGGAATGGTGAAAAAGCAACACAGTCTATAACCTTTCTTTCAGATATTGGGTTATCTTACGAACATTGCAAAGATTGGTAGGCAACGTTTGAGTGAATGGGCCATTTTTTTCTAGCCATATAATTTGGCTCATTCAAAGCATGGTTAGTATTTGAAATGATCAGATGAATGAAAGTTGCAATAAAAACTTCAGTAAAAGGAATTCGTTAATATATCTGGATGTCGAGACTAGAAAGAGTGCAGAGAAGAGCAACAAAGATGATTAGGGGACTGGAGGCTAAAACATATGAAGAACGGTTGCAGGAACTGGGATCAGGGGAGACATGATAGCAGTGTTCCAATATCTCAGGGGTTGCCACAAAGAAGAGGGAGTCAAACTATTCTCCAAAGCACCTGAAGGTAGAACAAGAAGCAATGGGTGGAAATTAAACAAGGAGAGAAGTAACTTAGAACTAAGGAGAAATTTCCTGACAGTTAGAACAATTAATCCGTGGAACAGCCTGCCTCCAGAAGCTGTGAATGCTCCAACACGAAGTTTTTAAGAAGATGTTGGATAACCATTTGTCTGAAGTAGTGTAGGGTTTCCTGCCTAGGCAGGGGGTTGGACTAGAAGACCTCCAAGGTCCCTTCCAACTCTGTTGTTATTATTATTATTATATACAGTAATCCCAAATATTTCTGGATTTCATTATATTGCCTTTCCCTACCCACATTTGTTTGCTAAACAACTGGTGTTAATGGTTCTTCAAAATTGAAGAAAAAAATTAGAGTTGCAATAAAAAAAGAGGATGAGATGTTCAAACATCCTGGCCCCCTGAAACCTCTGCCCATGTTAAAATATTTTAAAAACTGAAAGACCATCCTTGGAATGGCAGGATGCAGTACCTGCTGAAGTATTCTCATTCTTGTTTTTATGTTATTAATATTGGGATAACTACACATCTTCCCTTCCAATGATCCATTGCAAAAGCCTGTAATCTGGCTCCTGTGGTTTCAGCAAGGGTCTTATGCTGACACATTTAAAAGCATCTCTGCTCCACAGTTCATCTGCCTTAGAAATAAATATCTGCCACTGAAAACATGGGGTACTTTTTCTTTTTGAGTGCTCTCACAATAGTTGTATACCATGGACCTTAAGTGGAAGGGTAGGGAATATCTAGAGTTTTGGGAAGCTACAAAAGTTTTACTGCAAATAAATCGCGTCTCAGATCACATTGGTGCTTCTTGCTTAGAAGCAAATGGACAAGTGTGAAACACAGAATGTTGCATGCAAGCAGTTTCCAAGGTCAATGCCCTTGGAAGATCAAGAAAGGCTCATATTGCCAGTTGGGTTTAGAATGAATGTTGAGTTACATAAGTGTTATAAGGGCAGCTGTCAAAGGGAGACAATAAATGTTGACCTGGTAGCATGACTTGATCGAAAGAATTTCCTGTGTCCTAGAGTTGTTTCTGTTCCTTTTCTGTCCTCTACTTGTCAACTGTGGGCGTAGAGGAAGAACCAACTCTACAACTGGAGGGTTTTGATGCCACTGAGCTGTGAAGTGTGCTTCCTTTTTGGATTTGCAAGACTCTTGTTAGGCCAGCTGTCCGAGCAGCTGAGTGTAAAACATACTGTTGGCCGTAAGCGGTTTGAGAGTTACAGCCTTGAGAAGAGTGGATAGAAATGCTGTGCTCAACAATCTTACATGAGCGCCTTCTTCATGCTGTGGTGATTTCTGAAAATTGAGCTAAGGGGAATTTGCTAGTGTGAGCATACCGGACAAGAGTGCATGGAAAATCCCATTCAGGTGAACTCCTTTTATGGCGCCAAGCAAGCGAGAGATCTTGTTTCCATTCCTCCCCTTCTGAATCTTTCCTTACTCCCCAAGAAAGGCCAAGTTGTAGTTGGACAGAGCGATTTCTTCAGACAGATTTAGGATAATTTTTAATTTGGCCTAGAAATGTATAAATATACATTCTCACATTGCCCTGCATTTTCATAGACAGTAGAAAATTATAAACATGAATAAAGTTGGTGATCAGTGTGGGAACAATTTATAACCAGCAGGACAAGGGGAAGAAATTGCTTTGAAAATCAATAAAGGAGAATATTTGTAGCTCCTCTCTGAACCTGGTTATTTTCTTGCAGACATTTCATTACCCCAAATAGGTAACATCAACTAGCACTGATGATGTTACCTAGTTTGGGTAATGAAATGTCTGCAAGAAAACAATCAAGCTCAAGGTGCTTTGAAAATGTGTGGGTGAATATATAAGTCTCAGTGATCCCAGAAAGATTAGGAGGTCAATGCCATTTTTATTCTCTCCCAGGAAAGAATTTATTCTCTCCCAGGAAAAAATCCCAAAGCTGGGTAGATGACCAGGTAGGATCAAATGCATCAGCAGTCTGGAGTCCCTACGTCATCGTCCCACCACCGAAAGAAACCTACTATAAATCAAGTGCCACCTTGAAGTGCATTGAATTATCTGGCGCCAATTTGACTTGACCGTTAGTAGATCAGATTCTTGTATATAGGTAGCATGGAATAAACTTGTAGTGTTTTTGAGCTCTATCCTGGCTCCTGATTTCTTGCGCCTGACAGGCACCATCATAGAGGAATTATTCCATCAAAAAATCTTCTCTAACAAGCAACTGTGACTGCACAGCATCTTTATCCTTGCCAACCCATATCTACATTATACTGTTCAAGGCGCCCAATTTCCTGCCACTTTTGGCTAGGAAGTCAATACAGTAGGTGTACTAAGTTTCCATTAGACTTAATTCACTGAAAACAGTTGGGAGGAGGACTTCCAGGGCTCCATTCGGCTTGCACGATTTTTCGTGATTTCTATGGACTTTGGGCAAGGTTAGCTCTTGAAGAGAGCACCGGTGGAGAGGGGAGACTTTGTATCTCCAAGGGAGAAAGGCGATCTCCTGGAAGAGCGAGAGGATCCCTCGGATCAGACACGAAAGAAATCGGCCTGCTAATGGCCGATCCGAAGGCGTGACAGTTCGCTCGCTAATTAGGAAGAAAAGAGAGAGAAAGCAGCGAGGCGTATCGATGGAAAAGAAATCCGAAAAGTGGAAGATCCTCTGTGTCGATGGGGGAAAAGTGAACTGAGAAAGGCAAGTGAAAGAACGAGATTCCGAAAGGATTGAAAAGCGGCGAATACGTAGTGAGAGAGGAGAAAGTAAAGTAAAGTTTTAGAAGAAGAGGGCGGTGCGAGAAGGGGCTGAGAAAGTGTTTTGACGGCGAAAGAGGGAGAAGGAAGAAGAGGAGAAAGAGTGGAGACTTTGGAGAAAGGATTTGGAGAAAGACGGCAGAAGGACTTGAGAAAGTAGGACAGAGAAAGGAAGAGATTTAAAGAAGAGTTGGCTGACAGTGCAAAATGGAAGGACGACATCTTGGGAAGGGAAAAACATATTTGGCGATCTCGAAGAAAATAGAAGTAGAGGAAGAAACTCGATCTGTGGATGTGACGGTTGGATATTGAATTTAAAGATTTTTATTACTATCACTGTAGGAAAGACAAATTGTAGAATGGACTAAACCAAGGAGGAATATTTGACAAATTCTCTTAGATAAAAAAAAATAAGAGATAATTTCCTTCCCCAATTGAATAGCAAGAGGGGAAACAGATCTGAGTGGGAAAACTTTAAGAACTTAATGAATACAAATTGGATAAATTTAAATAGTAGATGAAATTAAGGTTGTGACTGTATGAGTTGAAGGTGATTATTAATTGTTGATAAAATTAAGTGATTAATTGTAAGTATATATCATAAGTTATAACTACTGCAAACTTATTACTAATTATTATATATTATTAATTATATATAGAATATTGGTAACTTATTTATATTTAACTAGATATATAAGAAAAAATTAAGATATAAATATTATATGATAGAGTGGAGTAATTTTTAAAGATATTTAAAATGACAAGTATGACCTCAACAATCACAAAAGAGGAGGATTTGGACTTCGACTGGGAATTATACCATCAAGCAGCGGCGGCAACAACATGGCTAAGGGAATGGATATTGCTTAATAACCAGAGAATATTAACCATAGAGGGCCATGATCTACAGGTAGGCTGGCATGCTTTCATCTGGGAAGGAAAACACAAATCATATAAGTACTTTCAGAGACATCATGTAAAGGGAGCACTATTAGAGGACTGGATGGAGATAAAAAAAATACTATATTAAAACTCCAAAATGGATATCTGCTATGGAAGCAACAATCTACCCTAATGTTTTAGATTTGGATAAGAAAGTTACATGCAAAGAACTATTCTTTGTCCCCTGGGAGTTGGGCGGCATACAAATCTATTTAAATAAATAAATAAATAAATATTGGATGAACAAGATAATCTTAAATCAAGACAGGATTTGGCTTTGGTTGGTATAAAAATAGACTGGTGGCCCTACCTGCAAATTCAATCTAGATACAAAAAAGATATGTCACAATATGGGTTTCAAAGAGAACAAGAAGAATTGGACAAAATTTTAACAGGAACAGAAGATAAAATGATATCAAAAATTTACAATTGTCTATTAAATGTTAAAATGGAGGAGGAAATAGTTAAAGAAGTAATGGTGATTTGGGCTCAAAACTTTGGCTATACAATCGAATTGGAGTACTGGGAGAAAATTTGGGATCAAAATTACAAACTTACTATGTCAGCTTCTTATAAAGAAAACATCTATAAAATGTTCTATAGATGGCATCTACCTCCAGCAAGATTGGCAAAAATGTCCTTAAATATAACAGCTAAATGTTGGAAGTGTAAACACGATCAAGGGACGTACTACTGTGTTTCCCCGAAAATAAGACCCTGTCTTATCTTTTTTTGAATCCTGAAATAAGCGCTTGGCCTTATTGCCATGCACTCAAAAGCCCTTATTGGGCTTATTATCAGGGGATGTCTTATTTTGGGGGAAACAGGGTACCACATGTGGTGGATGTGTCCAGAGGCAAAAAAATATTGGAGAAAGATTCAATATCTTGAATTGATAGAGGAAATTATAGAATTGATAGAGGAAATTATAGAACAAAAATTAGAATTAAAACCGGAACTGTTTTTGTTGGGGATTATAAAAGGAAAGATAAACAAAAATAATCAATACATCATACTCCATATAACGACAGCAGCCAGAATTACTTATGCCCAAAATTGGAAATCAGAAACAGCCCCTACAAGCACAATGATAATCAAAAAAAGTGTTAGAATGTGCTGAAATGAATAAATTAACAATGGAAATACACGACAGAGAGGACATGGAATATTATAAAATACGGAACAAATGGTACAATTGGCTCGAACATAAAAGCAAAATTAATAGAAAAAGGTATGATAATAAACAAATCAAAAGACAGGTATGGATATTTGTATTTATGTATATAGATATATGGAAATAGGGTGATAGGTGGATAAAACTAGAACTATTGATATAAGATGATAGATATTAAGAAGAAAATGTATATAGTATAATAGTATAAGTTAAAGAGTAAGATATAAAAGTAAAATATGTACACTGATATGGTACGCTGTAAAATGATTCTATATGATATGTGTTGTTATGTATATGTTATGTTGTTTTTGTATTTGTGGTTGTTTTTAATGTTTTTAAAAGAGAAAACTCTTTAATAAAAACTATTAAAAAAAACAGTTGGGAGCCAATAGTTCCTGTCTTTGTCTACTAAAGGGATATCATTATATTGCAGCTGGGCTCTGTGGTCCTGAACACAATGTCAACTATAAAAATCATTCCTGCCCACAAAAAAGTTATCTGCCTCGTATGATGTGGGGAGCTTTTTCCTCTGGTAAGAAGGCAGCTTGCCCCTGTTTAAAATACATTGTCAAATTGTACTGATTGAATGTATTTGAAGAAAAAGTACAATTGCTCTCAAGGATTAAGACCTAGCACAGATTATATCAGTCCTTTGAGGTCGATCAAGTTAAGAAATCAACACCACAAGGAGTACTAGAACTCTATTTTATTGATGTAGGCTAGTGTTTCTCAACCTCAGCCACTTGAAGATGTGCAGACTTCAACTCCCTGGGGAAATGCTCGCTGGGGAATTCTGGGAGTTGAAAGTCCACACATCTTTAAGTGGCCGAGGTTGAGAAACACTGATGTAGGCAATAACAACAGAATCTTGAAACCTGTTCATGTTTCCCCTCCCCTCTGTCTTATACAAAAGAGTATCAAGGAGAGACAATCTTGAGTTTCTTTCTTGCGCTTGCTGTTTTCCCTGGTTAAATTCCTGTTTTCCTAGCAGCTGCCACATATCTCCATACTTCTCTCCAGATTAAGATCTGATCCTACACATGTTTCTGGGAAATGGGATGTGTTATTTATTTATTTATTTGGGTATTCTTATATGCCGCCCAACTCCCTAAGGACTGTTGTATTCTTCCTTTGGGGAAATAGCATAAGGTATGATGTAGTGTACCCCATATTTCATATTTAGAAGTGTTAGTATATTTCAGAGTTTCACATTCTTGCAATATGCTTGTACCAGTTCTGCCATAGTGGATTATGGAATTTCTAATTCAAGCTTAAAAGCACAAACGGGTGGAAATTACTGAATTAGAATAACGTTTAGTGAATGTTGTCGCCTTTTCCTTAGGCCTTCACCTCTGCCCTAGTTAACTGATATGCTGATTTGACTTAACTGGCAATTTCCAGCATTAAGAAACATAATTGTTTTGGGCATGAGAACAGAAAAACAATTAAGTGAGCAATCATAACTGTTATAAACAATTATTAATGGTTACAAGTTACTTCTATGATACTGAACAATATGGCAATATTGCTTCCTTTTCGACTGGATAAATATTTTGCGTTTTAGATTTAGATTTATTATTAGAGTTGGAAGGGACCTTGTAGGTCATCTAGTCCAACCCCCTGCTCAAGTAGGAGTTCCTACACCATTTGAGACAGATGGCAGTCCAGTCTCTCCTTGAAGGTCGCAAGTGTTGGGGCTCTCACAACCTCCGCTGGCAAGCTGTTCCACTGGTTGATCGCTCTCACCGTCAGAAAGTTTCTCCTCACTTCCAGGTTGAATCTCTCCTTGGTCAGCTTCCATCCGTTATTCCTTGTTTGGCTTTCTGGTGCCATAGAGAACAGCCTGGCCCCCTCCTCTCTGTGGCAGCCCCTCAAGTATTGAAACACTGCTATCATGTCACCCCTGGTCCTTCTCTTCGCTAGACTGGCCAAGCTCAGTTCCTGCAACCGCTCTTCGTATGTTTTATTTTCCAGACCCTTTATCATCCTGGTTGCTCTCTTCTGCACTTTCTCTAGAGTTTCAATGTCTTTTTTGTAATGTGGTGACCAAAACTGGATGCAGTACTCTAGGTGTGGTCTGACCAAGGCTTTATAGAGTGGTACTAGTACCTCTCTGGTCCTTGATTGTATCCCTCTATTTATGCAGCTCAGGACTGTGTTGGCCTTTTTGGCTGCTGCTGCACACTGCTGGCTCATATTTAGTTGGCTGTCTACTAGGACTCCGAGATCCCTTTCGCAATCGCTGCTATTGAGTGTGGTTTCACCCAGTTTGTATGTGTATTTTTGATTCTTCTTGCCTAGGTGCAGAATTTTACTTTTCTCTGTTTTAAATTTCATTTTATTGGTTTGGGCCCAGTGTTCGAGTCTGTCGAGGTCCCTCTGGATTTTGAGTCTGTCGTCTGGGGTGTTTGCTACTCCCGCCAGCTTGGTGTCATCTGCAAATTTGGTTAGTTCTCCTGCTATTCCCTCATCTAGGTCATTTATAAAGATATTGAAGAGTATTGGGCCTAGGACGGAACCTTGTGGTACCCCACTGCTTACTTCTCTCCATGTGGACTTAGAGCCATTGAGGACTACTCGCTGGGTATGGTTGGTCAGCCAATTGTTAATCCATCTGGTTGTGTAGCTGTCTATCCCGCTTTTTTCTAGCTTATGAAGGAGTAGGTTGTGGTCTACTTTGTCAAATGCTTTGCTAAAGTCCAGGTATATTATGTCTACTGCATTACGCTGGTCTACTAATTTGGTCACAGTGTTGAAGAATGAAATGAGGTTGGTTTGGCATGACTTGTTCTTAACAAATCCATGTTGGCTGTTGGTTATTACTTGGTTTGTTTTTAGATGATGGGAGATCTGGTTTTTAATTATTTTTTCCAGTATTTTCCCAGGTATTGATGTTAGGCTGATTGGTCTGTAGTTTCCTGGGTCTGTTTTTTTACCTTTTTTGAAGATGGGGACCACGTCAGCTCTTTTCCAGTCCACAGGGAGTTCCCCTGTGTTCCAGGATTTGTGGAAGATGTGGTGCAGTGGTTCTGAAATGACTTCTGCCAGTTCCTTTAGGACTCTGGGATGTAATCCGTCTGGTCCTGGTGCTTTGTATTCGTTAAGTTCAGATAGGTGATCTCTTACTGTATTTTTGCTTAGGTTGAGTCTTGCTTCGAATCTGTTTTTTATATTTGTGTTGCTGGGTAGTTGAGCTGCAGTTTCCTTTTGTGTGAAGACTGATGCGAAGAATGTGTTCAGTAGCTCTGCTTTGTCTGTGTTGCCTGTTACTTCTTTGCCGTCTTCTCTCTTTAGTGGACCAACTGTTTCTTTGATTTTTTTCTTGTTGTTAATGTGTTGGAAGAAGCTTTTTTTGTTGTCTTTGACTTTTGTTGCGAGTCTTTGTTCATTCTGGGCCTTTGCTGTCCTGATTGTTTCTTTACAGATTCTGGCTGTCTGTTGGTACTCTGCCTTGGTTATGTGCCCCTCTTTCCATTTTTTGTATTTATCTTTTTTTTCATTCAGTTTATCGGTGAGATTTTTGTTTAGCCATGCTGGTTTCCTTTTGGATTTCTTGTTTTTCTTCCTCATCGGTATTGTGGTGTTCTGGGCTTTTATGATCGTGTTTTTCAGGATCTCCCAGGCTTCTTGAGTTGTTTTACCCTTTAGTACTTCCATCCAAGAGATCTTTCCCAGGTTTTCTCTGAGTTTATTGAAGTCAGCTTTTTTAAAGTCTGGGATATAGGTGTCGTTATGTTCAGTTATTTGTGTTTGCGTTATGGTGAATTTTAGTATTACGTGGTCACTCTCGCCCAGTGTTCCCGCAGCTTCGACTCCTTCTATTGTTTCTTCTCTGTTTGTAAGTATTAGATCCAGTATGGCTGCCCCTCTAGTTCCCTCCTCCACTTTTTGGACAATGAAGTTGTCGGCTAGGCTGGTTAGGAATCTGTTAGATTTCTCGCTTGGTGCTGAGTTGGTTTTCCAGTTGATGTCCGGGTAGTTGAAGTCTCCCATTATTACAATGTTGTTTTTCTTGCATATGTTCTTTAGCTGGTTGGTAAAAAGGGTGTCCATTGTTTCTGTTTGGTTTGGTGGTCTGTAGTAAACTCCTATTGTTGTGTTGTTCTTTTTTTCTTTTATGTTGACCCATATGCATTCTAATGGGTTTTCTTCCTTGGTTACTTGTAGCTCTGTAGCTACATAGTGGTCCTTTATATACAGTGCAACTCCACCTCCTTTTTTGTGTGATCTGGTTTTTTTGTAGAGTTTGTATCCTTTTATCTGTGTGTTCCAATCGTGTGATTCGTCCCACCAAGTTTCTGTTATTCCAACTATGTCATGTGTACCTTCGTGCATTAACATTTCAAGTTCACCCTGTTTATTCCCTAGGCTTTGTGCATTTGTGTAGAGGCATTTGAGTTCTTTGTGCCTGATTGTGGGTGTTCTTTCTTTGTCTCTTGTTTGGCGTTTGAGTTTGTTTTCTTCCCCATCCCTTTTTGGTTTGTTGTTTGTTTTGTTTGCTTGGGGTCCATTCTTGGAGTTGGGCCCCAGGGGTCCTGTGGATTGGTCACCCTCCCCTCGTGATTTTAGTTTAAAGCCCTCCTGACAAGTTGGGCCAGTCTTTTTCCGAAGACATTCTTCCCAGTCTTTGTGAGGTGTAACCCATCCCTTGCCAAAAGTCCATCTTGGAGGTAGTACAGTCCATGGTCCAGAAATCCAAAGTTTTTTTGGCGACACCAACCTTTTAGCCAGTGGTTTACTTGTAGGATTCTTTGTTCCCTTGCTGGGTGTTTATTTAAACCCTTAATGGGTAAGCATCCCATTAAGAAAGTCTCCCTATTTGCCACAATAAAAGAATTGCTTGTGTCTTCTGAGGCTCTTTGGCTCCAATCTCTTCAACCTTTTGTGCCTTGGACTTGCAGTCTACATTTCTTTTGTTTTAAAAAGTATATTATTCAAAGAGCTTGACATGGAATTCATTTGTGCGTATACTCTACCGGGAAGTATACCATCTGAGCCAGTCAGGTTCACTTTATTTATAACAGGCTTTTTTGGTTTTATCAAACCCTTTTACTTTAGCTTTCTTTGACTCTTTCTTAGCTCCCCCTGCTTTAATTATTATTTTTAAAACACAAATGGGAAGTAATTGCATTCTGTTTATCTACATCAAAATTCTTGTTATTTTTGAAAGAAGGAGAAATTGATGCTAATGCCATAATACAACACTGTGCAGAGATATGAAAATTAAATTTATTAACTTCTATTTCCCACTGGATACCATGTTTTTAATTAAACGTATTTGGAATTACTGGAAGGCTCAAGGGAAGGGATATGTTTGAATAATGGTAGAGGCTAGTATAACATTTGCATTCTTTTTAACCGCTTTGGTATGCTTCAGAGCAAAATGTTAGTTTTTGTCATTAAATTTAAATTCTTTAAACCTTTTTGGCCTTTCAGGCTTCCAAAGCAAAGGTCAGCATCCCTCTCTCGGCTATTATTGAGGTGCGCACAACTATGCCATTGGAGATGCCAGACAAGGATAACACCTTTGTGCTGAAGGTAAGGCAGCAGGGCCTGAAAAACATCCTGGATGTGTGTGTTCCATGTATTCTATATCAGGTGTCCCCAACCATTGAGCCATGGCCCACTACCGGGCCGTGGGCTGTTCAGAATCAGGCTGTGAAAGCGGTGGGCGAGTGTGATGTGCACGCAGCTCCACTTGCATGTGCACCTCCATTTGTACAAATGGTGGGCATGTGTGCCCACTGCTCTCGCAAATCGGAACCATCCCCTCTCCCCCACTTTCCCTGCCATCTGCAAAGCTAGAAAGTTTGGAGACCATTGTTCTAAATGACACATTCTACAAACTAATACTAAGAGCATTTTGCAGATCCTGGTTGACTTGGGTGTGGTGGGATTAAAATATACTTTTCTGCTATTTCTACTCAAAGGAACTTGGAGCATCTTATCTTTGCAATAATTTCCAAGGCCCTTTGGGAAGGGGGAATGCTATTAGTTGCATATGAGAACAAAAGGAAATTTAAACTTAATGCTAGAGAGAGGGGGGAGAGGGAGGGAAGGGAGGGGGGGGGAGAGAGAGAGAGAGAGAGAGAGAGAGAGAGAGAGAGAGAGAGAGAGATGCATTCAGTCTGTGAGCTTTATAGTAAAGAAGAACATCTACGTCTAGATCACAATACTACTACATTTTCAAAACAGGAAATGCAGAGCTGTTTTCAAGCATTTGCCCAGCTCCCGCCCTTCTAGTTTATGTATTTTAATGAGCTTTCCTTTCCCCTTTTCATTAAAATTGCAGCATTGCCTTATAAGCCCCGAACTAAAGGGACTGAAAGGATGCCCTGTGGCCTTGGCTGTTGCCATAGCAACTGGCCTAGCTGCTGCCTGAGCAGTTTTCTGACAAATCAACAAACTTCCATCCAAGCTCCAGTTCCCAATTCAGGGAGAATAAAGGGGGCTTTTGTGAGGAGCAGGATCCTTGGTGTTTGCTTTGTCTTTAAAAATCTCTGGGCGCTGGATTTAATTTTGTTTTCTGTTTGGGAGCTTCTGAAAAAAACATGTTATGCTGTCTGTCTGAATTATCTGGCGTTCGTAGATATAAAAGGCAGAGCCTTCCCCAAGCTAGTGCCCTCCAAATATGTTGGAATTATATTTTCCATAATTCCAAGTCCATGTTCCTTGCTGGTCAGGAATTTGGGGAACTCTTGTTCCAACATATTTAGAGTACACTAGGTTTAAAAAGGCTAATCTAGCAGAAAATGAAATTATTAATATTTTTATTTCATCTTTCACATCTATCTGCATACCAGCCTATCTTTGGTGTCTGAAAAGTTAGTCTTTCCTCCTCTGCTCCTTTTATCAATCGATTTGAGTCTGCTAAAATTCAAAGTAAAACATAACGTCGTTTAAATAATTATTTGTGTTATTGTCATAAAATAGATGAGCGGACGCCAAACTGGGCATGCAGGAAAAGTGGCATTGATTTCACTGCACATCCAGTTCCTGCGCTGGTGATTTGTTTGTTAATTCTGCAGTGTTGTAAAGGACAAACAGTATCACTTAATTCAGCCCTCAGGAGTAATTAACATTGACACTGATCCAAGCAAACAGTTCTTCTGGAGCTGATGCATTAATTAACTTGAGGACTTCATTGCTACTGAATATTTTTCATATGTTTTGTTTTGTGCACCTTTACAGCAAGTTTATAAAATAGAAAGCAATGGATAAATCTAAAAGAAGGAAGCTGAATGGACATGTTAATAGTTCCTAGTTTCTCTTAGCTTTGGCCATCATATCTAGCTGCAAAAATCCGAATGATCATTGCAAGAAAGCAAAGAAGTATCTAAAACTATAACCCATTCTTGCCATCTGGTGATTATATTTTTGCAGCCTGTATGAAGTAACTATATATCAGCTATGCTTAAATCTTCAAGTTCAGTTGTAAATCCTCTCTAAGTGTCTGTAGAAGAGCACCCTGTAAAAAGAAAGTTAGCACTACATGTATTTAACACACTTCTTTGCCTTCTAATTGCCTTTCTGTTTGCAAAGAATTTCTAGCATTAGGGAGCTTTCACAAGTGTTCTTCCATTTGCAATCCAGAATGGTACATGCTATTTTACCATCTCTTATGGCTCAGGGTTTCTCAACCTCAGCCATTTTAAGATGTATAGACTTCATCTGAGTTGCTGAGGTTGAGAAATACTGTTCTATGCAACAAGGTGGCAGGTAGTTGTTAAAGACAGCCCAGATTCAAATCCAATAAAGCTCATTGAATAAGCCAGGATAAGTAACCTACCTAATAACTCAGCCCCCTCACAGTGTCATTCTGCAATGAACTTAGATAGTTGTATATTACTTTGGATAAAATCTGAATATAAAAGATTATTTTCTACCTATTTTCTGCATTTCTTTACTGTTACTCAATAATTGTCAGGAACCATTCAGCACAGATTTTATAGCTCTTCTCTTATTGGGGTTGAGCTGGTAATAGATTTTATACCAGACTAGATGGAAAGGAGATATTAAAAATCCCTTTTTGCTATAGGATCAAATGTTGGGAGCTAGGATTCTAGTTTTATGCTATCTTTCTGCTGCTTGCCTAGCTACTCCAACTCTGTTGATCTCTGTTAATACACACAAATAGCTGTCTTATTTCCTACCAAGAGGTCTGCACAATCCAGCAGAAAGTCCCCCTCACCCAAGCAGCTGTCAGATAATCTTTCTGTAGCGGAATTTCCTGTTTGTTTGCACCTCCATAAGGTCAGATTTTTCTATGAAAGACTTACACTTCATAATTAGATATAATGTGGTTTGCTTATTTGTAATTTAGGATTAGGTGTGAATTCAGTGACCTACTCCAATTCTTTGTGCAGCCGGGCTGTTGTATTGTGAGGGAAAATGCATTTTGCACTAAAAGTATCCAAAACAATAGCTATCTGTAAGGTCAGCTTGTTCATAAATATCTATATTTTCCATCTAGGTAGAAAATGGAGCTGAATATATCCTTGAAACCATAGATTCATTGCAGAAACATTCCTGGGTGGCAGATATACAAGACTGCATAGATCCTGGGTAAGATATCATGGTGATCTGATATTGAGCATGCTTAACAAGTGTTGCTAGAATAGCTGTGTGTGTAAATGAGAATATCTCAATGATTAGCAGTACCCTATCTGAGGATTTCCTTACCAAGTTATCGTCTGTATTGCTTACATTTATCTGGTTTTTAAGAACTATGTCAGAGCCATTCCTCTTAGTCATTACCTTGGAAGATCTGATATGTAAGCACCAGTTCATCAAAAAAATATTTTTTGTGTGTGTGCATCTATGATGGATTTATTGAGCTCAAATACTCTTTTCTAACTCCTTCTTTGCAAAGTTTTCTCCCAGATTGAAAAATCCTTATTTTTGGTGACTGTTAAGCATTTAGCAAAGAAAACCTTTGTTAACCATTTTAATGGGTGTTGTTTTGCAGTGTACTGGATATATTTAAGTATTTATTCTCATTTGTAAAACACTTTTTGGAAAAATAAACCTGCAGAACAAGAGTAGAAACCTTTTTTTTTTTTGGCCATTTAGGCACATTTTGAATTATTGAGAGGGTGCAACAGGTGTAATCAAAATGGCTTTTAGAATAGACCTACTTATTTGTAGAAGGAACACTTGTGGGTGTGGCAATCCCAAAATACTCATTTATGAGAAGGCAAACTATTGAGGTATATGCTTTTTTACCATTCCCATATTATTTTTGTCTTTTTCTCTGAGCAGGCGGATAGCTTTTAAAACAAAGTTTTAGGCTATGGCTAGCTAGAATTTTTGTTTTGTCAGACTTTATGGGGTGCAGAAACTTCCTCAAAATATGAACAATGGCACTTGGCTTGGCTGTTTGCTAGCTGCCCATTTAACTTTTTAAAAATTAAATATTCCCACTTATTTTTTAAAAATTGGAATCCAAAGATACAAGAATTGCTGCAGCAAACTATGTATTTTGCTGCAGTAGAATAGTAGAACCGAGGTGGCGCAGTGGTTAAATGCAGCACTGCAGGCTACTGCTAGTTCAGCAGTTCAGCTGTTCAAATCTCACCGGCTCAAGGTTGACTCAGCCTTCCATCCTTCTGAGGTCGGTAAAATGAGGACCCAGATTGTTGGGGGCAATATGCTGCACTCTGTAAACCGCTTAGAGAGGGCTGTAAAGCACTATGAAGCGGTATATAAGTCTAAGTGCTATTGCTATTGCTACTTCCTTCATCTGTGTAAAAGTTGGGGTGATTGGCTTTTGATAAGCTCCTGCTTTTCTTTTGTGAATTCTACAGTTCTTGACTAGTTAAGTCTACTAAGGCTACTGTATCTGCACCACCACTAGAAGGCAGCAGAGACCTACAGGAAACTCTCTTCTCAGCCATCAAGCCATTGTCCAAATTTGCAGCCTAGATCTGGGAGCCCTATACAGAAGTTCTCCCATTCACTTCACAGCATTTAACAACAACAAAAAAAAAGACAAGCTGTAGGCAGTTATACTGTAGTTTCAATCAATAGTGATTATCTGATGCAATGACATAAAACCTGTGTTGATTGGCTGAAAGGCAAACACACAGTGTTTTCATGCGGAGAGCCAGCAGTTAGCTCCTTCTGCTCTTATCAAGCCTCTGAAGAAGCTGATCTCTAAATACTAGTTGATTTAGTGTGTTCTATACTGAAAAAGGAAACACACTGCTAGTATATTTTTACTTCTGTCTGTGCCCATTGGGAGTTTTCTTTGTCACAGTGTTACGCTATCTTTTAAAATGTACCTGTATACATTATTCATTAGTTTGCTTTCTCAGAGTGAGTGGGGAATTGTGGCATTGGTTTTCAGTCGTTACAGTCAGAGGAGGCTCTGCAGTAAGAGTTAAAATTCACTAAAGTTCAGGGGCCAAAAATGGCCCATCTATGACCTAAAAGCTGTTTTTTTCCCTTAAGCCATGTGGTTGACTATTCTGAGAGACTGAATGATAAAACATATTCAAATTTGACAGGACTGTTATCAGCCAACATAGTAAGGATTAGAACAGTGTTTCCCAACCTTGGCAACTTGAAGATATCTGGACTTCAGCTCCCAGAATTCCCCAGCCAGCAATGCTGGCTGGGGAATTCTGGGAGTTGAAGTCCAGATATCTTCAAGTTGCCAAGGTTGGGAAACACTGGATTAGAAGCTCAGTGTCCTAAGTTGCCAACTGTTAGGGACAAGCTATAGGGGAAAGCCTCCTTATGACTACCTATGACCTATTTCTCCCAAAGGGGAGAAGAGTGATATTGTCAGATCTCCATTTTAGCTTTTTGTAAGGGAAGGAAATAAGTGGCTAACACCTTTTTAACTGCTCTCCTGCCCCCTTTTCTATGTGATCAGGTCTCCCCACAGACTGGCTAAGCAGTAAATTCTTCCTGCCATTATAAGCATCACCATATATATAAGAACCAAGATAATATTCCTCCAGGTTTGGGAAGGGTTAGCCTCCCCTCTTACAGTCCTGGTTTATGGGGTGAGGGTGAGTTAGTGCGTTAGGAGCCGAGGTGGCGCAGCGGTTAGAGTAGGGTACTGCAAGCCACTTTAGCTGACTGTGATCCGCAGGTCAGTGGTTCAAATCTCACCAGCTCAAGGTTTACTCAGCCTTCCATCCTTCCGAGGTAGGTAAAATGAGGACCCAGATTGTTGGGGGCAATGTAAAATATATACATTGCTTAATGAGTGAGCCGAGTTGGTGCAGTGGTTAAAAGCAGCACTGCAACCTACTTCAGTGACTGCTAGTTCAGCAGTTCAAATCTCACCGGCTCAAGGTTGACTCAGCCTTCCATCCTTCCGAGGTGGGTAAAATGAGGACCCAGATTGTTGGGGGCAATATGCTGAACTCTGTAAACCGCTTAGAGAGGGCTGTAAAGCACTATGAAGCGGTATATAAGTCTAAGTGCTATTGCTATTGCTATTAATGGTGTAAACCACTTAGAGAGTGCTTGCACTGTGAGGCGGTATATAAATGTCACAAATAAATAAATAAATAAATAAGTAAATAAATAAATAAATAAATAAATAAATAAATAAATAAATAAATAAATAAATAAATAAATAAAATGAGTAGACAGTGGAGAGCTTTCCCATATGCAGCTCTAAGCAGAGGTAGCAGTATTCAAAAGGTTACCATTTCTGAACCTTTAGTAAGATTTAGTAAGAGACATATTTTATGGGAATCCTCTCCAGTTGGTGAATGATAACTTTGCATCCCCTCCTCTGCTCTACCCTTCCTTCCAGTGTTCAGCATACAGCTGCAGAAACTCACTGGTGCAGCACCAGCCACTGTCCAAACGCCCACTCTTCTCTCCTTTCCAGGGACAGTGGTGATGACATTGAACTCTCTTCCTGTACCCAAGGAGCTTGCCTGCCAAGCAGAGTGTCATCTTGTAGCTGTGAGTTCCTGGCTGATGGTAATAAGATTTTTTTTTTAAAGGATTGTCTTAAAAATTAGTTCAGACCAGTGTTATACTGTTTAAACGCTGGTTTTGGTAAAAGCTTAATTTTCAGGGCCTCACATATACCTGAACTTTGCCAATCTCCAGTCAGAGGCATTAATGTAGCACAGTGTTTCCCAACCTTGGGAACTTGAAGATGTCTGGACTTCAACTTCCAGAATTCCCCAGCCAGCGTTCGCTGGCTGGGGAATTCTGGGAGTTGAAGTCCAGACATCTTCAAGTTCCCAAGATTGGGAAACACTGATGTAGCAGAATGCAAGTGATATCAAAAAGCCTGGGGCATCCATAAACTTTTCTTTTGTCTTGTAATCCCTACTTCCGTGATGGCGAACCTATGGCACGGGTGCCACAGGTGGCACGCGGAGCCATATCTGCTGGCACGCGAGCTGTTGCCCTAGCTCAGGTCCAGCGTGCATGTGGGCACCCGCCAGCTGATTTTTGGCTCGCACGGAGGCTCTGGGAGGGCGTTTTTGGCCTCCAGAGGGCCTCCAGGGTGGCAGGGGAGGGCGTTTTTGCCCTCCCCAAGCTCCAAGAAAGCCTCTGGAGCCTGGGGAGGGCAAAAAATGGGCCTACCGGATCCACCGGAAGTCAGGAAATGGGGGAGCAGGGGTGCATGGGGGAGCATTGAATATGGGTGTGGGCACGCGCACGCGTGTGATAGCGCGTGTGGGCACGCGCACGCGTGCGATAGCGCGCGTGTGCACTATTTCGGCACCCGAGGAAAAAAAGGTTCGCCATCACTGCCCTAGTTCAACAGGTATCTCAAGGATCTGAAAGAGTATCTTGAAAAAAAATGTAATGAAAGTAATAATGATTTGAAGCAATTGGCAGCCTTTAGTCTATAAGTCCTCTGTCATAGGAAAATGTGGTTTGGAAAAGCAGCATGAATTTTTTTTAAAAGGAAATAAAATTATCTTCCAGATGTGACCCGGTGCCAGGATAGATGTGCTGGCTCAACTGCCTCAGATAGCATATCAAATGCTACCACAATTGTAACAGCACCACATGGCAGGATCTCTGCAGGGGAATATAGAGCGCATGTGCCATTAGAGAACTTCCTGCAGACACTGGAGTCTTCCGCCAATAGTAGTCACACAGCAGGTATAGTAGTTCTGTTCCTCAGATGATCTGGAGCGTATGTTTTTCACAGCTTAGAAAAGTTCAGCTGTTCATTCTCCCATCCAAAAAGTATGTTTCTGCTTCTTTTTAGATCTATTGATAACAATGTGTACCTTACAAAGTATTGAATCACGCATGTCAACAATTAACAATTTTGCTTAAGTTGTGTTTTGTTATTAATGCTCATTATTTTCTCACATTCTTCGGAGTTTCAATGTTGTTCCAATTATTTGTCATAATAATAACACTAGGAACAGTTTGAAATCCTGAAGTGGCTGCTAAGTGAGACTAGGTTGTAACAATGAGCTAGATGGGTAAATAGTCTAGAATGACAGGTTCATAGGGTTGGATAGGCTTACTTAAACCTTCAAGTCCAACTTCTGCTCTGTATAGTAAAGAAATATAAAATTAAATAAAAACATATTGACAGGTTGGCTTTTGTAATGAATAAAGTTGCTAATGTAGAATACTATGATTCTCAGGCTAGAAAGAAACATTGTCAACCAAGGCTATCAAGAGAACAGGCAAGAAGTTAGGAGGAAAAAGCCAAGAATGAAAATTAATGGAGTGCAGAATCTTATATGGCTTACATAGTTAAAATACCTGGAGAGCTGGCCCAGTGTGAAGCCTAACAACTGTGTAGTGTCCATATGATGATATCCCGTGAAGATAATTTCATAATCTCTTCAGGCACTGTTGAACTTCTCATATGCCTAGAAAGTTTATCTGAATATTATTTTTGTCTTCGGTTATCTTACCCAATTTGGTGTCATTTTCAAATTTGATAAGCATTCTCTCCATCTTTTCATTCTAGTCACTAATAAAAATGTTGAAGAGTACAAACTGCAGAAGTGAAACTTGTGGCACTCTATTCTGTACTTTTCTTCCAGTTTGATGACACTATGTAATTTTTGAACTGGTTGTAAAAACATCTTATAGACATTCCATTCATTCCATGTTGAACTGAATATCATTGTCAAGTGCCTCCCTGAAATTAAGCTTTTTGTCCATAGCATTCCTGTAGGGGATATTAAGCAAATATAAGATACAGATAGCTTAATAAGAC
Organism: Diadophis punctatus similis; assembly: GCA_023053685.1. Lineage (NCBI taxonomy): Eukaryota > Metazoa > Chordata > Lepidosauria > Squamata > Dipsadidae > Diadophis > Diadophis punctatus. The sequence continues at coordinate 17,549,137 of JALIGW010000001.1, read as the reverse complement.
TTGTTTTTCATAAGTCCATGAAATCTTCTGGTAAGCACCTCTTTATTTCTTTAGGTGCTCAGAATTTAATCATTTATTACAGGAAGTCCTCGACTTATGGCCACAATTAAGGCCAGATTTCTGTTGCTAAGCTAGACATTTGTTAAGTGAGTTTTGCCCCATTTTACGACTTTTCTTGTCACAGTTGATAATTGAATCACTGCAGTTGTTAGTAGCACAGTTGTCAAGTGAATCTGGCTTCCCCATTGCCTTTGCTTGTCAGATCACAAAAGGTGATCACATGACCCCGGGACACTACAACCAGCATAAACATGAGTCAGTTGCCAGGCATCTGAATTCTGATCACCACGGGGATGCTGCAATGGTCGGAAGTGCGAAAAATGGTCACAAGTCACTTTTTTCAGTGATGATGTAACTTTGAATGGTCACTAAATAAACTTGTAAATCGAGGACTACCTGTATTTGGTCTAGTGCAGGGGTCTGCAACCCGCGGTTCTGGAGCCGCATGTGGCTCTTTCATCCCTATGCTGCGGCTCCCTGTTGTTCAAAATATGCATCACATGATTGATTGAGCTTTTTGACTCATCTTTTTGTTTTTTAGTTCAAAATGTTTTTGTTGCATGCAGAAATAAAAATGTGTTTTCTCTGTAGCAGGTCATTGATTTCATAAATGCAACACACTATAGTTTTCTTTATACATAGCATAAAGGCAATGCAAATATATGCAGTGTTATCTTCATTTTAGATATCAAAAGGGTTTTGTGGCTCCCGGTGTTTTCTTTTCTGTGGGAAACGGGTCCAAATGGCTCTTTGAGTGTTTTAAGGTTGCCGACCCCTGGTCTAGTGCTTTCCTAGGTTTTTGAGTCTCTGTGATTTCTTGGATTCTTTTTTTTTTTTTTTGCTCTTTTTAATAACAGAAAATTTGCCCTTCTCTATTCATTTGGCATTTCACTCATTCTCCATAATTTTTCAAAGATAATGTGCAAAGGTTTATCCATCTCAGTTTTTGATCCTGCTCCTCACAATTTTTCATAACCGTATGCTGGAGAAGACTGAGCTCCAATAAAAGTTTAGTAGTTTCATCTTTCTAATCTATTCACAGTTTTTTTAGCGCTGGGAATTGGAATACTGTTTTCTTTTAAATAAATTGTGTTCTTCAATTGCTACATCAACAAATGTTACCCTCCCAGGTAAACCAGGATTAGATGATCTAATTCTACTTTATTGTAAGGCTACGTTATCAGAATCTTGCAAATCGTTGCCACTTTTAACTGCTCGATCCATTAGGGCATGTCCTTCCTAAATTTCTTTCTCTGATTGTTAAGCCATTGGGGGCTCTTTGCATCTCTCCTCTGATTGTTTCCTGGGCAGCATCTCTTCCCCTCATTCCCCAAGGTCATCCATGCATGCCATTGCAACAAATGATGAACGTTAAATCATCCTGTGCTATGAGTTTAGGCTCATCTTGTTTATTTCCCATATGATAACAATGTACAGGCACTGAAAATGATTACATTTATGAGCCAATACAATGTTTCTTGAGATTTTTCACTAAATGGGCTGATAGGGAATATTCTCACTTCGTTTTACAGTGCCAGAATCATTCTCCAAGGTCTTTACTTCAGGAGTTTTATCTTCAATCCTCACAAGAATCAGTTTAAATCCCTCTTAATCAAGTTTAATGTGCTTTGGCCAACACCATCTGCCTAATCTTCATGAGGTATAACCATCTCCTGCCAGTAGTTTTTTTGTTCAGAAAACTCAGAGTCAAGTTACAGAAGATAATTGTCAGTGGAATTGATAAGACTTAAAGGTAATTCTATAAGCGTTAATCTCTGATTCTGGCAGACAGTGTCTTCTATGAGCTGATTAAATCAGTCAGCATGTTTGTTCCATGTAGTTGTAAGTTACCAACTACAAAGACTTTTCTGTGTCTTCTTGCAAGCTACAATTACACGGATACATCCTCTATTCAATAGCATCACTTTTTCTGTCATTGAAGACTTCAAACCTGTTTGTTTTCTGCAAAGGCCTCAAAGTTATTTTTTACATTCAGTGGTGCAGAATATCTTTTATGTATTTCCAGTTGTTACTCCCATTTTGCTTCTTCGTTCAGTTTTTCTTTATAAAGGGATGTTTCCCCTGTCAATTCTTTTTGTAATAAATTTTGGTCCTTTCTTATGAGTTGAAGGGTTGCCACTACCTGCTGCAATCCCCGTGCTATTTATTTGTGCACAGCTGCAAGCTTATTCTTGCTGCATATGTATAAAACATCATTTTTAGGCACACATATTTCAGGCATGATTGTGAAGTATGTCCATTCTCTTTATTTCTGTTTCTTAAAGTCTACAGGTAGAAAGATGTAGGGAGATGACCCAGCTGAGCCTGAGGGATGGGTCAAATTTGTCATCAGTTTCAAGTCCCTTCGCACGCACAAGAGAATTGGACTTGAATTCCTTTGACTCTTATCTACCTTGAATTCCTTTGACTCTTATCTACCACCAATTTGCTTTTAGTAGTTTAGATTCTTGTAGAGAGCATGAGCTTGCAATAAACCTTTATATTCATTTTAAACCGCCTGGACTTCCTGATTTTCCTGCACTTGATAAAAAGCTTTTATTCCTTCTTGCTCCAGTCTCAGGTTAGTTGAATACCTACTGACCACTTGGAAGAAAAATACCTTAGGAAAGTTCCTCTTAAGCTCTCCTGTCAAATTCCTGTTAGCTTTCTGTTTGTTCATTGTTTGAAAATGGGCTGCCTTATATTCTTTTAGCGGCAGCCTCTGCTTGTTCAGTGACTTGAAGGAAGCATTCACTCTGGTCATCCACAATGAACTGTCAACAGTTCTCTGGACATACTTTTGCCATTACCAATTATGCAAGAGATAATCTTTTCATTCCACCCAGTGAAGCGCACATGCCAGAAGAAAGCAGTTATTTGGTCTTTTCTCCTGCTGAGTTCCACAACCAAGCTCCTACTGGCTCTCTCATTAGCTCTTCCAAATATAAAGTGCACTCATTTATATTCCAGAGTTATTATGTGTACCTCTAAATAATTTGATCCAGTCTTCCAGTATTTGAGAGGCTGCCACAAAGAAGAGGGGGTCAAATTATTCTACAAAGTACCAGAGGGCAGGGCAAGAAACAATGGTTGGAAACTAACCAAAGAGAGAAACAACCTGGAATTAAGGAGAAACTTCCTAGCAGTGAGGACAATTAACCAGTGGAACAGCTTGCCTTCAGAAATCGTGGGCATCACGAGGTTTTTAAGAAGAAACGAGACAGCCACTTATCTGAAATAGTATATGTTCTCCTGCTTGAGCAGGGGGCTGGACTAGAAGACCTCCAAGGTCCCTTCCAGTTCTATTCTATTCTAATTCTGATCCATGAAGTAGAAAGGTATGCATTATAATGTACATACAGGCACTTTTGATTTGCTGAAAATATAACATTAGCCATATCTCTTTGCTGAAAGAGCATTCAGGTACAAACATATATTGGTTTTGATAAGCGGAAAAATCTACAATAATTTCTCCTGCATCCTCTGCTCAAACATCCATCCAGATAGCATTGCAATGAATGTAATGCTACGTTGAATGTAAGGCATTCAGGTTTTGTATTTTATTGTTCCTGTTTCCTTACTGTGACAGGAGATGAAAATGAGCTGGAAGCAGATATCAATCTCCTGGAGTTCCCTTGGTTCCACGGGACACTATCGCGGGTTAAAGCAGCCCAGCTAGTACTCTTTGGTGGAGTCAAAAGCCATGGATTATTTGTCATTCGGCAGAGCGAAACACGGCCTGGTGAATATGTGCTGACCTTTAACTTCCAGGGAAAAGCCAAGGCAAGTGATCTTTATTTATGAATGAATAACTCTTATTTTCTTCCAGTGTTTAAAGTGAAACCACAGGAAATATGGGGGCACGTTTCCCTTAGTTTTTAACCCACCTTGAAAATTAAGCCATCTGTTCAAAGGGTCTTAGTGGAGCATGGCAGCAAGCCTGAATAGAGTTATAAAATAAGTAAAAAACCTTAGAAACCACCAGCTACTTTGACCTGAGTGCAATGTTTCCTGATTGCCAATTGAAAGAAAATTGGCAAGATACTAAGCTCACATATCATGGTTTGTTTGATTTTAGCTTAACATGGTCTACAAACTCGGCCAAAAGTTTAATCTGGGAACCAGGTATGTGTAGTTTATTCATTTCTACAGGAAAGGGGAGATGATAGGGATGACAGAATTTGTCTTAAAATACAGTGGAGTTTGAACCTGTGCTCTGGCAACAACTCTTTGTGATTGTATATTTATGCATACAATGCTGGTAATTTTTGTATCCATATGCCAGAACTATGAGATAAGTAGATCAACACAGACAGAGCTTTCTCTTGTTCTTTTCTTTTGCTGCCATCTGGAATTTTAAAAAAATGTTTTAAAATAGCAGCCCTTTATACATTTGGTGTCTGTTCTTTGACTGGTGCTGTAAACAGATTCATTCTTCAAATCCAGCATATTGGATCGATATCTGCCAATCTTATGCTTCCTGTGACACCTTTTATTTCTCCCAGCTAAAACTGGAAACAAGCTGTTGCCATGTTACAAAGATTTACTTTTAGCTTATAATTATTATTGCCCCCTCTCTAACTACCTGAGTCACAATTCTAAGTGCACTGCACGGAGAGATGCAACAGATAGCCCCATTATTCTGTTCACATCCCTAGCCTGGAAGGTGCTGACACAACTGAGCACAATAGAAAGAAGCAAGTGCAATTATCTTTACCTGCTGCTAATTGGAAGAAAATAAACAGTGTTATTTCTTATCTGCAGTTGGTGATGTTCCTATACATCCAGATCCTCCTCTAATGCCACCAAAGTCAAATTCAGAAGTATAGAATGAAGGATATTTGCCTGGCACTACTTGTGAAAAAGCTACTGGACTAGTAGCTGATGATAAACTGAATACAAGTCATTAGGATATGATTACTAAAAAGGCAAAGGCAAGTTAGATTGCACCAACAGAGATATTGTTTCCTAATCATGGGAATTAATAATTCCACTTTATGCTCCATTAGCCATATGCAACCTTCAGTATTATGCTCATTTGTGTGCATAGCACTAATAATAATTCAGACAAATGATCAGAGGACTGGAAACTAAATGGTGCAGCGAGAGATTGAGCCTACTTGGTTTATTTCTAGCTTTTGAAAAAATAGGGTTGAAAAGGATAGGATAGCCTGAATAGTCCATGACCTCTTTGTCTACCATCCCAAGTGCAAAACATGGAATATGAGCATTAAAGTACAGGCAGGCAGATTCCTATTTAACATTTTTAAAAAATTTAACAATAAGGATGTAATAGTGCAGTATGTTCTTGTATGTAACCCTTGATGTTACGTAGTGAACATTAGGATGTTACATTGAGCTTGAATGTAGTAACCATCCCGTAATCCTCCAAACTTTTATTGACCATACATGAAATTTCTGTTAGTGTAGAACACCAGAGGATGAACTTCAATTCCCAGAGTAGCTTCCTAATTTTTTTCAAATTCACCAGTCAAGTGGCATTTCACAAGTTGTTCTACCAGTACCATCACCAAACAAAACAAGCTTAAATTGCACCTTGTGGGGCAGCACTGCTGCATTTCCAAGGAAATGCAAGAAAGGAAAGAGAGCCGTGTTTGGGCAACCGCCTTCCCTCCCTCCCTCCCATGGCATATAGGAAAGAGTAAATAACCTATTGAGAGGGAGCAAGGATCCCTTTTACAGGATACATTCAAGCAGAAGCTGAATAGCCATCTGTCTGAAATGTTTTACTCCTGTACTGAGTAGGAGTTGAATTTGATTGCCTAATCAGGGGTGCCCAACTCCTGGGCCGGGGCCCACTACTGGTTCTTGAGCCGTTCCAAAGTGGGCTGCGCACATCCCCAATTGCACAAGCAGCAGGTGAGCACGTGCAGACCCATCACCCCTCTCCTCCCCTGCCAGTCCGCAAAGCTGGAAAGGTTGAGGAACTCTGGCCTAAATATATAATCCAACTTTATGATTATTGTAGAAATAGGATTATAAAAGAAATAGTAAGGTAAAAACAGATAAAACTGCTGCAAAGATTATTTGGGGGCATTCGGCTCTGGTATTTCATGTGTTAAAATAGTTCTCAAATGCTTCGAAAAGGGATTATGGTAACTAGTCAATAAAAAAAATGATTTCTCTTTTCAGCACCTGCGTTTGTCCTTAAATGAAAATGGTCAGTGCCACGTCCAACATCTTTGGTTCCAGAGTATTTTTGATATGCTGCGGCATTTTCATATGCATCCCATCCCACTGGAGTCAGGTGGTTCTGCTGACATAACCCTCCGCAGCTATGTAATGGCCCAGAGTCCACTACCGGGTGAGTTAAGTTCTCATATTTGCAATTTTATCTTATAACTGGGCAAAACAAAGAATAAATCCATGCAGTACTTCTCAAATACTTGAGGCTTATTCATATTCTTCTGCAAAAAATAGAAACTTTATCAATGGATGGAAATGTAAGTTTTACTGAATGAAGAAATATTCAAAAGAAGTTACCCATTATTTGAAATTATTTCACAGCATGCATGCATGCATGCACGCACCAATTCATATTCATCTTAGTATTCACTTCCAGGGTAAGAAGCATTGTGGGGAATTCAGAAAAAAAAGAAAGAAAAGTAATTGGCAAAAAAGTTAATGCAGAATATAAGAGACCAAGAAACTAAACCTATACCATTCACTCTTTATTCTTTTAGTCCTTGCAAATCATTGTTCCATCTTTCACGTTCATACAAGTTTATATGCAAATAGTCCTCAACTTATGACCACAGTTGGAATCAGAATCTTGGTTGCTAAATGATGCAGTTGTTAAGTCATCAAAAGCCCAGACCTGCTTTTATGACCATTTTAACCATCATTATTAAGTGAATCACATGATTGTTAAGCAAATCAGACTTCCACAATTGACACTGCTTGTTGGAAAACAGCTGGGAAGGTCACAAATCAGTCACAACTGCAGGAAGCTGCAACTGATTGTAAATGTGAGCTGATTGCCAAACACCCGTATTGCAATTACATGCAACTCCACTTGTCATTTTTCCATTATAAACAATAATGGCCTCCTTTCAATCATCAGGGACAGATGCAGTTTTCAAATGCATGTTAAACAAGTCATATAATTACTCAGTAAGCAGACTACATCCATATTTTCACATTTTTCTACTTAAGATCAAAACATATGATAACTCCTTGGTTGGTTTACTGTAACATACTCTCGGTGGGATTACCTTTGGAGATAATTTGGAAACTGCAGCTGTTATAGAATGGGGCTGTCTGATTCCTGGTGAAACTATTCTTCCATTGCAGAATATGCTAATTTGTAGGTCATCGCATTGGTTGCTAGTTGTTTTCTAGGCCTGGTTCAAACTGCTGATTATCACCTATAAAGCCCTATACAGTGTAGTATCACAGTATATCAGCGCACGATGGCTCAGTGGTTAAAGACACTGAGCTTGACAGTTAAAGCCTGACAGCCCAGGTTTGAGCCATGAGCACTGCATGATGGAGTGAGCTCCGTTCTTGCCCCAGCTTCTGACCACCTAGCAATTCAAAAGCATGCAAACGCAAGTAGATAAATAGGTACCACTTCAGCATAGTCATGCTAGCCACATGACCACGGAAGTGCTTCAGACAATGCTAGCTCCCTCAGCTTAGAAATGGAGATGAGCACTGTCACGATGTGAATATTGCCAGTTGTGCATCTCTATGTTTTCTGTTTCTTGTATTTATAGTCAAGCAGACATATGATATCTTCTACTACGCATGTCTGCATTCCTGAGGTTTCCTCCTTTCCTTTCTCTTCGCCATTTCTACCAAGGTAGAAGTGATTTATTCCTTAGCCGATAAAATGTAGCTTAATAAGTTTAATAAGGATTCTTTTTATTACTTTTCTACTGAAATAAATATTTTGTTAATTAGATTTGAATCTCGGTTTTATTTTCTAAGTAAGTATGACTTTTCAAAAGGGAAGCAATGATCCATCGACCTCCGGAGTGATCTCCGCTAACATCTCCGCCCCCTAGAGTCAGACATGACAACTGGACAGGGGAAACCTTTATTTTTATATCAGGCACCACTTTTCCAGGATCAAATCCGCCCATCGAGTTTGAACATCTGAGGGCCAGCTGAGGCATGAAGTACAGGATGAATGGCTAGGCAGCAGGTACTCTTGGCAGGTTCTGCATTTGACATCCTTTGGCAGCTTCCTTCTTTGAATTTTGCAAGGCTATTACAGCTTTACTACTCCAGTGTGCTTTCCCCCCTAGTTCATTATGGGCACCTAAGGCCACCTTATTTATTGTGTGGTTGACTATATTCTTTGTTGTGCTTCATTGTTTTATCATTGTTTGTTGTCCAAAACTGTAAATGATTGGAGTAATTTATAAATATGGTAAAGGTAAAGGTTTCCCCTGCCCAATCATGTCGGAATCTAGGGTGCAGTGCTCCTCTCCAATTCCCAGCCAAAGGGAGCCAGCGTTGTCCAAAGACACTTCCATGGTCATGTGGCTGGCATGACTGTACGTCAAGGCACATGGAACACTGTTACTTTCCCACTGAAGTGGTACCTATTTAGCTACTTATATTTGAATGCTTTCGAACTGCTAGGTTGGCAGGAGCTGGGGCAGGAACAGGAGTTCACCCTGCCCACCTTCCAATCGACAATCCAGCATCTTAACCGCTAGTCCACCATGCCCCTTATAAACATGGTATAAATAAGTTCCATCCACTTTTAATAGGTCCCTCCTCCCCTCATTTTTCTAACTTTAGCCAATTAAAAAACTTAATTTTTATTTGTTTTACTAAAAATACCAGCAAAAGGAGAGTTGATAAGTATTAAAAGCCTTGAGAGGAGATTTGCATACTGCAATATATCAAAATATTGAAACTCAAAACACAAAAGCAATTTATCCCAATTTTAATGAACTTGCTTAATATTGCTTTGTATTTCATTGGTAACTAATCCTTCTTTTACTTTTTATTGGCATCTAATTCAAATGCATTATTTCATTTGTAGGTCTTATTATTGCAATGAAATCCCACTGTGGATGGAAAGAAACAATAGCAATCATTGTTAATATAGTATCCTTTATTTACTTGAAGCTTGCTGGGTAAACCCAGCAAGTAATTGTGTTCTTGCTTAAAGAACGTTAGTGCATTTAAATTTAAGTTGGATTTCTATTAAATTGGATATTAGATTATTTAGTTTTAAGAAGTAGGGACCTGTGTAAATAAATAAATAAATTCAAAGTGACATTAGAAAAGAAACCATAGTATAAAAACTAATAGAAATAAATGAAACAATTCATATGAAAATGTAGCCGATTGTAAATGTTGGGAAAGTATGTAGTAGTTGGAATATTCATAGAACAGAAAAGCTAGATTCAATAGCCTTTTTCTTTCTTCTTCTTCCATTCAGAGCTGACTCAATCTCCAGCAGTAGCTTCCCAGCAGCCTGCTTGCAGAAATGACCTCCAGTCTCAACATTACTTTTCCAGCTTTGTTCCAGTCACTTTCCAGCCAGCATCTCCATCAGAAGGCACTACCTCTTCCTCTTCTTCCTCAGCCAGCCAATCACTTTACCATAGGATGGAAGGCACTCTGAATGCCCGAAGCCGAAGTAACAGCACAGAGCGGTTGTTTGATTCAGCTGCTGTTGGCACAGAAGATTACCATGAAAGTGAAGGTTCACGCAATAGAACCAGAGCAATTGAAAACCAATACTCTTTCTACTGACTTTGCTGATGGAGTGGTTTTCCCTCTCATTTGGATCAGTAGTTTTGGAGAATTGAAAAGTTTGTTGAGGTCTTCATCTCCTTGTTGGCTACTTCTATATTGCATTTATTATTGCTTCTCTCCAGGCCTGTGAATATGTGTACAATACCTTCTCGCATTCTTTCATAATAAAAAGTAAAGATAGTCTTTCCTATTCCTGAGGAGGTACAGTGGTGGTCGTCTTCACACAGCCACAAAACTTCAGGGTGAAACACAATCTTTCTCTTTTACTTAAACTTTTGGGTCCAGGAGCACAATCTAGAATTATGGAGAAAAAAACTGCATCTGCATGGAGTCAGGTTATTTCACTTGGGTTTTTTTTTTCTATTTTGGCTGCCTGAATTTGGATGAAATCAGAAAATTAGAACCAGGAAATGGTGATTTTAAAAATGAACTGAAGCTGGGCAATTGTAGCTAATTGTTGCTAAGACTTCATATTGCCCCATAATCAGCAATGTCGAGAAGTGTACTTTGAGGCCAATGCTGGAATGACTAGCAAAAGTGATTTGCTTGTATACATCCTGTAAGTTAATTGCTCTGTTCATTTTTTTAACTGCATACTCATCTCATATTTTACATTTTTACAAACAAAATAAGTGTCTGCAGTGCAGTTATGTAGATTGCATACATAACAAGCTGCCTAACCTGCTATAAGAACAGAGGTCCACCTAGGTCAAGTGTATATGAAAAGTAACACCTCTCAAAAAATCAGCACCACTTATTGCCTTTCAGTGTTGATGGACTACAGTTAATATCTTGATTCCACTTTAGATAGTTTACTGTTCTTATTTTGCATTACTGTACTTCACAAGACATGTTACAATTCTTTTTCCACCAAACTAATTCCAATTGATATTGAGTGGTAGAAAGAGGATCTGAAGGCTTCTGGTTCTACGATTGGTGCAGATGTTATTTCTGGACAGATAACATTCTATTAGAGCAGGGATCTCCAACCTTGGCAACTTTAAGATTTGTGGACTTTAACTCTCAGAGTTGAAGTCCACAAGTCTTAAAAGTTGCCAAGGTTGGAGACCCCTGTATTAGAGGATCACACAACAAAGCCACATGTTGCTTAAAGTTCTTTATAAGTTTCTGTTTGCTGATAACAATCTAGCATTTGCATTAAATATGATTTACAAGAATTGATCTTCATTATAATCATATTGAAAATGGGCAGCTTCTCTTTTGTGGCATGTAACTTCCCCTTTAGTAACTTCTCTTCAGTATCTTGTGAAAGCATTTAGTTGCATCTTAATTTGAGTAACTTTCGTTATTGTATTTTCCATGTGAGTTGAAGAAAAATGCAAAGTTAGTAAGTGCATAACACTGCCTTTTAATTTTAATTTGGCATTATTCCTTCCTCAATGAAATGGCAATTGTTTCAATTAAAAGAGTCCCTAAACATCTTTTGAACTGAAATGAAAAATAATGAGTTTACATAGAATAGAATAGAATAGAATAGAATAGAATAGAATAGAATAGAATAGAATAGAATAGAATAGAATAGAATTCTTTATTGGCCAAGTGTGATTGGACACACAAGGAATTTGTCTTTGGTGCATATGCTCTCAGTGTACATAAAAGAAAAGATACATTTGTCAAGAATCATGAGGTACAACACTTAATGATTGTCATAGGGTACAAATAAGCAATCAGGAAACAATCAATATTAATATAAATCGTAAGGATACAAGCAACAAGTTACAGTCATACAGTCATAAGTGGGAGGAGATGGGTGATAGGAACGATGAGAAGACTTACATGAAAAACTTCGAAATATACACTTCAAAATAAGTAATGGCATGGAGCTCTGAAATTCTATGAACTGAGAGCCATAGGAAAAAATCAGTTTGATATTTTAGATATCTTGGAAGCTCCTGATGTATTCCATTACTTAATCTAACAAAATGAAATTTGCTTGTAAAGAAGAGATGGAAAAATGTAGCTATTTTCCAATAAATCTATAGTTGGCTAGTTTACAGAATTTTCCTGATTGATTTACATGAAAATGATTACACCATTCTGTATTAATATAATACTTCAATGTCAAAGTCACTAAAGTATTAGGAAAAAAAGTCAAAAGTCAAAATGTAATATAAAAAAATTATTTTATAAAATACATATAAACCAGAAAACACTGCATCCACTTGAGTTGCAACATATACACTCTGCAACCATTTGAACTGCCAAGGAATAGAAATTGGTGATGGGGAGGAAATCACTATGCTGCCCTAAGACTTGTGCTTAACACTGAAATTCTATTCAAATCATAGTACTGTATTAGATTCAGAACACAACTGGTGCAGTGTTGTCTATTTTGACTAAGCACTATATTCAACACAGTATATTTTTTTGGATTGCGGACTAAGCCACTGTTAGTAATTCACAAATTAAAAGATTCAAGAGAGACTGCCTAAGACTGCTAAACCTAATTGCAAAGCTAGTAACTTTATGCCCTGAATGTTCAAACAAAGTTGTCACTGGCAAACAGCTAGACAGAAAAGTTAGACATGCTCAGATACAAAATGTATGTTGAGTTTTTTCATATTGGTTTTATATTGTATACCCCCTGTGAGCTTCAGTTGTAAGCAAGTTCCTGAGAATGGAATTAAGTATTTGAAGAACTGAGATTTATTGTTGGAGCTGGCATGAAATCAGTGAGGGATGTTGGGAATTTTAATTCAATAACATCTGGAAGGCTATAAGTTCTGCAACTTTGGCCTAAAATAAACCAAATTTATTTGATTTTTGACACTATTGTATTTCTTAGCCTTTGCCTTCATAGGAAAATTTGGAAAAATGATTTGCTAAGAATGCATAGATGGCTAAATATATGTCTTTTTAAAAACACTGATAAAAACGGTGCTTCTTGAGCATCACAATACTGAAAAAATACTGTCATGATTTTTAGAGCAAAATCCATATTTTCCCCTCTAAATAAAAGTATAAAAGACTCATACATGAAACATCATATAATACAAGGGGACTTTTTAAATGCAGACTTAATTTTCAGATTCTTTTTAAAATAAATATGTACTCAAGGAATCAATGGTTACTTTCATAGTTACCATGATTTCATAATTCATGTCATTTGTGTAATTATCTCATGACAAACAATGTTATTGAGGCTTGTACCAATCACCTATGTTCTCCATAATGAAGATTCATTTGGTGGTACTAACCATGTAATAAGTAAGTTATGGATTTTAATTTTTTTTCTGTGCCAATTGAAACAATGGGGGGAAAGTCCTCCAAAAGCTGCAAACTGAATGTTAATTTGTAAATACAATTTTTTTTAAACTGTGAAAAGTTTTAATGTTCAGTAGAATAAATTTTATTTACAAACGTGTAAAGGATCTGGAAAAATAATGGTTCAGCTTTTTCCTTTTGGGTTGGGAGTTGGAAATATAGGCTTTAATCACATGCATTAAAGATACAATTAAAAATGTAAATGGACATTAAAGGACACGCAATAATCTTGGGAACTAATCCAATAATAGTAGGTAGGAACAAGAGAGGAAATAGCAAGGATGCTTTCAAGATCTGAAGAATGTGTTGAAAAATGGTTACTTGAAAAATGGTTATTTTTAAAGTTTTACTATTTTGAAATCTTACTTTAAAAATTAAAATATTTTAAAGGTCTGATAAGTAAGGTTTATTACATTCTTTTGAATTGTGTAGTCAAGTTATAACACTCATTCTCACACAGCCTGTCTAATGGCAATGATGAAACTGTGGTCCATAGTGCAGGCATAGATACACGAGTCAGACCCAAAGCCCTGTGCAGAACTATTTGCCACTTGAAACAGACCTAGATAATATCTGTGATTCATTAAACCATAAAACTAGTCTAATACAGCATATTAGTTAACTTTGGGTAGCAAATTTGTGGGAACAAAATCAGTACCTCAATCATTAAATCTGATTCTTTAAACTGGATACAGGTAGTCCTCAACTTAAGACCACAGTCAAACCCAGACTTTATGATGCTACATTGAGAATGACATTTTCTTGCCACATTTGTTAACTGAATCACTGCAGTTGTTAAATCAGTGCACTATGGACACATCCACAAGAACTCTTATTAAACTTTAAACACATTTGTTAATTTTGATCAAATTCTCAAGATAATAGAGATTGAAGATTATTAGGAATATTTGGAGTGGCATCTACTGTCAGCATAACATGTACACATTGTACCCTCTTTTCCAGATGTTTTTATAAACAACAAAATAACAACTTATAAAACTGGAAAAAATAATTTATCAACTAAATTAAGAGGGGACAGTTTCTACATTGTCAGCAATGAAACTGACATGGGACTTAAATTACTCTATTTAGCCTATCTTTTATAGAAGAGATATCTATGGCAAAAAAAGTCATAAGTGGTCTGGTAGTTCCTTTTCTAATTCTCAAATTAAAAGCTTTCATGAGCTTATGTTTTTAAACAAAATTTTGTTAATCAGAAAAGTTGCTACCAGACTTCTGATTTTTCTCTCATTTATTTATTGCAAAGGGGTCATTTGCAATAATGGATTGCCTTACACTGTAGTTTTTCTTCAGATCTAAATGGTCACAAAATAAAGGGACTGTTTTCAGAACATATATTCAATCAAAATAACTGCTGAATATTGTAGAAATGCACTAGTGCCATCTCATGGGGAAAAATGGGATTGTAAATTGTGTAAATATCAATGGAGATTCTCAGTCATCCAGGTCACGGTTGTCCCAAAGGTGCTTTTTCAAGAGGCAACTGGTTTTTCTGGTTTTTCTTTGAAGACGTTTCGCTTCTCATCCAAGCAGCTTTTTCAGCTCTGTAAATTATGTACTTTCAGTCTCCAATACTTGTAATAAAAAGACATAATGAAGCTGTTCTGTGTGTCCCCTTTTATACAGTACAGTAGAATCAGTCCTATCTAATCTAGACAGCATACTAAAAAGCAGAGACATTATCCTGCCAACAAAAGTGCGTATAGTCAGGGCTATGGTTTTCCCAGTTGCAATGTATGACTGTGAAAGTTGGACCATAAGAAAGGCTGAGCACCAAAGAATTGAGGCCATTGAACTATGGTGCTGGAGAAGACTCCTGCGAGTCCCTTGGACTGCAAGGTGATCAAACCGGTCAGTCCTAGAGGAGATCAATCCTGACTGCTCTTTAGAAGGCCAAATCCTGAAGATGTAACTCAAATACTTTGGCCACCTAATGAAAAGGAATGACTCACTGGAGAAGAGCCTAATGCCTAGAAAGATTGAGGGCAAAAGAAGAAGGGGATGACAGAGAATTAAGTGGCTGGATGGAGTCACTGAAGCAGTAGGCGTGAGCTTAAATGGACTCCAGGGGATGGTAGAGAACAGGAAGGCCTGGAGCAACGTCCATGGGGTCACGATGGGTTGGACATGACTTCACAACTAACAACAACAAAAAGAATCAGTCCTGTTTTTAGCAAGATGGCAGCAAGGCAGCAAGATAGCAGGCAACCTGGGCAATGCGTGAATTTCAACTTCCAGAATTCCTCAGCCACGTAACCCACGCAAGTAAAACAATCTAATTTGGTGTACAATAAGGGCTACAAAGGATTGCAGTATAATCTGTTGCTCTTTCTCCCTACTGTAAATCTAGTACTGGTATGGTTTTCAGAACTTCAGTTTGTACAGTTTGGCAAGAGGATCTTGAAGACAAAATCAAAAAGGAGCAAGGATATCTACCTTGGCATCTACCTCAGTCTACATTTTACCAGGCAAAGACATACCAAGACCAGATTAAACTCTGTAGGTCCTAGACATTTCTATTTTGTATGATCTTTATGCCATCCCTTCAAGGCCAGGAAACAGACATCAGATATGCACTTTACAGGGCATAATAACAGAATCTGAAAGTCTGACAAAAAATTTTTTCTCCTTATACAAAAGTGGGGCGGCCTCACCTTTTTCATTCATTCTCTCCTTCAGGGCTAAACTGAAGGATTGTGCAAAGTGTATGATGCACTGTTGCTCTACTTTCATGACAAATGATGTGACAGATTTGAGGATTTGGCTATAATGTGCAGACAGCCATCGCACAAAACAGGAAATGATTTGTTGATGGAACTGGCCCTGATTTCAGCATAGATCATTCAACTGACAGATTCCAATGATTCTTTCCCATCACAGATCAATTTATTCTAGAGATGCATGTACCAGAGTAAGCAATTTAGCTTCCTTGTAGATAAGCCATGTACCTACTGAGTATTTATTAAATTCCTGTTATTCCCACACTTATATACAAAACAAACAAACAAACAAACAAACAGGGACAGATATGCTCACACCCAAATATCTGACAAACTGAGTGAAACGTCTTTTTGAACGCTTATTCAAATGCTTATTATTTTGGAAACTGGAGCAAGCACTCTAAAATAGATGTTTAAAAAAAACCTCTGTGGCAGAGTTTGCACCTTACACAATTATAAATGAAGGCTCTCCACTCTGAATTTTCTAGGATTTGCTTTTGTATAGTCTGCAGAAAACTCAACTCATTGCAGACTAAAATGAAATCATACAGAGTGCGATATCACATATTTGCCTACTGCAGTTCACCACAATCAAAGCGTACGCACAGGAACTCACTCGAGAGATTTAAACTTTAAATGCTAAATCTTTTCCGCCTGTTTTTCTAAGTCAACAGGTATCCTGCTGCCCTTGTGGTAGGCAGCTACACAGACGTATGTTAACATAATGATTCTCTTATATCTGAAAACCACCGTATCCTGTCTTAACCAATTTCAAAGCTCCTATCAAGTGAACAAATTCAGTAAGTAAATAAACGAATAAAATGTACATTAGACCCGCGATAAATATAACTTAATTCCACGTGGACAAGTGTGTTTACTGAACAGGGAAATATTTAGAAGCTGGTTGGATTACCCCCAAATGCAATTATTAGCGTTCTCGTTGTCATACCTATAAATAAGATGAGACGCTTATAATAAACAGAATTAGGAGAAACCACAACAGCCGCGAGGAATCCTAGGAAACCCATTCGGACAGACCCGCTTTCCATTCGCCTCAGGAGAGACCGCCTACTCAGGTTTCCCGCCCTCATTAATATTAAAGAAATTAATGTCTCGCTCTTCCTATGAAAGGAAGAGTAGTAGGGGGAAGAGGCGGGAACATGACTATCCCCGCCTTCTTCCGCCTCCACAGACCGAGTCTGTGTGACCGTCGCCCTCCGTGACGTCATCGGTCGGGGCCGCGGCCTTTTGCACGAGGGGGAGGGAAACTTGAGAGTAGGATGGCGGCGGGGCCGACGCGTCCCCCTCGGCCCCGGAAGGAGCCGCAGCCGCTGGTCATTCCCCGGAGTGCCGCAGAGGAGCAGCGCCTCAAGCTAGAGAGACTAATGAAGAATCCGGTGAGGGGGCGGGGTATATGTTGGTGGGCGTGGCTACCTGCCCCTTGACTCTCCCCAGCTTTTTTGAGGTTGAGAAATGAGACCTGGCTGCTTTAATTCCCCCAGCTGAGGGTCCTTGTTACAATCATCGAACTAAAGAGGGCTGAAGAGGGAGATTTCTCCCCGTCATCCAAATCGTTCCCGGTTTTTTTCCTCAAGTTTGTGGCTTGGCATCCTCTCCTTCAGATACTTCTGAGTAAAAGAGTTAAACGCTTCCCCTTGCTCAGCATGAAGATTAGTGTCACTGATCCTGCCCATTTCGCTGCTGGTTGGTGGAATATAGGATTGGATCTATCAAGGCAGTCTGATGTTTATGTATTAGGATGTGTAGTCAAGCATGGAATATCTACATGGGTTAAAATCAGTCGCGATTTCTCTCCACTGTTAGAATCTTTATGCAATTTAATAGCTCTAAATAATGACTCCCTTCGGAAGCATCAGAGTGTTGCTTATTTTTTGCTGCAGGATAAAACAGTTCCAATTCCTGAAAAGCTGAATGAATGGGCACCCCGTGCACCTCCAGAATTTGTCAGAGATGTTATGGGTAAGTTGTGGGGATTTTTGGGGGGGTAGTTTCTTGGGTTTTGTTTGTTACTTTTAGAGAAAAGGAGGAAAAACAGGAGTTTTGAAGAGTAAAATTGATGGTGTCAAGGAAAAGTTTGAAACTTGTTTCAGAGGCAATTTTTGGTCCCATTTTGCACTTTGTTATTAGCCTTAACAAACTCACCAAATTTCTTTGATCCATGGATGTTATTGTAGTGAGATACTTACAACTCTGAATCCCCTGATTCTTAAATAATGTTTCAATTTTATAACTGTAAAAGGAGATATTTTGAAGAATGACTTATACCTCTGTTTGTTGTGAGATATTGCAGAGAAAATCTGAGGGATGTGAATTTATAGTATGATTTTAACAAGGTGCTGCTTTCTCAAAATCTTGCCATTAAAAGCAAAGGTAAAGTAACTCTTATGGCATAGAATAGATGATGAGAAATGCCTGCACTGTGCACAACCAAAGATATTTGTTGAATAAGATGACTGGGGCTTGGCTTTGCATGATTTACTTCAATGTTTCACGTAATTGATCTTCATACCTAACAAATGTAGGATAAGTTATATAAAATGATTTATAAAATGTGTGAGTTTACATTATTTAATGCACAGTCCTCTACTTGTAACAAACTTAAAACTTTTCCCATTCATCCTTGGGAATATTAACAGCCTTTTTCAAGACAATGAATGTTGTTATTACAACAAACCAAGGAACATAACTGATCACATTTGCCCTTTTTAGCTAGAGGAGGGATAAGAAGAAGGGTAGAGCAGGGAACAGTTTTTCTAAATATCCACAGAAGTTCATACTGAGCTGGTATTAGCAAAATGAAAAATAACTCATATTTGCATTTGTATTTAATTTTTCATAAAGTAGCATATGCTTCATAGGACATCTCATATGAAAAGGTCATAAGGTTCACATGACTGTTTTATTTAGTCTCAAAGTAATTTCAAATTCATAATATGAAAGGAATTTATTTTTCTAAGTTGCCATGGGGATTACTGTAGGTGACAATGAACATGGGAACATTTACCATTGGTAGTGTGGCCTAGCAAGTAGAGTGATCATACAAGTGAGCCCAGCCAGGATTTTATTTTTTTTCCTCCTGAATTTTGAGCTCTCTTATAGTTTCGATTATACTTGGTCTGTTATATTGAAGTTATATTGAAATGTTCATGTATTTCCTATGTCAAAATGGTGTTAAACCACATCACTGATGTGGTTTAACACTAACTTGGCAGTTAGATTTGGGGTAAGCTATGTGGAATGAAATAATTTTCACTGTTTCAGATCCAACTTGTTTCTTCTAAATGGTAACAACTTTCCAAAGATTTAAAGACAGACTTTGCCCAACTCAGCTATTTGGGACCCTTAAACTGTCGGTGATTAAGATGGAATATTTTGCTTCAACCCTATATATTTTTGCCTTTTCTTTTTTGACAGGTTCCAGTGCTGGGGCTGGAAGTGGGGAATTTCATGTCTATCGACATCTTCGACGGCGGGAATATCAGAGGCAAGATTTTATGGATGCCATGGCTGAGAAGGTAAAATGACTTTCCCTCAAAAGCTTTGATATTGATTACCTCAAGAATCCTTGCTGTTCTGTAAACTACAAAGAGGTCTACTTTCTCCCCTCTCTCCCCTTCCCTCTTTCATCCTCTCCAAGAACAAAGTATTAAATACTGATGCAGGTATTTGTACGTTTTCTCTTTCTTTCATTTTCCTTTGTTTGCTCTTTTCTTTCCCATCAGAAAACTTTACTGATATTTTTTCCCTTTTTAGCCCATTTTTCCTTCCCTTCACAATGTATTAAACTTGTATATTTACAACCTAGTTGTTTCCTGGGTATTATCTTCTGAGTGTGCAGAAAAATACAGTTCCTTGTTTTTTGGATGACTGTGTTATATAACACATGCGCCATTCTATTCCCAATACATCCAGCTGTGTGTCTGGGAAGTCCAGAACCAGGACATGAATCAATAACATTCGTATATTCAAAGATACTTTACACAAATCCATTTAGCATTATGGTAAATAAGGTGGTTTTTTTTGAAATGTGAATTTTTGGTAAATTGTATAAATATACTTTCATTGAATTGTTTACAATTTTCAGATTTAATTTATTGCATCTATTTCTTTTAGCAAAAATTAGATGATGAATATCAGAAGAAGCTTGAAAAGAATAAGATGGTTGCAGAAAAACAGACAGCCAAGCGTAGAAAGAAGCGGTAAGGTCAACCAGTTTATCTACGTGACCGCCTTCTACCGCATTCCTCCCAACGTCCAGTGAGATCACACAGGGTCGGCCTTCTTCAGGTCCCATCAGCTAGACAATGTCGGCTGGTGGGCCCGTGGGGAGGGCCTTCTCTGTAGCTGCTCCGACCCTTTGGAACCAACTACCTCCCGAGATCCGTATTATCCCCACCTTACTGGCCTTCCGGAAAGCCGTTAAGACCTGGCATTTCCGGCATTCCTGGGGCCAATGACCCTTCAATGAGGTCTTTTTGGATCGGCCCATGTATGCATGTGTGACTCAAAGCTCTTTTTTTAGATATTGATTGTATTTTAATGTGTTTTTTATTTGATTATATGTTTTTTTTACTTGTTGTTAGCCGCCCAGAATCTCCCGGGAGTTGGGTGGCATAGAAATTCTATTATTAAATTATTTAAATTAAATTAAATTCTTGGTGGCTGATAGAGAAACTCTAAAGGGCTTCTGTATTAGCCATAGCAGAACTATTTTTTAATTCCAATTTAATTTTTCCATTTAATTTAATAAATTTAATAACTAAATTATCTCATGTGCTATCTCATTAGTTTCTGCATTGCCCTAATTGAGGGTTATATCATGAGCCTTATATCATGCTTGTCTTTTCTTTATTTTTGACCAGGAATATGAGTTTCTTAAGTTCCAAATTAAACTTGGCTCATCTCCTTCACTTAAAATTAGTAATGAAAATGAAGATGTTAGCAAAAAAAACATGAGGATTTAAGAACAAAAAGATTTGATGAAAAATACTGTTTTAAAATTGAGGAAAAGGTAAAATACTACATTTGGGTATTAGTATGACTAATATGAATTGTATGTTATTTCAAAACAATTATGTTAAAACATAAAATGAAATTAAGAAGGATATGTTAAGATGAGAGAAATTATTGTTATTATTGCCAATAATTTCTGTGATAAACAAGTATTGCTTAGAATCATGTTTTTGTTTTAATACCTATTTAAACATGTGATATGTCATTTAAGCAAAGGCAGAAAGATACATCTTAGTTTTTAAGGGAAAAAGTTAAGGATTAAATATAAAGTGTTCTAAGATGCAAAGGAACAAGGAGGATTTGGACTGACTGATTCAAAACGGTATTTTGCAACCTTCTCCTGGTTTGGATGAAAGAGTGGATGATGCTGAGAAAAAAGAATTCCGAAAGAAAGAGAAAGGCATGACTGAAGGTTTTGATAACATGGATTTCTGTGATACAATAAAGTTAAATTTAATGTAGCTTTTAAAAATCATTATAATAGAAGTGCCTTGTTGAGAATATGGAATAGATATACATAAAAAATTGTGTCCAAAAATGCCTTTATCAGTCTCAGTCTAAGAAGCATTTTATAGAAAACAGCTGGCAAAGTGAGATAGTTAACCTAGTGAGAGTTGTTACAAGAGCAAGGTGAAAATAAGACAAAATCAAGAAATCAATTGACTACAGAAGGATTTATTTTTCAATGGTTTTATATGCAATTAAAGAGAAAGATTTAAGGTAGATAACAAGTCATTTGGAATTGAACAGCACAAGACAGAAGCTGAACTTGGTACAGATGATGATCATGAAATAGAAGTGGAAGATAATGATGAAATGAACTAAGAATTTGGACATAATATACCGATGGAACAATAGGAAAATATGTGGCTGAAAGAACTGAAATTTACATTATGCTATGGTTTAAAAGAGATGATACAAATTATGTGATGCAATTCATATATTTATCTGTAGGTGGCCACAGGTCTTTGCAAGCTGCTGGAAACAGCAGTTTATTTATAGCCCAGCTTTCCCAGTCCAGCATCATGTAAAGAATAAGATGAATAAGATAAACCCAATATTTTGGATTTTGAGTCAGAGTTAAAGAGATGGAGGAGAAAACATTTAAGAGCTATTTTCATCTATTTCAATTAAATAGGAATTTGTTTACAAATTAAAGGTTATATTTAAACTTTACATCTTTACTAAGATTGGAGTAAAAAACTGCACAGTTTGAAAAGAGTTGTCCATTTAATCAATATTTAATTTCTCTTTTGCTTTTTTTTGCAGTCAGAAATTGAAAGAAAAGAAATTGCAGGCAAAGAAAAATAAAGTTGAGCAAAAGAATGAACATACAGGTAACTCAAAAAGTTGTAATCTTGAGGTCAGCCTAAAAGAAAATGTATTTTGTCAATCCCAGAAAACGCAATCCCAGAAAGCGCATGTCCAATTCAGCAGAAATTGTATGTCTGCAAACCCACATTAGTGTGGGTTTCTTTCAAAGTGGCCTTCCCCAGCCAAGAGCCCTGTTCAGGCAGTTCTCAACTTAGGACTGTAATGGAGCCTGCCCAAAAAAGTTGCAAGTGGTGCAGGGGTGGGTTCTAACTTACCTTGCTTCCTCCCGCGCGTGTGCATGCGCAGTGCCAAAAAATAAAAAAAATCCAAAAAAAAAGCTAAAAACTAGATGGCAACGCATGTGCAGTGTCGGAAACTCGGCTTCTGCACATGTGCAGAAGAAAAAAAACCAGAAAAAAATCCCTTCCCCCAAAAAATTTCAAAAAACTTTTTAGAAAAAAATTCAAAAAAAAAAGATGGCGGCGTCCATGGACCGGCATCGACAGAACCGATTCCATGATGTCATCGTGACGTCACCCGCGGCTTGGTACCGGTTCAGGTAAACCGGTCCGAACTGGGAGGAACCCACCTCTGAAGTGGTGACAGTCATTAAGCAAGATGGCCTCGCTTAACAATACTCCACTCATTGCTCTTCCTGATGTGGTTGTTAAACGCAGCAGGAATGAGGGAGGCTGGGAGGCATAGCACAGGCCCAGGTCTGCATTCCTGGGCCTCCCAAGGCCGCCTGCACTTCCTGACGCACCCCATGATCCACTTCCTGCCTTTCAGGGTCCCCACAGCCCATGAGCCTGCTCCCCGTTCCCCCATTGGGTACCTGCAGGCCTTGGGCCTGCTTCCCACTCCACTGGGCCCCAAATAGCAATAGCAATAGCACTTAGACTTATATACCGCTTCATAGTGCTTTACAGCCCTCTCTAAGCGGTTTACAGAGTTCAGCATATTGCCCCCAACAATCTGGGTCCTCATTTTACTGACCTCAGATGGATGGAAGGCTGAGTCAACCTTGAGCCGGTGGGATTTGAACAGCTGAACTGCAGCTAGCAGTCAGCTGAAGTAGCCTGCAGTGCTGCACTCTAACCACTGTGCCACCTTGGCTCCTCCTTGCTTACCTTTTGTAGATCTCCAGAGCTCAGGAGGTTGGGTTAAGGTAAGGAGGGCAGGCCTTTATGTTGTTGAGCCACATGGTATAATCCTGGAAGCTATTTTCCAAGAGGCTGCATTGAATTCTGGCTATTTGGAAAATGGGGCCACTTCTGGAATTGAACCCCGTGGGCCAGCAACAAAACTGCTTGCTTTGCTTTGGTAATGTAAGCTCTTGGCATTCCACAATGCCAGAACGCAGCAGAGCTCACATTAGTGAAGCAAAGCAAGGCATTCTATTGTTGGGCTGCATAGTGCACCTCCATTTTTCTGAATGGCCACAATTCATTGCAGCCTCTCAGAAAATGGTAGCTGCTTCCATTTCTCCCAATGAGGGAAAGAAGGCAAAGTGATTGTGGAAATATAATTCCATTAAGGTCGTAAAGAAGTGCAGTTCATGTTTGCAGCTTGAAGCAGCAGAAGAAAAAGATTTTCCATAATATGAAAAGCAGGCTGTTCATTCACACAAGAAGAACATACTTACATGATGTTCTCCGGTGGTAGAGCTGGGGAGATAGGAGGGTCCCCTCCCTCTGTGGATACAGCAAGAGGGAAAAGAACAGTTCTTTATTAATTCATCCTTCGCTAACCTGATGCCCTTGGAAGAGATGGGACTAACTCCCAGAAGTCCAGCTGCCAGGAAGAGGTGGGAGATTGACTACATCCAAGCCTGCCAAGCCTGCCAACTTGAGGAAGAAAAACTAATTCAATTTGAGGAAGACTGGGGACTAGATCTAAGAAGTCTGCAGAGGTTTCCAGTATTTTTACTTGATTATTATGTATTAAATTTTTACTCTTCCCATCTTAAATAAGTGATTCTGGGTGGTTTAAAAGGTAAAAGTTCCCTTGCACATACGTGCTAGTCGTTCCCAACTCTAGGGGGCTGTGCTGTTTGAAAGCCGAAGAGCCAGCGCTGTCCGAAGACGTCTCCGTGGTCATGTGGCCGGCATGACTAAATGCCAAAGGCGCACGGAACGCTGTTACCTTCCCACCAAAGGTGGTCCCTATTTTTCTACTTGCATTTTTTACGTGCTTTCAAAATGCTAGGTTGGCAGAAGCTGGGAAAAGTAACGGGAGCTCACCCTGTTACGCGGCACTAGGGATTCGAACCGCTGAACTGGTGGTTGCGCAGCGGTTAGAGGCAGGTATTGCAGGCCACTTTAGCTGACACTGATCCGCAGGTCAGTGGTTCAAATCTCACCGGCTCAAGGTTGACTCAGCCTTCCATCCTTCCGAGGTAGGTAAAATGAGGACCCAGATTGTTGGGGGCAATATAAATATATATTGCTTACTGGTGTAAACCGCTTAGAGAGTGCTTGCACTGTGAGGCGGTATATAAATCTCACTAACTAAATAAATAAATAAATAACTGCCGACCTTTCGATCAACAAGCTCAGCATCTTCGCCGCTGAGCCACCACATCCCTTGATTAAACCTGGATGGTTTATAGCAACATAATAAAACCATGTAAACAAGTGAATAAAACACAGATTAAAACAGAGTTAAGAACAAGTAAAAACCAAAGTTAAAAAATTCAGAACCCTAAATGGTTAACGAGGTAGTGGAAGTGCGCTCAAGCCACTGTCATCCCCAGGGTGGCATCATAATCTTAGACCGCCATGCTAACTAACATAAAAGGAATAGCCTTTTCAGTCTGCTTCTGAATGTAAAATTCTGCTTGGTTCTGATGATAATGAATGCCAGTATATTAAACTTTCATTACTTTAACCAGACCTTCTTTTCTCTTATACTTGCGTTTTGCAGCTGCGGATTCTGATCATTCTGATCATTCCCCCAAACAGCAGACTAGTGAAGATGAGACTTCCGAGGAAGAAGAGAAAGATGACGGGAAGGAACCCAACTTTGTAATGAAGAGATGATGGTCTTGCTGCTGCTCTACTGTAGTTAATAGCCAGCTAGCATTGAGCTAAAACTGAATTGAACAAGAGGGTTTTTCTGCTCTTTTGGACTTCATTGTGGCATTGTTGATATGGCCATAACAGTCCCATGGAATATCATTGCTGGATCCAAATCAAATGAAAGTTGATTTCAAACTTTCTTGTATAACTGCTGTGCAGGGTTTCAGGGAAAAGTGTCAGCATCATGTAACTCTAATTCCTCTGCTATTGCTCCAAAGTGACATTTCTTCATCAGCATTTATGTCTGTAAGCAGATCTCCTCCTGAGAGACTTAAATATACAAAATGGAGTTATGTGGCTGAAAAATGGACTTGACTTTGAGGCAGGAAATAGTCTCTCTTTCCTGGAGGAAAAAAAGTTAATTTTTTGAGTCTCTCTTAAATTAGCCTTTATTCCTTGCATTTCTGCTGCAAGATAAGATTTTCCAACAACTAAGAAGATCTAGTGTTTCACTTCAAAAGTGTGTTGTTCATTTTTATTATAAACATTTCTGAATAAAATAGGACATCCAAGAGTTTTTGTTTTTCTGCCTCTGAAGGATACACACTGTGCATTTTATATGGACTTTTCATCCATGAATTTGCCTGCCAAAAACATGTAGCCATTTAAGATAAATAGATCTTCTATATTCACTGCACTATACATTTGAGCACTGTTAAATAACCGTTAATGAGTTTCCTAGGGTTATCTGGCTGATCAGCGTGGGGAAAAAGATACTCAAACATTTCATTCTGAGTTTTTAATTTTGGTATAATCTTTAAGCAATTGTCACATTCCTACAAAGTGGTAAATCAGCTTTGTTTATATACATGGTCTGCCAAAATCAAAAACGATGTTTTCACCTAATGTGTGAATTTTGCAGCTGAGGCCTATGCAAAAATAGCTTCTCTGTGACTTCCATTTTACTTCATTCATCTACATCTTTGTAATATAAAAAAGTGATAAAAATTATAATAAAGACTAACTTTGCAACAGAACACATCCTAGTATAACTGATTCCTGTCTGATGAAATTATTTGTGACTCATAGGTAAGGTGACCAGATTTTAATAGTTGTAAAGCGGGACAGCATTGACGGGGGGGGGGTTCTAGGGGAGCAAGACGGGAGGGGTCCGTCTCTCTTATCCTGCAGCTTTGTGCATCCCCCCCAAACCCCCCCCCCGCTTCATCGCAGCCAGGGGTGGGTTCCTGCCGGTGCGGGCTTGCCTGTTCGTCGCCGCAGAGCCGAAGAAGCTGGTGGTGTTCGCGGCGCGGGGCTTCCCCCGGCCGCCGGGACGCCGCCATTTGCGTTCTTTTGCCCTCTGTGCATGCGCAAAGCATTCTGCTTGCGCAGAGGGCAAAAGAACGCAAATGGCGGCGGCCGGGGGAAGCCCCGCGCCGCAAACGCCACCAGCTTCTGCGGCGACAAACAGGCAAGACTGCCGCTGCCCCTCTCACTGCCCTCCCTCCCCGCCTGGCAGGAGGAGGCAGGCGAGGCAGGAGGCAGAGGGGTGTGCAAGGCAAATTCAAATTAAAAAATCGGGACTTTTTTTAAACACCGCGGGACAAATTATTAAAAAGCAGGACTGTCCCGCCAAAAGCAGGACATCTGGTCACCTTACTCATAGGTGTGTTGTAGAAAATAATTACCAGGAAGTTAAAATCCTTTCTGCACTGAAGAGAGAAATCAAATGCCTTTCTGCAGCCTTCAGTTTATAGGCCAACTATGCCTGAGTTGAATGTTGATTATAGTTTGTATATAAATAAATCTGTTCAAGCCAGAACTGGGTTCCTTTGAGACAATTAGCTATGAACCTTTAGGGACAGGTTCTGTGGAAAAAGCAAAATAAACGGTATTACTTGGGAACAGAGATCTTTGGGGACCAATTCATGCCAATTTTAGAATAGGCAAGCTCCAGAAAAATAAAGACTTAGTGTTGTTGAAATTGGATTAAATAAATATTGACCAATCAGTTTGAGGAGAGGGAATGTTATTGCTTCAGGACTAATTTTAGGTCAGAATCCATTTTTTAAACTCAAAATTCAAAAGGAGACGCTTTTTCCACATGCTCAAGATTAATATAAGGCCCGTATCTTTAGAAAGCAAGTGGCAAACCTCCACTTTTCTGAGAAAAAGGGACAGCATTTGCTGGGTAAGGCAGTTTGGGGGGGGGGGGGGGAGACTGCCTGTCTGTTCACTGAGAAAAAGGACAGATAGTCGAAAAACTCAAAATATTCAGGTCCAACTGGGAAAAGAACCGGCTCAAAACGAACTTTATATATATTATATAAAGACACTATTATAGAACTATTTCAAGCTATTTTGCTCTCGTCAGATAGCCATACCCATAACTTATATAGTTTATATATATATATATATATATATATATATATATATATATATATATATATATATATATATATATATATATATATATATATATATATATATATATATATATATATATATATATATATATATATATATATATAAATTGGGAAATAAGTTCGTTTTGAGCCGGTTCTTTTCCCCAGTTGGACCTGAATATATATATATATTTGCAGTGTAGAGTAGAGCGTGAGGCCCCTTCGGCCACCTCATTCCCCCGAACGGTTCAGCGGGAGAAAAGTCTTAAGCTGGAGAAGGAAAAGCGAGCGATTCCCTCCGTCACATGTTTGCTACTATCGCGAGGTCACGTGACAAGGCCTTGGCGTTGCCTTGGCAGCACCGCAGGCGACGGCACTGGCGTTCCTGCTGCCGCCGCTGCCGCCGCTGCCCGTCGTCCATGGGGTAAGTCGGCGGGAGGGCTGGTGGAGGTGGGTGCCTACTTTGCATATTCGCATATTCATAGAGGCATAAAGAGGTAGATAAGAGCGGGTGGTTCATAGATACATAAAGAGGTAGGTAAGAGCGGGTGGGAGGCTCTGTCCTCCACGACGCAAAAAAAGAGGCTTTGGCAAAGCGTGGGAGGGTTCAGAAGAGCTTCCTCCCCTTTGCACCGAGGTCCTCCTGTTCGCTGGACACGTTTAACCAGCTGAAGTAAAGACTTGGCAGACGGCAAAATGTGCTGAACTTGATTAGCATTAAGCCTGCTTCTGTGTTTCGTGGCTTAGTGGGTGCCGTGAATCCAGAACCCACTAGTGTTCAGTGTATTGTGTAGGAACCGTGTTTTGCAAACGGAGTCATACAATCTGAACTGTAAGCTTGTATCTAGAGGTCGAACAAATAATTGATAATAAAGTACCGTAAAATTATTATTATTTTTATAAACTTTCTTGCCTGCAAGAATCTACATACCGGTAGATATCACAACCGCCTACTTCACTTTCTGGGAATACTTTTCAAGTCATTGCCTCCACAATTAGTTAATAAGTAAAGGCATTTCCACAGTATTCTTAATCTGCTTTTGAACTCATTTTCTGGGTTTGCGGAAGACAATTAACTAGACTGGATTTACAGAAGAAATTAAAGTACTGGGAACTTAACAAAAGTTAGCACTAACCAAGCTTAATATATTGTGCAAATATAGTTGTAGCTCTTTAAAAGATGGGGTGCGGGGAGGAGGGAGTTATATTGTAGTGTTATAGTGGATTATTGCATTAGGCAGAGGGTTGGACTAGATGATCACTAATGTCCCTTTCAACCCTTATCTCCCATAATTCTATAAAACCATTCTACTCCCCAGTATCTTAAATATATATTGTATGTTTGCAGGAGTAGAGGAACACAGTTTGTGTATTTTATGGCAGCAATCCAGTATTGCCTGTTTTGAAGGATTCAGATCAAATTCTTTTCAACCCTATGGGAAAAAGTGGGTTTGAATTTGACAGAGCTCTGGCTTATTGCCAACATACTGCCATTTACTTCCACCTCGGACTTTACCATAAGATTGTAACCTTCTGTTTTGGTTTATCTAAGACTACATTGCTATATACATCTTTTGAACATCTTTTTCTGTCATTTCTAAGGGCCAGCAATATACCGTGCTGTTTTATAAAGTTTTAGAGGCAAAAGGAGCGGTCCATATATGCTAAAAGCTTACTATCTGAAATAGGCAATGAGGAAGCAATATTGAGTGGGGAATGTTAAGAAGATTCAGCATTTGCAATAGGAGCCAGCTGAGGGCCAGCATCAAAAATGGACTTGAAACAAAGAAGCAGCTCCCAGTGGTAGGAAGTATCTGGAGTGAGTCCCTTTTAAAAGCTAGAACAGGAGCCCCTCTCTTCATGGTATAGTGTGCACACGTGTGTGCCTGAAAGATCTCAGAAGATCAGACTAACACAGATGTGAGCTCCATTTGAGAATTATGGATTTCAATAGGTAAGTGTTTAATACTCAAGATGAGATACTCAGATATTTTCTGCTGAAATCTCTTACAAATCTTGTTTTAGCTGGAACCGGCTCCCCCCTGGGTTTCTGATAAAATATATTGGGCGATACTAGCTGCTGAGAGAGGATGGAGTGGTTATCCAGTCCAGATTGGGTATTTTAATGGAAAAGAATATAATTTCTGGCAGGGGTGTGTGTGGAATATGTGTACGTATAAGTGTGTCTGCGCATATTTTTTCTATACCTTTTGCTGAGTATGTACCGTATTATTAATCTTCCAATTCAACTTCAACATGTGCTTGTTATTAAATATACTCACTCTCTCTCATTTTGTTTTCTTGTGTGCTGGCTTTTGGGTAGCATAAAAGTGAGAAAATAGCCTTTTGAGATTTAATTCCTAGGCAGGTCAGTATAGACTTAGCATGCCTGATCATTAAGTTGTAAGGCACATCATATTCTCTGCATGAAATCAGCATGTTTTGTGAGAACGTTTGCACACACGGCAAGACGCCCCACCCAGAAGTGCTCTGGTATTGACAGGATAAGGAGGCCAACACAAGAATTTACAACACACGGACAGATAGCTAAAAGCAGAAGGTAATATTAATCACAATAACTCCACCAGGGAAAGGTGGAAACAGAAGAATCTATTTGTCACTTGATTATTTGCATCTGTGTAGTGGAGTAATTTCCATAGCTATATGCGGGCAGCATATTGATTTGTGTATTCCTAGCAAGAAAAACAGTGCTCCGTTTCAGATTGATTGATTATGTGCCATCATCCATGGTGACTCCTAGCGACAGTATAGATAGATTTTCTCCATGACAGTCTTCCCTAACCTGGTCTTTCAAGTCTCCCAATGGTGCACTCATCACCATTGTAATTGAGTCCACCCACATTGCTGCTGGTTGTCGTCTTATTTTCTTTCCTTCCACCTTTCTCAGCCTCGGAGCCTTCTCCAGAGAGCTGGCTCTTCACATAATGTGTCCAAAGCAGGACACATTTGTGCCTTGAATAAGAACTCTGAATTGATGTGTTTGATGATCTGTTGGTTTCTTTTCTGGACTGTCCACAGTGTTCTCAG
Organism: Diadophis punctatus similis; assembly: GCA_023053685.1. NCBI lineage: Eukaryota > Metazoa > Chordata > Lepidosauria > Squamata > Dipsadidae > Diadophis > Diadophis punctatus. Next base: position 17,518,486 of record JALIGW010000001.1, on the reverse strand, counting down.
GAGTGAGATACTGGAATAAACAAATTTCTTTGCATGGAGGGATGTGGCGTTACAAATTTTCAGTGGGCGGTACATGATGGTGGCAAAATGATGCAGAATTCTCTTCTTGGTCACCTAATGGCCAGTTATTGGCAGTCCAGCTATGTAAATCCTGGAGTAGTTACCTCATTTGAATAAATGAATTGTGCCAAAACAAAAATAATCCTGCACATGTGAAGCATCCGATGAAGACATTAGAATAAGACTGATGTTGGAGGCAGGAATCTGCAACCAACATTGATAGGTTACTTGAAGGGCTGTCTTTTTTCCAAGAATTCTATCTGTTCAATCCAGTCCAACGGATTGGGCATGCTGCAGATCCTGTCAGCCACAGAGTGTTGACTGGTGGGAATTAGAAAATGGGCTTTTTCTGCTACAGCCTCTGCCTAATGGAATATTCTCCCTTTGGGTATTAAAATGGTCCCAACCCTGTTGCCTTTCCCAAAGTTTTAAAAACCTGGCTATGTACCAAGGCCTGGGCTCGGAAAGCATTAAGGGCCCTGTTATTTGACTTTACTATTAGTTCCCAGCTGCTGTTTATTCATTTTGTGGATATTTTTTTTATTGTTTTATTGTTTTTTATTTCATTGTTTTAGAATTTTAGAATTGTAAGCCGCCCAGAATCACTTGCTTCAGTTGGCTACAGAAATGAAATATAGTCCTCAACATTCGTTACGAAATAAAAAAGAAACTGGTCTCCGATGGCGAGTGTGAAGAACAGGAGAGGGAAAATCTTTCTCATGTGATAGTAAATGTTTTCAGATAAAAACTCATTGAGTATCCTTGGAGAAATGCCACCTTTTATTCTCCCCCTTCCTCCTTTTCATTAATTGTGCAAATTGGAAGGGTGTTAGAGAAAATTTACTTTGAGGAAATAATAGCACAGCACCATCTGTTTCTCAAGCTTGGCAGGGTTGAGATATGTGGACTCCAATTCCCAGAATTCCGCAACTGGGAAAGGTTGAGTAGTGAAGATGTTTTCTCCCATTCACTGTTGCTTGTTGAACCTTTACACCATGTTCCCTTTCTGCCTTTAAAGCAGAGATATCAACTACAACCATACCCAGCTTCAAGTGCTCTGGTGTTTCCAGAATGTTTCCCCGTCTCTAGAGTGCCTTGTTAGCGGGACTTGTGGCAAAACCAAATGGTCTCTCCCAGGCAAAACTCATGACGCCAGACCAGTGGTGGGTTCCTACCAGTGCGGTCCACTCTATAGCACCGGTAGCGGCCCGCTGGTGACAGAGTACCAGTGCGGTTGGTTGACGGTGCCTGGGTGCCGCCATTTTTTAAAAAAATTAATTTTTTAAAAAAAATTTCTTCTGCGCATGCCCAGAAGCCGAGCTTCCGGCACTGCACATGCACTGCCTTCCTACCCCACAGTGAGTCCAAGCAGGGGAGGATGGCTGAGGGAGCGCGTGAGACGCTGGAAGAACGGGCGGCAGGAGCTATCTCCATTCCCCTCCCTTCAGCAGTCCGAGAAGCCACGAATGCGCGGTGATGATCCCAGGCATTTTCGCACGTTTGAGGCTTCTCGAGCTGCTGAGGGGAGAGGGAATGGGCGGCAGGACCTATCTCAGTTCCCCTCCCTTCAGCAGTCCAAGAAGCCATGCCCACCCAGTCACATGACCAGCAAGCCACGCCCACAAAATAAGCCACGCCCACAGAGTGGTAGGTAAAAAATTAGGAACCCTCCCTGCGCCAGACACTTACCTCAACTGCTACATCCTCAAAATCTCATTAAGCTGTTATTGCAAGTCATTTTGCAGTTAGGAAGAAATGATTGGCTTCTCAATCTCTTTTCTTTCTCTCTCCCAAAGGTTTAAAATCTCTACTTGGAAAGGGGATAAAGAGGAAGGAATGTTTCCATTCAATATAATTATGGTCCAAGAATTAATGCCAATGTTATTGAATTTGATTATTAATGCAGTCCATAAGCAGAATCTACCGTATTTTTCGGAGTATAAGACGCACCGAAGTATAAGACGCACCTTAGTTTTTGGAGAGGAAAACAAGGAAAAAAGGCCTCTGCCTCCCAGCAATTTGCCAAACAGCAAACAGCACAGATGATATACACTGTTTGCTGTGTATTTCTGTGCATGTGTGCCTGACCCATAGAAATAGCAAAGAATTGGAGAAATGTACATTATGGCAGTATATTAATCCCAGAAAGTTTTCTTAAATGTAATCACACTAACTCCTCCCAATTATTTAAATAGATCTACTCCAAACATGACTAAGTCAGGGTTTAATTCAGCTGCCTTATTTTAATACTAATACTTAATACTAAAACAGGACATTTCAGATTATACTTTTACAGATCTTTAAAATTGATGTGGCTTTCTGGAAGGCTTTCTGCTATTTAAAAGAAGATACAATAGCACTGGGCCTCTTCAGAGCAAGAATTTATTTTAAAAAGCTTCATTTTGTTAAGTTGTCTAGAACAATAATAAAGCAGTCTTTAAAAAATAAGTCTTATAATTTGAACACTCTACAAACATTTAACAAAATAACATATTAACAGAATCTGCCTCTACCTAGGATAGAACTCACAACCTCCTGACTGTGAGGCAAGAGCTCTACCTCTAGGCTACAGTAGCTGTAGCTTACCTTGTTGCAATTTCAGCAGTCTAATATTGCCACCAGTTTATCTCCCAGCATTTTGTCTCATTACAGCCACCATAGATTCATTTTACCATGTGGCTTGCAGGCCAGTCAGCTGTAGGTCGGGAGGCAAGTAATCTCTTAGTGTGCTATTAAGGCTTTGCCCCGTTTGCTGCAAAGAGGTAAATTGTTGGCAGGCAGAGGCCAAAGGGTGGGGGTGGGTGGGGCTACATTCGGTGTATAAGACGCACCCAAATTTTCACCCTCTTTTTGAAGGTAAAAAGGTGCGTCTTATACTCCGAAAAATACGGTAAATTATTTGAGTTGTAATAATTTTAAGGCAAGTGTGTATAATCTGCTTGGGCCAGGCTTGCCTATCTCTAATATGTGGGCAAGACCAAGATAAAGAGATTGTTGCATGCGATAGTGGTGAATATTGATGTAGATTGTAGATGTAGAAGATTGTTGTATTTAATTGACCTTAAATTTAATTTATATAAAATCAATTACACGGAATAAATAAGATTTCTTTTCATGAATTTATGAATCCCTCTTTTCAATCATGTTAAAAAAATTAAATTTTGGAAAGACTCTAGAGGCCTCCCACCAAAGGTGTTGGGAAGAACATGTAGTCCTATGGCTGCAGATTGGACCTGGTCTGTAAAGAATTAGGATAGATTATATTGGTGTGTGTTTTTAATTGCTCCTGAAAGAGGAGAGAAAGTTAGCAATTGGTCTAATCTTTAAAGGCAGGAAGCTAGGAGATAAGTCAATATTATTAATACAATTGAAGGTTGTTATTAGCACCTATAATTCCTCCAAATATTGTTAAACTTGTTAAATCAGCTTAGTGGCATCCTTAAGTGATAGACTGATGAAGATTCTTTTGCTGGGCTTCCTGTCAGTTGAGAGGACCCCATTATAAAAGGTTAACACAACACATTGTGTTATGCTGTTACAAATACTTCAAGACAGGGGTGTCAAACTCAAGGCCCAGGTGCCTAGATCCGGCCCATGGGGTACTTAGATCTGGCCCACAGGGCCGCCCTGGAAACAGCAAAGGACTGGCCCGCGGTGCTTCTGCCAGCGAAAACGGGCTTCCGAGCTCTATTTTCTGCTGCAACCTTCTGCCAGTAAAAATGGAGCTCAGGACTGGCAGAGGGTTGCAGGCAGCAGTGGCAGCCGAAAACTGAGCTCGGGAGCCTGTTTTCACTGGCAGAGCGCTCGGGCCACCCCAGGCACCCCCAACAGGAGTGACGTCGAGATGGCCACTCCCACCCTGGCCCCTCCACCCCGCCCCCCCTCCGAGGTCAAACACAACCCTGAAGCAGCCCTCAATGAAATCGAACTTGACACCCCTGCTTTAAGAAGAGATTGGACAACCACTTGTCTGAAATGGTATAAGGTTTCCTGCTTTGGGGAAGGGTTGAAGTAGAAGACCTCCAAGGTCCCTTTCAACTCTTATTCTGTTATTCTGTTTGTTCCTCTGAAAAAAAACAAACTAGCAGTATCTCAAGGGATACTGCTGCCCCACAGTTGGGCAAAGAGGTACAGAAATACGTTGGTGCCAAGATGCCTAATCAGGTATAGGGTTGTAGCAATCCTGTAATTGGAAATTACACTTTGAGTATTCATTTCCAACCAAAACATAACATGCAAATTAAGTAAATAAAAATATCTTGCCCAATGCAGATAATAGTTCTTTCAAGTCAGCCTCTGTGGAATTATAACATCCATTTCTTATAGGTACTATAAGAACTACCGTATTTTTGGAAGTATAAGACGCACCTTTTTACCCCCAAAAAGCTGGTGAAAACTTGGGTGTGTCTTATACGCCGAATGTAGCCCCACTCACCCACCCACCCCCACCCTTTGGCCTCTGTCTTCCAGCAATTTACCTGCTTGCAGGAAAGAGGGAAGAGCCTTTAAAGCCAAGCAAGTCAGTAGCAGTTTCCCCACGAACAGCTGATTAGGTTTGCCATGTGGAAAAATGAAAGTGAAACTAACTGCAAGGAGGCAAATAGCTGGGAGAGATTAGACAGGCAGGTTTTTATTTTTGCTGAACTGGATGCAAAGGGGTAAGTGAATAACTATAAATGTCTGTAGAATGTTCAAGTTATTAGACTTATTTTTTAAAGATTGCTTTATTATTGTTCTAGAGCCAGGGGTCTCCAACCTTGGCAACTTTAAGACTTGTGGACTTCAACTCCCAGAATTCAACAGCCAGCTTTGTTAGCTTTGCTGGCTGTGGAATTCTGGGAGTTGAAGTCCACAAGTCTTAAAGTTGCCAAGGTTGGAGATCCCTGTAAATCTAGACAACTTAACAAAATAAAGAAGCTTTTTAAAATAAATGCTTGCTCTGAAGAGGCCCAGTGCTATTGTATCTTCTTTTAAATAATAGAGAATAATGTATACTTCCAGAAATTTTAATTAATTTTAACAGCTCTGTACAAGTATAGTCTGAAATGTAACAGTGTCCTGTTTAGTATTAGAGTTTAGTTACCTTGGAGTAGATCTATTTAAATAATTGGGAGGAGTTAGTGTGACTACATTTAAGAAAACTTTCTGGCATAATGTACATTTCTCCAATTCTTTGCTATTTCTATGGGCAAGCACACATGCACAGAAATACACAGTGTATATCATCTGTGCTGTTTGCTGTTTGGCAAATTGCTTGGAGGCAGAGGCCTTTTTCCTTTGTTTTCCTCCCCCAAAACTAAGGTGCGTCTTATACTTCGGTGCGTCTTATACTCCGAAAAATACGGGTATGTTGAAATCTTAGTGGTAGGTTACACTCTGGATTTCTTTTTTAACAGCATAGAGCACGGGTGTCAAACTCGATGTTTTTTTTGCCTTTGCGGAGCCGGAGTGGGAATGCTTGCAAGTGATGCATCTGGCCTGCGGGCCACCAGTTTGACACCCCTGGCATAGAGGAACGATGGACTTAAAGTGGATGATATTCATCAGTTCCCTTCTTACAGTCCCTTTTTGTTGGTATTTTGACTGTGCAGGGATGAGGGACTAAGTTTACTTGTATAGGCAGTCTCATTTATTGACTGTTCAGCATTATAATGGGAAGAAAAACATAACTTTGTGACCAGTGTATAAAGGAAAGGAAAGCTGAAATAAAAATGTGATGTTTCATTTAGCAATTATCTTGATTAATGACTAAATTACTAGTCCCAATTGTCACTTTAAAAAAAGGACTACCTCTGTCCCCTTGACATCTCATTTCATGTATTGTTAGATTGCAGAATCTGGAGTGCTATCATACTTGTATAATGTTTTAAATAAGTGAGATTCACCAAAGTATTCAGTGGCTGCCATACGAGCCTGGCTGTTCTGCAGCATTTTAATTGATACTACTATAGTGTCAGTTACATTATAATTGATACTACTACAGGCTTTCCATGACTTACAACCACAAAAAGGACTGAAATTTCTGTCATAAGTCATTGCATGATAAGTTGAGTCACCATGGAACCAACCTGATTTTACAGCCATTGTTTACCACAGTCGTAATTCAAGTCACCTTGCAGTCGTTAATCAATTCATATGGTTGTAAGTACAAATGCACTTTCCTCAGTGGCTTTTTAACAAGAAACAGAGAAAAAAATTGCAATTCACAGTTACATGTCTGTGGGCCTCAGGTCGCAAATGCGAGCCAATTGTCAGGCATCCGAATTACGATCACGTGTGACTGCACCTGACTGCGGGTGGTAATGTAGTGTTTTGTAACAGTTGGAAGTGCTTTACAGACCATGAAGTCTGAGGCTATTATTTATTCAAACTGTCACTAGACAAATGGTCAGAAGTCGAGGACTGGAGGTATTAGAGATGAGGAAAAGCCAGGGGGCAATTACGATCAAGTCCATTTCTCTTGTGGCTCCCAGTTTATTAAAAAATTATCTTTCTGGGAATGGAAATGCTTACATTGTATATTGTTGCTTTCTTTAAGGCACCACATAATTTCTTCCTATCTGATCCATCAACTTCTGACTTAGATGTTGGCAGCTGCTGGTTATGTTCTAACAGGGAGCTATTGAATTTTTCAGATTACTGTAGCTCAATTCTTTGAATCTTCAACTAAGCAAACCAGGTTTTCCCTATATACTAAGCCATGTATTCTGCAAATGCAAACACCAGCCCTTTAATAGATCTAGTTGTGTATTCTGTGTGAGTGTGGCTGTAAAATGTAGGCGGTCCTTGTGGCTGGTTTCCATTTCTCTTTGTTTAAAATGAGAAGAGAAAGTGACACAACAGCAAGATGCAGAACAATAGTCAGCAGAGTATATAAGTGACCTAGAAACTCTGCTTGCAGCCTTGCAAACTGCCAGAAGATGGTGGCACATCAGTCACTTGTTGTTTGAATGGTGTGGTACACACTCAGAACAGTGGCTTGGGTAGTATAGCAGGTAAGCTCCAAATCAGCCAGTTAAAAGTGGCTTGCAATGAGCCTGGCTCTGAGTCAGCTATTTGGGTGCTTCAAGGATCTGTTTTATATTCGCGTTTGACATTATTGTCTTTATTGTCCGTTGGATCCAGATGTGGTCAAATGCCAAGTACATTCACTGGAATCAATGGAAATTTCCTAAGACAAAAATTGCCGACATCCCATTTGATTGATTTCTGATGGTATAAATGGATCCAACCAGGTGCTTTATTTGGGTGAAATATTTTAAATTTTCTTTAGTTGAATAAATGAATGCATGGCCTAGGACTGACTGCCGGCTGCCAGCAATTTGGCAGTTCGAATCTCACCAGGCTCAAGGTTGACTCAGCCTTCCATCCTTCCAAGGTGGGTAAAATGAGGACCCAGATTGTTGGGGGCAATGCGCTGACTCTGTAAACCACTTAGAGAGGGCTGTAAAGCACTGTGAAGTGATATATAAGTCTAAGTGCTATTGCTATAAGTGGCCTGTGACTGAGTACAAGTGGCCTCTAAGTAAGAAAAAAACAGAATCATAATTCTAAGTTGCAATGCAGATAGGATTCTTTTTGCATCCCCTCTGTGAATGAATTTTTATATTCTGCCAAATCAGTCACAGTGCATCCTTCCAGTTACGGAAGTCCTAGGCCAGTGATGGCGAACCTTTTTTCCCTTGGGTGCCAAAAGCGTGTGCGCGTGCTCTATCATGCAGGTGCGAGTGCCCACACCCAAAATTCAATGCCTGGGGAGGGTGGAAATGGCCTGCCCCACCCCCGCAGAGGTCCTCTGGAGGCTGGAAATGTCCCGTTTTCCGACTTCCAGTGGGCCCGGTAGGCCCGTTTCTTGCCCTCCCCAGGCTCCAGAGGCTTCCCTGGAGCCTGGGGAGGGCGAAAACGCCCCCTGCCCCCCCGGAGGCCCTCTGGAAGCCTAAAATGCCCTCCCAGAGCCTCCGCGTGAGCCAAAAATTAGCTGGCTGGCGCGCACATGCACGCTGGAGCTGAGCTAGGGCAACGGCTCGCGTGCCAGCAGATATGGCTCCGCGTGCCACCTGTGGCACGCGTGCCATAGGTTCGCCATCACTGTCCTAGGCTGTCTTGTAAAAATAATTGATTTATCCTGAACAATTTAATTTTGTATAGTAAAAACTATACTTTTTACTGTATGTTTTGTTTCCCTAAAATGCTGTTCTTCAGAGGTTTCTTTCTTTCTTTTCTCAGGAGAGAGAGGGGGGAGGGAGGGGGAGAGGGGGAGGGAGGGAGAGGAAAAAAGTTCCTTCTTTTCCTTTTGCTTCTAACTACCCTCTTTTAGTAAACAACTGAAGAGTGTTAACAACCTTTGAGGATTACTAATTTAGAACCTTTAGATCAAATATTGATATATTTAGGACCAAACATCACATTTTTAAATATTCAACAGTACACAGTGATGCAAGATGGAGATCAATAGTCTTTGTTCCAGAATCATATTGCTAAGCGACTTGAGATTTTCCATAGCTGGAGTAAAATGGCGAAGGAGGACAGCACTGGAGAGTTTTACCCAGAAAGCTAAGATTTTAATAAGCTGTCTCTGTTTCTCTTTTATGGATCTTTCCTGCCTCACTTTCTGTTTTCAGAGTAAATTATGCAACAGGGCATAATTCCACTCAGAGCTGCGTTTACATCCTGTAGGGCTTGCAAAAATGTGAGTGTGTTTGGCTGTTCTATGTGACTCAGGAACCATGAAACAAAAAAAAGGGTATGGTTGAGAAGGAACGAGAGACAACAGCTGCAAAGAATCAGATGAAAGGTAAGATAGCCAGGGAGGTTAAGAGAGATTGTCAAGTTCTGAGCAGAAAAATCGTTGTTGCTTTTTTGGGGGTGGGTGGGTGCTTCTGTGTTAGATCACGACTGTTGCTGGATCTGACCGCTAAAGCCAGATAAGAAAACATGCTTCACTTAACCATAAACCAGTGATGGCGAACCTTTTTTGGTTCGCGTGCCAAAAGGGGGGGGGGGAGTGCGGGAGGTCATGCATGTGCGTGCCCACACCCATAATTCCATGCCCCCCGCACATGCACGCGTGACCCCCCCACTCCCCCCCACTCCCGGCACACCCGTTTTTTCGCTCTCCCAAGGCTCCAGAACCTTTCTAGGAGCCTGGGGAGGGCAAAAACAGCCTTCCCCACCCCCTCCGGAGGCTGGAAACAGCCTGTTTCCCCACTCCCAGTGGGCCCAGAAGGCCCGAAAATCAGCTGGCTGGCACACATGCGCGCCGGACCTCAGCTTGCGTGCCCACCGATATAGCTCGCGTGCCACTTGTGGCACCCGTGCCATAGGTTCGTCATCACTGCCATAAACTCTTGGGGAAACACTAATCTCTCAATCCTTTGGAAGTCTGGTCACCAAAATTTGGATTCCACATTCTCAAAATATATTTATTTATTTATTTATTTATTTATTTATTTATTTATTTATTTATTTATTTATTTATTTATTTATTTATTTATTTATTTATTTATTTATTTTGTCAACACGTGTACAAGATAACAGGTATGATATAAACATAAACAAAAGCAAAGTATGTATAGGTAAAAATTAGACAATAGGGCAGAAGGACAGGGATGGTAGGCACGATGGTGCGCTTATGCACGCCCCTTACAGACCTCTTAGGAATGGGGTGAGGTCAACTGTAGACAGTTTAAGGTTAAAGTTTTTGGGGTTTGGGGAAGAAACCACAGTCTCAGGTAGTGCATTCCAGGCACTGATTACTCTGTTGCTGAAGTCGTATTTTCTGCAGTCGAGTTTCGAGCGGTTTACATTGAGTTTGAATCTATTGTGTGCTCTTGTATTGTTGCGGTTGAAGCTGAAGTATTCATTGACAGGTAGGACATTGTGGCGGATGATTTTATGAACTACATTTAGATCAGATCGAAGGCGATGTAGCTCTAAGTTGTCTAAGCCTAAAATTTCAAGTCTGGTGGAATAAGGAAGTCTGTTGCGAGTAGAAGAGTGGAGGACTCTTCTTGTGAAGTATTTCTGGACTCTCTCAATTGTATTTATGTCCGATATGTAGTGTGGCTTCCAGACAGGTGAGCTGTATTCAAGGATTGGTCTGGCAAATGTTTTGTATGCTCTGGTTAGCAGAGTAATATTGCCAGAGAAGAAGCTACGCAAGATTAGGTTGACAACTCTTAGTGCCTTTTTGGCAATGTTGTTACAATGGGCTCTGGCACTTAGGTCATTAGATAGGAGTACTCCAAGGTCTTGGAGTGATTGGAGTATTGGAGCTACAGATAGTCCTTGACTTACGAGTACAGTTGAACCCAAATTTTCTGTTAAGTAAGGCAGTTGTTAAGTGAGTTATGCCCCATTTTATGCCCTTTTTGCCACAGCTGTTAAATGAATCACTGCAGTTGTTAAGCGAATCTGGCTTCCTCCGTTGACTTTGCTTGTCAGAAGCTGGCTGGGAAGGTTGCATAGATTAATCACATGAACCCTCGGACAGTGCAGATGTCATAAATACATACTACCGGTAGTTGTGAAGCGCCTGAATTGGATCACGTGACCTTGGGGATGCTACAACAGTTGTAAGTGTGAACACCAGTTGTAACTTCAAACGGTGACTAAACGAATGTTTGTAAGTCAAGAAGTAGTGTAGGGTTTCCTGCCTAGGCAGGGGGTTGGACTAGAAGACCTCCAAGGTCCCTTCCAACTCTGTTGTTGTTATTGTTATTGACTACCTCTACAGATGTATTAAAATGGCAGTGCAAATGATCTAAGAGTTTCCTTCAGGGAAAATTTTTGAAAACACTAAGACATTAGAATCTTTTACTTTAGGGTCAAAGTTTTAAAAAGGGACAAGATAGAGATTGATAAGCCCGTACTAATGATAGCTAAGTGCTTCATAGAAGCATTGAGTTGGAAGGGACCACAGAGATCATCTAATCCATGTTTAAAGACTGAATACCAGTTGTTTGCTTTGACATTTGGGTGGGAAAGCAATTGATTTTGGACTTCCCAGGAATATCTGGAATGCTGCAGTGGACAGTTGAATTCTTGTCTAGAAGCATACAGGTTGTCTTTGACTTACAACGGTTTGCTTAGTGACCGTACGAAGTTACAACCGCACTGAAAAAATGACTTATGACCATTTTTCACACTTATGACTGTTGCAGCATCCCCGTGGTCATGTGATTTACATTCGGATGCTTGACAACTGACTCAGATTTATGACAGTTTGCAGTGTACCAAGGATATATGATCACCTTTTGTAACCTCCTGAGAAGGAAAGGCAATGGGGAAGCCAGATTCACTTAACAACTGTGTTACTAATTTAACAACTGCAGTGATTCACTTAGCAAAGGTGGCAAGAAAAGTCGTAAAATGGGGCATAACTCACTTAACTAATTTCTCACTTAGCAACATAAACATTGGGCTCAATTGTGGTTGTAAGTTGAGGACTACCTGTATTTAGTCTGCTGCATCAGAACTTTTCTTCTGTTCTAATTATTATTTATTAAACTTGTATACCATCTGACTCTCAATTACTTTTGGTATTATCTGCAGAAAATGTTAAAGACGGGTCTCCAACCTTGGCAACTTTAAGACTTGTGGACTTCCAACTCCCAGAATTCCGCCGCCAAAACTTTGCTGGGTGAGGAATTCTGGGAGATGAAGTCCACAAGTCTTAAAGTTGCCAAGGTTGGAGACCCCTGGTTTAAGAGGCAAAGATGCTTCCACATAGCAATTGGCTTCATCCCTCTTATAACTGCTTTGCTGAACTTCCCATTACCTGACTTCAAAGAGCAGCAACCAGTTGGGGTCACATCCTTCCCCTGCTGTGATTTCTTTTCATGGAGATGGAGAAATTAAAATCACAAATGGCCACTAACTTGCCCCTTGGTGAAACTCTGGGCAATGGAGGCAAGATGCCAAAACACCAAGCCCCAAGTAAGTGGGGGAAATCCCAGCAAGCAGGAGATGGAAGGAGGTAGGAATTTCCCTGAATGGGAATATCCCATCCTGTAATTTCAAAGTTGGAAAATAATGCTGGGAAAGACTGAGGGCAAAAGACGACAAGAGGATGAGGTGGCTGGATGGAGTCACTGAAGCAGTGGGTGTGAGCTTAAATGGACTCCAGAGGATGGTAGAGGAGAGGAAGGCTTGGAGGAACGTTGTCCATGGGGTCGTGATGGGTCGGACACGACTTTGCAACTAACAACAACAACAAAATTTCAAAGAAATTACAAAACAGTCTTTACCAAATTTCCTGTGAAGCCTAAATTAAGCCAATGAGTTAATCATCTCGGCTTCCCAAGCCTCCTAGGAACTCTGCAACATTGTGGTGGCACTATCTCAGATCAGTTCAGGTGAACGTGACAAACTCGGTACTATAGCTTAATGGAGAACTTGATTAATGGAGAACTTTTAACCATTGCGCCAAGGTGGCGCAGTGGTTAAAAGCAGCACTGCAACCTACTAGTTCAGCAGTTCAGCTGTTGAAATCTCACCGGCTCAAGGTTGACTCAGCCTTCCATCCTTCCGAGGTCGGTAAAATGAGGACCCAGATTGTTAGGGGCAATATGCTGAACTCTGTAAACCGCTTAAAGAGGGCTGTAAAGCACTATGAAGCAGTATATAAGTCTAAGTGCTATTGTTATTGCTATTAATTAATTAAGTGAAGATAATCATTTATCAGGCTGGATTACTACCTGAAATAAAAGATACAGGGTTTATGTTTTGCTCTAAATTGTTACTTGCTCTTTTCTCTCTTCCAACCGGAAATATCTTTGGGTTTCTGAAGAAGTTGTGAGTTTATCTTTTATCCTGTTCGTTCTTCTCAAGCTCCCATTTGTATTGTTGATTTGGTTTTTCTTAATAGAATCAAAATTCAAATTTCAGGAAATTCTGGCGGAAGAACTTGGAATATATACAATGCTTGCTTTTAAGCAACTTTTTTACAAATATGAAGTTACACTATTATTTTACAAAATGTATTGTGTATTACTTTATTTGTCCATAAAAATATATTTTGTGCATAATAGCGAAAAACGTACTTGAAGGCAATAATTATGGGCGTATTGTTTAAATTTACTTTAATATACTATTGTTTATTGCCAATGAAACTGCAAATCTATCACCTTTTATGCTTGTTTAGATGAAGTAGACAAGCCAAAAGGTAAATTTGAAAACAGAAGAAATAAGTATTGAATTAAACGACATGAACACACAAAAATTATCAATCAAGCAGCTTCAACAAGCACTACTTTCTGGGAAAGAAGCTAAAGTGGGTGTGGAGGAACCAAGGCACAAAATGTACATTTTGCTTTATCAGTCATTGCTGAATGTAATAGGCATTGTTGTATAATCCATTAAAAAATAGAACAAATATAAGTTTAAGAGTAGCACTGATGCTGGAATGAGGTCAGGGTTTTGAATTGCTCGTCTGTTAACTATAAAATGGATTATGATTAGATGTACTCAGGGAAGGACAAGAGGGAGGAAGAGGAAGTAGAAAGGAAGGGGAGAGAGGGAGGAGGGAAGTAGGAAAGAGGGATAGGGAGAAAGAAGGTAGAGGGAAGAGAGGGAGATAGAGGGAGGGGAGTAGTATGAAATATAGAAGGAAAACAGACGGGAGATAAAAGTACAAAAGGTGCAAATTTAGGATATTTGTTTATGGCATTTTGGACAGAAATGTATAATTATGTTTGTTTTGATATTATGGTATATGTATGGATGTTTATGTAAAGTTGGTGAAAAAATAAAAAAATCTTTAAAAAAAAAAGCACTACTTTCTGGGAAAGAAGCTAAAGTGGGTGTGGAGGAACCAAGGCACAAAATGTACATTTTTCTATATCAGTCATTGCTGAATGTAATGGGCATTGTTGTATAATCCATTTTTTAAAAAAATAGAACATATCTGTTGAAAAGTGGGAAAAATTTGTTTCAATTTTTTCCTTTATACTAGTATGCAAATACAGGTAATCCTCAACCTACAACCACAATTGAACCCAAAATTTATTTTACTAAGTGAAACAATTGTTAAGTGAGTTTTGCCCCATTTCACAACTTTTCTTGCCACATTTGTTAAGTGAATCACTGCAGTTGTTAAATTAATAACACAGGTGTTTAGATGAATTTGGCTTCCCCATTGATTTTGCTTGACAGGAGGTCACAAAATCACATGACTCCTGGATACTGCAGCCATCATACATGTGAGTCAGTTGTCAAGCATCCATAAATCATGTGACCATGGGGGTGCTGCAATGGTCATAAGTGTGAAAAATGGTCATAAGTCACTTTTCCCAGTTGCTGTTGTAACTTCGAACGGTCACTAAACAAACTGTTCTAAGTCAAGCTGTTGTTGCTATTCAGCTAGCCTAATTGCAATATTCTTACATGCTTTTTCCATTATTTCACTTTCTAACTTGTGCAATTTCACCTTTTTGCTTCATTTTTCTTCCCAGGGCTTTAAACAGCTGTAAGCTACATAGTTTTGTGCAGTGTTTTGTTGCATCATTTTAACTGATTTTAATTCCGAAGAGGAATGACAAACAATGACTATGCTACAGTATTGTTAAAGAGCAATACTGGAAATTGCCTTTGAGAACAATGGCTATATTCAGAAAAAGTCAAATTTTATTTAATAATAATTCCTATTCCTACATGCATCAGAGGCGCCTTCTTTCAGAATATTGTTGATTTTGCAAATTACCAGTATTTAATGGTACATGTATGTTTTGATAACTACATAGTGATCAGTTTTGCTCTCTCATCGAGTGCATTCACTTGCACTCCTTTTATCATACTTATTCAGCATGTTTCTTTTCATTTGGTTTTAAAACTTGCCATTTCAGGGTACACAGATTGACTTTTCCTTGCCAGCCTAGGCCCATTCCTAAGTATTAATTTTAATCCTGTAATTGTCATGCCAACTGACCTCTTTTCCATATTTCCCTTCTATATTATACTTTAGTTCAGTGGTTCCCAACCTGTGGTACGTGTACCACTAGTGGTACGCGAGGGCCTTCCAGGTGGTACGCGAACACTTTCGGGGTCATGAACGATTTTTAGTTAGTTATTTTTTACTTCACATTTACGCCACCCACCTGGTCCCAGCGGCCCGAGAATCCAGTTGCTGGATGCGCGGGGCCAAAAAAGGAACGGTGACTGTTCTGAACTCTATGGAAATAAAGTGATATCTGATCGAATTTAGTTTCTCTGGAACCAGGTGGTACGCGGCGACTGTACGGGACCTCCAAGTGGTACTTGATCACAAAAAGGTTGGGAACTACTGCTTTAGTTTTTAGTTTTGCTTTTTTTTCTGCCTCCTGTGACTGAAATGCTTGTACTGCATTAAAATGCATTAATCAGTACATTTATGCAGGTTGCGTTGGGAATTCTTTAAATAAATGCTTTTATTTAATCACTTGTAATCAGTGAATATATATGTGGGTGTATACAAATTAGTATATGTAAAGTAATTATAGAAACACTAATCCTCCTTGCCTAAAATATTGTGTAGATGTTTGATCAACCCTAGCTTATATTTTATTTATAAACAGTAACTAATGGTTGGATTTTTAAAAAATTTCTGTAGCTTGACTTTCATCATGAGTTCCGAGTTAAATGTCCCCGTAGACCCTCCTTCTTCTACCTGTTGTGCTGAGCCCACCGGCAAGGGCATGGATTACCGGGACTGGGTCCGTCGTAGTTATCTGGAGCTGGTCACCTCCAACCATCACTCTGTTCAGGCCCTTTCATGGAGGAAATTATACCTGAGTCGAGCCAAGTTGAAAGCTTCCAGCCGGACCTCTGCCCTCCTCTCTGGATTTGCCATGGTATGTTTTTTATAACTGCTGAACTATCACTATTTTTCAAATCTGTGATCTGCGACTATTACTGTGGAACTGAGTTCCTTGCGATCTTCACTGGGTTCTCTAATACAGGTAGACCTTGACTTACAACCATAATTGAGCCCAAAGTTTCTGTTGCTGAGTGAGATATTTGTTAAGTGAATTCTGCCCCATTTAACGGCCTTTCTTGCCACAATTGTTAAGCGAATCACCGCAGTTGTTAAGTTAGTAACATAGTAACAGTTAAGTGAATATGGCTTCCCCATTGACTTTGCTGGTCAGAAGCTTGCAAAAGGTGATCACATGACCCCAGGGCACCGCAACCGTCATAAATATGAGTCAGTTGCCAAGCATCTGAATTTTGATCACGTGACCATTGTGTCACGATGTGAATATTGCCAGTTGTGCATCTCTATGTTTTCTGTTTTTTGTATTTATGGTCAAGCAGACGTATGATATATTCTATTACGCATGTCTGCATTCCAGAGATCTCCTCCTTCCTTTCTCTTCGCCATTTCTACCAAGGTAGAAGTGATTTATTCCTTAGCCGATAAAATGTAGTCTAATAAGAATTCTTTTTATTACTTTTCTACTGAAATAAATATTTTGTTAATTAGATTTGAATCTCGGGTTTTATTTTCTAAGTAAGTAACAATGTTTTCAAAAGGGAAGCAACAATCCATCGACCTCCGGAGTGATCTCCGCTAACACATTGGGATGCTGCAGCGGTTGTAAGTGTGAAAAATGGGATAAGTCACTTTTTTCAGTGCCGTTGTAACTTTGAATGGTCACTAAATGAACTGTTGTAAGTTGAGGACTACCTGTATTCAGATGTAACAAAGCTAACCTGCGATCAGAAGTATCCAGAGGAGCATTAAAAGTTTGCAATTTAAGCATAAAGCTATGCATGCAGAATTATGATAAGCAAATGCTCATTTTTAAATGATAATGCACTTCTCCATTCCATTGCTTTCACATCCTGTTTGTCAATTTTCTTTTCAGTAAAAAGTGCAAAGCATGCATGTCCAGTTATGTTGTGGGAGGTACTTTTAAAATACTTTAAGAACTGTAACATAGATGCAGATTTAGGGTATATTCTGGGCTCTCTTTTCACTGCATGTGCTCAGAAGCTGTAATGTTGTTTGGATTCATTTGTCTTGGCTCCTTTTGCGCAGCAAGTTGTACTTGGTGGCCTAAATGGCCATTTCCATGATTCTTGTTACATCGGAGGTGGCAACTTACAAACTATGTGACTCCCCAGCCTTCAGAACCCTGAAGCTGTCTGGTATCACAGCACTAACATTTCGCAGCAAAGATAATTTCTTGATTTAAAAAAAAGAAATAAGGGTAAAATAGGTATGTTATTTATCATATTTATATGGCAGCCCATCTCACAAAATGTGATTCTGGGTGGCAGAGGAAGGAAGGGAAGGGGAGGGGAGGGGAAAAAGAAAGGAAGGAAGGAAGGAAAGAAGGAAGGAAGGAAGGAAGGAAGGAAGGAAATTTTGGCTTTGCACCATTTAATGTGATATCATTGTGTCATTACCTTATGGATTGGGGGAAAAATGCAACCCTTAGGTGCAGAAAACTTCTGCCATTGTTCCTTTCCTTTCCTTCTTTCCTTTCTTTTCCTTCTTTCCTTTCCTTTCCTCCTTTCCCTTCTGCCATTGTTCCTTTCCTTTCCTTTCCTTCTTTCCTTTCCTTTCCTTTTCTTACCTTCTTTCCTTTCCTTTCCTCCTTTCCTTTCCTTCTTTCCTTTCCTTTCCTTTTCTTACCTTCTTTCCTTTCCTTCTTTCCTTTCTTTTCCTTCTTTCCTTTCCTTTCCTTCTTTCCTCCTTTCCTTTCTTTTCCTTTCCGTTCCTTACCTTACCATGTTTAGTAACCTTCCTTCCCAAACCATAAAACATGTTAGCAGCAGAGTCATGGATTAAAACAAATTTTAATACAATTAGGTTTATGGGTGCTTAAAAAGATAGCATTAAGTGGATGACTTCTTTTGACTCTCTTCCCTTCTATCCTGGCAACATGCTTATGTAATTGGTTTCTCCAGTGGAACTCCAATCTAAATCCAATCAAACTGATTGGTTATGTGCCACCAGATCAGTTTTGACTCTTAGCAACCAGGGAGATACATTTTCTCCATGATGATCTGTCCTTAACCTGGTCTTTCAGGTCAAGCAAATAGTCACCTCTTAATATGTTATTTTGCAGGTGGCAATGGTTGAAGTCCAGCTTGAGATGCAGTACCAATATCCCCCAATGCTGCTGATTGCCTTTAGTGCTTGCACCACCATTTTAGTTGCTGTCCATCTCTTTGCTCTACTTATCAGCACTTGCATCTTGCCTAATGTGGAAGCAGTGAGTAACATCCACAACCTGAACTCCATCAGCGAGTCTCCCCATGAACGTATGCATCCATACATAGAGTTGGCATGGGGTTTTTCCACTGTTTTGGGCATCCTTCTCTTTCTTGCCGAGGTTGTCCTCCTATGCTGGATCAAATTTCTGCCAGTGGACTCCGTGTTGAGAAATGACACTACTGTTATCCAGAAGACCAACCAGCATACAGGCTGGCATGCGGCCTTCATCTCTACTATAATTATGGTTCCTGTGGGGATCATCTTTGTTGTCTTCACGATCCATTTCTACCGATCGCTTGTCCGCCACAAAACAGAACGCCACAACCGAGAGATTGAGGAGCTCCACAAATTGAAAGTGCAGCTAGATGGGCATGACAGGGGTTTGCAAGTTGTGTGACAGACATATGCCTTTTTGTTCCTACAGTCATGTTCAGCTGAGGTTTTTTTTTTGTTTTTAGCAGCAGCAGCAGAAGATAGGCATGATAGGCTGTTTAGAATCCTATCTTTCTCTGATGCCAAAAATTTCGCTGCTTTTCATTGAGGCTCAGATCAACTTCTCTTTGGTTCTTCATACTACAGTCAACATAACCATGTTTATAAAATTGAAGGCTACTTAACATCTGGGCAGTTATTCTTTCCACTTCCATAACTTGAAAACAGCTTATATAGCTGAATGGTTGTGATGCATTTTAATTGCTGCTACTTGTAGCATTTTTTGAGCAAATGCATGGAGTAAGGGAAAAGTCTGTTTGCCGCTGCTCTCTCTTACTGGCATGGTTTACAAGCATTACTTTGGGAATGAGTTTATACAGCACCACCATGTGCAAATAGATGCAATGGAAATTGTGAAAAGTGTCTGCTTTGCGATTTCACACCCAGGGAGTATATCTGGATGACCGACAAGGATAGATTCAGTTTGAGCCAAGAACTTTTACTCTGCCTGCATTTTTTTCTTTGTTTATTATTTCATATTACTTCTATAAAGTGTTTTTCCACATTGAAAAAAAGAAAAAAAACAGTCCTTAGCCCAGAAATCCCCATGGTTTTGGTTAATGAGAATTTTTTGGGAAAGTACAGCAGTATTTTTCCTTCTAAATGCTAATTATAAAAGAAAGTTTTAAAAGAGGAATATACAGTATGTTAAATTTAGAAATCTCTCTTGATTGCACAACAGAGTTGTTGTATGTGTAAGGTTTTCATTTAAAAACATCACAGCCCTGGAGACACAATTTGTTACGCTGCAGAAGGCCTCCAAGCTGATACCGTTCTCCAATATCAGAAGACAGCTGGAATGTGAAGTACAAATTCTGATTGATGCACAAAGTTATTTTATGATATAGAAACACTATAGTAATGCCATGATGTGGATAGTATTTGGAAAAGGCAGCAAGTCCACGAATCCTTGTTCAAACCAGAGTTCTGTATGTTCAAAGAATTCTAGCTTAGCAAAATGTGGATGATTTCATTTAGCTCTATTCAGTCTGGGAAAATTAAATTTTACCTTATGCATTTTAATTTAATAATAAGAGTTGATCCTATGAATAAACAGGTATCTTTCAAAACATGGTGCCCTACTATTTACATGAGACATCAGTACCCTATTTCACAGATCTTACAGTATGTATAATCAAAAATTACTGTTTTTTGCAAATAAGAGGATAATTGTATGATGAATTACAAATACATTTCCCCAAAGTTTTTTCTTAGGCAAAATTTGGGATACTTTGAAAAGGAAAAATAGAATATAATCATAGAATATAATCTCTGCTGGTAAATTGTTCAAAGGTAATACCTTATCCCTTATTTTCAGTGGTTTGCTTGCCAGATATATTTCTTTTAGTATAATTAATGTATATATATATCCATTGTATGTGAATTTTCTGCAAAAGACATACTGGTTGCGAGCTACATAAAATACCAGTTATTGAATACTTCAAAACAACTCTTGTACTGCTTTTTTTTTAAAAAAATCTTGTCATTAATTATTTAAATAATATGTGTATTGGAGATGGTATGAGTATTTGTATATCTTCAAATTAGGCCTAAATCACATCTGATATATAGCTGGTAATTTAGACTCTCTGAAAACTGCAGTACAACAAATAGATTATATGCAGTATTTACATGGCAGTAGAAGAGCCATATATTCCTGTAGTTTAAAAAAAAGTTTTCTAGGAGCAGTTGATTGGATCTGGATTCACTTTAGTTTTATTACAATAATTGGGACAAGCTAGCCACAATTTAATCTCATGTCCTTTGATATCAGCAGGGCTAAAATCTAGCACAATCTATTATATGCTATCTAGTGTAATCAGCAAACTAACTGTAAACTCCAACTTAGGTTTGAGTCAAATATTGCCCATCAATTCAGATGGAACAAGATGAAAATAAAAAATAAAAATACTGTACAATATTGTCTATGGAGATTCTCAATCATCCAGGTCATGGTTGTACCGAAGGTGCGTTTTTCCCCAAGAGCTGAAGAAGCTTCTTGGATGAGAAGCGAAACGTCTTCAAAGAAAAACCAGAAAGTCCACTTGCTTCTTGGAAAAAAAGCACCTTTGAGACTGTACAGTATTTGATTTTCTATTCCTAGCATGGAGGGGAAAAGGAGGAAAGGACACTGGCTGACATATCCTGGTAAACTATGGTTTATTAAATACTAACATATTCTTTAATTCTGTATAGCATATTTAATGAATGAATTTGACCTACTCTAAGCATTACGGGTTCGGTTCTTTTACAGTAGAGGTCATGAACCCCAGGCCGTGAACCAGTTCCTGTCCACGGCTATTGGGAACTAGAGCCGTGCAATCGGCAGGCAAGTGCACAAAGCTTTATTTGCCCATGTGCAGGATTAGGTTGCACATACGCAACCATCCCTTCTCCCCTGCTGCTGTTGCCGCCGCTGCCGCCTGTCCATGAACCCGAAAAGGTTGGCGATCAGTAGTATTCAGTAGCTAGTAGACAACTAAGATGTAGAAGTGGAATGGAATTTTTATCTTGTTCTGGGGTTTCTATATTGATCAGAGATAGTACTAGATTCTGGTTACTACTTGAAGCAAAAAAAAAACCTTTGTTTTCTCCTTTTACAGAGATGTATTTTTTGCCATTTTTTTAAGGAACTGAATTCCTGAACATTTATGAAAAGAAAGTTTGATTAATTACAGTTTGTTCCACTATTAAGACTTAACACGACACCAAAACCTTTATTACCATCATTTTTATTTTATTTTCACAAATCCAAATCATCACCACTAAGGATTGCCAAATGTTTGAGAAGGCTTTTCAAACTGTAAAATATAAAACTGTAAAAAGCTTTTCTATGGCCTCACTAAACAATGAAGCCACCACTTTTATCTTCTGTGTCCATCTCTCCTCCATTCTCCGGTCTTATTTACTACTTGATCTAGAGTTGCATTCTTACAGCATAACACATTATTAGATAGATGTTCCATATTAATTTATGCAACTGTTCCAGAAACGCACAACTTAAGGCAAAGAATCTCGTGCAGAACCCTCTTAAAGCACTGTATGCAAACTTGGAGCAGGATTACAAAAATGCAGGATGAAGCTAGGAGATAAACTGAACTAGAATCCCAGCAAAGTGAACTGGAGATTCAGGAAACAACGTGTAGGGAAAGGATGAACACATCTTAAAGTTGCTATGGAAACCCTGTCTCCTTGTCCAAAATACAACTGATCTTATCAGCACCCAGACTGCCAATTTCACACTTATTGATCAATCTCATTGGTCATTAATTTATTTATTTATTTATTTATTTGGTTTTCTTATATGCCGCCCAACTCCCAAGGGACTCAGGGCGGCTTACAACACAAGAAAGATACAAGAATAACTAATAAATTCAATTTAAAATCAAAATATAAAAATTAAAAAAAATTGCAATATAAAAAACCATTCAACCACCAGACATACCCGGGGGAGAGTGCAGATGGAGTTAAGCTCTACCCCCTGCCTGCAGGAAGAGCCATGTCTTAACGGCTTTTCGGAAGGCCAGCAGGGTGGGGATGGTTCGGGTCTCTGGAGGGAGTTGGTTCCAGAGCGCGGGGCCCGCCACAGAAAAGGCTCTCCCCCTAGGACCCGCCAGTCGGCATTGCTTGGCTGACGGGAGCTGGAGGAGGCCAACTCTGTGGGCCCTAACCGGTCGGAGGGAAGTATGAGGCGGAATGCGGTCCCGGAGATAGCCTGGTCCTAAGCCATGAAGGGCTTTAAAGATGATGATCAACACCTTGAATTGGACCCGGAGACTAATGGGCAAGCAATGCAGCTGGCGGAGTATAGGTGTCACGTGGGTGTACCTTGGCACACCCACCACAGCACGCGCAGCCGCATTTTGCACCAACTGGAGTCTCCGGATACTCTTCAAGGGTAGCCCCATGTAGAGCGCGTTGCAGTAGTCCAAACGGGAGGTGACAAGGGCATGAGTGACCGTGAGTAGAGCCTCCTTCTCCAAGTATGGCCGCAACTGGTGCACCAGGCGAACCTGTGCAAAGGCCCCCCTAGCCACAGCAGTGAGATGGTGTTCCAATTTTAGCTGTGGGTCTAGAAGGACCCCCAAGTTGCGGACCAGATCCGAGGGAGTCAGTTTTGCTCCCTCGAGAACCAAGGAGGGACAGTTGTCATAGTCCTTAGGAGGCAATATCCAAAGCCACTCAGTCTTGTCGGGGTTGAGTCTGAGTCTGTTCCTCCCCATCCAGATCCTAACGTCGTCCAGGCATCGGCACATTACATCGGCTGCCACACTGAAGTCAGACGGGGTGGTGATGTACAGCTGGGTGTCATCAGCGTACTGGTGGAAACGCACCCCATGTCTGCGGATGATCTCCCCCAGCGGTTTCATGTAAATGTTAAACAGAATGGGCGAGAGAACCGACCCCTGAGGCACCCCGCATAACAGGGGCCTAGGGGTGGATCTCTGCCCTCCTGCTAACACCGACTGCATCCTATCAGCGAGATAAGAGGAGAACCACCGTAAAACGGTGCCTCCCACTCCCAACTCGCCGAGACGATGCAGAAGGATACCATGGTCGATGGTATCGAAAGCCGCTGAGGTGTCAAGTAGCACCAGGATGGAGGAATTTCCCCCATCCCGAGCCCGCCAGAGATCATCCATCAGAGCGACCAAGGCAGTTTCTGTACTGTAGCCGCGCCTGAAACCCGACTGATAGGAATCTAGATGATCTGTTTCATCCAGAAGCCGCAGAAGCTGAGTGGCCACCACCTTCTCCACAACTTCCCCTAAAAAAGGCAAGTTGGAGACCGGACGATAGTTCTTCAAGTCAGCTGGATCCAGGGAAGGCTTCTTCAGGAGGGGTCTCACCACCGCAGCTTTTAACGACTGCGGTACGGATCCCTCCTCCAAAGAAGCGATGACCACCGCCCGGATCCAGCCGCGTGTCACCTCTCTGCTGGCCGAAACCAACCAGGAGGGGCACGGGTCCAATAAACAGGTGGAAGCCCCCATCGCCCCCATGGCTCTGTCCACATCCTCAGGAGAAACAGGCCCAAACTCCTCCCACAACGGTGGACTAAGACTTGCCCCTGTCAACTCCATGGACTCTGCCCAGCCGGAGTCCAGGTTTGACCGAATCCGAGCGACTTTATCCGTCAGAAACTCGGCAAATTCCTCAGCTCTGCCTTGCAAGTGTTCCTCGCTCCCCCCTTTAGCAAGGAGGGAGTGAGTCACCCTAAACAAGGCGGCTGGGCGAGAATCTGCGGACGCAATAAGAGCGGAAAAATAGGATCGTTTTGCCGCCCTTATCGCCACTAAATAAGATCTGATGTAAATTCTTAATAGTGTTCGGTCGGAGTCGGTTTTGCTGGACCTCCAGCGGCGCTCCAGACGTCTCTTCTGGCGTTTCATCTCCCGGAGTTCCTCGGTGAACCAGGGAGCTTTCCGGGATCCACTGCCGCGGAGAGGTCGCAAAGGCGCAATTCGGTCTAAAGCCCCTGATGCTGTGGTGTTCCAAACAGCCACCAGGGAATCAGCCGAACTGCGTACCAGGGTTTCAGGTATTTCCCCAAGTTCCCTCTGGAATCCTTCCGGTTCCATTAGGCGCCTGGGGCGGAACCACCTAGTCGGTCCCGCCTCCCTGCGGGGGAGGAATGGAACTGCGGAATCCAACCTCAGTAGGAAATGATCTGACCATGACAGAGGGGTGATGACTATATCCCTTATCTTCATATCATCTCTCCACTGCCCCGAGAGAAACACTAGGTCGAGCGTGTGACCACCCTCATGAGTCGGACCCTGGATTACTTCGGTCAGGTCCATGGTTGTCATGAAATCCATGAACTCCTGGGCTATCCCAGAGGTTTCACCAGCAGAAGGCAAGTTGAAGTCCCCCAGCACCATAAGCCTAGGGAACTCAACTGCCAAGCCGGCTACTGCCTCGAGCAGCTCAGGCAGGGCCTTACTTACGCAGCTGGGAGGCAGGTACGTTAAGAGAAGGCCCACCTGTACCCCTAAGTCCAACTTCAGAAGGAGAGTCTCACACCCAACAATCTCCGGGGCAGGGATCCTACGAGGATGCAGGTTTCCACGCGTTATTATTGCCACTCCTCCCCCCCTTCCCTGGGGTCGGGAATGATGCTGCACTGAGAACCCGTCCGGGCCTATCTCGGAGAGAGCTACTCCCCCCTCCTGGCCCAGCCAGGTCTCAGTTTGCCCATTTTGGCCTTCTGGTGTCTCAAATTTGTATGCCTAACGTCCAGCCTCAACTCTGGATCCATTGGAATATGTTTTGCATACTGCAGCCACATCGTGCAAATGACATCAGCAAATGAACCTCATTAACCACACAGCTATCCAGTCCTCCCAAGGAGTCCTTCATGACCGACTTCCTGCAGATCCTCCTGGCTTCCTACTTTTGTGGTTTTGCCATGTTTTATCTGCTAGTATACAGGTAGTCCTCGACTTACGACCATGATATTAAGCCCAGAATTTATGTTGCTAAGTGAGAAATTTGTTAAGTGAGTTTTGCCTCATTTTACGACTTGCCACATTTGTTAAGTGAATTGCAGCAGCTGTTAAATTAGTAACACAGTTAAGTGAAACTGGCTTCCCCATTGACTTCGCTCATCAGAAGGTCGCAAAAGATGATCACATGACTCCGGGATACTGCAGCCGTCATAAATATGAACCAGTTGTCAAGCATTCAAATGTAAATTACATGACCATGGGGATGCTGCAATGGTCATAAGCAGGGGTGGGTTCTAACTTACCTTGCCGCCGGTTCGCTTCCTCCCGCGCATGCGCAGAAGCCAAAAACAAGATGATGGCGCCCATGGACCGGCATCGACAGAACAGGCTTGGTGACGTCACCACTGGTTTACTAACAGTTCTAAAGAACTGGTTAGAAACTGTAGGAACCCACCTCTGGTCATGTCACTTTTTCAGTGGCGTTGTAACTTCGGTCACTAAATGAACTGTTGTAAGTCGAGGACTACCTGTGCAAGGATAAATCATATACTATGACCTATTTAGCCTTGCAATTGTAAGGAAGCATAGGAGGAGAGTTTTGTGAATTTACGGCAATATGGTACTGTAAGTGTGTTATGCTAATGGAATATATTCTCTGAATAATATAGAAACAATAATAATGGAAAATATGTCCATTCCCCAACAAGGTAAACTGGGGAAGTGAATAAGTTACATTATATTTTGTATATAATAACAGCTAAAATTAGGCTACATTTAGGAGTAACCAGTCTATCAGAAAACCACCACCATACTATACAATAATTTCATCATCTATCAAAGACATGCACTTATAAAAGCCTTGTTAATTATATAAATACAGATGCTACCTTTTTTATGAATATATTTTACTGTAGTTAAGAAATAATCAAACCCTAGAGGAGGGATTTTTCAATCTTTGTAGTGCTAAATAAATTGTCGGAAACGTCTCAACAAGGTAGAATGTTTTATTATATATGGTAGTTATGCTAAAAAAAAACACCACTAAAGTACTAATATATGGTAGTTATGCTAAAAAAAACCACCACTAAAGTACTAAAAGAAATACACCAAAACATTCAGAAAATTCTTAATAAAATTTGAATTAAAACAACAAATATTTTCACTTATGATTCTAGAGAACGTAAGTGAAAGGTAACATAATTTATTAACATATATATTGACAGTGGCAAAAATCAATCTGACACAATATGGGGGGGGGGAGAGAAACCTGGCCGTCAGTACAAGATTGGAAGACTAAAATTGAAGAATATGCAGCAATTAAAAGTACATTTATGCAGCAGAAATCTAATGAAATTCAAGCAAGAATGGTTCCCTTATACAGCAGCTCATGTAGCAATTCAAGATAAGACATACATATATGGACACATATACAGGTAGTCCTGGACTAAACAACCATTTGTTTAGTTACTATTCAAAGTTACAACAGCACTGAAAAAAGTGACTTATGACTGTTTTTCACATGACTGTTGGCAGCATCCCCATGGTCATGTGATCAGAATTTGGGCGCTTGGCAACTATAGCAATAGCACTTAGACTTATATACTGCTTCATAGTGCTTTACAGCCCTCTCTAAGCGGTTTACAGAGTTCAGCATATTGCCCCCAACAATCTGGGTCCTCATTTTACCGACCTCAGAAGGATAGAAGGCTGAGTCAACCTTGAGCCGGTGAGATTTGAACAGCTGAACTGCTGAACTAGCAGTAGCCTGCAGTGCTGCATTTAACCACTGCACCATCTCGGCTCGGTAACTGGCTCATATTTATGACAGTTGCAGTGTTCTAGGGTCATGTGATCACCTTTTGTGATCTTCTGGCTAGCAAAATCAATGGGGAAGCCAGATTCATTTAACAATTATGGTGCTAACCCATAACAGCAATGATTCACTGAACAACTGTGGCAAGTAAGTCATTAAATGGGGCAAATTCACTTAACAATTGTCTCATTTAGCAACATAAATTTTGGGCTGAACTGTGGTTGTAAGTTGAGGATTAACTGTATATATAACTACAAATTCAAAATACCTTAAGTATGCATACAGGTAGTTCTCAACTTACAACCATTTCTTTAGTGACCGTTCAAAGTTACAAGAACACTGAAAAAAGTTGAGTTGTGACCATTTTTCACACCTATGACTGTTGCAGTATCCTCACACGATCAAAATTCGGACACTTGGCAACCGGCATATTGCAATGTCTCGGGATCATGCAATCACCTTTTGCAACCTGACAAGGTCAATGGAGAAGCCAGATCAATTAATAACTATGTTACTAACTCAACAATGCAGTGATTCACTTAACAAATGTGGCAAGGAAGGTCATAGAATGAGGCAAAATTCACTTAACCTTTGTCTTGCTTAGCAACAGAAATTTTCAATTGTGGTCATAAGATATATGTATGTATGCACGTATGTATCTTTCCTTTGTTTTGCCTGCATGTTTAACTAATTAAAAAAAGGGTTAAAAAAAACTTCAGCAGATTTTTAGATTACATCCTTTTCCACAAAAAAACAATATTTTCATTGCATTTATATTGTTGGGAATAGCAGTAGCAACAGCACGTACTCATATACCAGCACTTCAGTGCTTTACAGCAGTGGTCCCCAACCTTTTTATTGCCGTGGACCGGTCAACGTTTGATAATTTTTCCGCGGCCCACAGAAGCCCCGCCCCCACGCTGATCAGCTGAGCTGGGGCACGTCGGCAGACGCAGAAGTCCCGTCCCTGCGCTTATTATCGGGACTCGCAGGACTCGCAAAAGTCGCAGGACCCCCCCGCCGCCGCTGCACAGAAGACGCAGTAGCAGGGCGGCCCGGTACCATTTGTTCTGCGGACCGGTACCGGGCCGCAGACCGGGGGTTGGGTACCACTGCTTTACAGCACTCTCTAAGCGATTTACAGAGTCAGCATATGGCCCCCAACAATCTGGGTCCTTGGAATGATGGAAGGCTGAGTCAACCTTGAGTTGGTAAGGATTGAACCCCTCGCAATCAGCAGAATTAGCCTGCAATACTACATTCTAACCGCCATGCCACCATGGAAATGAAATTGCTTCATTTTTTATTTTTGGACAAAGAAAATGGACTTACAATTAAGATCAGCTATGGAAGACAATAATGAATTGTGGCATCATTTTTTTCATATGTGTATAAAATTAGTTAGAAAAGGATGAGGATTGTTGGGAGCCAGTTTACTGTAGTGTAGCACAGTGCTCCCCAACCTTTTGTCACCCTCGGCACACCATAGCCTCTCCCAAAATTCCACGGCACACCACATACAAAAATTGGATAAAAAGCAAATATAATCTTCAAAATATCATTGTGAAGAGTATAATAGTATAGGAATGTCAAACTGGGCATAACAGAATTACTTGATTTATTATTTTATTTGATAATTAGGTAGGTCAGTGGTGGCCAACCTTAATGATACCATGCGCCAATTGGCCCAGGCGTCCCGGGTGGGCGGGCCCGCCTGGATGCCGCCATTTGAGTTTTGCCCTCTGCGCATGCGCAGAACGCTGTGTGCATGCACAGAGGGCAAAAGACCGCAAATGGCAGCGTCCAGGTGGGCGGGGGAAGCGGCCAGGGGCCGCTTCCCCCACCTGCTTCTTCGGCTTGAGTTTTAAAAGAAAGCAAAATGTGGGCGGGAGAGGCAGGTCTTGCTCATTAAGCCTCACTGCAGCGGCCAGCGAGGCTTAATGAGCAAGACCTGCCTCTCCCGCCTGCGTTTTGCTGTCTTTTATAACTCAAGCCGCCCAAGGCAGCCTAGAGCAGGCGAGTCAATCCAGCAAGTGAGGAGGCGTCGGCAAAAGGCGGAGCTTGGTGACAAGGAAGTTTGCTGGCTTAAGAAGCAGACATCCCTGTCGCCCTCCCTTTCGGCTCCGCCTCTTCCCGACGCCTTCCTCACTCGCGCCCTGCCAAGCCCCAAATCAAGCCAGCCCTAGCGCGAGACGCATGAGACTGCTTTCCAGGCTGTATGTGGAAGCTGAAGAGCCTTACTGGTAGTTTGGGAGAAAGAAAGTTTTTTGCTGCTTCTGCTTTTGAGTGCACTGAAGGAAAGCAGCAAAAAACTTTCTTTCTTTCTCCCAAACTACCGGTAAGGCTCTTCGGCTTCCACAAACAGAAGCGGCAGGGAGGAGGACTCGCGCCCCGCCCCGCCCCCCTGCCAAGCCTCAAATCAAGCCAGCCCACGACTGGAGCTACCGGGAAAAGTCCCAGGTAGGACGCGCGCCCCGTCCCGCCCGCCAGTCCTGCCCCACCCGTCCTGCCAACCCCCAGCGCGAGACACGTATCCTACCTGGGACATGCCCCGGTACCTCCTCCTCGCGTTCCTCGCTGTTGTGTCCAGGGCAGCAGGTCTGCTCATTAAGCCTTGCTGCAGCGGCCAGCAGGCTTAATGACCAGACCTGCCTCTCCCGCCCGCGTCTTGCTGTCTTTTAAAACTCAAGCCGAGGTGGCACTTGCAATCATCCAATGCGCCACATTTGGCACATGCGCCATGGTTTGGCCACCCCTGAATGACGCGAGCTTTTGCCGCGGCACACTTGGCATGGCCTCACGGCACACCAGTGTGTCGCGGCACACTGGTTGGGGAGCACTGGTGAAGCAGATTCCAACCTTTCCATCTTGGTGGCCTGGTGGGCGGAGCAGAGGGGATGGTTCTGTGTCACTGGCAGGCACACATGTGAATGTGATCAGTTCCATTTGTGCAAAAAGCAGGCACACATGCTTACCACTCACACAAATGGAACGGGCGGGTTGCTCCTACCTTGCTACATGTGCACGCGCTTGCTACGCGCGTGCCCCCCTCGCGCGATTTTGCTTCCACGCATGCACGGAAGCAAAATCTTGCCGAAATCTTGCGAGGGGATGCGCGTGCGTGATTTCGGTGATTTTTTGCTTTCACGCATGCGTGGAAGCGAAATCTTGCCGAAATCTCGCGTGCATGCCCTCTTGCAAAATTTCAGCGAGATTTTGCTTCTGTGCATGCGCAGGAAGCAAAAAACCCCCCCAAAATTGCAAAAAAGATGGCGCCGCGTGACGGACCGGCGAGGATGGCACCGGAGCTGTTTCGCAATCCGCCAGCCGCTACCGGTGCCATAGAGAAGACCGCACCGGTATGAACCCATCCCTGAAATGGAGCTTCGCACATGAGTGCAAGTGCCCAAACACTCACGCAGCCCGGTTCTGAACGGGCCGAGGCATGGTAGTGGGCTACAGCTCGGGGGTTGGGGACCCCTGCTGTAGTGGTTAAGGCAGCAAATTAGAAACCAGGAAACTCTGAGTTCTTGTCCTGCATGGTACAAAACCAGCTGGCTAAACTGGGCCAGTCACTCTATCTCAGCCCTAAGAAGAAGGCAATGGGAAACTCTTCCAAAAATCTTGCCAAAAAACCTGCAGCAACTAGTCCAGGCAGTCAGTAGGAGTCAACGACTTGAAGAACACAATAAAATGTATTTGTGGTTTTGTTTCTTTGTTCAGCTTCCCCCCCCCTCCATTTTCTAATCATGATTTTTTTTAATTTCTTTTTTTAAAAAAAAATTGGTTAATTTAAAAAAAATACCTATACAAGGACATCTGTGATACAGAGATTGAAAGGTAAAGATAAAATATGAATGCTCTAGTATTTATGCATATGTAAATTCACGAGTCTTTAAAAATCAGCTTAGATACTGATCATCATCTTGTGATTAATAGATATTTTATTGGTAAATATCAAGGATGGCATCTCTGGACAAATGCCATAATTTCTGAGAAGGATTAATAAACTCTGTTTTTAATTTATTTCTCTTATATTAAAGTTTGAGTTTGAGTTAAATAAAATAAGAAGAGAAATGAATGTATACCCACTCTTAAAACTAATGATTTTAAAAAGGTTAAGGATAAGAAATATAACACTTTTAATTAATACATCTGAACATATAACCTATGGCCCTCCAGATGGTGAATTACAACTCTCAAAAGCCCTTGTTAGTCAGCTAAGGATGAGGATTGTGGGTGCTGAACCACAACATTGACACATAAGCCACAGACTGTGCTGCAAGTAGACTTTCAAAGGAAATCTTCTGATTCCAAAGAAGATGCATGTATTCTCTTCACTGTTAACATAAATTAATTAAATTCAGTGACATCTGGAGAGCCACAGTGTAGATTAAAAAATTAATTCAAATTATTTTAATTATAGTGGGGAAGTAAGACATTCTAGAACAGTGTTTCCCAACCTTGGCAAGTTGAAGATGTCTGGACTTCAACTCCCAGAATTCCCCAGCCAGCGAATGCTGGCTGGGGAATTCTGGGAGTTGAAGTCCAGACATCTTCAACTTGCCAAGGTTGGGAAACACTGTTCTAGAACATAACTCTGAGAAGCACTCTTGTAAGATTAATGAATGCTGTATACCTTCGCTCTGGGGAGGAAAAAAAGGAAGCAGGTTTATGAAAGCCCTGAACATTAATATCCAGCAGCCACAGAAAAGCCTCAATGCTTTCCCCTTGAGGTTTATACAGGCGATCCTTTGAATGTTAGAGCGATGTCCAAGAGATTGTTACCCAGCTCTTCCTGTTCTCCTCCGAGACTAAACTCAGCAGTCAATTCTCTGAAGGTGATACATATGCGACGACTTTTAATATGGTTGCGATAAATGGCATGCTTCCACTGGTAGCGAGCAGGTCCGCTGAGAACGACGAGTGATCTCTGAGGTAGGTAAATAGCAACCAGGATTTCTCTGAGTGGGACTAACTTTGTGGGTGAACAATCAGTGCTTTCTAGAAGACTGCAATCATTAATCTGATACCCTTGAGAAATATCAGGAGATTTATACCTGTGCATCTGCTTGTTTTCTTGAAGAACTAGAGGAAATAACTGGAGGTTGTCCTCTGAGTCGCAGGACATAGAAAGTACGGTATCTGAGAGCAAGTTTAAACTCACCAGCCTTTCTCCCCATAGCCACCAGTCATCCCAATGTGGGTCAATAGCAGATCCTCTCTCAGGATCATAATCTAAATTGCACTGCTCAACAGGGGAAAAACTTTCAAGAACTGGATATTTTCTCATTTGTGCCACAATCTCCTTGCTGAAGCTGGGCAACCCAGAAAAATCACCAGCTTTCAATTTCTGCTTCTTGAAGTTCACTTTGGGGCCGTAGTCCTATTAAAAAAGAGCAAAAAATATTTGAGGAAGGTTGAATTAAAAGATGAAGACGGTGAGCAATGAAATCCCCAATTCAGATTGCATCTCTAAAAAAAATGCAGGCTTAGGCTGCTATTTTTAGTTCACCACCTGCAATAGCAAGGTAAGAATATTAATTTATAGATTCTACTTGAGACTGACACACACAGTCAAACAGTGCTGCTTCCTGAACAACAAACTCTTGGCTATAATTTTAATTAAAATTATATACTGTACATCTAAAACAAATTTTGAAAACAAATCTGTTTAAAATATTTGGTTTCTGCATACACTG
This sequence comes from Diadophis punctatus similis, assembly GCA_023053685.1. Lineage (NCBI taxonomy): Eukaryota > Metazoa > Chordata > Lepidosauria > Squamata > Dipsadidae > Diadophis > Diadophis punctatus. Next base: position 17,485,765 of record JALIGW010000001.1, on the reverse strand, counting down.
TAGGAAGTATCTTAAAAGAGGTATCTCCTCCTATAAATGATCTTCAAAACAAAATCCACCATAAATATTTATACATGCAAACTCGATTTCAATATAAGAATTTATAACTGTTTTGCATCTGACATAAAAAGTGTTGAACGATCTAAAATGTCAGAATGTCAGACTATCAATGACTTTTGGCCAATATGGCGGTGTAATCAGTCAAGCATCAACATATTCCAGCAGGGTTTTTATCCTGGTGATTAATTGTGCTTTAATTGCTCCTGAAATTGCTACCTGAAACATATTTCCTGTTTAAAAACTGAAGAATATTTATTGATTGCTTAGCTGGCTAGTACCCAAGAAATTCCTGCCCTCAATTTGCTTTCTTAAGAAACACCACAACCAAGAAAACAAACAAAGGCATCTTCAAACAAAACAAACTAGGATTTGTCTCTCATTCAAGGCACAAATAACCAAACTCCAATTATCATACTTTGGACACATTATGTGAAGATTTAATTCTCTGGAGAACTCTATATTGGGGGGAAAGGTGGAAGTAGAGGGGTGACTAGGAGCAAGTTCGATGGACTGAGTTACAATGGTGATAGGTGGCCTAAAAGGATCATCACATTCAGGACATATTGACCCAGAGAAAATCTATATGGTTGTGATGTTAACACTGACTTGGTTGCATGTAATCAAATTATAACTCTAGTTCTACTTCCTATTTAAATATTTGCTTATTTTCAATAGCTTTGGAACTACAAGGAAACATTATACATTGTTTTTTTTGTAGTGGTTGGTTGTTTTTTTCTTTACAACCCCTTTGCTCTTTCTTTTCTCAATTGACTTTAAGATAGCTAATTTTAATAGGTCAAATGACAATAAAAAGACTTGCTTAAGCATGTCTAGAGATTTTCTCACAATGAGATTTGAATTAGCACTTTACTTTACTTTACTTATATACCGCTTCATAGTGCTTTACAGCACTCTCTAAGCGGTTTACAGAGTTCAGCATATTGCCCCCAACAATCTGGGTTCTCATTTTACCCACCTCGGAAGGATGGAAGGCTGAGTCAATCGTGAGCCTAGTGAGATTTGAACAGCTGAACTGCTGAACTAGCAATCAGCTGAAGGTCGCAATGCTGCTTTTAACCACTGCGCTATCTCAGCTCCTAATTACGCACCTTTAGCTCAGTTTTGTTACCCTTTCTTTTTTCTCCTCAGTGCAGCTACTCCTTTACCTCAAAATTATCGTTCTAGCTTTTCTCCTGAAAGATGGGCAAATATATATATATATATATATATATATATATATATATATATATATATATATATATATATATATATATATATATATATATATATATATATATATATATATATAACCACCACTAAAGTACTAAAAGAAATACACCAAAACATTCAGAAAATTCTTAATAAAATTTGAATTAAAACAACAAATATTTTCACTTATGATTCTAGAGAACGTAAGTGAAAGGTAACATAATTTATTAACATATATATTGACAGTGGCAAAAATCAATCTGACACAATATGGGGGGGGGGAGAGAAACCTGGCCGTCAGTACAAGATTGGAAGTCTAAAATTGAAGAATATGCAGCAATTAAAAGTACATTTATGCAGCAGAAATCTAATGAAATTCAAGCAAGAATGGTTCCCTTATACAGCAGCTCATGTAGCAATTCAAGATAAGACATACATATATGGACACATATACAGGTAGTCCTGGACTAAACAACCATTTGTTTAGTTACTATTCAAAGTTACAACAGCACTGAAAAAAGTGACTTATGACTGTTTTTCACATGACTGTTGGCAGCATCCCCATGGTCATGTGATCAGAATTTGGGCGCTTGGCAACTATAGCAATAGCACTTAGACTTATATACTGCTTCATAGTGCTTTACAGCCCTCTCTAAGCTGTTTACAGAGTTTACAGAGTTCAGCATATTGCCCCCAACAATCTGGGTCCTCATTTTACCGACCTCAGAAGGATAGAAGGCTGAGTCAACCTTGAGCCGGTGAGATTTGAACAGCTGAACTGCTGAACTAGCAGTAGCCTGCAGTGCTGCATTTAACCACTGCACCATCTCGGCTCGGTAACTGGCTCATATTTATGACAGTTGCAGTGTTCTAGGGTCATGTGATCACCTTTTGTGATCTTCTGGCTAGCAAAATCAATGGGGAAGCCAGATTCATTTAACAATTATGGTGCTAACCCATAACAGCAATGATTCACTGAACAACTGTGGCAAGTAAGTCATTAAATGGGGCAAATTCACTTAACAATTGTCTCATTTAGCAACATAAATTTTGGGCTGAACTGTGGTTGTAAGTTGAGGATTAACTGTATATATAACTACAAATTCAAAATACCTTAAGTATGCATACAGGTAGTTCTCAACTTACAACCATTTCTTTAGTGACCGTTCAAAGTTACAAGAACACTGAAAAAAGTTGAGTTGTGACCATTTTTCACACCTATGACTGTTGCAGTATCCTCACACGATCAAAATTCGGACACTTGGCAACCGGCATATTGCAATGTCTCGGGATCATGCAATCACCTTTTGCAACCTGACAAGGTCAATGGAGAAGCCAGATCAATTAATAACTATGTTACTAACTCAACAATGCAGTGATTCACTTAACAAATGTGGCAAGGAAGGTCATAGAATGAGGCAAAATTCACTTAACCTTTGTCTTGCTTAGCAACAGAAATTTTCAATTGTGGTCATAAGATATATGTATGTATGCACGTATGTATCTTTCCTTTGTTTTGCCTGCATGTTTAACTAATTAAAAAAAGGGTTAAAAAAAACTTCAGCAGATTTTTAGATTACATCCTTTTCCACAAAAAAACAATATTTTCATTGCATTTATATTGTTGGGAATAGCAGTAGCAACAGCACGTACTCATATACCAGCACTTCAGTGCTTTACAGCAGTGGTCCCCAACCTTTTTATTGCCGTGGACCGGTCAACGTTTGATAATTTTTCCTGCGCTATCTCAGCTCCTAATTACGCACCTTTAGCTCAGTTTTGTTACCCTTTCTTTTTTCTCCTCAGTGCAGCTACTCCTTTACCTCAAAATTATCGTTCTAGCTTTTCTCCTGAAAGATGGGCAAATATATATATATATATATATATATATATATATATATATATATATATATATATATATATATATATATATATATATATATATATATATATATATATATATATATATATATATATATAATTTGTTTTCTGAGGTTTTCGCGGGTGTTTGTATGTAGGTCTTTGGTTATTCGGGTTTTCTCCCGCGTAAAATTGGAATTGGTGTCCAGGTTCCTGCTTCTAGGAGCAATGTGAGATTGCAGCTGTTTCTTCCTTTTAACTGCCACTGGGGGTTTGAACTGATAGGGTGGGAGCTTGGCTGTGTTCTGATTGGGTGGAGGTGTGTTCTGATTGGTTGGGGGCTTGGCTGTGCTCTGATTGGATGGGGGCTTGGCTGTGCTATGATTGGCTGGGGTGTCAGTTTGCTTCATGTATGAATTGGAGGGGTTTAGAGTGGCTAATGATGCAGCTGTGGTCTGGCTTCTGGTTTGTGGTCGTGCCTCATTGGTGTGGGTTTGGGTTTGCTTTTTGCATGGGTGTGTGGTGGTGACATCCTGTGTGGTTTTCGTGAGTGTGGGTTTAGTGTCATTCTTAGTGTTAGGGACTCATTTGTCAACAAGTGCGGGTTTCCAAATGGCTGGTAGGCGGGAGGTGTCATCTCGTTTATTCATGCAATATATTCATTCATATATATAATTTATGTACTTCTGTATAAGAAGATGGTTTGCATAACACATTGCATCACAAACTGACAGTATCTAAGGGGCTGCCAGAAAGGAGGGTCAACCTATTCTCCAAAGCATCAGAAGGCAAGACAAGAAACAATGGATGAAAACTAATCAAAGAGAACGAAGGAGAAATTTCCTTACAGTGAGAACAATTAATCTGTGGAACAACTTGCCTTCAGAAGTCGTGGATTCTCCAACACTGGAAGTTTTTAAGAAGACAGTCATTTCTCTGAAATGGTATAGGGTTTCCTGCCTGACCAGGGGGTTGAACTAGAAGACCTCCAAGGTCCCTTCCAACTCTGTTATTCTGTTCAACCATCTGTTATGCAAATGCAGCCTATGGTGTGTTCATAATTCATTTTCTTATGTAAACCAAGAAAACTGGATTGAATAAACCCTGATAAAATAAACCAGGTACTTATCATGATTAAAACAGAATGAAAGTGGTTGCACCAGAGGTGCTACTAACATTTCTCTGTTGCTTTAACTTTTTATTTTGAAAAAAAAATCACAAGGAAAGAGAATGGAAGAAAGAACTCAAAAACTAAACAAAGATATCCCAAGATAAACACTGAAAGATGACCCCATCCCTACTTCCCAAAGTAAAGAGGAATTTAAGCTTGAGACAAGACCTGTTTTCTTCGGCCCGATTGTGATGGCTTCCATGGGCTCCGATCCATTAGCTCAACCATTTGGTATTCCTCATTTGTGTTTATAAAGTCTTCCAGCAAAAAAACTCCTGGAAACTGGAAAGCCCAGCCTTCAAATTCTGATTGTTTCTCTCCCACAGCGAAGCCAGTCAGTGGGCAGTAAACAAAGTCTGCACTTTTCTGAGGAAAAAATGGAAATGTGAGAGGGAAACTAGTAACTAAATCTGATCTTCACGTTTGCTATTTATCAAATGTTCTAGTTTGCAGAAATACAGCCTTCTAATCACTTGCTTAAATGTGCTTTTAGGCAGAATTCCTGCGTGTTATATTAACACGCTAGTCCTTTACTTACAATGGGTCTCTTAGTGACCATTCAAAGTTATAACACAGCCCCAAAAGCTACTTATGACCCAGTTTCAAATTTACATCAGCCTCAGTCATCTGCCCTTATGGCCAACTCCAGGGATGCTGTAGTGCTCATCCCTATCCCACCCCGCTGGGTTCTTGCAGCCACTTATCTACCCAAGCCTCCAGCTTCCTTCCCACCCAGCAACCAAGGGGAGATCAGGCCTCTGGAGTTTGCAACTTTTAGCAAGGAAGGGGAGATTAGGCTGTCTGGAGCTTGCAAGCCTCCAGTTTCTTTCCCACTCAGGGACTTGCAGGACTCAGCCTGCTCCAGAGCCCAACAACACCCAATTTACCTTTCTGTTTTTTGAAGCTTCAGAGAGAGGCACTCAGCCCTGATTACAGGATCTTATAAACCTAGCCTTCTGACAAAACAGGTGTTAATTCTCAGGCACCTGTAATTTTAAGGAGAATTAAGAAATGGAGCCTCCTTAAAAATATGAACCAAAAAGAACTCCATGCAGTATTGCAAAAGTAGAACTGTAGGAATTTAGCACCTACCCCCCTTCTAGAGGAATAAAATATTTTAGGAAATATTAAAAAGGCAGAATATTATATAGAATATCCCTGGCTGAGAAATGGAGAAACATGCTTTTAGGCAGAAAAAGACTCTCTCTTAGTAGTCCCACACCTTGATGTGCCATCAAGGAATGGGCCAGCTCACTCATCCCCCCCCCACCTTTGTTAATAGCCTGGACCAGTCTATTCTACATAACAAAGATCTACCCCTTCAGGCAGACCCATCTAGCAAACAGAAACTCAGCAATGGCACCTGGGAAGATTACATCAGCCAAGCCTGGGACACAGACAAAAGCCTACAGCAGTGATGATGAACCTTTTTGGCATTGTGTGCCAAAAGTCCAAGCTGTTGCGCTCACGCATGCTGGCACCCATAATTAAGGTGACCAGACGTCCCGCTTTTGGCGGGACAGACACGCTTTTCAAGCGTGTGTCCCGTGTCCCGCATTTTTTCCAAAAAGTCACGCTTTTTTGGAAAGAATGCCGAAACAGCGGGACGTCTGGTCACCTTAGGCTTGGTGGAATCCGAAGCACGAAAAATCGGAGAAAAATACTGTAAATCAATATTTACTAGCTATTCTTTGAAATACTCCTTGCTTTCTTTTTTTTAACGGCTGCTGCCAGATTTCTAGCTATGACTCACCGCTGGCAAACAGGACGCGGCAATAATTGTCTAGCTAGCGGAAGCTTCGTCAGTGGTTACTGCGCATGCTTGAATATTTTCTTCCTCGTAAAACAGCGTTCTTGTTCCTTAGCAACCTGAAGTGATGCATTGTGGGCTTGAGAGTCCAGGCCCTATATTTCAAAATAACGAGGGTCGTTTTTTCCCTGTGAAGCCGCTTTGTTTGGGAAGAGCCAAAGGAAAAAGCCGCGTTAATGGGACAGAGGCTTAGGTTATCTGGGAGATAGCGGGACAGAGAAAAATTCCAAGTATGCTGGCGGTGGCTGTTAAGGGTTGCTTTAAGAAAGGATTTGAAAGAGGCAACTTGCAGGGCAAAGACGCGAGAGGAGGGGGGAGAGGAAGGAGAGAGAGGGGCGGGTCCTGTCCCCAGAGCTCTTCAGAAGCGGGGCGCAGCGCGGGGAGGAGACACCCGGGGAACTTTCCTCCTCCTCCCCCTTTTCTCCCTGGCTCACACGCTCACAAGTTACTTTTTTTCTCCTCAGCGCGCGCCCTCCCTCCGCCCGGGCAACTTTTTCTCAACTCCACGCAGCTCCAACCTCCCCCCCCCACTCCCGCGCGCGCGCACCCACCCCCACCCACTTCAGAGGCTCCTCCGTCCGTCCCGTTCCCCCCCCTACGCCGCCGCCGCCCTCGCTCCCCACCCCCTCCGTGCGCTCAGCCAGCCAGAGGGCACGCCGGGCGAAGGGAAGAAATTAACACGCCGGCTCGGAATTAATGGGGACAATTAAAGCGAGCGCCACGCGTCTTCTCGCCCCCACGCCTGCTCACCACCGACGGCCCCCTGCCTGAGACTCGTTTTCTCGGCGAAGAGCGCAGTGTTTCCCCCCACCCCCAATTCTCCGCAACGTTTCCTCTCCCCCTCCCCGCTCTTCCTCCACGCCCCACGCCGGGCGAAGACCCTGAGAAGTTTTCAAGCGAGGCGAAAAAAGTCTCTCCTAGCCCGCCCCAAATGCCGGAGAAGGAATTCGAGCACTTCAGGAAGCCGAGCCGGCGGGACTGCGCCGGGTTTCTTAGATGCCTTTCTTTGGCCAGCGAGGACTGCGAAAGCTCCTAGGAAGAAGGGAGGGCGCGTAAAGGCAGCGGGGGGGGGATATCCTCGGGAGAGTTTGCTGACAGCTGTTTGAAGGATTGATTGGCATTCTTTTGCCCTCTGTGCATGCGCAGAGGGCAAGACTCATGGCGGCTCTCCTAGAAACCCACCCCCCGTCAATGGTGTCCCGATTTTTTTAAAAAAAATCTGGTCACCTTACCCATAATGCAATGCGCAACCCCATTTGTGCATGCAATCACGACCCTCCCCCGCACATGCGCCCCACACTGGGCATGCGCACATGCAAACCCCTCACTGGGCATGCGTGCACCTCCACCCCGCGCATGTGCCCCCCACTTCTTCCAAGAGGGCCGGTGTGCCTCTTACTAGGTTGTCTTACCTGGACAACAAGGTACCGGCCCATTCCCTGGCAAGACAAAGCAGCAGCCATTCCCAAGCCGGTGGCAGCTCTCTTAGCCCCACCACCTCGAAAGCGCCATTTGCCAGCCGGGGAAGCTCCAAACGCACGGCCTTGTCTTGGTTCCTCCCTGCTGGGAACCACCATTCCCCGGCCGGCAGCAGATCTCTCTGTCCCCCCCACCTCGGCAGCCGGGGAAGCTCCAAACGCGTGAACATGCCTGGGATCCTCCACGCTGGGAACCACCATTCCCTGGCCGGCAGCATTTCTCTCTGTCCTCCCCCACATCAGCAACGCCAGCCGGAGAAGCTCTGAATGTGCGACCTTGCCTGGGATCCTCCCCGCTGGGAACCACCGTTCCCTGGCCGGCAGCAGCGCTCTCTGCCCCCCACCTCGGCAGCCAGAGAAGCTCCGCTCTGCCGGCAGCTGGGGAACGGCGGCTCCCAACGGGGAGGAGCCCAGGCCACGGGGTCAAATGCACAGGGAGCCCACCACCACCACCCCGCCCTCACCGGCTTCTCATCCACCGGTGCTCCAGACCGCCTGGGGCCGTGCAAGAAGCCCGCGCAGGCAGGGAGGGAGGGAAGCCCAGCTTACCTTGCTCTTCTCCCTTAGGAAGCGACCGCCGGGATCCCTCTCCACATCTTTTGGCACAAGCGGCTGTTGCTGGTCTTCATGCTCACATGAGCGCCAGAAACCAGACCAGCTCGCCGGTGCGCATGTGCACTCTGGAAACAGGAAGATCATTTTCCTGGAGCACGCATGAGCAATGGGTGGCTGTTCTTCTGGTTTCTGGCGCACCCGTGCGCATGAAAACCAGCTGGCCGGCGCACCGGAACCCGGAAGAGCAAGGGGCGACGGCTCCGCGTGCCCAGAGAAATTGCTCTGCGTGCCACTTCCGGCACACGTGCCATAGGTTCGCCATCACGGGCCTACAGAGTTAGCTAAGACCCTCGCCCCCTGGGAGTCTGACCACCAATCAGAGTGCATTTCTTATACAGGAACAGGAAACTGTGAGGTGGGGCCCAACAGAGGATATAAAAAACTTAGGGACTCTCAGTAACTTCTTTCTCTCCTTCAACATCCTCGAGGCATGTGATCCCTCTTTCCCCGGGACCTCAGACCATGTGGTCCTGCTGTCCTCCATTAAGCCATCTTTCCAAGCAGTCCCATGCTTCCAGTGTCTTTTTCTCCACTTGGAAACAAACCCAGGAGGATATTCCTTACAACAGAACCAATGCAAAACAGCAGAGTTTGCCAGGCTTTCTGGGTGGGAAGAGAACTAAAGGCTTGTAAGCTCTACAGCTGGCTTGGATCTTCCCTGCTCGCTGGGTTGGAAGGACGCTGCAGAGACCGTGAGGGGCAGGAAGTGGAGCATGGGTGCCTCAAGGGATGGGGGTAGCCTTGGGAGGTCCAGGGCAGGCAACCCCTACCCTGAAGCAACCTGTACAAGTAGTCTTCGACTTACAACACTTCATTTAGTGACCGTTCAAACGGTACTGAAAAAAGTGGCTTATGAACATTTTTCACATTTAGGACCGCTGCAGCATCCCCGTGGTCACATGATCAAAATTCAGACGCTTGGCAACTGACTCACATTTATCATGGTTGCAGTGTCCCAGGATCATCTGATCCCCTTTTGTGACCTTCTTACAAACAAAGTCAATGGGGAAGCCAGATTCACTTAACAACCGTGTTAAATTCATTTATTGAATTTTTCCTTTAAAAACATAACAATTAAGTACACACAACAACAAAAATAAACACAACAGAAAAAAACAAATACAAAAACTGTAGAAAACACTACAGTAAGCAAATATCATAAGCAATCAATTACAAACATAACGCCGACTAATACAAACCATAACAGTGAAATCGTGCTTCTTTAACTCCTTTCAAAATGCATCCCTTCAAAACGCTGCTGAAGGAGTTTCGGGGTTTCGGGCGGGGAATAGGGCAGGGCGTCCCTATCGCCGTTGCCTTCCTCACTCGCGCCCCACCCCATCCCCTGCCTGAAACCCCCAACTCCTTTGGCAGCATTTTGAAGGGATGCGTTTTGCCTGCGATGAAGGGATCGATGCTTGGCTCCTGTTCTTCGCAGGCAGAAGCATGTTTTAAAATGCTGCCGAAGGAGTTTGGGGGTTTCGGGTGGGGATGGGGCGGGGCGGCGAGTGAGCGAGGTGGCGGCGGACGGCGGAGCCGAAGGGGTGACTGTTCTGCAGGGGATTCCCATGCCGCTCTTTTGGCCGGGAGAGAGCGAGAGCGAGAGAGCAAACGAAAGGCTCGATGCTCGCCCCCTCTTCCTCGCAGGCAGAAGCACGTTTTAAATTGCTGTAGGCAGAGCCCAGAGGAGCCGAGCTAGTCCCGTGGGGTGTGCAGCGGCAGCAGTGGGAGGCAGAGGGAGGTGGCATTGGGAGGCAGAGCCCAAGGGACTTGCTCTTGCTCTCCCAGCCGGGAGCTGCTCTTTCTGCGGCGGGCAGTCTTTGGCCGGGGGAGAGAGAGAGAGAGAAAGTGAGAGGTAGCTATGTGCACCCCCCGCGGGATTGGCTCCGCTGTTCTGGGATGCCTCGGGCAACGTTTTGAAACTCGCTCCTGCCGGCAGCGACACAGGGACCTCTCTCTCTCTCTCTCCCGGCCAAAAGAGTGCCACCGCAAAAAGAGCGGCTCCCGGCATGTCCCCCCCCCCTTTCCCCCGGAAGTAGTTGGGGGGGCTTATTTTGGGGGGGGTTTATTTCAACGCATGTCCCGAAAAGCCCTGTGGGGCTTATTTTCGGGACATGTCTTATTTTCGGGGAAACACGGTATTATATCTATATTTATACATTATAAATCTTATCTTCTTATAAACTATGTCTATTGGAATGTCAACTTTTATTTCTACAGCTATTTTACCCAATTCATATTTACTCGCACTATATATGTATGTATAAGTGTGTGTGTGTGTGTGTGTGTGTGTGTGTGTGTGTGTGTGTGTGTGTGTGTGTATTCCATCTGTTTACGAACATTACTTCAATCAAAAAGTGAGGTAAAGTATTATATCATAGTATATGGGATAAACTACAGTTTGTTATATTGTTGCAAGAAGTTATACTATAATAGGTTTCTGTATTTTTTTTGCCCAAGCCAATTATACCATCTATCCCACGTTTTATAAAAATCTGTCTCTTCTTTGTCCTGAATTTCCATCGTTAACTTGCACATCTCAGCTACTTCCAAAATTTTATTGACCACAGTTATCATTGTTGGTATTGAATCCAATTTCCAAGTTTGTGTGTAAGTAATTCTGGTGGCTGTAAATAATGTGTAGTATTAAATATCTATCTTCGTCAAATTTTCCCCTGAATATGCCGAATAAAAATAATTCTGGTTTTAATTCAAGACTTCGTGCTGTAATTTGTTCTATTACAATATTAACCTTATTCCAAAATATTCTCACCTGAGGGCAAGTCCACCAAAGGTGGTAATATGTTCCATTTTATATTTTAGATTTCTAGCATGTTACTAACTTAACAATTGCAGTGATTCACTTAACAATGGTGGCAAGAAAGCAGGGGTGAAATGCTACAGGTTCAGCTCGGGTGTATCGGTAGCGGCGGCCGCCGGTGGTTTGGAGAACCGGTAGCGATGGTAGCGCAAGGCTCCGCCCACCCGCCACCATTTTAATTTTTAACCCTCTGAGCATACGCAAAGCCTTCTGCGCATGCGCAGAGGGTGAAAAAACGCACGTGCACAAATCGTGCAACTTCTGAACCGGTAGGGAAGGTAAGTAGATTTCACCGCTGCAAGAAAGGTCATAAAATGGGACAAAATTCACTTAACAAATGTTTCACTTAACAATTGGGCTCAAATGCAGTCGTAAGTCAAGGACTACCTGTACTCCACTTAACAATGCTTGCATTAAATTAACAGTTTCATCAGGGAGAGTAGGGGTCATTAAGTGAGGCAATGTTGCTTAATGGCCAAGGCAATATGTGACAAATGGGCAGGCTCCATCACAGTCATATCTTGAGGATTACCTATAGTTGGTATTAGATTTTGAAGATGGAGTTTTGGTCATTTGGCTTTATGCCATCGTTTTGTTGAATATAAGTTCTAAATGTTTTAAGATAACCAGTTTCCTATTCTTTTAAAATGCACATTAATGTACTGTATAATTAATCTATTTTCACAATGTTTCTTTTAGCAGAATTCAAGAAACGATGTTATAATGATGTAATTTATACCCCATGCGTAAAGATGTAATTTTGAGAAAATTAAGAATTATGTTCCATTGAATCAGACTATGGGGACAAATTGACAAAATAAGAATAATAATAAACAGCACATTTAAAATTAACAGGTTATTTAAACTATTGGTTCATCCTTCTGGAACAAAATTAGAGCTTGGCTGGAAGAAATAATACAGAGAGAAATCCCACTAAAACCTGAATTTTTTTTATTAGGGATACTCCGTACAAAATACTCAAAAGAAGAAAGATATTTAATATTACATATAGTTACAGCAGCCAGATTAACATATGCCCAAAATTGGAAACTAGAACATACCCCCACTGCCTCGATGGTCATCAGAAAAATACTGGAGTGCGCAGAAATGTGCAAATTAACAATGCAGATACATGGGAAGGACGATACAGATTTCTACCAAATATGGAACAAGCTATATAATTGGATCAGCCAAAACCCAAAATTAAAAATTTGGCAGATGAATTGAGATATGTTTAAAACCACTCTCTTCTGTAAGTTGTAACTAAATGAATTAACCTATGGATGACTACCACCGACACCTATGTTATGGAACATACTTAAAATGTATATACAGATTTCGATACAAAACAAATACTTCAAGAACGCTGTAAAAAAGTACTCGATTTCTTTGTAATGTTGCGTGTAAATATGTGTATTCATTCGTGCTATATGTGTTATGTCCGTGTGTTGTTGTGTGTTGTTCGTGTTCTTTTTTATTGTAAAATTTCAATAAAGATTATTTTTTTAAATAAACTATTGGTTCAGTATTTTAAACTATTGGTTCAATATTTTAAACAGTGGAATCACAGCCTACAAATATTTTCCAGGGGCAGGACAAAAATAAAGTTACTGTCATTAAACATAACAAAACTCCTTGTTCTGTCCTTTATCTTCTGACAAACAATGTACTCGGCAAGAGAGGAGAGGATTTTGTTAGACCTCTGACCTTTGGCAGAGTAAGATTTCCAGTAAATGTAAGGGTATTTAAGATATCCCATTGTCACTATCATGTGCCTCATTAAAAGTTTGTCATTTGTCACAGAAAAGCTTCATTCATATCCTCTGCCAGTTCAAGCAGTCTATACTAAGCTCCCACAATATAATCTACTCAAATGTCATTATATTTTTGCAAGGTTCTTCGCTAGCCTGCAAATCCTTGGACTTAGATGTCACTTGGATAGAGAGTCTAGTGAGATGACTTGGCTAACATCCTGCAAGATCAAATGTGATTACAAGTAGCCCTCAACTTACAATTACAATTAGGACCCAGAACTCCTTAATGCGGTCATTAAGTGAGTCATCACATGATCACATCCAGTTTTATGGGGGTTTTTTCATTAAGCAAATCAGTCATTAAGTGAATCTAGTTTCCCCATTGACTTTGCTTGTCAGAAACTGGCTGGGAAGGACACAATGGCAATCGTGATCCTGGGATGCTGCAGCCATAAACACAAACTGGTTGCCAAGTACCTAAATCAGGATTATGTGACCGTGTGGATGCTGACAGTTGTAACTGTGAGGATCGGTTATAAGTCACTTTTATCACCACTGCCGTAACTTCAAACACTTGCTAAACAAATGGTTGTAAGTTGAGGGCTACCTGTATTCTGAATGTGGAAAAGACATTAGATTTCCAGCCACAGAGGATCCTAGAGAAAAAGGATTGTGTTGTTTCCTTTTAACTGAGATTCAGGACTAGGCATGGCACAAAAACAGTACCAGTTGCCTTAAGATCTGGATGGAGTGTTATCTATTCTCATTTTACTGGTCTGGCCTTTGGTTCCTCCCATGTGTGTTATGCAAGTCTTCTCTCTCTTTCTGCTCTTTAACATCTACCTGAAGCTTCTAAAAAGTAATTTTTCAGATTGGGATTGGGTATAACCAGTATGCTAATAAAACTAACCATACCCAGACCTGACTCAGCACTTAACAGCACTGTAAAGAGTTGAGCTGATCACAACAAGGTTGGAATGGAATGGAATGGAATGGAATGGAATAGAATAGAATAGAATAGAATAGAATATTCTTTATTGGCCAAGTGTGATTGGACACACAAGGAATTTGTCTTTGGTGCATATGCTCTCAGTGTACATAAAAGAAAAGATACATTCTTGAATCATGAGGTACAACACTTAATGATTGTCATAGGGTACAAATAAGCAATCAGGAAACAATCAATATTAATATAAATCGTAAGGATACAAGCAACAAGTTACAGTCAACAGTCATAAGTGGGAGGAGATGAGTGATAGGAACGATGAGAAGACTAATTGTAATAGTAATGCAGCCTTAGTGAATAGTTTGACAGTGGTGAGGGAATTATTTGTTTAGCAGAGTGATGGCGTTCGGGGAAAAACTGTTCTTGTGTCTACTTGTGTTGGTGTGCAGTGCTCTATAGCAAATGGAATTAAAGCCCATGGGGCAGAATAGATCATCATAAGCGAGTATCTGGCTCATTCCCATATCCTAAATTTGCTCTGGATGGGGTTGTACTCCCCTTGAAAAAGCAGTTTTGTGATGTGGAGGTCCCGCCTGTCTCAATAAATCAAATCTTTATTACAGAGACCAGTATAATATCTTGGTCTTTTATTCTTTGACTAGTGGGATGATACTGTGGCCAAGTATCAGACACTCTAACAGCAATCAGAAATTGAAAAGATAAATCCAAACAGCCTCTCTCAGTTCAGATTAGCAACCTTTATTAAGTGAAAGCGACAACACAAGGATTCTAGTCAATACTATTATCTTCAATTGAGACGTCTATATAGAAGCAATCCTAAGCAGCTAGAATCAACTTTTCTTTCTCATTTTTTTAATGTAAAGGAAATGACACTTCTCTCTTTTGCAAAAGAGGGACAGCTTATACCAGTAAATGGTGGTAGAAATGGTTACCAGCTTCCTTATTATTGTGTGAACAAGTTGAATATCTATAAGATTCTCAATCATTCAGGTCATGGTTATCCAAAGGGGCATTTCCCAAAAGGCAATTGGATTTTTTTTTCTTTGAAAACATTTTGCTTCTCACCCAAAAACCTTCTTTAGTTCTAATGGAAGGATTTAAATTCTTTGCAGTCATCTGGTTAGCTCTCTGAAAGTTGTTGAGGCCACTTGGTGGTTTATCTGTATCCTCAGAGTCACCTGAATTACAGTGTAAATAGCTGTGGAACCTTCTTGGGACTGCTACAAAGGACTGAGTTGTAAACAGGTCTTGCATCCCTTCCCCTCTGTTGAGAGAGGGCTGTTCAATTTTAACATAAATAGCCACTTTGATCCCTTTTTCAAACCAATGGACACCACCTATTTCCTGTTTACAATGCAATCTTTTCAGCAGACCCAGAAAGGTTTAACACTCATTTGCACTCTGATTCAGGTGAATCTGAGGATACATATGAAGCCCCAAGAGTGCTAACAACCAGTTAGAACTGAAGAAGCTCCTTGGATGAGAAGTGAAATGTTTTATTTTTTTAGCAATTTTTTTATTTTTTTACTCCTCATATATACATCAATACATATACCATAACATCTTAACAGGCATTAACCTATATTTATACATTATCATCAAACAAACAAATAATCTTACATATATCATTATCAATTTGCTCGTTTCCCCTATACCAGATCATATCACTCCCCTCTCGCCTCCTTTCCTTTCCTTTCCTCTCCTCTACTTTCTTTCTCCTTCTCTCCATTCTTCCTACTTCCCTCTTCTTCCTTCCTCTAACTTTCTCCTCCTCTTTCTCAACCTCTCCTCACCTCTTTTCTCCTTCCCGCCTCCTTCTCACCTCCCAACCTCCTATCTTTCTTCTCTCCTCTCCTCTCTTCTATTCCCTCTTCTTCCCTCTTATTTCCCCCCAGTATATCCATTGATATATATCTTATGGGTAACATCTGAGCAAATTCATCTCACAAATTTTCCATAATTCATAATATTAATAATAACCTTAATTCTCTTCTATGTTAATACCTCTATATATCTAATCATTCTAAGTATATTTTTATGCTAATATAACACTGCCTCCATACAACAAATAATTTTTGTCACCCAGGTCTCAAATCTTTAACGTATCTCTTTCCTTCCATTTCAATTTGTGTTGATTATTTTCTACCCATATTCATTTTCCATCCAATCATAAAATTTCCCCCAAATACTAGAATATTCTGAATCCTCCTTATCTCTAATTATCATTGTTAATCTATTCATCTCCGCACAATCCAGTATCTTCCTTAATTACCTCCCCTTCGGTAGGAGCTTTTGACGCTTTCCAATTCTGTGCAAATACAATTCTAGCTGCTGTAATTATATGTATAATTAAATATGTATTTTCTTTGCTATATTTCTCGGGGAAAAATACCCAACAGGAATATCTCCGGTCTCATCTCTATACGCTGTTGCAACATCTTTTCTATCCATATTTGAATTAATCTCCAATACGCTTTGGCATCAGCACATGTCCACCACATATGGTAAAAAGAACCTGAAGTGAAATGTTTTCAAAGAAAAAAAAATCCAATTGCCTTTTGGAAAAAGTATATTTGGGACATGTCTGGACAAGCAGTATATAACAAGGATCTGCCACCCTATGGTGAGTGAACCAGTTCAAGGTCTTTTGGGAATGATATGTTTTTGCAACAGCTACATGATTTAAATTGGGCTGCCAGTGAAGATACTGTATCTCAAAAGCTTCAATTGGCCAAAATGCAGCCATAGGTGTAGCGGTGACTTGAGTATGTTTGTCCTTTTTATTTGTATTAATGTTCACTGTTTAAAAACTATTCAACCTTGTGAAAAGTTAGAACAGGGGTCGGCAACCTTAAACACACAGAGAGCCATTTGGATCCGTTTCCCACATAAAAGAAAACACAGGGAGCCACAAAACTCTTCCTGTGCCTGACTATTTCCTGAGCGGCCACAAAACTAGCATATATAGTTGAATTAAAGATTTTGTTTTCTTCTGAAAATTTTATTTTCTTAGATTTATCCATGGTTGGCCTAACTGGGGTCGAATTGCTTAATAAATTGCACGTCAGTGGGTGTCGCACATTAGCAGTTGTGACGCATATTTTGAGCGACAGGGAGCCGCAGCAGAGGGATGAAAGAGCCACATGCGGCTCCAGAGCCGCAGGTTGCTGACCCCTGAGTTAGAACAATATAAATGAATAAGTAATTGCCCTCTCTCTTCCTCCATTTTACAACTAATCAACAAAGTAGCTGAATTTGACAGAAAATGGTCCAGTATCATCCTGGGTGTTCATGGCCTAAGAGAGATTTGTAATCTTGTATCTCTTTGGTACTAATTTAAAATTCTAATAAAGCTGATTCTTGCTTTGGGATCAAGGCAAGATATATCCAATCTGCTGGGCCCACTGTTGATATCAGAAGTAATATTTATATTATGGCTGTATGTTTTATCAGCCCAAGATACCAAGTGTAAATATTTTAGAATGTTAAGGCAGGATGCACAAGAATCCTAGAATTATTCTGATAAATATATAGAAAACGTGATAGTTACTTGAAAGAACATGTTGCTCCAAACAAAACAAGATGACTTAGAAAGAACAAATCTATTCACAATAATGGCGTCCTAATTCTGACAAAACACAAAACATTTTTCTTCAGCTTTTTGCCCTAGCAAAAGGAACAGGAGAAAATAAGACTATCTGTATCAGAATCCTGCTAAATTTATCACATCAATCCTGAAGCTATGTCATACGAATATACACATACACCCAGGGTTTGTTTTGGTTGTTGTTGTTGTTTTTGTAGGTTGAAACAAATTCATGTCAACCTTTCTTGAAGTTTATTAATGAAAATATCCTTTTCCATGAATTGTCCGAAGTGCTTAACTACTTCAATACTATTTTAGTTATGTTCCCAATTATTGCAGAAGATCCATAACTGAAATAACTTGATCACATTTTAAAGCTTTCTGGATTTGAACACATAGAATTATAGTCTAGATAAAATCATGGAAATAAATGACTTGGCAACCCTTGCATCCCCTAACCTTATGTTGTAAATATATTTTGTTATCAAATTCCTAAAAGGTTTGAGCTTTTGGACTGAGTTCACACAATCTGCCAAAGCATAAATAAAGACTACTAGGCAATCCGTTGATAGCTAGGATCATAGGTAACATTTGGGGGGAAGAGAGAAATACAATGGGTAAGGCAATACTTCGAAAGTAGATTCATCTGTGTTGGACACTTTTCTGGGTGTTAATTGGAGTGTGGGAAGTTTCTTTGGAAGACTTCCATCTCTCCTCCATTGCTCAAAATTTGCCTGCCTGAAATTGCCACATATCCTTTTGAGCTTTCCCAATATAACAGTAAAATGGATTTTTAAAATATGTGTTTAAAAATACAACGGCAACTTGAAGTGGGAACTTCTTCCCACTGTAGCAAACGCGGTTTAGGATTCTTCCACCCTTTCCTTGAGAGACGAGCACTCTGCACGTCCTCAGAGGCGCTCTTACGCAGAAGCTTGGGCGACGACCGCCCGACGACCCCCTTTTCAAACCTTTCCCCCTCCCATCCTCCAATTCCCACCCCCTTCTCCACCCCTTATCTGAGGCCGCGTGGGTTACCTGCGGGGGCGGGGCGGCCTCGCAGAGCAGGCAAGAGCGGATCCCCTTGCACCCGCAATCCTTGGGCTCTCCGAAGCTGGCCCCATCTCCTGCTGCTCCTCCTCCTCGCATTTTAGCAGCTTCCATCCTACCCGACCCCGGTAGCTTTTGCCGCCGTCGGCCCCCCTCCGTGCTTCCGGTTCCCTGAGCCCCGGCGGTGGCAGCAGAAGCAGCACCAGAAGGTTCTTGCGCCCGCCTGAGGTAAGGCTCAGGCCGAGAACGGCGAGAGATGGGCTGGCGCGGAGCCCGGGGGCGTGGGGACAAGGGCCGGCAGCCGATGGGGCGTTAAGCGAGCGCGCGCCCGGCGGGAAACATTGAGGCGAGCCGCCTCCCTCTTCGGACTTTTCTCCTCAAGGCCCTACCCTGCCGCCTTGACTGGAGGAGCGATGTTGTGGCGGGAAACTCGTCTTCCCAGCAGCGCTTTGCGCGGTTTATCTCTAAGAAAGGCATCCTCGCCTCCTGCCGGGGCGTGATGGGAATTGTGGTTTCGAGGCCGGTCGAGCATTTAAAGATGCCGCTGCTCCTGCCTTACCCTCCCCTCTCCAGTTTTCCTCATCGCCGCCACACGGCGCCTCTTTCTCTCCGGGCTCGGTTTTTATAAAATCTGTCCCTCCGTAGTGATGTGATGTGTAATTTTGCTTACATGTTGATAGATATCGGTCTATCTGAGGAGAGAGGGTGTTTTTTTTTATTGTTCAGTAGTGGGGTTAGGAAGACGAGGCGGCAACCAGACCCTCAAAGCCTGTTCATCTTCCTTTTGAAACAATAACCCCCTTTTGAAAAAAACACATGCAGTTTTTCCCTTTTCCATCTCACTTCAGACTGAGGTTTGCCTTAGAGAGAAGGCTGTGGATCGATTTTTCCTTTTCGGCATCTCCCTGCTGTTCCCCACTACAGGCATATCATTGTAGTTGAAAATTGCTCTTAAAAAAGAATTCTATTTCTCCAAGATTCTTAGGCATGTTTTATTTCTTCCCATACCTTTGAAATTGCCTATGCTCTGATTTAGTTTATTTCAGTAATAACACACACAAAGCACTTTGTATTGGGAACAGGTGAGTCAAAGATGCTCATCATTTGACACAAGTCAGCTGCTATAAATGGCTTGGAAATTAAAATACCCAATTATGATGATAATGCTTCCCAAAGCTGGAAAAGCTCTCTCAATTTAACCCAAATTCTATTCATTCCCTGTCTTTTCATGCTTTTCGGGTATGTCCAGAATTGCTATCCAGATTTGTAAGAATGTTAGAGCTGAAATTAATTTTTCTAAAGGTCCATAATATAGGGATAGTGCTATATAATATATGCATGTATAAATTTGTGTTTCAGCCATGAATTTCTGAAAATCTATATAAGGCAATGTAAAGGGGGTAAGCAAAATTAAAATCAAAGAGGTCATTAATGATCATTAAGATCATTAACATCAAATCCTTGTTCAGTTTAGGAATTTGAATTAAAATATCCCTGAACCATAGCCCTTCAGCCTCTTTCTGTAAACATTGAGTCAATGGAAGTCCACCATTTTTTATTTTTTATTTTGATAAATATTTTTACTATCAAACTCTCTTATATTAATTTTTTCCTAACTGGACATTTAAAGATTCTTACTCCATGTTTTTGCACTATGAAGTGATTTAAGTTCTGACCAACTGTTGATCAACCTTCTTAGTTCTGTTTCTTGATAATTGCTATCAGATCCCCTTTCAGTTGTTTTCTGTTGGAAATAAACATACAGTACAGATTTCCCTCAGATATAAAACTAAATTTTTAGTCTTTTGATTGTTCTTGTTGCGTTTCTATTTGTTTCTGTGAATCTTCTTAAAATATAGTATTTGCAACTGGACATTGTACATGAAGTAGAGTCTGAGGAAGGCAGAATATAATTTGCTTTGGCAACTGCTTCTGTTGATGCATTCTGAATTGCATTTCCCTTTGGAGCTGTATCATGTTGATTCATATATAGTTTACAATTAACATTCCCAAATCATTTTCATATGTTCTAGTATGAAGTCAAGAGATCATGTATGTGTGTATTTTATTTCTTTTTTGTAAGTGAATAACTTTGCATTCATCTTTATTTTCATTCTAGTTTGAGCCCACTTTTATAGCCTATTATTCATTTTGAATTATGCTTCTTCTGTAATATTAGTTCTCTCACTCAATTTTGTGTTAGTTATTGTAGATTCTTCTGATTCCTTAAATGATGGATATATATATATATATATATATATATATATATATATATAGCCTGCTGTGGAAAAGAGGTGTAATATTTTTTCAGGAACTTCTTTCCTCAGCCATAACTCTGAACAACTGCCAGCTAAAGAAAAACATTTGTTTCTCTGATAAAGATAATGAAATATTGGAAAATGTTAATAGAAAACTAAAGAAAGCATCTTAGAAGCTTTAGGAAGATTTTTACATATGTTAGCAAAAGTATGGCTTCTGAACTTGGAAGGAATTAGGACAGAGTTGGGATGATATCTGTTTATAGAGATTAGAAACAAATTAATGATCCTGAGCTCTGTTTGAGACAAGTATTTTTCTGCTTGGGTTATATTTCTTTGTGGCATGATTTCAGATTGAATTTCAGTCATAGGTATAGCTTCAGATGTTGATCTGGGTCCAGATTGCCTGTATATCACTAATTTTTTTGTACATTTTTTTATTTGTTTCTCCACAGTTTCCGTACATATATCAATACATATACCTTACAGTATGTCAATAATATACTTAATTATACATTTCATCCAATCAATCATAAATCAATATTCTATTTTGCACCTATTTTGTACAACTGCTCATCAGTCTGTTTTTCTTCATCTCTTAACACTCCCCTCCCTCTATCTCCATTCTACCTTCTTACTCCTTCTCTCCCCTCTCCTTTCCCTCCACTCCTTCTCCCTCCTTTCTACTTCCTCTTTTCTCCCTCTTTTCCTTTCCCTGAGTGATTCTTATCCTCATTCCTCTCATATTGAACAGACTGATAGCATATTCCATTCCCTTTTAAAATTCTCGGTGCCTCTTCTAAAATCATTATTTTTATATCATTTCTATACATGTAGTTCTTTATTTTGGGTATATGTTATTAATCTAATGTTGCCTCCTCAAAACCTAATTTTGTCTCTTGGGTCTACCACCATTTAATTTTCAATTTTATTTATTTATTTATTTATTTATTTATTTATTTATTTATTTATTTATTTATTTATTTATTTATTTATTCACACTTCTATGCTGCCCAACTCCCGAAGGACTTATCTCAAATCAACCGCTATAGCTTAACTTTTAAAAAAAACCCATTGTCTCTATGCCTCTTAATTTTAGGCCATATTGCTCCCTCTCCTCACTTGATATCTTTACACATCATTCATTTTTTAACTCTATCATTTCTAAATGCCCAATTATTGTCATTAAAATCTTTCATCCTTCCAAAAACATCATCTAAATCCTTTCTGTATCATCAAGTTTGTCAATTATACAAATTTTCTATCAAACAAATCTTCTATACGAGGGTAATAATTATGCAAATTATACATTTTTCCAACAATTGACCCACTTTCATTCTTGTTCTTTGTTTTTTCTCTGTCAGTACAAATATTTAATTCAATTAGTTCAAAATTTAATTTAACTCAAGCAATCATATGCCAATCTAATATAAAATTAGTAACCTGCAAAAAACTCTTTAACTATATAATTATATTGGTTATTTATGCAAACTTTATACACAATTAGTATTATCACAATTAAATATCAGATAATTCTAAAGATAAGGATAATTTCTATAACATTCCATCAATCAATCAACCATTTTCTTTTGCTCTTTCAACTTTTCCATTCTTATAAATGTTCCCCCTCCAACCCCTTTTTTTAGCTGCTTCTTTTTCTTTCTTTTACTTTTGTACCAAAAGCTGCTTTTTTCCCAAACTCCTTTTCTCACTTTTGAATATATTAATTGTGTAGGTCTATTTTCAATTCCTCTTAAACTCTTCTCCCTATTTCCCCCCTCATTTTTAAATTGTTTTCTCTGATACCAATATTTCCCTCTTACTCTTTTTTTGTCTCTATATATCCCAATATATCCATTATAGGTCCCAATATAGTCATCAGCCTGTCCTCCATTTTCTGTGTCTTTGTCGCTGTAGATCACAGTATAGTCATCAATCTGTTTTTTCTCCTCAATTCTCTTCTCCTCTTTGTTGTTATCTTCTTGTTTTCCATTCTCTTCATTTTCATCTTCTACTGTCATTATTTCTAAATGTTCATTATAATCCAATTTTTTTCCATTTCCTTTCCGCCTCCAATTTCCAGAAAACACCTTTTCAAATCTTCACACATATATTTAAAGAATCCAACCAACTCCTCATAGTCACATGCCTCCATATCGTCAGAAGCACAATTCAAAAATTCAAAAATTTAAGATCAATCTTCAGCTGTTAGCATTAGTTTGCTTCCACAGCCTTTTATAGTATGTTTTTAAATAATAAATGATGTTCTCAATTCTAGCTGTAATGAGGCATCTCTCTTAAACAAATAAATCTCTGTATTTTAAATCCACTAAGTACTTCAAAAAATATTTTCCAACTTTACACATTTTCCATTTAAATCCCAAATCCAAATAGTCTCTTCATGTGGAAATCTAATCCAATCACCAATCCAAAATGTACCTTCAGACATAATAACAAGTAATACACTGTTTTTCAGTTTCTTCCAGGCTCTGAGATAGCTCTTTCTAGTCAAGGTCAGTCTTAGCTGTCAACATAAACCTGTTCCCACAGTCAGTTGTAATATGTTTTCCAACCAGCAGATGGCATTGTTTATTCTCAATATCACAAGTCGCTCTTTCTTGCAAGATTTAATTTTCTATATTATAAATCCACTTAGCAGTTCCAAAATATTCTCTTCAATTCTTAATTTTCCAATCCCTTAAATTTCCAGCAAATCTCCTATAAAAAACATCCTCAAAATTTGGGCTTTTAATCCAATTCCTCCAACGTCTCTCTGATTTTTCAAGTTGCTAGATAGCCGCTTTCTCCATTTTAAAAACTCTTTTGTCCCCCTTAAGTTCTTAATTTTTTCTTTTTAATCTTCAAGTCGGCCAAACACTCACCAGCTTCTATTTTTCCCTCTCACTCCAGCTTCAATCTTGTTGCCTAGATGACTCACGATCTATCAGTCTGTTTGTGACCGCCGTAGCTAATGATGACAGCTGGTTGTCTTTCACAGCCGCCGGCCAAGAGGCTGGTGTCGGTTCCCTGGGGGGGTTTGCACACACCCCCAGTCCACCAACCGGTGCCTCTCTTTGTCACCGTCCCTCCAGGACGGTTCTGACCCGGTACCAACTTGTACCGGGTCTCCAGGTGGCTGGAATTCGGGGTTCCCCTGCGGAGCGCGGGGAACTCCGTGCCACTACGGCACTGGCCACGCCCCTTCCCCTCCTGTATATCACTATTATGATTTAAGTTTCTTTAACAAAATGTGGAAAACATTGATGTGTAAATAGAATATTCCATTCCCTACCATGTTGTACTTTTACTTACTTTAATTTTAAAAATGGATATTAATTGTAAAAATAACAGGTTGAAAATCAAAATTCAACATTGTTTCCTTCTGTTACAAATCATTTTCCAAAATTGTTGGCTTTATAGCATTGCCACCAAATATGAAAAAAACGATCCAATCTGATATTGCATTTCCAGCCATTTTTTAAAAAAGCATTATCTATTTTTGCACTCAACACTGTGTAATATACCACCAATAGAACATCTTATTTTTCAGCCATTTTTCTTTAGGTATAATATTGATGGTATATTATCTATTTTTCATTTATCCCCATGGTTGCATATTTTTGATCTTTTTGGATTATGCATTCATTGAACTACATAATCTTTGACTTGTTCATTTTCCAAATCATATCATCAGCAATTTATAAATAAGATCCAATATATTATCTAAATTTTGTGTAGTAAGCTTTTTAATTCAGGAAAATCTCTTAAGTATCCTACCTAGAGCTGCCTATATTCAATTTCAGATAAAAAAGTAAAAAAATCTTACATTCATTAACATTGGCATTCTAAATTGTAAATAACAATTGATATACCGTATTTTTCGGAGTATAAGACGCAATTTTTACCCCCCAAAAGAGGGTGAAAACTTGGGTGCTTCTTATACACCGAATGTAGCCCCACCCACCCAGACACCCCCACCCTTTGGCCTCTGTCTTCCAGCAATTTACCTGCTTGCAGGAAAGAGGGAAGAGCCTGTAAAGCCAAGCAAATCAGTAGCAGTTTCCCGACTACAGCTGATTAGGTTTGCCACTTGGGAAAATGAAAGTGAAACTAACTGCAAAGAGGCAAATAGCTGGGAGAGACACGCAGGTTTTTATTTTTGCTGAACTGGCTGCAAAGGGGTAAGTGAATAACTATAAATGTCTGTAGAATGTTCAAATAATTAGACTTATTTTTAAAGACTGCTTTATTATTGTTCTAGAGCCAGGGGTCTCCAACCTTGGCAACTTTAAGACTTGTGGACTTCAACTCCCAGAATTCAACAGCCAGCTTTGTTAGCTTTGCTGGCTGTGGAATTCTGGAAGTTGAAGTCCACAAGTCTTAAAGTTGCCAAGATTGGAGATCCCTGTAAATCTAGACAACTTAACAAAATAAAGAAGCTTTTTAAAATAAATGTTTGCACTGAAGAGGCCCAATGCTATTGTATCTTCTTTTAAATAATAGAGAATAATGTATACTTCCAGAAATTTTAATTAATTTTAACAGCTCTGTACAAGTATAGTATGAGATGTAACAGTGTCCTGTTTAGTATTAGAGTTTAGTTACCTTGGAGTAGATCTATTTAAATAATTGGGAAGAGTTAGTGTGACTACATTTAAGAAAACTTTCTGGCATAATGTACGTTTCTCCAATTCTTTGCTATTTCTATGGGTCAGGCACACATGCACAGAAATACACAGCAAACAGTGTATATCATCTGTGCTGTTTGCTGTTTGGCAAATTGCTTGGAGGCAGAGGTCTTTTTTCCTTGTTTTCCTCCCCCAAAACTAAGGGGCGTCTTATACTTCGGTGCGTCTTATACTCCGAAAAATACGGTACCTCTTTTTATCAACAATAGTCTAAATTATCTAAACATTAGTGTTAATAATTTTCAATCAATATTGTACAAATGTCACTGTATTGAAACAATATAATATATTAAGATTTACAAGAACATAAAAAAAAGATAGGAAAAACTAGCCGAGGGCTAACTGTTGCTTTCAGATACCTTCATATACATAAATGTATATGTGTGTGTGTATATATATTCCTCCATTTACTACCATTCATTCAGCGACCATTTTAAATTGCAATGGTGCTGAACAAAGAGACTTCTTATCTGTGCCAAAATTACAGCTGTTGCAGCACCTCCAGTGGTCATGGGTGCTTGGTAGTCTACCTGTATTTATGACTGCAGCTACCCACACCACACCATCTATCTCTTCCCCCATCTCAGCCACCCACTTGGCCCACCTGTGATTGCGAAGCTGCTATAGTCAGAAGGCTCCAGCCTGCTCCCTATCCTGCCAGATCCTGGAGGCCTCAGCCCCTGCCCTGACAAAGCCCAAGTGGTCTTGGGCCACTCCCTGCCTCACTAGCACAAAGCACCCCACTTCAGCATTTTTCTCTTCTACTGCCAGGCACGCTCAGCCTATGCGGGGTACAGTTTTCTTACCAAAGCTACCTTGCACCATTCTTCAAGCATGACCTGGAGAAGGAGACTTCCAAAGCATCATAAAAACGGAGTCCACTTGGAGTACAGAAAAAGAAAAGAAAAAAAATAATAGTAAAGAAAACGTGTTCTCCTTTAATTGTAATCTTTAGTTCCTTATGGTTTCCTCTAATGTCCAACCTTCAAAGTTCCATCCTGTAATGTTTTTAAGAGATTCAAAACAAAAACAAGAAGAATTTTTATAATTTCAAATCCTATTTCAAATCCACCTTTCTACTTTCCAAAATCAATGTTCTAATCATCTGTTTACTGATTATTAAAAAAAATAATAACTTAGGTCCTCAAATTTGTATTTAAAGCTTCTTTCACTAAGAATTGAAGAAAATCCACACAGTGCTGTAAAACGCCTTATCCTAAGGTTCCTGATAACTGAAAAGCACTTAACAAGCCATTTCTGAAGGAGATTAGAAAAGAAAGTATGGGAATCAATATCCTTTTGAAAGTTGTCAACTGCAATATGAGAAAAAAATCGACTTATCTTGTCTCCCAGAACTCTAAACCTACTGGAGACCGCTAGCTTGCAGTCTCCTCACAGGAGTATTATATTTTTCAGATTTGAAAAATACAATGGAAAGCATTTCAAAATGGAAAAAGTTGAAACTGACCAGTTAGGAAGAATCGCAGCAGTAAAACTGAACGTTTGCAAGGCCCAACTTTTTGATCCAAATAATCCCTAAAAAGAATGGAGGAAAAGACTCTAAAGGGGCGTTGGTCTTCCATGATAGCCTCTTCTCGTGGGGTGGAGCTAGCATTCAGAGTTGGTTGTCCTCGTCCAATCAGAGTGAGGACTGAGTCTGTCAATCATTTGTGAAGCTCCGTCCGCCATTTTGGCGCCAGCTTAGACAAAGCCGAAGAAAACAGACCCAATGTTGCGAAAACACAAAACAATGTCATTGTGGAGAAGAGAGTCCCGAAGCCCATCTGACTGCCGCCAAGATCTGGATCTAACCTATAGGAGTGGGACCGGAAATATAAAAATGGGTGGGGCTGAATGCTAGCTCCACCCCACAAGAAGAGGCGTATCAGGTAAGACCAACTCCCCTTCTCCATGGTGGGTAGAGCTAGCATTCAGAGTGGGACATATCAAAGCGAGAAGTCCCATGGGTGGGGAAGAAAACCCGCCCTCCCCCTAGGTAGGAACCTCATGAACCCACTGTAAAACTCTACGGCCAAACGCCGCCTTCGCAGACGTGAAGAAATCAATTTTGTAGTGCCAAATAAACTGCATCGGCGACGCCCAGGTAGCCACCCGGCACACGTCCTCCAAGGATGCTTGAGTAGCCAAGCTGTGGATGTAGCTGTGCTTCGCGTGGAGTGCGCCGTGATGCGCTCAGAACATTGTTGGCTGGAAAGATCATAGGCCTTCACAATCGCAGCACGTATCCACCTGCCGATGGTCGTAGACGACACCTTGAGCCCCAGGGAGCGAAGCAAAAAGCCGACAAAAAGGGCCTCTGACTTCCGGAATGCAGACGTCCTGTCGATATAGACCCGGAGGGCTCTTCGAACGTCCAGAGTGTGCCATTTGTTAAGGAGTTATTGTGCTGTTGAGCACGTGCACAGCGAAATGCGATTGTTGTAGTTTGATATGAATGCTATTCAGTCAATAAACAGATACGTTTAGTATTTACAAATAGTTTACTTAAAGTAGTAGCAAAGTTCAATAGGAAGTCCAAGTCATACACAGTAAGTCAGTCAATGGGTTCTAACACCATTGTCGTTCGCATGGATGGCGTGGATGAGGGCAAAAGTTAGGGAGAATTAGTTCTTGAGAACGATGAAACAAGGAATTAATCTTTGGCACAAACATGGGGTCCAGTCGACGAACGACCCTGTCCGGATGAAAAATGCATAAATCCTGACGGATGGAAAGAGCGGAGAGCTCGGAAATCCGGCGTGCCGAGGTAATTGCCAATAAAAAGGCCACTTTGTAGGATAGCAGTCTGAGGCCGGCAGACCGCAGTGGCTCATAAGGCGGTCCCGTCAGAGACTGAAGGACTAGAGGGAGGTCCCAGGTTGGATACCTGTGGACCACCGGAGAGCGGAGATTGGAAGCCCCCTTCAGGAAACGGTGGACCGTGGGAAATTGGGCAAGTGACTCGAAGTGATTGTAGGACAAAACCGATGACAACGCCGCTACTTGCCGTCGGAGGGTGTTGGGAGACAGACCCATTGCTAGACCCCATTGGAGAGACTTTAGAATTTTGGGGATCGGCACCTGCAGAGGCGAACAGCCTTCCAACACACCAGTCACAAAACGATCTCCACATCACCGAATAGATGCTATCTGTGGAAGGTCTCCTGGAAGCCTTGATGGTGGCAATGACGTCAGCATCATAATCTAGGTGTCGGAGGGAACCCCGCTCAACCGCCAGGCAATTAACTGTAACCAGCGAGGGTCCGGGTGAATGTTGCCCCCTGGCTGAGGAGTTCTGGCATCATCGGGAGCCTTCATGGAGGGGCGATCGACAGGGCTTTCAGGTCTGCAAACCAGGCCCGCTGCAGCCAGTGTGGAGCCAACAAAATCACCTCTGCTCTGTCGTCCAACACTTCCTGAATTAGTCTGGGCAGGGGGAGGAAAGCATACAAGAGGCCCTGAGGCCAGGGCCCTTGGAGGGCGGTGACCCTCTCTGCCCCCAGGGATGGGAAGCGAGAGTAAAATTGTGGGAGCTGGGCGTTCTCCGGGGTAGCGAACAAGTCAATGAGCGGACGGCAAACCGACTCATCAGATCGTGAAAAATGGCCGGATGCAGACGCCACTCCGCCTGATCCACCACTGTGCGGCTGAGCCAATCCGCTTGTGTGTTGGAATCCCTGGAGATGTGCTCCGCCATGAGAGACAGAAGACACCACTCCACCCAGAGGCCCAGTTTCAGTGCTTCCCTCATCAAAGCCTGCGATCGGGTCCCCCCTTGTCTGTTCACATGGGCTTTGGCCGCCACATTGTCCGTAAGGACAAGCACGTGTTTGCCCGAGACCAGGTGCTGGAAGTGTTTGAGGGCAAGGAACACTGCCCGCAGTTCTAGCCATTTGATGGGACAGTTGGCCTCCGCCTTGGACCACCGGCCCTGGGCTATGAACCCCTCTGCATGGGCTCCCCAGCCAGAGAGGCTGGCGTCTGTCGTGACCATGGTTCTGGATGGTTGACAGAAAAAACACCCCCAGGAGATCGCTGGGGACTGCCACCAGGAAAGGGAACGCCTGACTTGTGGAGGGACCAGCACATTGGATGTCGACGACCCTCTGCCAGTCTTCTGAAAAGGCAAAGGGAACCACTGAAGCTCCCTAGAGTGGACCAGCACCTTGGATGTCGACGACCCTCTGCCAGTCTTCTGAAAAGGCAAAAGGAACCACTGAAGCTCCCTAGAGTGTAGGCGCGCCCAAGGCGTGATATCAATACAAGAAATCACCTTCCCCAGGAGCATGGACAAGAGGGCCAAAGAGACCCTCGGCTCCTGTTGGACCTGAGCTACTATCTGTCCTGCCGCTCCTGAGAAAGATAGACCCTCCACTCTAGGGTGTCAATGACTGCCTCCAAATGAAGCAGAGAGGTGGAGGGGGAAAGGTAACTCTTGTCTAGGTTAACTGAGAACCCGTGCTGTCGGAGAGTTATAATCATTACCTGGTGATGACGCACCGCAAGGTGCCGAGATGTAGCCTGCACTAAAATATCATCCAGGTAACATTGGACACGTACGGGTATGGACCTAAGATGAGCCTCTATGGCTGCCAGCACTTTGGTGAATACCCTAGGTGCAGAAGACAGACCAAAGGGTAAGGCCCTATATTGGAAGTGTCTACCTGCGTAACAGAAACGGAGGTACTGTCTTGACTATGGTTAATAGGTATTTGCAGGTAGGCCTCAGTCAAGTCCAGAGAAGCCAAGAAGTCACCCCGCCTAACACACCCAAGGATAGACCGGAGGGAGTGCATCTTGAACCTGCGGTATTTGATATACAGCTTAAGACGCTTAAGGTCCAAGATAGGCCTCCAGCCCCCTGAGGATTTTGGAACCAAGAATAAGATGGAATAAAATCCGGTTCCCCGTTGATTCAGAGGCACCTGCTGAATAGCTCTGATATCAAGCAGATGCTGGACCGCCTCATCCATGAGAACCCTCTTAGCAGGCACCCTGGAAACGGGACACTGAATAAATGACCTCGGGGGGGGGGGGCGAGGTGAACTCCAAGGTAAGGCCAAAATGAAAAGTCTCCCTAACCCAGGAATTCCGGGTCATCTGGTCCCACATTTATTTATTTATTTATTCGGCTTTCTTATATGCCGCCCAACTCCCAAAGGACTCAGGGCGGCATACAGCATAGGCGTAAAGGGATGTTTGCGTACAAACACATGTTGGCGTAAAGGGATAAGCGACCCCCGATGGGCAGATCAGAGGGGAGCCTATCGGGAATGACGGAGGGGTCAGGAACCTCCACCCTGGAAAGGACGTTTAAAGGGCTTCTCCCTAACGGATCTATCCTGGTGGAATTGCCTAGATCCGTACTGACCTTGGGCCCGGGAAAGCTGGAACCCTGGTCAGAAGGCCGAAAGGGCCGCCGGGCATAGGGAAATTGGCGAAAGCCACCCTTCCTTGAAAAAGAGGGGAGGACCTTCCTACGATCCCGAGACTCGATGAGGATCGGGTCCAGGGACTCCCCAAACAGCTGCTGACCCTGGAGGGGTGCTAACGCAAGACACCACTTGTGTCGTGTATCTGCAGGCCATTGTCACAACCAATACATCCGGCGGGCAACCACCAAGCCGGCGATAGCCTTAGAAGCAAATCGAGAAGCTCGCAGAGTAGCATCTGCCGAGAACTGGGTAGCTGCAATGACCTTGTTGAGGTCCTGCTGGGCCCTCAGGTCCGAAGCAGTCACATGTTCCTAAATTTGCCGCAGCCAAATGAGAGATGTGCGGGCGAAGAATGAAGCTGAGGACAAAGCCCGGACCGCCCAGGCGGCCGCCTGGTGAGCCTTCAGAAGGGCTTGTTCCATGCGCCACTCCTCTGGCTTCAAGAGCTCTTCAGCTTCCCCGGGCATTGTGTTAGGGGAGTGTAGGGCTACTACCGGCCCGTCGACAGATGGAATACTCAAAAGAGAAGCCAGCTCAGAGGCAATGTTAAAATATTTACGATCCATAGGCCCCGAAGCCGGAGCCAACCACTGACGCTGAACGTTATCCAGGAACAATTGGGGCGCTGGAATGACATTAAGTTCAGGCATATGTTCTACAAATAAGGGATCCTGCATAAAGGATAAAACCCCCGTAGAAGTAGGAGTCGGGTTCGTGAGCCCAGCTACATTGCGAGCCTTGAAAAGCAATGACTTAAATAAGGCCGTGGGGAAGAGACCTGAAGAGGCCGGCTGTTCTGACAACAGGCCCTCGTCCTCAGATAATGCAAGGTCCTCGTATTCCCCTTCCTCCAGAAAAAGAGCCTGGCTGCCATCACTAGAAACGTCGGAATATCGATCCGGACTGTGCAATCTGGTAAGCTACTGCCCTGTCAGTGGCCGGCAAAGACCGGGAAGAGCAATCAGGGAAGGTCGGCGGAGGTCTGGCCAAGTGTTGAAAGAAAGCAAGATCCTGCTGCACCGCAGACACTATAATCATTTGAAGATTGGCCGGGTCAATCTGAGATGAAGGTGCAGAAACCATAGCAGCACCAGAGGTCTGTGCACTGGTAGAGGGTGCAGCCACTAAGGATGGCTCACAGGGTGCCAAGGGAGCAGGGTTAACAAACCCAGCCGACTCCCAAATATTAGGGTCTGACAGCCAACCCTGGATTATCAAGGGCCAACTCATCCCCTTGGTCCCCTGCTGATGCGTTGGCAGACCCAAGCGGAGATGGGAGGGAGGAGGCACGCCAGTCAGCCTGGGAGCAAAGCTTCTGGAGGGTACAGTCCCTCCGCTGTTCATCCCTCTACACCACCCGAGAAGATCAGGATTGCCCACGGTGGCCCTTGGAATGAGAGGGAGAAGGCTGATGATCTTGGATGGAGTCATCCCGGGCAGACTTCCTCTGCCTTTTGACTGAGGGCTTATCGGCCGAAGTGGAAGGAATGGCATCCGCCATCTTAGATTTGGATCCCTCGAAGAAATTAAAATGGCCGCCCCGTTCAAATTGCCTCAGCGATTGGTGGGAAAAACTCCATTGGTGCCGACCTAGAGCAAGCTCTGTTGCGGTCAAGGCAGTGATTTACAGGCTGCGGCGATAGCGCTAAACAGAAGAAAAAAGGGGCGAGCCAATAGCGAGCAAGCTCGAGTTCCAATTGAGGCTCTCCTTGCAACCAAAGAAGGAGGGTGGGGAATGAAGCTTCCCACCCGGCAGCCCCGGAAAGCGGTAAAGCCAAATCGGGCGCTTAGAAGCCCTGCCGAAGGAGCGCAGGGCTCTTACCAGCAATGGCAGCCAAAGGAAAGACAAACGCCCCCTGCCAAATGTTCCGATGTAGAGGGTGGCAAAGGGCTCCGGTAGGCAGTGCTGCGAAACCGCTATCCCAGCTGTAGCCTCCAACAGACAATAAAACTGGCTCTTGTGGCACATCAAGCGCAAGTGCTGGAGCGATCAATGGCACACGAGCTAGACAACCGCTGCCTCAGCGAGGGTCGAAGCCCTAAAGCCAACTGTCTCCTCCTGCTGAGATGGTAATTGGAAGCAGGGGAGGCACGCACTCACAGTCGATGTCAAAACTGGAGGTGAAAAAACCAAGTCCAAGTAGGTAAAGCTAGCAAGTCAGATGGGAAAATTGAAGCCACGTCTGTCCTCTCTGAGGACTAAGTCTAAGCTGGGGCCAAGATGGCAGACGGAGCTTCACAAATGATTGACAGACTCAGTCTTCACTCTGATTGGACGAGGACAACCCACTCTGAATGCTAGCTCCACCCACCATGGAGAATGATTGATTTTATATGGTCTAATAAAAGACCCAAAATATGGTTTAAGATTTTAGAAGACTCAAAGGAACAGGGTGGACTAACAATATCCAAATGTAAGTTATGTAGCTAAACTACAGTACTTGATTAACTTGGGTAACAGATTGGATTATAAAAATTTATTGTTGGATTGCTTCTATGGAAGAAGGAAGACTTCCAGATATGTTGTACAAATCTTCAGCCTGAGGTATGCAGAAAAATGCAATGTATAATAGACCATTCAATAATAAGTATTGTTTTGAAAGTATGGAATAAGCATAGAAAAGGACTTACACATTCCTCACTTGATGATGGCTTCTGGAACTTCTATAGCTAAGTGGTGTGATCCAGTAGTGGGTTCCTACCGGTGCGCTCTCCGCCTTTCTTCGCCGCCGAGCCGAAGACACTGGCGGCGTTTGCGGCGCGGGGCTTCCCCCGCCCGCTTTCCCGGGACGCCGGGATGCCGCCATTTGCGTTCTTCTGCACTCTGCGCAAGCGCTGCTTGCGCAAAGTGCAGAAGAACGCAAATGGCGGCATCCCGGCGTCCCGGGAAAGCAGGCGGGGGAAGCCCCGCGCCGCAAACGCCGCCAGCGTCTTCGGCTCGGCGGCGAAGAAAGGCGGAGAGCGCACCGGTAGGAACCCACTACTGGTGTGATCATGTGAAATTGTGCTTCTTGCCTGTGTCACTTAGCAATGGAAATTCCAGTCCCAATTACCTTCCTTAAGACTACCTGTAAATTAAAACTCTCTTCCAAGAGAACATTGTTAAATCTCATTAATTAGCTATATTAATAGATTGATCAGAATTTCTTAGAAAGTCTTATTTGATATTGTAGAAAATCCATCAGGTTCTACAGATTTCTTCAATTTCAGTGTTTATATATATACACAGTATATTATTTCCTTTTCAGTATTGTCACTGGTTTGTAAAGAGCTTCATTTTTTATTCTTTGAATTTATAAATTGCCTTGTGTTTTCATACTGTTCTAATGTTAATATTTACTACATAATCTGGAATAATGTTTAAGAAAATGATTTATTTTTTGTTGTTGAAACATATCTGTTGCCATCCCAATTAAT
The DNA here is from genome assembly GCA_023053685.1 of Diadophis punctatus similis. NCBI lineage: Eukaryota > Metazoa > Chordata > Lepidosauria > Squamata > Dipsadidae > Diadophis > Diadophis punctatus. The sequence goes on along the minus strand of JALIGW010000001.1, from coordinate 17,451,586 downwards.
CATAAGAATTTTGTCTTGTTCCTTTCATAATTGATACCCAGCAGTTTATCTAGTTTATTACCTTTTTCAAAATATTTTTGTTTGGCAAAGCTCAGCTTCTTATAAATGTCATTTACTTTTATTAATATGTGTATAGATAGCTTTAAACTTTTGTTCTAAAACAAATCTTAGTTCTAGCTTCAGTTCAATGATCAAGTTGTTGGTTTGGTTTGTATAGTTTTGTATTTGATGCTATTAAAATAGTTTCCTCATAAATGCTTTATTTGAATTCCATACTGTAAATAACCATCAGAAGTTGAATTAGTTTAGACGTTCTTTAATCTGTATTGATCCTTCAGTTTAATATTCTCTTTTAGCAATAATAATAAACACCACTCGAAGAATCCTCTGTGTAAGCTTACAGTTATTGGATTATGATCAGCATAGGTAAGAGATCCAATTTCCATATCTATATATTTGGTTGGGAATGAATTAGAACATGTCACTCTTTGAACAACTTCTAGGAATAGAATAATAATATGTATATTTCTTTACTGAAGGGTACTTGTGACTTTCTGCATCTGAGAGGGACAATAATGATATGTAATCTATAACAATTTTGGACATTTGCCAGATATCTTTTTTTGTAATCCAGAATTGTCTAAGGTCAAAGAGAATGAATATTCCAAAAACTAGAACATCTTTTTCTGCAATTTCAAGAAGTGGTTGATTTTTTTTCATAAAATTTTGTTTGTTATCATTTGGACCATAAATTGAGACGATTGATGTTTTCCCTTGTTCAGTCATTAATTGCTTCTAGCTCAACATGCAGGACCTGGAATAAAATGACAGAGACCGAAAGGACCAATTCTGGGAGGTTCTTATTGATAAATTATAAATTAGCAATAACCCTTAGAGTTATATACCACTTCGCAGTGCTTTACAGCCCTCTCTAAGCAGTTTACAGAGTCAGCATATTTTCCCCAACAATCTGGGTACTCATTTTACCAATCTCAAAAGGATGGAAGGCTGAGTCAACCTTGAGCCAGTGAGAATCGAACTGCAGGCAGTCGGTAGTCAGCAGAAGTAGCCTGCAGTACTGTATTCTAACCACTGCGCCACCACGGCTCAGTGTATCCTTTCAGATTGTAAATACAATTCTTTACAGTATCTATGGGTATTTGGAGTACAGGTTTCATGCTATGCCATACTGCATCTCGAGTGAATCAGGACCCATCAATACTATCCAAGGATCTGGCACAATAACATTTTTCCTAGAAGTGCCCATAAAGGGGTGGGGTGGGGTAGGATCTCCTTATTGGTTACCTGAGGAAAAGTCTTGTTGAAAACAAAAAGTTCACTACTTGTTTCATGGAGATGGAAGCCATTTTGTAAATCAGTGCTCCAGCAAATAACAACATCGTGTTATTTCAAAATTCATAACAGCCCAGATTTAGTAGTTTTGGTCATCCTTCAGGTTCATGGACATCTGTGAGAGATGACCATGATAGATACAGGAATAACTATTAACTTCATGAACCTGTCCTTGTTGAGGTTACAACATCTGTATTCTTTTGATGCATAGTCCACAAAACTGTCAATTAATGGGAGGCATGATGGTGTGAGGTTAAAACAAACTTTATAGAGAATCAACATGTGAAATTGGAGAGGAGCAAGCAATTTGCCTGAACATTTAAAAATACAAATAATAATAGCATAAGAGAAAGCAACAAACTTAAGAATAAAAGCAAGCTGTAAAAGTTATCTTCACAATCTAATTCTAAAAGCAACAAACTTAAAACTGCTATTGTACAAAGGCAACAAACGAGTTACATGTGTTATCATCACCTAACGAATATGTAGAGTCTGTCTAGTGTGGTTGTTAAATTTTTTATTTTGTTTTACATATACCGTGTTTCCCCGAAACTAGGACATGTCCCTAAAATAAGGCCAAGCCCTCTCCCGAAAATAAACCTTTATATACGCCCTCCCCCGAAAATAAACCCTTAGTGAAGGGGTGATGTGGCCAGCACAGGAGGCAGCCCTTCCCTTCCCCGGTCACCTCATGGAGGTTCAGTCCCTTAATTGCTGCCCGCTGATCAGCTGAGCCAGCAAGGGCTGTGCAACTCAGCCCAGATCTCCAGAGCACTAACTTCTAATCATGCCACCATTCTAAGAAAAAAGGGAAAGAAAGAGAAGAGAAAAGCAAATCAGAACAACAACAAAAAAGAAAACTCCTTTCTTTTCTATCCATAATCTTTTGTCCACTTCAGACTTTGGTTGCTCTGCTTTTTTATTTATTTTTTGACTTGCCTCCCATATTCCTCTCTTGGATCTTTATCTCTGTCTGCGTCTACTTCTTGGCTATTCAATGTTTCTCCCATCAGTACCCTCTTCCACTGCCTACCTTCCAAAATATCTGCCCAAACCCTTATCTCCCTTTCGAAGGTATCTTCCTGTATCTCCAATTCTCTTTTCAACTCTCTTAAGATATTTCCCCCCTGATTTAATTCATCAATCACTGTTATTTTTATTATTATCTCCTCCTTATCTTCTTTTGTTCGCTGGTTCTTCGGTTCAATCTTTTCCTCAATTTCTTCTTTTAGCTCCTCCCTTTTCTGAACATCTTGATCCTTACTCATCCCTCGTATTGTATTTTCCATAATCTCCTTAAATCCTTTCTCCATGATATCCTTTGTGCTTTCGAAAATAAACGCCATCTCCTTGAAAGTTCCACTCATTTCTTCCTTGTTAAGCATCTTATTTTGTTTTAAAAAATCCAACTTTTGTCCAGTAGTCCAAGAACCATTTATTCAGACCTAAAGTTGCCCTTCAAGAAGTACATTAATCACAGTTCTTTATATCCCATTGGTCCATGATGGCAAAGCTATGACATGCGTGCCAGAGGTGGCACACAGAGACCTCTCTGCTGGCACACGCGCCGTTGCCCCAGGTCAGATCTCCGTGGCGTTTCTTTCCTGAACTTTTGTTTCCCAGCAAATGACGAAACAGAAGCTCACAAAAGAAAAAGATCCTACCTCTTGCTGCGTTGCCAGTGTTGGGATGCCCCGCCTCCCACTGGTCTTCGGGTCTCTTCTGCGCATGTGTGCATGTCTGTGCATGTGTGCGTTCACATGCACCTTTTAGTTTGGGCATGCGCGCGCGCAATTTGGGCCCTCGGTGTCTAAAAGGTTCGCCATTACTGCCATAGGTATTCAATCAGTTCCGTTTAAATAGTCCCAGGAGTTATCAGGTGCCTCTTTACATTCCCTTTACAGATTCAATCTTCTAAATAACATTCAGGAGTCACTTTAATTAAATAACTTCCTTGTTCTCATATTTGAGTCTCCAGTAATCATGGGGTAGTTAGATATAACCCATTAAATATTTTCACAATCCTTCATGTATTCCCAGACTTGTATATTTTCCTTTCGTCAGCAGGTGGCTCGCTCAGCTTAAATTTCAGTGTTGCCACTAATCAATCTTATTTTAATCTTTCAATCGTAATTTTAATAATAGTTCAATTGTAAAAGCAGAATAATTTTTAAGCCAATAATTCGAGTATTTTAAAATGCCTTCCCATTACCACATCTTTACAGTTTTAAGAGTCCAATTTTCTGTATTTTAAAAAATGTATTGTTTTTCTCTCTTTAAGTGTTTTCCTTCCGGTCTGGTATTTTTCTCAGTATGCTTAATCGCTGCTTTAACAAATAGTTCTGAGCAAATAGTTCTATATTAGTCCTTAAGGTTAGGTTTTAAATGAAAATGAATCCTCTCCCCCAGTTCCAGTTACTGTTCACCTACTTCGCTCCAGCACCAGTCTTAATTGTTCCTTGGTTGTCCCAGCTTCGTGGCAGCCATCTTTAGCCTGCCTCATCTCCTCGCCGCGGCTGAGAGGGAAAAAGAATCCCGGGTCAGACAGGAGAGCTGCGACTCTCCGCGACCCCTCTTTGCTTCACCGCTCCTACAGGGTGGCTTTGGCTCCTTTCAAAGCCCACCAATGGGGACAACTTGACATGGGAGCGCGGAGACCCGCTCCTCATGTCCAATCTCGCAGCGACGTCAACTGGTAGAATAGAGTAATCTAGTCTGTCTAGTGTGGTTAAGGCATCAGTGGAGAAACCAGGAAACCATGAGTTCTAGGCCCACTTGAAGTACAAAGTCAGCTGGGTGAACTTGGGTCAGTCAGGAAGGAGGCAATAGCAACCAGTTTTTGAAATCTTGCCAAGGAAACTTCAGGGACTTATCCAGGCAGTAGCCAGGAGTCAACAGTGACTTGAAGGCACACACCCCCAACGGTCCAATAGCAGAGACTATATGTAGCTCATGGTTGAACTGTGGAGCTCTTGTTGATATAGAGATACAAAAATGTGCTGATATATTGGTATAAAGAAGAATTAACAAACTTAATGGAGGGGGAGTACTTAAAACCATTAAAAAGGAGAATTCTAGTTTTGCTATGGTAAATTCTTCCCAAAAGCATTCATAAAATAGAAGATAATAACCCCTGGGCTTATGCATAGTTTTTATCTGGTGTTCTGACATTGTCCAATAACAGTCTCAGTGGTAATTTCAACTTATCGCATTTTTCGGAGTATAAGACGCACCGCAGTATAAGACGCACCTTAGTTTTGGGGGAGGAAAACAAGGAAAAAAGGCCTCTGCCTCCCAGCAATTTGCCAAACAGCAAACAGTACAGATGATATACACTGTTTGCTGTGTACTTCTGTGCATGTGTGCCTGACCCATAGAAATGGCAATGAATTGGAGAAATGTACATTATGGCAGTATATTAATCCCAGAAAGTTTTCTTAAATGTAATCACACTAACTCCTCCTAATTATTTAAATAGATCTACTCCAACCATGACTAAGTCAGGGTTTCTCAGCCTCCTTATTTTAATACTAATACTTAATACTAATACTTAATACTAAAACAGGACATTTCAGATTGTACTTCTACAGATCTTTAAAATTGATGTGGCTTTCTGGAAATATTCTCTGCTATTTAAAAGAAGATACAATAGCACTGGGCCTCTTCAAAGCAAGCATTTATTTTAAAAAGCTTCATTTTGTTAAGTTGTCTAGAACAATAATAAAGCAGTCTTTAAAAAATAAGTCTAATAATTTGAACACTCTACAAACATTTAACAAAATAATATATTAACAGAATCTGCCTCTACCTAGGATAGAACTCACAACCTCCTGATTGTGAGGCAAAAGCTCTACCTCTAAGCCACAGCAGCTATAACATGTCTCCTTGCAATTTCAGCAGTCTAACATTGCCAGCAGTTTATCTCCCAGCAATTTGTCTCATTACAGCCACCATAGTTAGTTTCATTTTACCATGTGGCTTGCAAGCCTCAGTCAGCTGTAGGTCGGGAGGCAAATAATCTCTTCTTGTGCTAATCAGGCTTTGCCCTGTTTGCTGCAAAGAGGTAAATTGCTGGCAGGCAGAGGCCAAAGGGTGGGGGTGGCTGGGTGGGGCTACATTCGGTGTATAAGACGCACCCAAGTTTTCACCCTCTTTTTGAGGGTAAAAAGGTGTGTCTTATACTCCGAAAAATACGGTACATTCAACCAGTAATTGCATATAACAAAATTTATGAATTTAAAATTATTGTGGAGAAGAGCACTGTAAGATTACAAGCAAAAACAAATACAGTACTTTAGGGCGTGGGGGATTTACGGTAACATTAAAGGATTCTGAGACAAGGAAAACAGCAGTAATATTAACTGAGAAATATTATTCTCTGCATCTTTCCCAAATAAGAAAGCTTACATCACAAACCTTTTGAATAAGTGTATAATTTGTGTGTGGTGTAGCTAAATAGTGTGATGTTACAGGTTGCTCAGAGTAAGGGCAGATGGTACAACAGATGATTAATAGTTTATTCTCTCACTCAACTTCTGCAGTGCCAAGTCCATTCCAGTGACTTGAAAGAAATTTAATGGCTGACCAGCTGCAATGGATTTAACAGAATTTATTATTTTTACATATTTTGTTAGAACTATGAACTTCTAATAGTCATCAAAACCATATAACAGGACTTTTCTTTTTCCAGATTGGAGATACACACTATTAATCATATAATCATGCACCAAAGAGGCAGATGCCTGACAAAAAAGTAGCAGCTGTATCAGTATAAACAGGAGTGCAGCTGCACCAGTCTACAGCAGAATTCAAACTGATAGCAGATTCTTTCTAAAATTCATATTTGAGTTAGTGTGAATATCAAAAAGACATCAGTATGTACATTAACTATGGAAAGGTGTGTGATTGCCCTTATCATTAAGTAGAGAGAGCTACAGAGTCATTTGAGTCCTGGGCTAACCAATTCCATTTATATAAAAAAAGTGTTCAGAATTAAATTTCCCAAGGTTGGGTCTGCTAATAAAGCTTATTTCAGGACAACAACTGTAGATTAAACTGCTTCAGTCCACAGGAAGGTTCTTTCATGAACAGTTAAAATCATACAACAGTTTGGCAGGTTGACATAAGTGAGAATCCATAATGTACAGTAACCATACATATCAAGAAAAGAGCAAACCTGTGAGATGATTGGATGAAGAATCTGCAATAGCACCTGGTGCAAGATGGAGAAATGCAACATTGGCCAGAGAAAATGTCATGGCCAAGATACTTTATTTTCTCTAAACAAAATTGCAATGTAGATTTAAATTTAGAAGATTTTGCAGCAAGAAGATACAAAAAGTCCTATTTGCACACTTCTTGTGAAGGTGAAGCAAGGAGATGTACTGAATAAGAACTGAACCGCTAGGAAAAGTAAAATTCTGACTAGCTCTTTTAAGAACTTGAGAGAAAAAGAGATTCTTGTGGCAAATATATTGAAAGTCTTTGTAAGTAGTCCTCATTTAGCAACTGGCTTGTTTTAGCAATCTTTCATAAGTTATGATGGTGATGAAAAAGTAACTTTACAACCAATCCTCACATTTACAACCTTTGCAGGTCTGTAAAGCAAGAGACAGCTGAAGCAAGATCATAAGCATACTTGCATTTTCACTTAGTCACCACTTTGCTTAATGATTGAGTTGTCATCCCAATTGTGGTTTCTAAACAAGGATTACCTGTAAAACTAAATAGAAACTGGCTGTCAGATATCAAAGAGTCTGTTAGCATCTTTTCAGAGTAACAAGCTTTATGAAAAGGCATAAACCTATAAGCTATACAGTAAGTAAATTATAACTCACTTTGTCAGATGCATGGGCCACAGTATCAAACTAAAGTTCAGACACGGCTGCCAGTCAATATACAGTAGATGGTCTTTAAATGTTGCTGAATTTTGCTACAAAAACAACACAGCAGCTTCTCTATTTTCAATGCATGTCAATAAAAAAGTGCTTTTCAAAAATGGTTTCGTGCTCTCTAAACCATCAATCAGAGAGTCACCTTTATTTTGTTTATTCTGATCAATATAACTTCAGACAGTTTTTCTGGTGTAAATTTTACATATGGCTAATAAAAGTCATTTCTTTGCTTTAGTTAGACTGGCTCTCAGTCAGGTGTCATGGACAAAGATAAGAATGAACAAGTTTGAGAACTTGATTTATATCAGACCATGAAGGATTATAACACTGAATAATTTACCTGAATTTATCAGTTGGACTCTTCCATTCAGAAGCTCCTTTACACATAGTCCTCACTTAATGATGGTAATTAAGTCCAGAAACTCTGCCGCTAAGCAGTGCGGTCATGAGGTTTGACACTGGCAATTTGCAATGGCAGTTTTGGCACTTCTGGTTGCCATCATTAAGCAAGTTTTTTTATAGTTATTAAGTGAGAATGTCACATGACTAACTTGGCAATTTCCTTCTGGCTTTCCCATTGACTTTGCTTGTGGGAAGCCAGCAGGAAAGGTTGCAAATGGCAATGACATGACCATGGGACGCTGACAATTGGAAATGTGGGACTGTTACCAAGTGTCTAAATCATGATTGTGTGACTATGGAGTGCTGCAATAGCCACAACTTTGAAGATGAGTCATAAGTCTAACTTGTTCAGACCCATCATAACTTTGAATCATCACTGAACAAATGGTCATTAATTGAAAACAATCTGTAATCAGGTTTCATTTAGGGATCAAGTCAGATTGATCATTGGACAGGCAGAAACAAGTGGAGATAAGTGCTTCCTCAGATAACCAGGCCCTCTGCCATGAAGTACTTTAAAAGTGAAAACGAGAACCTTGAATTGTACATAAAATGAACTGGTAATCACTGCAGCTTATGGAGCAGCAAGGTCACAGGAGCATAGACACCACTCCCAACACTACCTGTGCTACTGCATTCTGGACCAGTTGATGGTCTTCAAGGGCAGCTCCATGTAAATCACATTACAATAATCCAATCTTGAACTGACCAGGGCATAAGCAACTGTCCAAAGAGCCTACTGGTCCAGAAATGGAATAGCTAGCAAACCAGATGTGCCTATGCAACAACCCTCTTGGTCAAAGTTACCAACAAAAACAGTCTAAGAGGACCCCCAGGTTATGAATGGGGAAGTGCTACCCCACTAATAGTTAACAATGTAGTATCTCCAAATCCAGAGGACCCCAGAAATAGCCACTCGGTCTTGTCAAGATTCAGCCTGTTTCTCCCCATCAAGATCCACAGAGGCCCCAAGCCCTGGATTTCAGCAGCAGCATCCAGTCTACCTGATGTTGAGATGTACAGCTGGGTATCATCAGCATATTGGTGGTGCCTGACTCCAAACTGACAAATAACCTCATCCAGAAGTTTCATGGTAAAAAGAAGGTAAACAGAAGAGGAGAGAGCATAAAACCCTGTGGCACCCCACAAGTGATGGCCGATGGGCACAGTCTCTCTCCATCTTCCAACGACTTATTTCAAGCTTCATCTTTCCATATATACAATCATTTCTCCAAGTAACTGTTTGTGGTCAGATATTCATTTCCTCTTTAGCTTATTATGATAAAATAGCATCCTGCAAAATCTAAAAAAAAAAAAAAGCATGAGGCAGCATGTAAATAGATCGCAGGAGGCTTCAAAATACTGAAGTGCAATCAGTCACATTTATAAAAAATGAATTAGAAGCATTCATGGAAATAGATAGCTGCCCAGAGTCCTTTGGGAGTTGGGCGGCATATAAATTTGATAAAACTTAAACTTAAAACTTAAATGACACTGGAGGCAGTATTTACATTGCCTCCTACATAAATAAATCATAAAAATAGTAATGCTCTTTAAAGATCATTACATTAAGTTTGGTGTATGCCAAGGGAGATTTCTATTGATGCTGAGGATCCTTGCTGTGAGACATGTCTGGCTTGTATGGAGCACATTTTCAGCATGGAAATAAGTTATGTGTGTAATGAAGAACTCTGGTGTTTTTATGTATCAGACATTTTAGTTTTTGACTTGAGTAACTGGGAGTTCTGTTCTTTCTGGCTGTGCAACTTGTCTAAAATGGGGAAGATACAGCTGATCTAAAATAAGTAAAAACATAAGTAAAAACATTAAAAGTATTGTTCAGTTTCATAAAATGCCAACTGAATATCCAAGTAACATCAAATGATAATATTAAGTGAGGAAATCCACCTGTGAGGAAATCCACCTGTGAGGAAATCTACCTGCCAGATTTGTCTCCCAGGATTCCTTTTTAGGTCTTCAACCCCCCCCCTCCCACCAGGTTACCCTTTAAGTCTCTGCAAAATTTAAGGGCTCCACTTCCCACCCCAGCAACAATATCTATTAAAAGGGACAGAAAATTTGATAACACCTATTCCATTTTTAAAAATCTTTCTCTGATCATTAAGCAAATTGGCTGGCTGAACTTTTGCTTTGCTCAGGAGCACACTGCAGCACTAAGTGTGGTTATCGTTTAAAATTAATGGGGCAAAGAAGAAATAATTATCTTCTTCCATACCTCCATGACAATTGGGAGTAATGCTGAAAGGGAAGTAATATGCACTTCGTTTCAGTCTATTTTCCCAAGATTGGATAAGATGTTCTGCTCCTGAAGTGAAGGTTTGTTTATCTTTCTGGGATATTCTCTTTGGAATATATTTTTTCCTTCTGGCTACTGCTTTGCTTTGAAGACCTAATGCAAGCAGATGTTTGTGGCCTAAGAAAGTGAGACTGAATGAATTCCGAAGGACTGAAAGAACTCACAAACAAGGCTTAATACTGACCATAAGTAATATTGAAAGAAATCTTAAGTGAAGGATTACCCTTCCCTATTTCATATGGAGGGGGACAGTAAACAACAACTGTATGATGGTCTTTACCAGATCGGAGTATAAACAGAGCCAGAGGTGCCTGAACATAATTTAGCCTCCGAGTTGGCTGAGTTGCTGGTATAGAACATTCGATAAATTCATCATGATTTTGCTATGCCTGGCATAATATACCCAAGACACCAACTGATTATAGCCTAGATTAGAAGCCCATAATAACAGAGTTAATTCACTGGAGTATGATTTATTTATTTATTGGAATTTGTAAAACGAAAATGAATTTGCTATGCAGAATGGTTTACTATGCAGTCAGCAAGTACTAGAATCCAACAAGCTAACATTAGCAAGCTGAAAAAAACTAGAATACTGAAATGCCTTAATTTAGAGCTTATCTGGCTGAATGTAAATTCCCATTTTTAAGGGTGTGTGTGTGAATGAAATGCTCAGCCCTTATAAATGCTCAGAAGCAATCCCGGGGGGGGGGGGGAGAGAAACCTCAATTTACAGGTAACAGACCCTAAAGCAGTTCAGAAAGATTCTCAGTTTAGCACAGTACCAAAATGCCTGCCAAGCATACTATGGTCACCAAATGACCTAGAATAAATTGTTAAATAGTTTTTTTTTTAAATGAGCCATCTAATTGAGAGATCTGAAGTTGAAAAACCTATAAAAAATAAAGAAACTGGCATAAAGCATCTTAAGAAAGGCAGGAATAATCTAAGTAAAGTAACTTGTCACAATACTTCTGAGGTAGAAGGACGGTCAGAATTTCAGGAAAATATAGCTAGTAGGAGACCAACTGCTGGAGTAGACACCTTGTTTCACATGGGATTATTTTTCTAAAATAAAAGTTTTAAGTCAAAATTCCAAAATTAAATAAAGTGTTTGACAGATCTTGTTATCTTAAACTGGCATGTATAAATAAATACAGAAGATTAAGTTTCTTCCATTTCAAAAGAGAGACAAGCCACATTTCTTAGAGTGCCTCCAACCAGCATTTCAGTCCAATATTATTAAAGAAGATTAAGGAAATAGAATACCTGTATTACAACTGTACCCCTGGCTGAGCAATTATTTCCTTGATCTGCAACATTGGGACGATATTTAATCAATTCTCTTGTTATTCTTTTTACCAGCAACATTTCAGGAAGATTAAATATACTCTTGGATCTGCCGAATATTGGAAGGAATTAAGTATGTCTAAAATAACTACAGAGCTTCTGTTGGAAAGAGCAGTGCCCAAATCTACAAGGCTACGAAAGATCAAAACACTGAAGTAAGTGCATGTATGTGTACATAGAACTCCACAAACCTGACTTTTAAGAACAAATACCATACAATATTACTCCTGGTCCAGGGGTTGGTTCTAACTTACCTCACTGCCGGTTCGCTTCTTGTCGCGCCGCGTGGGCGCGCCTCATGGGCGCTCACGCGCTTTGCGCATGCATGCATGCACAGTGCCAATTTTTTTTAAAAGCCCAAAAAAAGATGGCAGCTCGTGTGCAGTGCCGGAAACTCGGCTTCTGCGCATGTGCAAAAGGGGGGGAAAAACGGAAAAAATTCCCCCAAAAATTTTTTTTTAAAAAAATAAATCAAAAAAAGATGGTGGCATCCACAGACCGGCACCGACAGAACCGGTTCCATTATGTCATCGTGACGTCACCAGCAGGTTGCTACCAGTTCAGGCGAAGCAGGAGGAACCTACCTCTGTCCTGGTCCCTCATTTTTCTCAATCTTCCACAGCAAATTCAGTTGTGATTTTGCCCTCTTTCTCTTTTCTCCCCAAAACTACAGCTAAAAAGTGCATAGAATTAACCTAAATCACCAGTAAAACATTGAACATAATATTATGATTTAATTTTTTTGTTGGATATTAATCTTTGTATGCCACCCACAATCATTGTTGTGAGATGGACTGCCAGATAAATTATATGAATGAATGAATGAATGAATGAATGAATGAATGAATGAATGACAGTATCAACAGCAATCATGACAACTTTCAATTTGAAGTTGATCCTATACTCTGTAACAGAGTTTACTCAACAACAATTCAGCTTTGCTGAATCTAACCATCCCCATCTTTTCCCAGAATAATTAGTGGGATGATTTCTTAAAAAGAGAGTATTTTAAGAACTATTTTGATCGTGCTCCTATTTTTGAAATTACTCTGAAAAGCAGCTTCAAATTATAAAATATAGGTAATAATATATTATGTGAATAGTGAATTATTAAGGTAACGTTGGAGTTTAAACATTTTAATTAAATTAAATTTAGGATACCGTAGTACTCTGTTTAGTTGTAAATTAATTGATGTAACCTAATAGTCTGTGCAAGTCAGTACAAGTTATCCTTGCTTAATGACCACTCATTCAGTAAACTTTTAAAGTTGCACATACCACCATCACTGCATCCCTGTGGTCACAGGATCATAATTTGGGCACATGATGATTAGCCTGCATTTCCAAACGTTGCAGCATCCTGTGATTACATGATCACTATTTATGACCTTCCCCGCCAGCTTCTGATAAGCAAAGTCAATGGGAAAGCTGTAGGAAATTGTGAAATGCAGTCATGTAGAATCCTTACTTAACAACCTGTGTGGTCCTAGCTTAATGATTGCTGCGAAAATGCTATTGTAAGTCATCATAGTAATGACTGCAGCACTTTGCTCTGGCACTTCTGGTCCCAGTTAAGGTCATTAAATGAGGATTGCCTGTTTATGTTTTTCATCTCAGAGAGTCTGATGTTTCCATTTTTTGGATTTTTAACACAAAACATAGACTGTTCCAAAATGTGGATGGGATGGTTATCAGTAATATATGGAATCATTTCCTCCCCCAGCCTGTCCAAGTTGCAAATAACCACAGAAGATTTGGAGCCACAGTTATTCTCTCATCTCCGCCATCTCCAGGAACTTGATCTCTCTGACAATCTCTTAGAACGACTTCCTGACAATCTCAGTTTGCCAAACCTCCGCATTCTAAATTGTAACAACAATCACTTGGAAGATGTGACAGCCTTGCAGCAGTTCCCACAGCTGGAGGAGCTCACCTATACCAACAATGTATATCTGACAGTGAGTATATCTGGCAGCCAGTAGAAGTTCTAGGCCTTGCAACTACTTCTTGGAGCACTGCTGTCCTCATACAGCTGAAGAGTTGCAATAAGAGCTATAATTGTAATGCCTTCATGTCCCAGAGTAAAATAAATTCTGCTTATTTTAAGGTTGTTGAACATTCTCTAGTCTCGTCATCTATCCTCAGTGAACTGTATGATTCATTTAAGATAATTTGATGCTGCAGGTACTCATCATCTATTCATAACAGTCTTGCCATCACATTACAGAGTTGTAGCTCAAAATGTAAAGAAAGGAAAAATTGGGATTTAGTATATTTGATTTCAAGCATATGAAAGTATATGAATTGCCTGAAAATACAGATCTTTAAATGCAACTCAACTCAATCTCTATCCTAATTGATTTTCAGTTGCATTTCCTCAGATGTGTTGCCTCTAAATATATGACTAAGGTGAAACGTTGACCTCCCATACTGCTTCCCCATTCCCTTTGGAAGTGAAAGGAGAAGGGTTGAAATGTCCACTTCCAGTTTTAGCTGAACTGCCTTCTCAAAATCCATTAACTTATTTTTGTGAAATATCATTTACTGATTTCAGCATGTAAATGAAGTTAAAACAGTTTAAACAACTACATACTTTTACCATTTTATAAGAACAGTTGCTATATTATGTTCTTTAAAAAGACTGAGAATCTTTCAGAGAAAGTTTCAAAATATCTACCACTAGCTAACCCGAGAGTCTTTGATGAGTATACATTTAAATCAGTGGTGGGATTCAAATTTTTCCACTACCGGTTCTGTGGGCGTGGCTTGGTGGGCGTGGCCTGGTTGGAGGGTCATGTGACTGACTGGGCATGGCCAACTTGACGCCACTCACACCCATACCCACTCAGTCACATGACCCCCCCCCCCACTACCAAGCCACGCCCACAGAACCTGGTAGGAAATTTTTTTGAATATACAGCTATTCTTTCTACCTATTTTCTGCCCAGGCCTGGCCTAATCTGTCAAAGGCCTCCTCCTGCATGCCACCCGCTCTCCCTTCACCAGTCGCATGCGTCACCCTGTTCCCCTCCTTCACAGGCCCCCACGACCGCCTCTTTCTTTGGGCCTACCTTCCTCCCGTAGCGGCTGGTAGCAGAGGGGAAGGCAAGCTCTTTTCGCGGTGTAACCGCGAGAAGCCTCCCAGCCACTGCCTCTTTGAGAGCCGCTTTGCGGCTGCCAGAGGGACTTCCCCAGGCAAGTCCCTCCGGCACAGCAGCAGCAGCAGGCAATGGGGTACACCACAGCTGGCGCATAGAACAGGCTGCCGCTGCGTGTTGGAGAAGTGGAGTGAAGGTAATTTTCGCTGCAAGAAGCCTGCAGCTGCCGCATCTTTTTTACAGTGCGGCGGCTGGAGTCCAGCCTCACAGAAAAAAAGATGTGGTGGCTGCAGGCATCTCGCGACAAGGGGGGCAAGATGCGGGCTGGCGGGCAGCCCAGCGGTGACGACAGCTCAGCCCTGGCTTGCCTTCCCTGGCAGCCAGCTGCAGGAGGAAGGTAAGGTCGCGGCAACGGGACGACGAAAGAGGCGGTTGTGGGGGAGGAAGTGGGGAGATTAAGGGCCGGGGTCTCTGAAGCAGGGGAAATGGGGTGACGCATCGCGCTTAAGGGAGAGCAGGCGGCGGTTCCGGGGCAAGGCCGGAGCTGGGGATTCTCGCGTTACCTGGCCAAGGCGGGTGGCAGCTCCGGTCCCTCGGGGAATGGCGTGTTCCTACGACTCAAGGCAAAAGACGAGCATTGCTTATTTTTGGTGAGCTGAGCTGAGTGGGCATCAGCAGAAGCGATTGGCGAGGCAATTGGCTGGGCCTTGTGGCGAAGGCAACATATATAGGGCAGGGGTGGATGGGGCGAGCATCTAGCAGGCGGGGCGAGTGAGCGACAACCAGGTGGTGACTGGGAGGGGTGGATGTGGCCAGCCAGAAGTCCCTATCGGTTTGGCAACCCAGGCCAAACTGCTGCTATCGGTTTGCCTGAACCGGTGTGAACCAGCTGAATACCACCTCTGATTTAAATAGATAATATATATAACATATATATTAAATATATAAATATATAAAATAGATATAAAATAGATAACATAGATAATATATATAAAAGTTTGATAAAGAAATGGCAAAATTGACAATGGAATTACAAGATCGTGAAGAAAAAGAATATTATACAGTATGGGATAAATTGTACACCTGGTTGGAAATTAGAAAAAATAAGTAAATGTTTATATAAATGTAAATGTAAATGTGAAAACTATTTACAATGTAAAGATGATGGATTAATATATTTAATATTTATAAATAACCAAATAACTGTCGATGTCACAGAAATGAAGAATTTGAATGTATATGTATGTTTTTAAAGTTAAAATCCAATAAACTTTTTTCAAAAAAAAAAGTTTGATAGAAACAAGTTCTAACAGATGTTGGTCCATTTTGTTATTTTTCATTTTTATTTATGAAACTTATTTGCTACCCAGAAGGATTCTGTAGAAAAATTATTTATCATTGAAACAGAAATCTGCAGAGAGGAAAGTTGTTTAAACCATCTCTTTTAGATTGATCCTACCTTCTTAACAATCCTGAAGTTTTTCACCAACTAATTGATTCAGATTAACTGGATCATTGTAAATTCAGGGTGCTGAATCTAAGATGCTCTAGACAGCAATAGATGGCAGTGTTGGACTGAGTTGGACTGTAGGAGCTTACCACATGAAGATTTTGCTTTCAAGGATTCTTTTAAGACAAGACTACTTTTTTTCTCTCTAGCCCAGTGATGATTATAAGGTTATATTTCTTTTGCAAAATCTCCGTCAGTTGAATGGCAAAGACATCACCAAGCTGGCCAGTCATGTGAGAGTCGTCAACAGTCGAGAGCTGACTAATAGAGTAAGTGACGAAGTATGAATAATTTCTTACATGTAATCAAAAATTGTACAGCATTTTTAAAGGTGTTAGAGGAAATTAGTGAAGTGAAAGTGCTTTCCTTTTTTATAAACTTGAAGCTTTTTAGTTGAAAGAGTGATTTAGATAAATATTTTGCTCATCAATTTTGAAAAACCGAACTATAGCTTTGACTTTCATATATGTATTAGAACATTGCTGATCAGAAATATATATAAAATAAATGAACAATTTTCATTTTCTTTCCATGCCTATAAAAAGCTAGAAGCATGCTAGAAGCATAAGAAACATGTTGACTGCTTTTGGTGTCTCATTTTTTATTTGGTTCTTTATGCAACTAACAACGTAATTCCTTTGCATATCCATTTAGATATAAATTTTAACCAGTTCAGTGAAACCGAGTGAGTGTTAGTACTGTAAGAATTAGAATTGCAGCTTAATTCTCTTGTTCTCATGACTGTTAAGAAAATGTTGGCTGGTGAATCTGATTTTATTAAAGCAGACTACCTGTCCTCTGAGAAGATGAGAACAAGTTCAAATCTATGAAAAGTGTTCGTGTAGTTTTCATTATCTGACATGTCACTCATAAATCCAGAACCAAAATTTGTGAGAAGCGAGAAGGGCTTGCACAAAGTTGCCTGTTCTAGTTGCTATTTCATCTAGCTGCCTTCCACAAGTGCCTTTAAGCTTATTCCTTCCTCTCTTGTATGTGGATTTATTTATTTGGAAAAATACTCTTAATTTTTCTATTCATAGGCTCCTAAAATGCAATGTTTCAACATTGAAATAAGAATCTGCCAAAGAAATATGAAATGAATTATGGATTTTAAACATTTAGTTATGGTGATTAATTGATTTAGTGATTGATTTACTTAATGGGTCTATATGATTTTTTTTACTTGCGTAGTTTTATTCTTAAAATAGAAATTGCTTTTATAATCAAAATACAATAACAATGTTTGGGAATTTTTTAATAGAAACTTTGCAATACAAAAGCAGCACGACTGGCTGAGATGGCAAAATTGACCACTAGTAGGCAAAAATTTGTCTACTCTATTTCCATTTAGGAAACCACTTTGGGACTTCTTGCTCAAAAAGGATTGAAATAAAACTCTGATTTGGCATCTGATGATTAGATCTCTTTTTATAGAAACATTGTGCATTGTTATTGCTTTTGTTTGTTATGTATGTTTTACATGTTATGCTTTTATTTTTGTTTAAACTTAGAGTAAGACATTATTTTATGGTATTATATATTTATATCTGTAGTGAAGAAATTGGAAATTAATCTTTTTTAATGCTAATCAAAATAGAGGTCTTCTAATCCAACTCCTGCTCAAGCAGGAGACCCTGGTACCCGTGATGGCGAACCTATGACACGCGTGCCACAAATGGCACGCAAAGCCCTCTCTGCGGGCACACGAGCCGTTGCCCCAGCTCAGCTCCACCGCGCATGCGCCTCCCGCTGGCCAGCTGGAGACGCATGCACAGAGGAGGGAGCGCATGCATGGGGGTGTGCAGGGGGGGTCGCATGCATGTCAGGGGCAGGGGAGCACAGGGTTTGCGGGGGCAGGATGCACACGGCGGTTTGCATGCGCATGCGGGGGGCGGGACGCGCGTGCATTGCATTATGGCACACAGCGACGAAAAGGTTAGTCATCAGTGCCCTATACTATTTCAAGTGGTTTTCCAGTCTCCTCTTTAAAATCTCCAGTGATTTTACTATTTTATAGTAAAAGTTTTAGTAAATCATTTTTATATATTTTTTTCTTGTTAAATATTCAATTATTTTTCATGCTTTTCTCTTTTTTTCCTAACTTTTTCTATTCATTATTTTATCAGTTTTTGAAATCCAATAGAGGGATATTTTTTATAAAGGAGAACTAGTGGTTAGAAGATAGGATGACAAACATTAGATTAATATGGATCTAGAAAAAGCCCTGGGGCATTTCCTGGGGCATCCATGGCTGAGGTCAATAAAGTCAAGATGATGCCTGCAACTGTAAAATTGAAAACCCACTGCATTCTAAGAACATCCACAATGTACATTTAGAAAAGATGGAATCTTGATCATTTGGCTGTACCTGCTACCTTGATTTTTATTTTTTTATTTTTATTTTTGTGCTTCCTGTGGATGCCCCTGTTTTTTTCTTGCTACCTCATCTGTTGGACACAGCTTGAACAGAGTGTGTTAGCTAAAAATTTCTAACCATTGCATCATGGAAAGTTTTGTACAGGACCCTTTATGGCTTCCCAGATCACTTCATTATACGTCTGCCTTTTTTTCTAGGTCTCTGCTCATTGGGGGAAAAAATTTCGAAACCAGATGCCTAAAACACTGTCTTCTGAACAACTGAAGCCAATTAGAAAAAAGTTCATCAAGTCTGCACAAGCTCATGTAGCATATGGTCCCAGCTCACTCGGTGATTTCACACGTTGGAGGGTAAATTCAGACTATGAATTGTTTGCATTCTTGTCACATGGATCTGTAGAATTTTGCTCAGTAGATGACATTTAGAAAAAAGTAGGGCAGCAAAGTCAGAGTGTTTAACCAATAGCTTTGTGAGACATAACCTTCACACATGAAATCAAGAGACCACTAACTAGTGGTAAGCCAGAACAAACCTTAGAGTACTTAGAGTTAGCATTAGTGTTAGAGTTAAGAGTTAAGCAAGACAGGGCTTTTTTGAAGTCTACACACCTTAAAGTTGTTGAGGTTGAGAGACACTATTCTAAATTCCTTTCCTATTGTAACAATTTGACAAGTCTGTATTCTCTTATTTTAGGTGAAAATGATTGCTGAGGAATTCCTTACTTCATTAATTAATGAGGAACATAAGCCTGCTACAGAAGCAGAAGCAGAATCAACAGAGGAGCAAGAGGAGGAGGAGGAGGAAGAAGAAGAGGAGGAGAAAGAAGAGGAGGAAGAAGAAGAAGAGAAAGAAGAAATAAAAAAAAAACCCACGGATGCTGACAACAAAGTTACTGCTAAGGTCAGAACTCAAGAGACTTCTTTGTTGGACCACCCCGGTCAAATTCAGAGATCTTCCATCATTAGTTCTGGATAGGAATATGTTGCCCCATGTGGAACTGCTACAGAGTTTGGGAGATTTCCTGTCCTTGAACCATTTAAACCATTTTTGCCAATGTAAGCCGTACAATAAAATATCCTCCCTTTTAATGTCCCCTTTTAATAATGTTTCCATCATTTAGGAAGCAATCCCATCAAATAAAGGGAAAACTGTTTGGAAGTATTGCTTCACGCATTATGCTAAACTACTCTGTTAGAAAACATGGCTTAATGCAGTACGTTAAGCTAATCTATATGTTTTATGCCAGGAAAGGATTTTGTGTGGATTTTAGCATAGAAAATTCATTCTGGGAGGAAGGTTGTAGCATTTTTTTCCAGTGCTGTGTAAGAGAAATATTTTTGCAGTCACCAAAATGGAATTCTACACCAAAATGGAATGGTTAGAGAGAAGTTCCCTGAAGATGGACTCCAGCATGAGTCTGAAAGCTCAAAAGAAAATGTCTGGTCCCGGTGACCGACCCAAATTGGATCCATAGAATTTTATTATCTATTTATCAAATTTTAAAACCACTCATCTCCCTTATAGAGAGCTAAAATATCAAATTATAAAAACAGTATATAAAATGTAAAATTTAAAAAGGCAAGAGTGAATTAGGAATCTGTGAAAGTTAAATGGCAGGGGGAAGGATTTTTCGAGTACTAATGAGCCTCAGCTGCGGACCTGTATCTGAGCCCTAAACAAAGCCGCAGAGCCATGTTTTTACTCTTTTTCTGGAAAGCCAAGAGAATGGGGGGCCCTCACCTCCAGGGCGAGAAAGTTCCACAGGCCGGGGTAGGTGGGTGGGTAACGGCTAAGACTCTTCCTGGATTCCGCCAGTTGGAATTATTTAACTGACAAGTCTGCAACATACCCTCCCTGCCTGACTGGGTGTGACAGGCTGATATAATGGAACAAAAATGGTTCTAAAGATAACCTGGCCGATGCCATATAGGACTTTAAAGGTCATAACTAACACCTCGAACTGGACCCAGAAGTTAACTGGCACCCAATGCAGCTTGCGCAGTAAAAGTGTTACATCAACCGTTCTTGGATGCCTAAGATTGCCTGTGAGGCTGCATTCTATATCAGCTGAAGGCTGGTTCCCATGTACAGCATACTGCAATAGTCTAGTGGATTATGAATGGATTATTCTCCGTTAAGGTCAGTAGGAAAGGTAACAGTGGATGGTGCTCTCTCAGATGTGAAAATAATATTCATCTGATTGGCGGACATTGTAGATTTAAGCAGAAATCCAGACAAATTTCTCTGTTGGGAAAGATACCTTGCACAATTGAGATTACTTTGACAACATCATGTTGAACGTTGCTGATCTTTATTTTTACTAGGGCCCAGTAACTCCCAGCAAAAGGAAAGGGGCTCGTTCCAAAGGAAGAGCAAAGAGCAAGAGATCCCATTCTCAAAGCAGCTCCAAGGAAGAAGCATCACCCAGCCCCAAGAAGCTCAGCCGCTTGCAGGATGAGCACAGTACTGAGGCCACAAGAGCCTCTCGCGCACAGGCCAAGGAATCCCAGACCCCTCCGGATTCTGACGGAGCCCATCGGAATGGAGGGCGGCTTCCAAAAGCACAAAGCCACAAAAAGGTCACTCAGCAGAAAGAGGAGCACAAAGAGGAAGAGGATGAAAGAGATGTTTGCAGCACTCCAGTGAAGGACTTGGAATGCGAGGTAACCCATTTCTTTCCACTGTCAAAGATATATATATACAGTATATAAACTCTGTGAGTCAGTTAGACAGTTATATAATGATGTGGCAAAGGGCTACTTTAAAAAGCTTGACTTTAAAACATGGCTGTGTTGTATACCTAAGTTGATTTTAACTCCATCCAGAAAACCTCTGTTTTGTTCCACGTATAACGGGACATTTTTTGTTCAAAGCTTTCTGCCTTCTTACAGGAGACAATCACCCTGGAACCGGTCCATTTTCTACAATGTCACAGTAAGGCCAACAACAGGGATGACTTCAAGACCCAATTATGGGCCTGTGTTTTTGAGCCACCACTAGATTGTGGGACCAGAAAAGGTGAGCATGGTCTAAGTAGCCTGGGCTGTCCTAGAAGAAAAATGCCAGCCAATAAATCTGATCACAGTGTTCTCCAGGAACTCTCATTCTTCTTGTGAATTCTGAATTTTTATGCACATTGTTCCATAATTTTTACATGTTTGTTTTCTTCAGCAAGTTGCTTATTTGTATTTCAAATATGAAGGTGACTGCTATACAGGAGCTGCTATTTTTCAGTACACTCATAATTCAAGGTATGCCAATAGTAAAGAAGTTGTAAAGAAGTTGTAAAGAAGTTGTAAAGAAGTTGTAAAGAAGTTGTAAAGTAGTAACGAAGTTGCAGTTACCATATGGTGATCAGGCTGGTGCCCACTCCTAATTTAATAAAAATGCAAAGAGACAGGAGCAAATTAGGACTTTGGCGTCTTTGGCAAAGGGCCTAATCCTACTCTTACATGTTTAAAGCAGGGGTCAGCAACCCACGGCTATGGAGCCGCATGTGACTCTTTCATCCCTCTGCTGCGTCTCCCTGTCGCTCAAAATATGCCTCACAACTGCCAATGTGCGACACCCACCGACTCGCAATTTATTAAGCTTTTCAACCCCTGGTAGGCCAATCATGGATAAATCCAAGAAAAGAAAAGTTTCAGAAGAAAACAGAACCTTTAATTCAACTATATATGCTAGTTTTGTGGCCGCTCAGGAAATAGTCAGGCACGGGAAGAGTTTTGTGGCTCCCGGTGTTTTCTTTTCTGTGGAAAATGGGTCCAAATGGCTCTCTGAGTGTTTAAGGTTACCAACCCCTGGTTTAAAGTATCAGGCTTGTTTGGGGAACTTTACTCTTGCAGTACAGGTAGTCTCACTTAACAACCACAATTGGGATTGGCAACTCCATTGTTAAGTCATTAAGTGAGATGTCATATGACTGCAACTTGTAATTTCACTGCAAACTTCTCTATTGACTCTGCTTGTCAAACTGGTTGCGAAGCATGCAAAGGGAAATCATGTGACACCATGATAGTCGTAAACACACACTCGTTACAAAATGCTTGAATTATGGGACCATGGGGATGCTGCTTGGGTTGTAAATGCAAGGCCTGGTTGTGGAATTACTTTTTCAACACTGTCATAACTTCAGACAGTCACTAACAGGGCAGTCATTAAGTGAAGTCTACCTGTATGAAGAAGAAACTGGCCTACTAAATTGAGTGTAGTAATCCTTGATTCACACTTACAAAAATATTATATAGATAATAGGTATGGAATATACACATTGTATGTATTTAAATATGTGTTTCACTTATACAGCAATTGAAAACAGGAGGCTTATGATGACAAGAGGATTACAGTCACTGTGCTTTTATCTTTCAGACCCTGTGGTGAGCTCTTCTAGGACAGCAGCTACCTGTGGCGGAGATTCTGTTTGTTTGGTTGACTGTGAAACAGGCATTGTTTTGAAAAAGTACAAAGTGACCGGGGAGGTAAGGGAAACACAGTTTCTTTTGACTTTCTGCTTTTTATTTAGTGGGACATTGATGAAAAGTTTTATTAGTGTAGTGATGTCTCCTGATGCACCCCATGACGTAACACTGGTGCTGTGTTGAATTATGTTCTTCAAAATATCTTAATTCTGTTACTATAAAGCTTTGTCAGGGGAGGTCATCAGAAGAGTGGTAGTAGGATGCTGCTAAATTATAATCAGAAAACCTTTAAAAAGTGAATGTGAGTAAACTGTTATGGCTTCCCCTTACAAATTCAGTGCAGTTTTTAACAGGTTTGTATATAAGTTAGAATATTTGGACTTCCAGGGAAAAAAATAGCAAACTGAAGATGACTCCACTAAAGATAGACTGAATGACCGCAGTAAAATGAAGAATCAGCAAGTAAACAAGCTCTTCATAATTCCTCTCTGGACGAGGAGAGGACTTGTGATCGGCCACAAGTGCTCCAGATAGTTGCTCCTTGCAAAGACACTGCAAAACAGCAGCCTTTGAAGAGTTTAGAGCTCTGAGTGTAACCATCTTGCTCAAATGACAGTTGACGGCATTGAAAGGTCACTAAATTCACATACTTCATTTTCTAATCATTTTTGGAAATTGCTTGTAACTGCTTCAACTATTAGGAACCATGCTTTGGCTAGATGTCTGAAAACATTAGATGAGTTTCCTTCAATCCTTCGTGAAAGATGTTTAAAATACAAGTTTAAAGATTTTTTTAAAAAAAATGTTTTTCAATTAACAGCAAAAGGGTGATTAGAAGTTTAAATTTGGAAAGTTACAAATGGAATAAGTATACAGGTATAGAATGAAGCAAAATATTTTAACATTGGACATATTAAAGGATATTTTTGAATAATGGACTTGAGCATCTGTCTTTAGACTGTTTCAAAAAGACATTATGAAAGAAGCAAGTTCTTCCTGACAAGACCAAGGTTGAATTGAAAGTGAATTTCTACAAGAATGAAATGGAAAAATATGCTACACTGAATGTACAAAATAATCTGGCTGATGTCTTAATAATTAAAAGGGATATACGTATAACAAACCAAGAGATACCTGGATATTCAAACCTGGATAATTCCTGTATTGGATTTGCAAAAGAGGCTGGTTAAAGCTTTGAAAATTTGGTTAAAGAATTCCATAGAATAGCTAGAAGAGATAAGAATGCCTTCTTAAATGAACAGTGCAAAGAAATAGAAGAAAGCAGTAGAATAGGGAGGACCAGAGATCTCTTCAAGAAAATTGGAGCTATGAAGGGAATATTTCATGCAAAGATAGGCATGATAAAGGACCAAAATGGCAGGGACCTAACAGACAGAAGAGATTAAGAAGAGGTGGCAAAATTACACAGAAGAACTATACAAAAACGAGCTTAACGTACCTGATAACCATGATGGGATGGTCACTGACCTTGAGCCAGACATCCTAGAATGTGAAGTCAAATGGGTCTTAGGAAATCTGAGCAACAACAAAACTAGTGGAGGTGACAGTATCCCAGCTGAGCTATTCAAAATCTTAAAAGACGATGCAGTAAAAGTGCTACACTCAATTTGCCAGCAAATTTAGAAAACTCAACAGTGGCCACAGGATTGGAAAAGGTCAGTTTACATTCCAATTCCAAAGAAAGTCAATGCCAAAGAATGTTTAAACTATTGCACCATTGCACTCATTTCACATGTTAGTATAGTTATGCTTAAAATCCTACAAGCTAGGCTCCAGCAGTATGTGGATCAAGAACTACCAGAAGTACAGGCAGGATTTTGAAGAGACAGAGGAACTAGAGATCAAATTGGCAACATACACTGGATCATGGAGAAAGCTAGGGAGTTCCAGAAAAACATCTACTTCTGCTAAAGCCTTTGATTCAGAGGTGGGTTCCTCCCGGTTCGGACCGGTTCGCCCAAACTGGTAGCGACCCGCTGCTGACGTCACAGTGACATCACAGAATCAATTCTGTCAGTGCCGGTCCGTGGGCACCGCCATATTTTTTTTTATTTTTTTTATTTAGGATTTTTTTAAAAAAATTCTTCTTCCGAGCATGCGCAGAAGCCAAGTTTCCAGCACTGTGCATGTGGTCGCCATCTTGTTTTTGGCTTTAAAAAAAAAATTCGGCACTGCGTGCGTGTGCAAAGCACACGCGCGCCCACTCAGCATGGGAGGAAGCAAACCGGCAGTGAGGTAAGTTAGAACCCACCCCTGCTTTGATTGTGTGGATCACAACAAATTGTGGCAAGTTCTTAAAGAGATGGGAGTACTAGACCATCTTATTTGTCTCTTGAGAAACCTATATGCGGGTCAAGAAGCAACAGTGAGAACTGGACACGGAACCACTGATTGGTTCAAAATTGGGAAAGGAGTCCGGCAAGGCTGTATACTGTCGCCCTGCCTATTTAACTTATATGCAGAGCACATCATGAGAAAGATGGGGCTAGATGAATCAAAAGTTGGAATTAAAATTGCTGGGAGAAATATCAACAACCTCAGATATGCAGATGATACCACTCTAATGGCAGAAAGTGAGAGGAACTAAAGAGCCTCTTGATGCAGGTGAAGAAGGAGAGTGCAAAAGTTGACTTGAAACTCAACATTAAGAAAACTAAAATCATGGCATCCATCCCTCTCAATTCCTGGCAAATAGATGGGGAAGAAATGGAGGTAGTGACAGATTTTATTTTCCTGGGCTCCAAGATCACTGCAGATGGGGACTGCAGCCAAGAAATTAAAAGATGCTTGCTCCTGGGGAGGAAAGCTATGGCAAATCTAGACAGCATACTAAAAAGCAGAGACATCACCCTGCCAACAAAAGTGTATATAGTCAAGGCTGTGGTTTTCCCAGTTGCAATGTATGGCTGTGAAAGTTGGACCATAAGAAAGGCTGAGCGTCAAAGAATTGAGGTCTTTGAACTGATGATGCTGGAGAAGAGCATCATCTTGCTGTGAGTCCCTTGGACTTCAAGGCGATCAAACCGGTCAGTCCTAGAGGAGATCAACCCTGACTGCTCTTTAGAAGGCCAGACCTGAAGATGAAACTCAAATAGTTTGGCCACCAAATGAGAAGGAAGGACTCACTGGAGAGGAGCCTAATGCTGGGAAAGATTGAGAGCAAAAGAAGAAGGGGACGACAGAGAATGAGGTGGCTGGATGGAGTCACTGAAGCGGTCGGCGTGAGCTTAAATGGACTCCAGAGGATGGTAGAGAACAGGAAGGCCTGTTGTCCATGGGAACGCGATGGGTTGGACACGACTTCGCAACCAACAACACAAAAAAAGCTTTGAAAAAATGTGTGGGGTGGGACAAAGAAAAAAGGAAAAAAAATCAAGTTCTGGGACATTATTTAAGGGGATTAAATAAATCAACATTGTACCAGGACTGAAATGGCAAGGGTTGGTTTATAAAGAAATGAGATGGGGGAAAGAGATTGTTATACAGTATTTTAAGAGAAGATAATCTACTAAAACTGTTTACCATATTTTTCGGACTATAAGACACACTGGTGTATAAGATTTCGAAGAGGTAAGTAAGAAAAAAAAAGTTTTTGTCCTCCCCGGCCCCCAGGAGCACTCTGCAGGCCTCCCAAACCCTCTGTGCACCCCGTTTTTGCGAAATATGGGGCGCGGGGGCAGGGCTTCGTGAGGCCAAAAATGGCTGTGTTCGGTGTATAAGGCACACCAATATTTCCACCCTCTTTTAGGGGGGGAAAGGTGCATCTTATACTCCGAAAAATACGGTATAAGTCTGATGGAGAGAGAAATTATTTATATATTTCTTTTCCTTTACAACATTCTTAATTTCTTATTGTTTTTTCTTTTATTTTTTTATGCACTTCCTTTTTTTTCTTTTTGGTTTAGTTTTTTAAATCATTGGAAGGGCAATTTTTCATAAAACTACTATTAAAAAGATTGTTTGGTGCCCTTGGTTGTCTTTATCCAAGTCTACCAAAACTTCTAGTCTTGCATGGCTTCTTCTTCACCGATACCTTTCCTTTTTCACTAGGAGTTTTACACTGTCACATGGACAACTCTGACAATGGTAACAAGTGATGGGAGAAAGAAAAAGCACAACGTTTTGGCTGCTGCTGGGAGAAGAGGAATTGTAAAGCTAATTCATGTGACTGCCGATTACTGTTATGGAGAAATCAAGGCTCACAAGAAACCCATTGCTACTGCTTGCTTTAGTCCAACCTGTGAAACGCACCTTTTCAGTAAGACACCTTATGTTCTCCAATCACTCATTGCTTCTCAGCATTTTTTGAGTCAAGGCAAGAGCAGACTGCCTTGTTTGGTCTGCGGGTACAAAGATAACAAGCTAAATCTCATGTTGTTATCTTTGGAACTAGCTGCAATATTCTGGGGTTCTGAATTTGAAGGAGGTGGGTCTTATTTTCCTAATTTGTTATTTGGAAGCCTATCTTTTTATTTCATTGCATCTCTTTTTCCTCTCTTCTCTGCCTCCCAACAGCTGCCTCCTATGACAAAAAAATATGTGCATGGGACATTGGAATTCCAGACTGTGACTATAACTTCAAAGAAAGGTAATGATACAAGATTCCACCTTTCACATTTTCAAAGGGGGTGTTTGCATTAATACTAGAAGCGAGGAACTGAAAGATATTTCATTTGTTAGGCAGCTGATGGTACTGGAGACCATTTCCACACCTTTACGTATTGCCCTAGTACCCTCTTGCCCAGATCGGTTCTTGGTGGCTGGTTGCGAACAGGGTTGCTTTGCCTGGGATATTAGACTGGATGATAAGCCTCAGAAAAACAGGTGAGTAGAAGGTGTCTTCCTGGGGAAAATCTAACTGTGGCTGCTAAGAATCTATACCAATTTTATAACATGTAATCAGCTCATGCGTCGTATTGGAAAGATAAATTACGAGTAATCCTTGGATTACAACCATAAGCGAGCCTGGCAGTTGTAGTCATAAGTGACAGTCATAAAGCATGTTACCACATCAGCAAACCTGATCTCATGACTTTTTTTGTTAAGCAACTGTGGTGGCCATAAAGTGAACTCATTGTTTGCTATGGGGCAATTTCCCCCCAGTGTTTAATGGTTGTAATTGGGACACTACACCTTTCATCAAAAGAAAACTGTACCTCTTTTTTGCCTATTCTGTATAAACAATTGGCAGCTTTTTTGATAAGGGATCTCTTTGATATCAAACTGCCCTTTATAGGATATTTTAGCTGAGCAAAATATTTAAAAAATAGGCAAAAATAAAAAGAGAATTTAAAACTGAAATTGGATTTTAAAATTGGAGTTGGAAAAAATAAGTAGCATTTTTTCGGAGAACTCTAAAATCTGCATTTTTTACTACTTCTGCAAGCCATCTGTGGCTCGGACTCCGAATGGCAAACCAGTTACGATATAACTCTGACTTGTAGTTAGTTATGCCAAATTTAATGATTTATAAATTCTCCTTACATGCAAAAATGATTCACTAGCAATGCTAATATCGTATGAATGTTTCCAGTTTTCTACCATTTTTCTATCAGTGGTTATTCAAGTCTTAGGATATATTTTTTCTTCATCTAAATTAATGGTTTATCTAGTTAGAGATTCATGGACTGATTCCAGTGTTCACTGAACTGTGGTCCAACTTCTGTCAAGATTTACAGTACAAACAACTACAGCCTATGTATTTTGAAGATGTCCACCTGTTCTAAAGAATTAAACCAATATATTTAATATTAGAGCATTTGCTTACTGTAGGTTAAAGTTACAGTAATTGCTCAATAGATTGATTCTTTATTTTCTAACATTTCAGAGCTTTCGAAGTTGAATTTCAATTTCCAGATGATGAAGGGAATGACACGTCTTCTCATCGGGTGGATGGCCTAGCCTTTCTGAATGAAGACATTGTGGGTAAGAAATAAGCATTATGATATGTCTAAGTAAATTAAGGACATTCATTAGAGCATCTTTTCTTTTTTTGCATGATTATTTTTTTATAAAGAGCCTGTCCCAGGCAAAAGAGCAACACATAATCTTTTGGCTTAACATGTACATTTAGAAAACAGGGTGGAAGAGGATGAAATGGAAAAACTAAGAGATTAGTATTCCCTCAGAGCTGTTGACCCATCTACGTTTACAAAGAGTAACAATAGAGAAGGGAAATGTTACAGTTCTGTGTTATTTCAGTCTGTTTTTCTAAAGAGAATAAAGCTTTGTCCAAACAAGGCTTGCATGGAGTTTTTTCCAGGCTGTTCCATGCTTAGTCCAAACATAGAAAATTCTAAACTCCCTACTATCCGTTAGAACTCTTCTACCTTGGTATGTTTTAATTTAGAATAATAAATAATACCTGACAGGAACCTATTATTTTATGCTATACGCCAGGATTCTCCAACCTTGGGAATTTCCAGGAGTGCGGACTTCAACTCCGAGAATTTTCATCAATAGTTATGGAATTCTGGGAGTTGAAGTCCATACTCCTGGAAATTATTCCCGAAGTTGGAAAACATTGCTATGTGTACATTGGACCAAAGCCACTGAATTCAATTGATTGATGTCAAAGGCATTTTACAGGTGGTGTTGTAAGTTATGAGCTTATGGGTATAGCTGTATTATTACGGGCTTTATTTTAAGATCGCACCATAATTGCCAGAAAATAAATGTTGCAATGCCATTGATACCGCACATTTTTACTGAGCCTGACGTGATAATTGCCTTAATGACGATTGTCTTAAAACAGTAGCCAATACAGGAAGAAATGCTGATCTAGCAGCAGACCCATTGTTTAGCAATGGTACCAGTGGTTTTTTTTTCCTCTTCAGTTACCAAGAGTTCAAAGAGAGCATCTATAAACCTCTGGAGCTGGAGTCGCTCTTTCAAACAAGGCAAAGGTGGGCGGAGGACAGTGCAGGCTGTCATTCTGGCTGAACTGGAATGGTCTTCAACAGATCTTTCTTACCTCACTCTCAGTACATGCCCAAGTAAGTGCTGGTATCATGTCTGAATAGCCATGGATATAGTTCCATTCATGTCTCTGGCACAAACATGTCCTCTGTTGTCCCCCCAGATAAGCTTGACCAGTTGGGTTGGTAACTTGGGAAAGCTCTTAAGTGGTAACAGATTATCATCAGTGTGTTGTATTTTATGAAATTTGTATGAAATGCTGCAGTTCCAGATTAATTTAGGCTTACCTTTGGGGCAGTAGATGATGTTAGCTCCCTGGTTTCAATCCCCAACGTGCCAGGACCCCAAACAAGCATTGGGGAAGAGGTAGAGTAAGAATATAGTTGGTAGGAAGGGTGGATGCTGGTAAGTGAACTGAGAAAGAGCCCCAGCAAAATGAGCTTCAGATGTGGAATTCAAGCCTAGCCTAGAAGCATTTGAACAATTTGGTGATACTCGTTTTACTTTTGCAGCAGAAGAATATGTGTTCTGTGGTGATGAGAAAGGAAGCATCTGGATGTATGACCTCAGCAACCATTTGTCAGCTCTTTGTGCCACCAAGGAAGATTGCCCAACTGAGAGAATAGGGCCTTCCCAGGTATTCAAGGATGTGGAATCTAGGTCACGGTGATCCAATGTTGGTTGATTCCAGTTGTAATAACAAACAAGGGTTTTCGTTTCATTTATTCGATTTTGAGGTCACCCAATGCCGAAATGTTCTGGGCATATTATTTATTTATTTATTTATTTATTTTAATTTATAAATTAAATTTATAAACTTAAAAATTTAAGAGCACCCTTGGGTAAGCCTCAGTTTATGACAGCAGTTGGCATCGAAATTTCCTTTGCTAAGCAATGCGGTCGTAAAGCATGATGGCGTTCCTTAACAATTCCTGCAGTCCTGATTTCCATCATTAACTGAATCCCATGGTGGTTAAAGAGGCAACTTCCTGCCAGGTTTTTACAACCAAGTTAGTTTGCAAGCAAGCAGGCTGGCAGGCAGGTAAGTGGCTGCTGCAGGGTGGAAAGGAGTATGAGGAAGGCACATTGAGGCTCAGGGAGGGTGCAAGGGGTGTATGCAAATGGTTAGCATGGCATAGGTGCAGAAGGGTTAGGGGACAGTCCATGGGTGGGGAAGATTTACCCCAGTGACTTGTGACCTTCCCTGTTGGCTTCCTGATTGACTTTCTAGGGAAGCTCCTAAATGGAGATCATATGATCCCTGGGCCCTGCAATCGGTGATAAATTGTCAAGCACAGAGGTTATAATCGTGTCCATAGGGATGCTGGGTGGCTGTAATTCCGAGGATCAGTTGTAATCCCCATTGGTTTAGCATCATAACTTCAAATGGTTGCCAAGTGATCATTGCACACATGCTAGCCTTGCATTAATTGAAATTGGGATTACATTAAACACAACCTGGCATTGATTTACAATTTGCACTAAAATAATAATGCACTATTTAAATTTGTACTAATTGTGATCTACCTATCTCTGTAGTAGGCCTTATCTCCTTAGCCACCATTCCTACCATTCAGGCTTCATCAGCTGCTGACCCTGCCATCCCAAATCAGCACCATTTATCTACAATACAGTGTGCTATACTTCATTTAGTTGAAAGAATGATCCTCTAAACATTAAAAAAAAACCCTTCCCCTGTGAAAGAAAATTAAAATTCATTCCCTGTACAGCTTTTTCCTATGAATTAGGTATAGAAGAGGCAGAACCTGAGGCGGAGTCAAGACAGGACTCAGCCTAGAATCATTATGCCCACAAAAACTCAGTCCAACCCCCCCCCCCTTGAATTCTGTTGACTCTCAACTAGCACCAATTTAGTGCTGACCATCAGTTGAGTAGATTCCTGTTACAAAGGCATGAGCAATAAATCATCTTAACTGGAACTTAACATATGGTCCTGATTCTTTGCGCCTGACAGAGGGACGGGTATGAGAAGACCTCAGCACAAGGATACATTTCAGCTTAAATCAAGAAAAACTCTTTGTCAATCTTATTAGCTTTAAGATGTATGGACTTCAACTCCCTGAATTCCCCAGCCAACATGCTGAGATTGACAAACTTTTATGTGCCCATATATATAAATGTGTCAATTAATTAATATAGAGAAGACTCTTAGCTTTTGACAAACATCCATTGCAATTTAAAGAAAATAGCTGATCTGAACATTTTATAGTGCAATAAAATAACACTGTGAATCTCGTGAGTTTCTGGATAAATTCACTCTCTTTTCCCATGTAGATTCTAAAGTGGCCGGAATTGAAGGCAAATGGCGAGTTGCTGGCAGATGTCTTGGTGAACAACGTGGTCACAGATCCCACTTTTACATATCTAGTCGCGCTGACAGATGTCAACATTGCCGCAATATGGAAGAAAGTCTAGCTGGGTTGGCAACCCAGAAGGAGCAATTCCATTTTTTCAACCACATTTCAGTAGTGCAGTATTTGTGACTGTTCTGAGAATAATCAGGGTGGGTTAGGGATAGGGATGGGAGTTGGTGGGATGAAATTCATATATATTATATATATATATATATCCAATGCAAGAAAATCAACCAAAGGTATTGGCTGGAACTACATAAAATTGTTGCCAATGCCGACATCTCTTAACTGTGACTTTGCTTTATTTGTGTCTTAAGTGTATTTGTTTTATAGGACAGTATTTAATAAAACTTGATACAACATAATTGAAGCACTTTTTTAAAAATATGTTAAATATATTTACTTTGGCCCCTAACTTGAAAGGTCTTGGGGAAAGCTACCTATCTAAGTTTGCATTGTGCAGGCAGGGCTGTTGAACTCACTGAAAAGAAATAATCTTAATTGTAAAGTAGTGTGGACTTGTATGTACAAGGATAATTTCATCCAGGCACTTGCATAAAGGAAGATTCCCCTTAGAGCAAACTGCAAAAGGGGGGGAAGCATGAGAACCTCCTTGAGTAAAACTATTATTTCATAAGGTGCGGACATAAGTAAAATTTAATTTCATAATAATTCATCATCTGACTCTTGGTGTAATTAACTTTGTCTACTTGACCTACTCTTAGGGAACAATGGCAGTTCTGCAAGGCATTCCCTACTCCTTTCTGTTATATACAATTGCCTATGAGGATACCCTGAGGCACAGAAAATATGTGTGGGAAAGCATAGTCAACTTCAAGTGGCTACCAAGAGAGAAGCACCAACATTTAAAAAAAATAGTGATGGAATATTTTATCATTCTTCTCACATTTGCAGAACATAAATCAGTTGTTCTTCTTGTTGTTAGTTGCGAAGTCGTGTCCGTCCCATCGCGATCCCATGGACAACGTTCCTCCAGGCCTTCCTGTCCTCTACCATCCCCCAGAGTCTATTAAGCTCATGCCGACTGCTTCAGTAACTCTATCCAGCCACCTCATTCTCTGCCGTCCCCTTCTTCTTTTGCCCTCAATCTTTTCCAGCATTAGGCTCTTCTCCAGTGAGTCCTTCCTTCTCATTAGGTGGCCAAAGTATTTGAGTTACATAATCAATACTATCATCTAAACTGGAAAAGGGCACCTTATACTCAATGCAGCTGTTTAATTTGGATGACTAGGTGATCTTTTCCTGTGGGGAAGGGTTCTGAGTAGATACATTCCCCCTCAGCAATCACCATTTTAATAAAAAAAATTCTAAGTTTTGTCTTCCTTCAACAGAAAGGCAAGTGGTAAGTGCAAGAATTAAATATACATAAACTTGAGCCAGCAGTAGAAGAAGAAAAAAGCTAAGCCTCATTCAGTTCAGAGATGCATAAAGAGTGAATCTCTGGTACTGCATGTAGTAGAGAATGCTGTTTTAAAATGTTCAGCAAACTAGAGTACATGAAGGAGGCAACCAAAATACTTGCACTTAAAACAATATAGGATTTAATTCAAGAGACAGTTACATTCTACACTCGGTGGCGCAGTGGTTAGAGTGCAGTATTGCAGTCTATTTCGGCTGCCTGCCGGCTGCCTGCAATTTGGCAGTTCAAATCTCACTGGCTCAAGGTTGACTCAGCCTTCCGAGGTGGGTAAAATGAGGACCCAGATTGTTGGGGGCAATATGCTGACTCAGTAAACCGCTTAGAGAGAGCTGTGAAGCAGTATATAACTCAAAGTGCTATTGCTACTTCTCTACCAATACTAAAACTGAAAACTGCCCCATTCTTTAGTTAAAACTTCAGTAGGATATTGTACATAGACATACAGTTTGCCTGCATAATTTGAAAAGAGCAGTATCTTAACAGTAAGGCAAAGAAGAATTT
The DNA here is from genome assembly GCA_023053685.1 of Diadophis punctatus similis. NCBI lineage: Eukaryota > Metazoa > Chordata > Lepidosauria > Squamata > Dipsadidae > Diadophis > Diadophis punctatus. The sequence continues at coordinate 17,417,611 of JALIGW010000001.1, read as the reverse complement.
CTACCAAGGCACATCTTGAGAAAGCAGAGTAAAAACAACTGCATCTGAAAGAAAATCAAGAGGTATTTCTAATTGAAATTGAAAGCACACAGTATATTGTCAGTTTTAAATTAGGAGGGAATTTCAGCAACTATTTTACCACGTTTTTGCTGAAGGTATGAATCACTTCAAAAGAGAGCAACAATTAAGAAGTATAATTTATTAGCCATCACATAAGCCAACTTGAATTTCATGTAAATGACCTATATTGAAATTTCTTAGAGGTTATGAAGTAGCAAAGTAACCCATAAATACATTTCTTGTAGACTACTACATTGAAAAATGAATTTTATTTACAAATATCTTTAATAAACATAACCACTACTCAATTCCTTCTTGTTTGTCTTTGATGGCAACCTAAGAGAAAAACAAACACATGGTAACTGAAAAATAAAAATAATAAATAAAAATCTTGACAATTTCATTTAAGGTCTGATTATAAAAGTAGTAAGGAAAGTTTCCCTTGTTGCAGAAAGGAGCTGCCATTATTCCAAGTCTATCTGAACTTCAAAATGCATGAGCTAAACCTAACCAGACAAAATATATTTATTTATAGCCCACCTTTATTATTTTTACAAATAACTGGAGCCATTTAATTATCCATCATCATTAATGGCACGTTGGTGAAATTATCAAAGAAGGTACAATATTTTCTTATACTTGTGATTTCTCTCATTCTTCGCAGAAAACTAAGCCATCTGAAAAGTCAACACAGCTGTTTAAAATGCCATCTCTCTTTCTCTGTACCTAATTATTCATGGCAAGCCCCATTACTACCAGAAACACAATTTGATGGAAATGTCGCAAAGGACATTCTTGGTTAGGGTAGGAGGTATGAAGATATAAAACTCCCTGCCATAGGAGATCCACACATTGGTTTCTGATGATGATTTATTGCCCAGAACTCACATATTAGAGGTGGGAATAGATGATGGATCTTGGAGCCTATTCAGATCAAAAGGTATTAACGGGCAATTTTCTTGATGTCTTACTCTCTAAAAACTACATACTTGAATATCTTATGGGTGATAATTCCCAGATTCTGCCTTCCTACAAAGCTTAACCTGCCTCAATCTCAAAAGTTTCAAATTTCAGCACTAAAATCCATCTTGCTATAAGGGTAAATGCACAATTAAGGCCCTAATGAAACTTAAGTATTTAACAGCTGAAATATCTCACCTAATTCACAGACATAGCTTTAGGTTTCATCATTCTGTCTTTGGCAAGCAGCTCTCAGCCCTCCAAATCATGTGATTGTTAGGATCTGCTGACTTACCCGGAATCTCTCCTCAAGGAGAGAAAGCTCACTGATGAGATCTGTGATTGCATTGGTAAAAGCTTCTTGGGGGCTGTAATCGGGGGTTGTCTGAACACGAATGATTATTTTATGTTCAAGGGGATGGGGGACTTTGTATCCTGCAAATAACACTTGAGGATCTTTCAACAATTGCCTGGGGAAAAACAGACAAAATTTTATTCTTAAAATTATAACTGATGCTGGATGACTAAGGGCCAATCAATCTTATGGTTCATTCCCAAGACAGCTTTGGAACTATACAATAAGAATGCAAGAGAATATGTTTCTTGTTGCTCATTTTTAACAACTAGAAAAGTAAGTTTCTGTTTTGGTAACTATCACCATTCTCTTTTCTACATATTACATACATTGTGTGTATATTTGCATTGAGCATTGACTGTTGTAGTCAAAATAGTTCCATCCATCGATTAGGAAAAGAACCCACTAGTACTGAAAAGATCCCAATAACTTGCAAGGTTCTACAAAATTTCAAGGGAAAAAAATCCAATAGAAAAGAGAAACAAAACCAATCAATAAGGTCATATTGAGAGTGATGATTAAACATGAAAATTTTTAGCATATTGTGGAACAGAAAATTCTGGAAAGGAAATTAAGCTAAGAGGGAAGTTTAAATATACTGGTATATGTCCTTCATTACTGCATTGTACATTTAAATTCCACCACCTCTCCACAGGGTCTGTATATATTCTGGGGTTTTACAAGCAACTTTGGTAGGGATACTGAAAAACTTCACTATTTTTTCTGCGTTTTCTTGGTAGTTGACTAATCGCATTCTTTCATCAACTTTATTTTGCAAGAACAAGAATCATTGCTACTCACGACTTGATTATATTCCCAAGAGTGTGGTCTTCTTTGTTGATTGTAAACAGACAAGCATTTGGCACTTTTGTGTCCTTATTTATTGTAATCCTTCAATGAGAAAGGGGGGGGAGAAGGGGGGCATATTAACACCAACTTGTGCAGTCTTCTCTTATAGATAGTCATGCAATAATGTTACAACTGTTTTATGTAAACCTAGATTATGTTAATCCAGCCTAAATAGTTCATGCTATGACCAAAACTTTCAAGGATTCTGACAGGAACTTTTGAAAACCTGCATAGACAAGTCAGAAACTAAACATGGTCTTTTTCAATGGAAAACCTAATTCTAACTCTCTCTTTACTATAAGTACATAAAGCTACCTTGACACAAAATTGAAGTTGTTTTACAAAGCCATTTCAAAGTGGAAGCAGCATTTAGAGCATGTCAAAAATCTTTTATTCATTAGATAAATATCTGTTCTTCAATTTTTTCCCAATCACTGCCATTTTTTAGGACAGGGTCCATGTATTCCTTCTTCCAATTTTCTCTGCAACCTTGCTTGTGTGATAGACTGGACTAAGAAAGAGGAACTAGCTCCCAGAAACTTCCATTGATCAGTGGGGACTAGAATCCGGGTCTCCTCCAGTATTTTAATCACTATATCATAATGGCCCTTTTTAAAATAAAGATAACAGAGAAAATAACAGACACAGTGCTTGGATGCAAAGATGTAAGTTTGTTTATATTTCTATCCCAATGTCCTACTTGAAAATATTCTAATTAACTAAAAGCTATGATCTTTAGTGCATAGGAAATTGCCTTAGAGGAAACCAATCTACATGTTTATTTGGGGACAAACAAAAACAAGGTCCTAAAACCTGGTGAAAATCAATCAGCACATACCAACCCATAATATGTAAATTATAAACCCAAACACACACAACAGATACCTTTACAAAATTTGAATAGTCCTGCCAAATATATAACAAAAGGAGGAAATTGGAAAAACATGCAAAATATACATTCACAAATCATACAAGAAACTGAGGGCCACACAACTGTATGTTGAGTTTTGTTGTACTGTATTTTTTTTACATTTTATCCTTGTAACCTTGTAATGTGGAATGGAATGCAGACGTTTTCTGCCTTAGCAACCACATTTCTGTAACTTTCTAATAAGATAAGAACTTTCTCAGGTGGAGGTAACAAAGGGATATTCAACTTTATGTACTATTTCAACTGACTGCAACAGCTATCGTTTTACAACAGACTCAAAGAGACTGCGACATCTTTTTCCATGCTTTTTCCCCCTACTTTTAAAATTATGCTCATTCAAATGGCCATGCTTAATATTATGGGATGTTTAGCAAACTCTCAATCTTTCTGATGCAATTGGATAGGATGATTTTTTTTCATCCGACCAACTTTTGTTTTGTATTGCCTTCTGCTGTACTAAATGTATAAAAGGTATTCCAAGGATTTGCCCCAGGTTCCTCTTGGTCTCTTGTATTTCATAGAAACCCCCCCTCCTTTTGTCAAAGTACTCTAATAAATTGTCCCAAAGGTGCTTTATTTTCAAGAGGCAACTGGGCTTTCTGAATAAAAAGCACCTTTGGGACAACCATGACCTGGATGACTGAGAATCTCCATAGACCAATAAATTGTATTAAATGATCTTCGGATTCAGTTGCTTATTGAAGAAGAGTGCACGGAGGCAGAATCTGAAGCCCATTTGGCTTCAAAGCTAATGAATGAAATAAACATGAAGGGATGAAATAAGTATGGAAAATATTTACACATACAAATCTCCCAGAGGCAATATACCAGAATACAGAATAACAGAGTTAGAAGGGACCTTGGAGGTCATCTAGTCCAAGTGAATAGGTTGGTGAGCTCTTAGGATTTGCACATGTATTTTCAAAGCCCAGTATGTCTAGTCAGGTGGCGGCATATAGCTAAGTTTATCTGCTCACCAAAAAATAAAAATAAAAAATGGGGTTGGACCTGATTAGGATTTGGATGAGATATATTTTAGGGTTGCCGGTTAGTCTGGCAAGTAAAAGGAAATAAAACATTCAGAAAATATTCAATGTACAAAACATATGCATTGTTTTAAAAACATTATACAGATGCACTCATGAAATCAATAGATGAGATCAGACCTTTTTCTAAAATCTAGCATGAGCCTGTTTCACAGGCATTTATTTTTTTCAAGATCTTGATGAATTTAACTTAGAAAATGCCAAACAAGTAAAGCCGAGGGCTGTTTCTGGCAAAAACTCGCCCTCATATTTTTGGCTAGATTTCTACTCCTTCTAAGGGGAAGGCAGTTGATGCGAGCCGCCTTTTAACTTCTTTAAATAAATGAAGAAAATCTTTCTTTCAGGAGTTCAAGGCATCAGGAATAGCCCTCCCGCCCCATTTGCTCTCCCCATCCTCATCACCCTGTGCAGGGGTTTGAGACACACGGGGCTAGCATAGACCTTCCGCCGCCCTCTTAACCAGGAGGGTCGACTTTGGCTGCCTTCCCCCACCCCCACCCCCACCCCCACCCCCACGACCCTTTTCCCTCTCCCACTGACTTTTTCTCCCCTTCGAAGAGTAAAAAGGACTCGAAGGCCGGAGGGGCATTCATTCTCCCCACTTGTCTCTCGCAGACGTTTCTTCAGCAAAGCAGCCGCTTCCGGGAGAAATATATTTTCGGGGTCAAATTTCTACGACTCTTTCCGGGTTGAGGTTCCTTCTGCCAATATGGCGACCGTGCATCACCCAGCGGCAAGGAGGAGGAAATGCTCCGTCGCGTCTCCGGCTGCAATTTACCTCTTTCTCCCAAGAGGCTGCGCTTTAGCACCCCCTAGTGCAGTGTTTCTCAACCTTGGCAGTTTGAAGATGTGTGGACTTCAACTCCCAGAATTCCACAGCCAGCAACGCTGGCTGTGGAATTCTGGGAGTTGAAGTCCACACATCTTCAAACTGCCAAGGTTGAGAAACACTGCCCTAGTGGGAATTTGGGAGCCTCTTTAGTGCAGAGTAGTGGTGAAGGCACCAGGGTAAAACCGGGAGACCGGGAGTTCGAATCCTACTGTAGGCACGAAGCCCGTGGGTTGCCCTTGGGCCAATCTTATCCTCTCAGCCCTAGGAAGGAAGCAATGGCAAGCTACATCTGAAATCCTGCTAAGAAAATTTGTCTTGGCAGTGTCCTCCAATGGAATACTCTGAAGTAAGGGAAGGAAGAGCATCCCATGCTATGGGAGGGTTAACATTAACAAGTTGGAAGGGACCTTGTAAGTCATCTAGTCCAACACCCACCCACTCCTGCCCAAGCAGGAGACACTACACCATTTCTGACAGATGGCAGTCCAGTCTCTTCTTGAAAGCCTCCAGTGATGAAGCTCCCACAACTTCCAAAGGCAAACTGTTCCATTGGTTGATTGTTCTCACTGTCAGAAAAGTCCTCCTTATTTCTAGGTTGAATCTCTCCTTGATCAGTTTCCATCCATTATTCTTGTGTGGCCTTCAGGTGTTTTGTAAAATAGCTTGTCCCCTTTCTCTCTGTGGCAGCCCCTCAAATATTGGAACACTGCTATCATGTCTGACCTAAGCGTAGTACATAAAATTATGTGCTACAACGTCCTACCTGTCAATGACTACTTCAGTTTCAACCACAACAGATACAAACTTAAGGTAAACCGCTCCAAACTCGATTGCAGAAAATACGACTTCAGCAACAGAGTGATCAATGCCTGGAATACACTACCTGACTCTGGTTTCATCCCAAAAACCCAAAAACTTTAACCTTAGACTGTCTACTGTTGACCTCACCCCATTCCTAAGAGGTCTGTAAGGGGCGTGCATAAGCGCACCAGCGTGCTTACCGTCCCTGTCCTACTGTCCCTTTTTTTATTCGTATACTTTTCATGTATTCAAAATCATGTTTATGCTTTTATCTGTTACCTTATATATGCTTGACAAAACAAACAAACAATTGTAAATCAATAAATAAGTCTCCCCTGGTCCTTCTCTTCACTAGCCATCCCCAGTTCCTGTAACCATTCTTCATAAGTTTTAGCCTCCAGTTTCCTAATCATTTTGGTTGCTCTTCTCTGCACTCTTTCTCAACATCTTTTATATAGTGTGGTGACCAAAACTGGATGCAGTATTCTAGGTGTGGTCTTACTAAGGCTTTAGAGAGTGGTATTACTACCTCACTTGGTCTTGATTGTATCCCTCTGTTAATGTAACTTAGGATTGCATTGGCTTTTTTGGCTGCCGCCGCACACTATTGGCTCATATTTAATTGGTTGTCCACTAAGACTCCAAGATCCCTCTCACAGTTACTGCTATTAAGCCTGGTATCACCCAGTCTATATGTGTTTTTTTGGTTTCTCTTGCCTAAGTGCAAGACTTTACTTTTCTCTACATTGAATTTCATTTTGTTAGATAGGGCCCAGTGTTCAAGTCTGTCAAAATCCACCTGGATCTTGAGCCTATTATCTAGGGTTGGCTATTCCTGCCAGCTTAGTATCATCCGCAAATTTGATAAGTTCCCCTTCTATTCCCTCATCCCAAGTTGTTTATGAAGATATTGAACAGTACTGGGCCTAAGATGGAACCTTGTGGTACCCCACTGCTTACTTCCCTCCATGTAGACGTAGTACCATTAAGGACTACTTGTTGAGTATGGTTTGTCAGCCAGTTACAAATCCATCTGATGGTGATGCTATCTATCCCACTTTTTTTCTACCTTACCAAGAAGTGGGTTGTGGTCTACTTTGTCGAATGTCTTGCTGAAATATAAATATACTATGTCCACAGTATTTTGCTGCTCCACTAATTTAGTCATTATGTTGAAGAATGAAATAAGATTGGTTTGGCATGATCTGTTTTTAACAAACCCATGCTAACTTCTAGTTATTGCTTTACTCATATCTAGATGTTGGCAGATATATTTTTTTATCTTTTCCAGTATCTTCCTGAGTATTGATGTTAGGCTGCTTTGTCTGTAGTTCCTGGGTCTGGTTTTTTCTTCTTCTTCCTTTTTTGAAGATGGGAACCACATCAGCTCTTTTCCAGTCCTCTGGTAGTTCCCAGTGCTCCATGATTTTTGAAAGATGTAGTGCAGTGGTTCTGAGATAACATAGGATTTAGTGCTGGGTAGCTAGTTTCCCTCACATGGCAGCTATTTTTGTGAATAGTTCAGCAGACATTTTGCAAAGATGCCCAAAACGTTTTTAAAATTCCAAAAATGCCTATCAGCCTCAAACGTTGGTGATGCCTGAGCATGAGGTAACCGGCAACTTTCACAACACACTGCAATAGCAAAATCACCACATGTACAAGGTGACATTATAACCATAGTGCCCTTATTTTTTACTTGTATCCCAGAGTATGACATAAATCAGTTGCCACATTTGTGTGATGACATCACATTGATTTTGTCATTTGCAATCCCACACGCTCCTATGGACATCCATTTATTTATTTATTTATTTGTGAGACTTATATACCGCCTCATAGTGCAAGCACTCTCTAAGCGGTTTACACCATTAAGCAATGTATATTTACATTGCCCCCAACAATCTGGGTCCTCATTTTACCTACCTCGGAAGGATGGAAGGCTGAGTCAACCCTGAGCCGGTGAGATTTGAACAGCTGAACTGCTGATCACAGACAGCTAAAGTAGCCTGCAGTACTGTACTCTAACTGCTGCGCAACCTCGGCTGCAAATGTTTATTTGCTCCATGCAAATATTTGGCACTTAGTTGGTTCTCAAGGGTTATGTTTGGTGGTTTTGCCTGCACTTTGTACGGACAAGTATAATGAAATATGGAACTATTGATTATTCATTTAATTAGAGAGGCTGTTGTATTGTATTATTATCTCTGTACTGAAATAAGTTGGAGGTCACCTTTGTTATATAATTTGTTTGATGTAGAGTTTTTGCCATTTTTTTAACATGTCCTGTTATTCTGTTCCCCTTTTCCCTTTATTTTAGCTTGTATTTTAATGTTTGATTTTGAAACTTAATAAAGATATCTGTTAAAAAAAGAGAGAAAATAATAGATGAGTTCTCAGATCATTCTGTCTGTTCTTGTCTCCTTGAGCTATGGGGGGGGGGGGCAAAGCATACAGGTTTTATCACATTTTTAATCACAAAATTTCATCTGCAATTTACATGCCAATCTGATGTCCTTCAAAGGGAACAACTGAAAAATGTCAGACATTGATGGAGTCCTTGATTTAAAAAAAAAAGCTTTATTGTACATTCAATGTTTCTGGGGGCTTGAAGGGACAGAGGATCAAGGATAAAAAATTGTGAAGCAATTATTCTTTCCTCTTACTTATATTAAGATCCACACCTTCATTTATCTTACTGGATGACCCCCAGCTCTCCCCTTGTCAAAAATAAAAAATAAAAGAATTAGACAGAGGCACCATTTTCTCTCCCTCTCTCTATCACCTGGCTCAGAACTTTCAGCTGTGGGTTTTGTATAACCTTTGAGCAGTTTGCTGTAGTTTTATGGTGCTCCCAAAAGTTCAAATCTCACCCTGTTCTAATTCAGTGCAGCTCTTCTACGCATCAGAGCTCAGAATCTGGAAAACGTTGCTTCTTCAAGAAATCCATTGCTAGTGAAAAAGTTCTGTGTAAGACGGGAAATGGGACTTGCTACTTGACAAGATTCAGGCTGCTTGCTAATGCACCACTGTGGGTTTTTAGAACGACATAAGGAAAAGGCAGAAAGAAAAAAGATGGAAGAATGAAAGGCACAGAAACTTTACCCGACCAACCCCCAACAGAGTAACTGCATTGTTGTTGTGTGTTATCAAAAGCATCATGAGATAGAGAAACCCAGCCTTTACCAAAAAGAAAAAAGAAAAAAAGAATTGTCTAATTCTGGTGGCTGAACGGAGATAAAAGAGCCAGTCTCAATGATCCACAGACACTAGAGGCCGAACTGAATTGCAGGAGAGGTCCCAAGAGAGAGGTTAGGACCTTCCGAACACAGGGACAGTCCCTCCCATTCCATCTCAGCGGACAAAACTGAGTCCAGAGTGTGTAGTTGCCATTCTGGGGGTGTAGCAACCATTCTGCTTAAACAGGGCAAAGGTGGAGCTTGCCCCCAAATGGAGTTTTTTTTTTTTTTTTTTGTGGGAGTCACGTCTGCAGTTACACCAAGTGATTCTGATTCTGCTGGGCCATGTCAATGGACCGGGAAACCTCCTTTTGATAAATTTCTTCTAAATCGTGTAGTATCTGGAAAAGCCTGAAAGGACGGTCAGCATTTTCAGGATCTGTAGCAAGAGAGGTGGAGAAGAAGAGAGAGTAGGTGAGCTAGAAAGAGATATCCAAACCTGCTAGTCGTTTGATATCCCTAAAAGATGACAGCTTTGATATGTAGAACAACCTTTTTTCTACCAAGGATTATATTTTCTTAGATTAGAAGATTATGTTAATCTTCTGGAGCAGCATTGCAGGTGAGGCTGAAGGAAGCAACGGAGTAGGGAAGCTAGAAGTGGACAGGGATGCACATTTTCTCACTGACGTCCTGCAGGGTGTGTGTGGGAAAGACCTTGGGAGAAGGAGCAAAGAGAAACTGCCTTGGGATAGGTCCGATAAGAGACAGCATATTAGCTGAATAGTGGACAGGTCAAGAGGCTCATAAGAGACCTTCCCTAACCTCTCAAGGTGTAAAGGAGATGGGGTGAATTATACTTGCAAGATTCTGTTAATGTATCTTTACAATAAAGTAGAATTACCTCATCTGGTCATGTTTTTCTGTCTGATCTACCTGGTAGGGCTGACACCAATCTTTCAATTCATTCTACTTATCTATAATCTAGCTATTATATCTATAAATCCATGTCATGATAATATAAATACTAATATATGAATACATATATCTGTTCACCTCTGTTAAAGGTGTTGGGTGGACCCTGACTGTCAGGGTATGTAGATTTAATAGCTATAAGCTGATCAGAGGTTGTTAGCGAAGGCAACAGGAAGCTGATGCAATGGGAATGAGGCAGCAGGGTTACTGCCACTTTAAGAAGCTGCCTATATAAGGGAAGCCATTAGAGCAGTGGTTCCCAACCTTTTTGTGATCGAGTACCACTTGGAGGTCCCGTACAGTCGCCGCGTACCACCTGGTTCCAGAGAAACTAAATTCGATCAGATATCACTTTATTTCCATAATTGTACCGTTCCTTTTTTGGCCCCGCGCATCCAGCAACTGGATTCTCGGGCCGCTGGGACGAGGTGGGTGGGCGTGTGGCAACAGTTGCAAATCGTTGCCAGATTATCTTGTGTTAGGCAGTAAACATTTTTGTGAAGTAAAAAATAACTAACTAAAAATCGTTCATGAACCCGAAACTGTTCGCGTACCACCTGGAAGGCCCTCGCGTACCACTAGTGGTACACGTACCACAGGTTGGGAACCACTGCATTAGAGGGTGTGTCCCTTCTCCTCTCTCTCTCGTGTGTATTCTCATTGCTCTTCTCCGTGTATCAGTAGCTGTATGATAAGGTATTTAACCATGTATAAGTTTGTATATATTTAGCTGTATATAAACCACTATTAATTATCTAAAGGCTCTGTGTGCTGTGTTTTTGCTCCTGGGTTTATCTCATAATACTAATTACGCTGCCTAAACTCTGACACTGACCATTATGAACAAAAGCAAACTCAAGCCAGCCTCTCCATTTCAACCTATGATGATGATGATGATGATGATGATGATGATGATGATGATGATGATGGTTTGTTGGACAATCAGCAGGATGTTTAGACTGGACTTGGCATCTTTATCCACCTATAATTATTATTTAAATGTATTAGCTGCCCAACTCTGCCTAACAATGGATTCTGGCATTAAATTAAATAATAAATTTAAATAATAACTTAAAATTAAAATTAATTAAATTGTGTACCTTCGCTCTGATGTTTTTCACTTTTGTCCAGAATTGACAATTCTTCATACTTTTCCCTTTGGACAGTAAAAAAATAGAATAAAATGGAAGTTAATAAATTATACAGCAAACTTCACAGTTGGATGCATTTTGTGAATAGCATTGCAAGAAAAGGAACATTATACAATAATAACTTCAAAACTTCAATAGTTTTTCAGGTTTAAGAGAGTGTGCTGTCAGATTGGAAAAAGCAGTAACTTTAAAAGCAACTTTAAGAGGGCTGGACTTCAACTCCCAGAATTCCCTAGCCAGCATGGCTGGCTGGGGAATTCTGGGAGTTAAGATCCACCCCTCTTAAAGTTGCCAAGTTTGAAAAACACTGCTTTAAGCTTTTAATTTTTATCATCTATAAATGTTTCTATCAGTTGGTTTTACTAAAATCCACTTTAGGATTGCTTTCTCTGAAAAACAGACAACATGTTATTTGCCTTCTTATCAGTGTAGTCATATAGAGCACCTCATCGCTGCATTTTAACCCTAATTCCTTTAACTGCTTTCTTTTTCTTTATAAATCTTGGTTGCAAAAAAGTTCCACCTTCGGCTGCATGGAGTCATAATCTCAATTCCCTAAATGCTAATTCGTACAGAATAACAGAGTTGGAAGGGACCTTGCAGGCCATCTAGACCAACCCCCTGCTATACCATTTCTATTCAGTCTCTTCTTGAAAGCCTACAGTGATGAAGCTCCCACAATTTCCGAACGGAAGCTGTTCCATTGGTTGATTGTTCTCACTGTTAGGAAATTTCTCCCTAGTTCTAGGTTGAATCTCTCCTTGATCAGTTTCCATCCATTATTCCTTGTCTGGCCTTCAGATGCTTTGGAAAATAGCTTAACCCCTTCCTCTCTGTGGCTGCCCCTCAAATATTGAAACACTGCTATCGTGTCTCCCCTGGTCCTTCTCTTCGCTAGATTAGCCATACCCAGTTCCTGCAACCGTTATTCATATGTTTTAATCTCCAGTCCCCTAATCATCCTGATTGCTCTTCTCTACACTTTCTAGAGCAGTGATGGCAAACCTATGGCACATGTGCTGGAAGTGGCACGCAGAGCCATGTCTCTGGGCACGCCAGCTGTCGGCCGTTGCTCTGCGCGCATGTGCACCAGAAACCGGAAGGCCAGGTGACAGGCGCATGTGCATGCCAGAAACCAGAAGCTCAGCTTCCCGGCGTGCACATGCACGCCGGGGAACTGCTCTTCCGGTTTCCGGTGCTCCCCCACCCCGCCGTGCTCCCGTTTCAGCACACAGTGCTGAAAATGTTCGCCAACACTGTTCTAGAGTATTTGATTGAGGATGATTATATTCTCTAATTGGTGTTATTTCTTGGCAACTACACAGCCTTCTTTTAAATGACTCATGTAGCACCATCCAGGTCCATGAAGAATGAAAAGCCAAAGTACCCCAGCATTGGGTAAGCAAGGAATGGTCAGTCAAGTCACCTCATTACTTCTTGAATTGCAAGCAGATGCTGGAATATCAGCTGAGCCTCCAAGTCAGGATCCAAGGGATCATTCCATTCCCGCAGAGTAACTCCATGCCGAGTTTTGTCACAACCAAGACCTTCAAAGCAAAGAAGGGAGCACTGAAACCATTCTGTTCCAATTTTGGAGAATTATCTTGCGGACAAAGAGACCAGGGGTGGGTTGCTCACTTACCCATGCCGGTGCGCTGCGCGCGCATCTCCACATTTCGGGTGCGCTCACGCTCGCTAAGTGCACACGCCCCCTCGTGCGATTTTGCTTCTGCATATGCGTGGAAGCAAAATCTCGCTGAAATCTCGCAAGGGGACGCGCACGCGTGTGAGATTTTGGCGCGATTTTGCTTCTGCGCATGAACGGAAGCAAAATTGTGCTGAAATCTCACGAGGAGATGGATGCACATGCGAGATTTTGGCGCGATTTTGCTTCCGTGCATGCGCAGAAGCAAATCGCCCAAAAATTCTCAGAAAAAGATGGCGACGTGTGCGACGGACCGGCGGAGAGGGCTCCGGAGCGATCGCGCGCAAATTGCGCAATCGGCCGCTCCCTACCAGAGCTACGCACCAGACAGCTCCGGCAGGAACCTACCACTGAAAGAGACCTACCTAGTCCCAAGCTATAGGTAGTCCTTGACTTAACAACCACAATAGGGGCCAGAAAACTCATTGTTAAGTGATGTGATTATTATGTGAGGCATCACATGACCTTATTTTATGACTGTTTTTTACTGTAGTCTTTCTATGAATTGCCATAGTCATTAAGTGAGAATCTCAGAATGTGCCTTATGATCTTCTTTGCTGGCTTTCCCATTGACTTTGCAGGTAGGAAGCAAATGGCTGGGAAAGTTGCAAACGACGATCATGTGACCATATGGGACACGGCAACTGTTGTAAATGTGTGACAGTTGCTTAACATTTGAATCATGATCACGTGGCTGCAGGGACTCTGTGATGGGCCGGTTACAAGTTACTTTTTTACTCCTTGCAATCCTTCCATTCCCCACCATCCACTCAGAACTGAAGAAACTTCTTGGATGAGAAGCTAAACGTCTTCAAAGAAAAACCAGAAAGTCCAACTGACTCTTGAAAAAGCACCTTTGGGACAACCATGACCTGGATGACTGAGAATCTCCATAGACATTTAGCTCTGCCAACCATTTAAAATCGTAATTTTAAATGGTTGGCAAGCGAGTGATCGTTACACAAGGAGTAGCTGTACATTTTTATTTTCAATAGTTTTTCTTTTTTTTAAAGCCCTCTATATCTTGATATATATTAAAATAAACTTAAGGAGAAAACATTGTGATACACAACCTCATAGCCAGAGATACGGGAGATAAGGAAGGCAGTACAGTAGCATTGCCAAAGAATGCAATACCTGCTTTGACCTTTAGGTGGCAGCAGCTCCATTTGTCTCCTCTGAAAACCCCTGGGTGATAGGAGCATAGCATTCCCGCGTTGTTCCCGCAGACTTTCCGTAAGGCTGAGAGCCACTGGCTCAGCTCGTTCACACACTGTAAAACAAGGCAAGGCAGAAAGACATCAATGCCATGGATTCTTCTGATTGGATGTATCCAGGGCCTTTAATATATTCCCCTAGGGCAGGGGTAGGCAAAGTTGGCTCTTCTATGACTCGTGGACTTCAACTCCCAGCATTTCTGAGCCAATCATGCTAGCTTAGGAATTCTGGGAGTTGAAGTCCACGAGTCACAGAAGAGCCAACTTTGCCTACCCCTGCCCTAGGGAAACAGATACTACAAGGCCCAGGCTGTGGGTTCTGCAGTGCTGCAATAACCCACACACTTGTTTGACCAGGGAAAACTGCAAGTCAATAGAAAGCAGACAATAGAAAGTCAGGAAGCCAATGTTGAGCTACTTTCAATTCCCTTAAAAGATACACACCAGGGATATGTTCTGGATTCTGCTACTGCCAATTCGCTCAGGCACGCGCCGCGCGACGGGGGGTGTCGCATGTTGCGTGCTGCACAAGTGCTTCACGCGTGCACATGCGCACTACTAAAAAAAAGCTGCGCATGTGCAAAAGCAAAAATCAAGATGGTGCCGCCTATGGCGCCGCCGAGAGAACTGGCCTGGGGGTGTGGCAGCCCTGGGTCGCTGCCGGTTCCAGCGACCCAGGCCGCCAAGTTACTAATGGTTCTATAGAACCGGTCTGAACCGGTAGGAACCCACCTCTGATACACTTCAATCTTGTTCAATGTGACATTTGTACACAAGAGAATAAAAATGTAACAGGATGCTTGAACCATAGTTGATACTTAACCATGCATATTAAAATTAACCAATGATAAAATGCAAATATAGAATGGAATGACAACCAGATTCACACACGACTCACCTGATTCATTTATTTTCCAAATTTATTTGATGCAATGGTTTCATGGTCTAATTAAATGTCAATGCCTAATATAGGTTCTGTCGACCGCAAAACTGATTTAATTGACCCAGTGTTCAAAGAAGATTATAATTAGCTAGAGATATATCATTTCTTTTTTGGGGTGGATGGGGTTTAATTAATTTAATAACCTCCTTTCGTGGTATGCAGTGGTGGGTTCCTACCGGTGCAGTCCACTCTGTCGTTCCGGAAGCGGCTCGCCGATTGCACAATTTGCGCGCGACGGCTCCGGTGCCATCTTCGCGGTCTGTCACGCGGCCCCATCTTTTTTTCTGAATTTTTGGCCTTTTTTTGCTTTCTGTGCATGCGCGGAAGCAAAATCGCATGAGGGGATGCGCGCGCATAGCAAGTGTGAGCGGGCGTGAAACGTGATGATGCATGCACAGCATCATCGTGCGTAGGCAGGTAAGAGAAACCTGCCCCTGGTGGTATGTTAACTACTTACTGGAGGGCTACCTGGCCTTGTTATCAGTCATTATTGAGACAAAGACCTACAGAGGAACTGCAAAAATGGAATTTCTCTTGGTACTCTGTCTCTGTGGTGATTTGTTTTCATCTACTGCAGTCAAACCTTTCCATGGTGGTGTTCATCCTAAATGAAACACCATCAATGAGTCATCCCAAATTAGCTATTGGCTCACAGAGCTGGAATTATTGGGGTGAACCCTAAGCCCAACTGATGCCTGGATCATTCTCACGATGCAAATAAGGCCTATATACTATTGTTAAAGTCTCATAAAAAGTAAAGTGTCTCTCAACTTAAATTCATCTCCTGGTGAATTCATTGATACATCCAAATCAGGGGTGGGTTCTACTTATCTACCCTACCGGTTCGGGGTCGCGCCGGAAGTGCGCCCCTGTCGCTCCCGGGTTAAACTGGTCTGCACATGCGCAGGAGGCTTTCGCAGAGCATTATTTTCCCATAAATTTGGCTCCGGTGGACAGATTTCAAGCCGGAGGACAGGTTCAGGGGTGTGTCTAGCCGGCCATCGCTGCTGGTTTGGCGAGCGGGGAGAAAATCCCACTACCGGTTCTATAGAACTGTTCCGAACCGGCAGGAACCCACCTCTGATCCAAATACTTTTCTTGCAGCAGAACAAAGTTAATTTCCTGCTGTCTTGTTTGGGGACATTTTGATTATAGCCCTGAGATTTCCTAGTGGTTTCCCTTCCAGGTATTTCCCAGACCTGACTTTGCTTAGCTTCTAAACCCAGACACAGATGCCCAGGTGCTACACCTGTTGGGGCAAAGTATCAACGGGGTGCATTTTTGTTTCTCCTTAAAACATTTTGATTCCCTTGCATTTTATTGGAAAGAATCTCTCAGTTTTGCAGATGTGAGAAACTACTGGATTCTATGTATTTATTTGTCCGATTTATATAGCTGCTCATCTCATAAAACAAGTGGCGTGTTGTATCTGTCAGTACAACTTCTGTCATGGGGCCAGCCAGATGACTTCTTGCTTCTCCCTTCCCATCCAAACAAAATGTGACTTGTTGTGTCTCCACCTTGCACTGCAGGTAAGCTGTGTCTTCTTGCCCAGCATCATTAGTGTAGATGATCTGCATGACATGGGAGATCCCAAAACTCTTCTCCTCTACTTTCTCAGCTGCCCGGATGCTAGTCAGCGGCACAAAGGAGCTTTTCTGAAAGGAAATCCCATAAATATATATTCAAGAAACCTTGAGTCAAATGGAAACAAACTTTGTCTCGCATTGTGAATCCAACCAAATGCTTCCAACAACCCTTTCCCCTAGTAGCCACTAGTATTCTGGAGAAGACTGTCTCTAATCATGGAGGTTCTATATCGTCACAATAGGTAATACCTAGAAGTAGAGCTTTCTTCCTCCATGAATTTGACAAATCCTCTTTTAAAGGGTCCCTCAAATGGAAAACACTTAAAAAGGTAAATGCAAAGGTTTCCCCTATCCAGTCATGTCTGACTCTAGAACAGAGGTCTTCAAACTTGGCAACTTTAAGACTTGTGGACTTCAACTCCCAGAATTCTCCAGCTGACTGGAGAATTCTGGGAGTTGAAGTCCACAAGTCTTAAAGTTGCCAAGTTTGGGGACCCCTGCTCTAGAGAGTGGTGCTCATCTTTGTTTCTTAGCCGAGGGGCCCAGCATTGTCCAAATACTCTTCCATAGTCATGTGGCCAGCGTGACTATACACCGAAGTGCACAGAATGTCTTTAACCACTGAGCTACCGTATCCTGCAAACACTTAAAGCTATCCCAAAATCATCGCCACCAAAAACATTAAGTGTGGCTGTTGGCCATGCAGAAATGTTCTTCCCACTGTAGTAGAAACTTGTACTATTGGGCTGTCATATTCCATTGCTAACAATCGATTAAATTCTGAGCTTGCTTGAAAGTCATTCTTCTTCAGCACAACAGCAGCTGGTCCACAAAATCGCACCATGAGTTTTATAGCCGAGACTTGATTTCAAGTCTCCGCTTTCCTAGTCCAATATTCTTATACTATGTTGCTTCAAGGGCCTCCGAGATTTTGATTACCGTATTTTTCGGAGTATAAGACGCACCGTTTTACCCCCCAAAAGAGGGTGAAAAGTTGGGTGCGTTTTATACACCCGAATGTAGCCCCACCCACCCAGCCATCCCCACCCTTTGGCCTTTGTCTTCCAGCAATTTACCTGCTTGCAGCAAAGAGGGAAGAGCCTGTGAAGCCAAGCAAGTCAGTAGCAGCTTCCCGACCTACAGCTGATTTGCCACGTGGGAAAATGAAAGTGAAACTAGCTACAAAGAGGCAAATGGCTGGGAGAGACACACAGATTTTTATTTTCTGCTGGATGCAAGGGGGTAAGTGAATAACTATAAATGTCTGTAGAATGTTCAAATTATTAGACTTGTTTTTTAAAGACTGCTTTATTATTGTTCTAGGCAGGAGTCTCCAACCTTGGCAACTTTAAGACTTGTGGACTTCAACTCCTAGAATTCCACAGCCAGCTTTGTTAGCTTTGCTGGCTGTGGAATTCTGGGAGTTGAAGTCCACAAGTCTTAAAGTTGCCAAGGTTGGATGGAGACCTCTAGACAACTTAATAAAATAAAGAAGCTTTTTAAAATAAATGCTTGCTCTGAAGAGGTCCAGTGCTATTGTATCTTCTTTTAAATAATAGAGAATAATGTATACTTCCAGAAATTTTAATTAATTTTAACAGCTCTGTACAAGAATAGTCTGAAATGTAACAATGTCCTGTTTAGTATTAGAGTTAAATCCTGATTTACCTTGGAGTAGATCTATTTAAATAATTGGGAGGAGTTAGTGTGACTACATTTAAGAAAACTTTCTGGCATAATATACATTTCTCCAATTCTTTGCTATTTCTATGGGTCAGGCACACATGCACAGAAATACACAGCAAACAGTGTATATCATCTGTGCTGTTTGCTGTTTGGCAAATTGCTTGGAGGCAGAGGCCTTTTTTCCTTGTTTTCCTCCCTCAAAACTAAGGTTTGTCTTATACTCCGGTGCATCTTATACTCCGAAAAATACGGTATGCACCATCAAGTTGTTTTTGACTCCTAGTGGCTACGTAGGTAAATTATAGCCACAATGATTTGTCCCTAATCTGGTCTTTTAAGTCTCCCAGTGGTGCCCCCATTGCCATGCAACTGAATTCAGCTCAGCATCTTCAACTTCCCTTCCCTTGCACCTTTCCCAGAGAGCTCAATCTTCACATAATAGCAATAACAATAGCACTTAGATTTATATACCACTTCACAGAGCTTTACAGCCCTGCCTAAGTGGTTTACAATGTCAGCATCTTGCTCCCAACGATATGGATCCTCATTTTACCCACCTCAGAAGAATGGAAGGCTGAGTCACCCTTGAGCCCATCAGGATCTAACCCCTGGCAGTGGGCAGAGTAAGCCTGCAATACTGCATTCTAACCACTGCATTCTAACCACAGTTCTAATGTGTCCAAACTAGGATAATTCTAGTGTGTCCATACCAGGGGTGAAATGCTCCCAGTTCGCTTTTACCTGTCTGTCGTCGGAGACCCAATTGCGAAGGCAGCACGACGCTCCGCCCACCCGCTGGGACACCGCCATTTGAGTTCTTTTACCCTCTGCGCATGCACAGAACACTTTGTGCATGCGCAGAGGGTAAAAGAACTCAAATGGCGGTGTCCCGGCGGGTGGGCAGAGCATCGCGTTGCCTGCATGATCGGCTCTCCGACGACAGACAGGTAAAAGCGAACCGGGAGCATTTCACTGCTGGTCCAAACTGCTTTGGGGAGACCTAGTGTCTATGATGACTGGCTAGCCTTCATGGGCACTCCTTCCTTGGACTCCCCAACTTCTAGAGGGTTTCAAGAAAAGTGATTTCAGCAAGGACCATGGCCAGAGCCTCTGGTAGTGGCCAGTCTGTATCCTTTACCTACCTTGGAGTTGGGTGTCTTGGCGCAGGTGAGAGACTCATGCGTTAATGAGAAATAGAACTTCTTGAAGGAGAACGAGAGGAGAGGCCCCTTGCTTCTCGCCTTGTGGATGAACAGGTACCCTTCTTTTACCACCTGAGGTTGCAGGGAGATGGGCTTCTGCAGGTCTAATTCTGTAATTCAACATCCGCAGCAGTGAACGCAATATACGTGCATGTGTTTTGAATGAGCAGGAAATAATAACAACACTAGTAATAACACAAGTTGGCAGAAAATAATGAGATATAATCTGCTGCCCTCACTGCTAACCTCTGTCCTGCTTATATAGTCTCTGTTCCGGCTTGATGGTAACTGGAAATGTCCCTGCAAGGTGAGCCATTAGTGAATGGCTTCCCTCCCCTCTTTGGATGATACAAAGGATGGGGAAACCAGGCTCATCCACAGGAGTTTGCTATTTTGGTCATCAACTTCGTTTTTGTCCTTGGGATACAAGCTCTCCAGCTTTTGTATATGCATGCGATATCACAACATACATACAAAAGGATTGTAAATCACTTTTTTTCTGAGGCTGTCATATCTTTGAACTGTCGTTAAACAAATGGTCATAAGTTGGGGACTGCCATGCTAAAAAAGAAATGGGATTAGGCGCTAAATTTCAGATACCAGAAAACTACCCTCTGGCTGATGGCTCAGAGAAAGCAGAATAACCAGAACATTTCTTAATTTGTTTGGCTTTATCAAGCATTTACCATCTTTCGCCTCAATGTCAATTAGCTGCAGGATGAACTGCTTCATCTGGGCAACACCGCGTTGAATGGTGGCTTGCAGAGGGGCCATCCATGCTTCCTTGGTGCGGCTGATGCTGTTGTCCATGTTCCCCACGTTTTGGACAGCCTGGCCCAGCAGAAAATCAGAACAAGTCACCACAACTCAAGAACAAGCTTCACCCAGATTGAGAGAAAGCCAGAATGGTTTGCAGTGGAGAGAATGCTGGGACCCATGAGATGAAGGGGGTTGAGATTTAAATAGCCACCTAGTCCAATCCAATCAGAAGTCATGTTTGGCTCAAGGGGAGGGGAGGGGGAAAGGAGGGGGGAGGGGGAGGAGGAGAGGGGAAGGGGGAGGAGAGTGGGGAGGAGGAGAGGGAGAGAGGAAAGGGAGAGGGAGAGGGTAACAGGAGAGGGTGAGGGAAAAGGAGTGAGGAGGAGGAGATGGAGAGGGGAAGGGGAGAGGGGAGTGGGGAGGAGGAGAGGGAGAGGGAGAGGAGAAGGGAAGAGAGAGGGGGAGGGGAGTGGGGAGGAGGAGAGGGAGAGGGAGAGGGAGAGAGGAAAGGGAGAGGGGAATGGGGGGAGGAGACAGAGAGGGAGAGGGGAAGGGGAGTGGGGAGGAGGAGAGGGAGAGGGGAGTGAGGAGGAGAGGGAGAGAGGAAAGGGAGAGGGAGAGGGGAAAGGGAGTGAGGAGGAGATGGAGAGAGGAAGGGGAGAGGAGTGGGGAGGAGGAGCGGGAGAGCAGAAGGGAAGAGAGGGGGGATGGGAGTGGGGAGGAGGAAAGGGAACGGGAGAGGGGAGGAGGAGAGGGGTGGGGAAGGGGAAGGGGAAGGAAAGCAAGATGAGATGAAATAAGAAACTACAAAAGAGAACAGGGACATTTGACAAGAGACAAAAAAAGGAGCCCTTTTGGACATCATCAGGCTATTAAGAGCATTTCTTCTGGGACAGGTCTTACCTTGGCCAGCAGAAGCAGAGTCCGGCTGATCTGAGCATCGGCGTGCTTCTCCCGTAGGTGGAAGAGTTTGGGGGACATAATGGCTGGAGAGAAGAATCGTAGGCAGAGGAAGCTGGTGATGGCAATGAATTTCACATTCTGCAAGTGCAGAAGGATAGAGTTTTTGAAAAGGGATGGAAAGAAACCAAGGACAAAAGCAGGCAATACCAAATCTCTCTGTTTGGTGACTCGGAGAGAAGGAGAGTAGTAAGAATAAGATAATAAAATTAGAAATGAAACTAGCCCTTTCTTAGGGTATTGGTTAAAAACACATTCAAATCCCTGCTGGATGGGACTGTAAGATCCTGCTACTTTTCTTCCCACAAGATCTCACAAGTTGCCTTACTTGACAAAGAAGCAGAAGACTTACAAAAGAATTTGTAATTACAAAAGAATTACAAAGAGTTTACAAAATTATAATCCCACATTACCGGAAGGTGAGGGAGATTGAGTTAGAACAGGGGTGTCAAACTCAAGGCCCGGGGGCCGGATCCAGCACACAGGATACTTAGATCTGGCCAGCGGGGCCACCCTGGAAACAGCAAAGGACTGGCCAGCGGTGCTTCTGCCAGCGAAAACGGGCTCCCAAGCTCCGTTTTCAGCTGCCACAGCCTCCTGCAACCCTCTGCCAGTGAAAACAGAGCCATCTTCACTGGCAGAGGGTTGCAGGAGGCTGTGGCAGCCGAAAACGGCGCTTGGGAGCCCGTTTTCGCTGGCAGAGGGCTCAGGCCACCACAGGCGCCCCCGATATGAGTGATGTCGAGCTGGCCACGGCCCCCCTGGCCACGGCCCCCCTGGCCCCCCAAGGTCAAACACAACCCTGATGTGGCCCTCAATGAAATCGAGTTTGACCCCCCTGAGTTAAAAGAATTTAACTCTGCCCAACTGACCTGATTTTTCTCCTCAGGGAACCGTTCTCCAACTCGTTTGAAAAGGAGCTGAAAAGTGGCACGGATGACAGGAGGGCACATCCTGGCAGACCTGGTGATGGTGTTCAGTAGGTCAGTCAGATACGACTGAAGGAGGTGGCCGCTCTGCTGGATCACCTCACTTTCACTGTGGATCCGGTGAAGGCTAGAGCAACTGGAACAAGAAACAATAACCAAATAACTCAGAGCTTCCCTGTATGCCATTCATAGCCATGTTGGATTACCAAAAATGCAGTAGCCAACCAGAGTGATGTCACATTCAAAATGGCTGTCCCAAGGTGCTTTTCTCAAGAGGCAACTGGACATTCTTTGGTTTTCCTTGAAGATGTTTCCTTTCTCATCTAAGAAGCTGCTTCAGTTCCGAGAAGCGAAACGTCTTCCAGGAAAAACAAAGAATGTCCAGTTGCCTCTTGAAAAAAGCACCTTTGGGACAACCATGACTTGGATGCCTGAGAATCTCCATAGACATTCAAAATGGCTGCTTCATGCCCTGAATAGCCCATCAGTTTGCTGGAGAGTAGCAGGTGAATGTCTTATTACATCATTAGACTCGGAGGAGGCTTTTCAACTCGGTGTTTCTCCACCTTAGCAATTTTATCTTGAGTGGATTTCAACTCCCAATATATACAGTGTATATCCATATATAAAATTCAAATGTTCTAAAATTATGTTGCCTGATACATGTTTTCATCCCAACACCTCAAGCAATAAGACAATGATAATCGCCTCTAGGAAGCACTAGGATTCAAGGACCCACTTTATTTCCTTGATAAGCAGGTCCGGTTTTTACTATGCATAATTATATAAATCCTCCATACTTTGCATTTTTATGCCTGAACAGCATCCAGGTAAAGAATGTGAATGTCTGACACTGACAGAACTTTCTCTCAGTTGTTTTAGGCACTAACATGCTGGGAAATCAAGATTTTTTTTAAAAAAATCTTCTAATCTAAAACATATTTAAACATCGAAAATGGCATATTTCAAAGAAACATACCAACGTTATTTCCCAGAATGCATTTGGGAATGAAATCAGCCATTTTTGAAGAACCAGGGATGAGAAATAGCAATCTTGGAGAACAAAAGGCCCCATCCACCACCCTAGTTTCCATTCTGGTGAATGAGATGGTTGCGATTGATAATGCTCATAAGGGCTGCCATTTTGTGAAGGCACCCACAACCACTTCTCAAGGTTTTCTGTCCACTGGCTCAAAAATGGCAAGGCCCTTGACTATAAGTCTCTCCTTCACAGAAAGGCCTCCCCACTGTTGCTCCTTCCTTCTTCCTACCCGATCTCTTTGCTTTCCACTTTGCTGGGATCTAGTTCGATGTATCTCTTCTCTTCAAACACCCGGTTGATGGATGGCCTCAGGATTCGATGGAGGTATTGCATACCTGCCACCTACAGAGTCAGAGATTAAAGACACAGCAGAAGATGGTGAGCTTCATAATGAGAAACTGGTAGGAAGAGCCTCCCACCACCCATCGCAGAAGGAAGGCAGGATCCCACAAAGTACCTTCAGAAATGACTCCATAGACTTAGAAGCTAAAGAGTTGCTCCGAAACAACGTGTTGGGTTCAACTGAAACACAGAAAGTGGTTTATGATCGGTCACTGATCTATATACCCTTTCAACCACTTCATCTTATTTTATGAAGAAAAAGAGGATGACTTGCTATCTATTGATTACCTTTTGACCTTTGAAAGGGTCAAGACATCTTTCATTGGTTGTCCCTTTTGATTCAGCTATCTTTCTCTTAGATCAGGGGTGTCAAACTTGCGGCCTGCGGGCCGGATGCATCACGTGCTGGCTCCGCCCCCGCCCGGTTTAGCGAAGGGGGAAAAAGTCCCGATACGTCACGTGATGCCGCCGTGACAACGCGCGTTTGACACCCCTGTCTTAGATGATAGAAGCAGCAAAAGTGATTGTCTGAAACGAATATGATATTCATCTTTGCCATCACTGGCTTTCAAAGTTTTTTTTTTGCCTACTCAGTACACTTCCCTCTTTTTCATATTGATTGCTCTCGTCCCCTTATATCTTATTTCAGATATTCTCTCCTCTTTGCATTCTCTTTTCCTTATCTTCTGCTGCCCACCCTGCCCACCCAGAAAGCTTCAATTCCAAATTGAAGGCAAAGGAGTTTGACCACAACTAAATCGACCACAATACTCCTTGGGATTAAGAGATAAGAAAGGACAGACAATTAATAAACTGAGTGGGACAGGTTTCACGTGTCCGATGGCTGCATTTACACAAAATGCTGTATACCCAAATAACAAAATGTGTCCTTATATAGCAATTATGGCTAACTTCCGGGTTCTAGCGCACATGCCTGCCCGGCAATCAGCTGGCTGGCACGCATGCCGGTTTTTGGCACTGCCGCACGGGCAAAGGGATCGCGCTCTGGAAAAGCCAAACTTCCCGGTTCTGGTGCGCATGCACACCCAACAATCAGCTGGCCAGCGCACATGCACACACCGGTTTTCGGCACTGCCGCGCATGCGAAGGACAGCTGATCATCGTGCACGCATGCGCGCCAGAAACCCAAAAGACAAACAGGCAAGGCCACGTGTGCCAGGCGACATGGCTTCGTGCACCACTTTGGGCACGCGTGCCATAGATTCGCTATCACGGTTATATAGCATGCTGTACCAAAATGGGAAAAATTATTTAACATAGTGTAGCATGTAAATATGTAGCATGATTTACATGCTACATATTAAGATACCACATGGAATCACCAACTACTTATTGCTACTAGTTTACCTACTGGTCTAACCCCTTTGAACCCACACACCTTCGTGGTATTAAATATCACTCTTCGTGATATTTAATTTATTACATGTATAGCCCATGAAAATGGGAATGTACTCTTGGCAGTTTATGTGACAGAAGCAGTATTAAAATATCCATGGTTTCATTAACATGAAAAGCAATTGAAACCAACTCAACATCCCCCAATCACACACAGACACACACACACACACCAAGAAAATTGCAGGACTTTTTTCCAAGCAGTCACCAGGAACCAACACTGACTCAAAGGCACCCTCCCCTCCCTCCCAGACACACAAAATCATAGTATAAAGTGATGTGTGCCCTCCTGCCCTGGTCCTTACAGGTTCTGTCCAGCTCCAGTTTGAAGAGGAGGTCCAAGAACTCTTTAATCAAGCCTTGGCCCAAGAAGAGCTTGACTAGGTTGACCGCAAGTTCCTGTCTGCATTCAGCTGTTGTGGTCTCGTCAATCAGGGTTATTAAGTGCACTTTCTGGTTCTGTAAGGAGAAGAGTGTGGGCGGAGGAAATGCTTTTCATGGAGAAGTTAATGCACATTAATTTCAGAAGGGGAGGGCGTATTTTTCCATAAAAACGTGATGTTTCGTGTGTCCCTTTGAACATAACCGCATTCTGCATTCTCTTTTTTAACAAGCACATTTTCATCACACGTACAGCCTTTGTGCAGCTGCCTTCCATTCCAAGCCACACAAGAGTCATAAGTGTGAGTCAAAGACATTTCCCTGCCTAAGGCAAAAGATGAAACAGTGATGAAGATTCTCAGTCACCCAGACAGAGTTATCTGGAAGTTGAGTCATGGCCACTGGACTTCTTTCCTTTTTGGTTTGAAATGGTTTGTGGCTTATCAAAGCAGCTTCTTCAGTCTGAGATTCTTCATCAACAAACAAGCTACTTTGATAAGCAGCAAAATGTTTCAAAGTAAAAAGAAAAGGAGTCCAGTTGCCATGACTCAACCTCCACCCATGGCCCTTTGTTCTGTGTACAGAAACTGATCCAGAGAGAAGGCGTGGCTAATTGCCGAGGCGCTACAGAGTTTCCCCGTGCACCGTGGGGAAACCCCGAATCCGCGCTGTCCGGGGACCTGGTCTGGACAGGACCAGGTCAGAAACCACCCTGGAGGGATGGTGAAGAAGAGGGCACTGGCTAGTGAACTGGGAGGGGGCTGCAAACCTCCCAGAGAGCCAGCTCTGTCCTCGATCAGCAGCGACTGGAAGACGGCTTTTAAATGCCGTCCTAGTCTCGACGGTCACAATGAAAGGATTTAAGTACGGTGATCTAAAGTCATCTGGGAAGGAAAATCAATGTTTTGTGCTGGAGATGTTAGAGAAATATAAGAAGATAAAGATTGGTGAGTGATATTGCCAGGAAAATTTTAAAAGGAGCATTCAAATGTTAGAAAGGGGACAAAAGGACCGGAAAATTAAGGAGCGGCTGTTAAAGATCTGGATACAATAGAGCAACAAAATTAAAAGGATTTGCAACTAAAAGCCCATCTATTAAAGATTTGGAATTTTATTTTAAAGACTTGGTAAAGATTTAAGAACTTTGCAAAGTAAATTTTAAGAAATAATTTGAAAATTGGAACTGATTAAACAGAAAAATTAAAACAGAAAAAGTAGAACGAGAAACTAAAGTCGAGATCCCATCTGGTGGTTGGAAGAATTACTGATGTGGTGAAATACACTTATGATTGTTTGGACAGCTGGTGACCTTGATCAAGGAAAACATCTGTGTAAATTGAGGAAATTGAAAGTAGACTGCAAAACTTTGTTTGGATTGACTTGAATAAGAAGGAACATGAATAGATATTAAATAGCAAAAGAACAGAAAGAACCAGCTTTGTTTTGTCTCTCTTTTTAACTACTAAAATAAAATTTTGAAAATTATAATAGGCTGTGAAACACACTTTGTCAGCAGCTGTACGTGGAGATTAGTGACTATTGGGAACTGGTGGCATTTTTGAATGGATTTTGATTAAAAGATTGAACCTATCTAAGCTAACAAAGCTGTCTGTTGAATTCTGGGAGTTGAAGTCCACAAGTCTTAAAGTTGCCAAGGTTGGAGACCCCTGGACTAGAAGACCTCCAAGGTCCCTTCCAACTCTGTTATTCCGTCTCACCTTTATCCCTGCTTTAACTTCCTGGCACAACAGCTCGACAAGGGGCTGGTAGTAGACGGATGGCAGAACCACCTCATCCCGAAGCTGTACCTGGAGGTGTAAGGAGCCTAGATTCCCTCTGAAACACATCGAAAAATAAGGATATTAAATATACCTTATAAGTTGGTTACCACTTTCCTAGCATTTGGGGATGATGGACACATTTCAGTTTGGGTCTCAGTGGACGATCCCACGGAATATTTCTCACAGGCATCTCCACACTTATTCTCCAAAGAAGCAAAGTTAATCTCAGATGCTCCTAATAGCCTTACGGCAAAATTATCTCGTCAGACAAAAATAAATAAACAACCCCAAGTAAAAGTAGATCAATTGAATCAGTTCAAGACACTGTAAGGCAACTTCTGAACAGGGGTGGTTTTCACTTACCTTCCATACCGGTTCTCAAATGCGAACAGCCGCCCCCACATGCTCTTTACTCGCATGTGCGCCTTCCACGCATGCGCCCAGCCACGAAAAACGTGGTTAAATAGGACAGCATTACGTCCGGGCAGGTGAGTGGGCCCACCTGAAGTCAGTGCTACCGGTTCGCCCGAACCAGTCCCAACCGGCTGCATACCACCTCTGCTTCTGAACTTCTGAGGTGCTTTCTAGCATCAGTTTTCATTTCTCCTTTGATAGTCTGGTAGGTACTGAGAATTCAGACTTACTCATCCAGTCTTGGTTTGGATTTGTCTGGGCGGAGCAAAAACCATCCTTCTTCTCGCTGGACAGCCTTCAGCCTTTGGACATTGAATACCACCTGCAGATCAGAAAGAAATAGCCAATGGGGTTAGTGGCCTCCCAAAGATGTTAACCAGCGGTGGGTTGCTTCCGGTTTGGCCCGGTTCTGCGAACCGGTAGCGGTGGCAGCGGGAGGCTCAGCCTACCCACCTGGGACGCTTCTGCGCATGCACAGAAGCGTCACATGCACACACATAGCAATAGCAATAGCACTTAGACTTATATACCGCTTCATAGTGCTTTACAGCCCTCTCTAAGCGGTTTACAGAATTCAGCATATTGCCCCCAACAATCTGGGTCCTCATTTTACCCACCTCGGAAGGATGGAAGGCTGAGTCAACCTTGAGCCTAGTGAGATTTGAACAGCTGGACTGCTGAACTAGCAATCAGCTGAAGGTCGCAATGCTGCTTTTAACCACTGCGCTATCTCAGCTATCTCAGCGAGTACGCATGCAAACCAGTAGCAAGGGGTTTTAAAACCCACTACTGATGTTAACCATCCAAGAACCAGTGTTCAGGTGGCAAGTAGGTAATGGGATAAGCCATTTCCCAATTGTTTCTTCCATGTTAATTCTTGGGGGTGGGAAGAAGCTGAGTGGCAGAAGAAATGCCATGAAGGCAAGGAGGTGCACTCTACTTTTCAAAGTGGGGTTCGTATACAGCCCTAGCAAATTAATACTTTGTTATGAATTGTTCCATGCACAAGAGCCCTGGAAGGAAAGGAGGGGAAGCAGAAAACAGCCACTATAAAAGATTGTCCCTAATCCAAATCACCACCACCAACTGCCCTTTAAGATTCTCATAAAAGTGCATTGGTTGTTTTTTTTTTTTTTTCAAAAAATTGTTTTTCTATTCATATGGCTTGAATATTTTGAGGCAGAGTTTTTCAAACTTGGCAAATTCAAGATGCGTGGACTTCAACTCCCAGAATTCCTCCAGCATCCAACTGCTGGAGAATTCTGAGAATTGGAAGGCCACAACATCTTAAAGTTGTCAAGTTTGAAACACATTGCTTTAGTTTAGGTAGGAGGATTGGGAAAGTATAAATACTTGCAGTAATAACAATAACCCAGCAGATGGCAGCACATGGTCAATTTATTTGAGAACTTAAGCAAAAATCAGGCCTAGTAATTCAGGTAGATCAGGGCATCCCAATTGTAAGAGGTCTGGGCAGGTGGAAAGGCATCCTGGGAGACTGAACATCAAGCCATTTCTTTAACTTTGGAAGAAAAATGTGTACCTATTAAGTCAAACTGATTTTGTTGGGAGTTTTCTCTTTTTAAAATCATCATTATCACCATCGCCGTCTTAACCCAATATAAAGCACATGCATATCAGAGGTGGGTTCCTCCCGGTTCGGACAGGTTCGCCTGAACCGGTAGCAAACCTCTGGTGATGTCATGATGATGTCACAGAACCGGATTGATAGGTTTAAACTTTTTTGAGGGGGGGTTTGGATTTTTGGGAGGGGATTTTTTTCCGTTTTTTTTTTCTTCTGTGCATGCGCAGAAGCCGAGTTTCCGGCACTGCGCATGAGTCACCATCTTGTTTTCGGCTTTTTGGGGGGATTTTTTTTTATTTTTTGCACTGCGCATGTGTGCGTGCGCAAAGTGCATGCACGCCCACACGGCGCACCCACGCGGGGCAGGAGGAAGCAAACTAGCAGCAAGGTAAGTTAGAACCCACCCCTGATGCATATATATTCATATAAGCAACTGTTGTTTGAGTTTATTATTAATGCTTATTGTTTGAGTTTATTGCTTGTGTTATATCCTTGAAAGCCACCCAAAATTACATATATGAGATGGGTAGCTATATAATCAAATCAAATAAATAAATAAAGCTGTTTTGTCATTGATTTGCATCCAGTGCCTAGTGTGGTCAAGAAGACCGACTGCCTGAAACAAAAACAGCCATCTCTCTCATAAACCCCCTTTCCTGGCAGACCCCCTCATCATATAACATCTCCACCACAGTGCCTTCGTAAAAGGTGCAGGTGGGTGACTCGGCCACCTCACAGTGTATCATCCTTTCTCAGTGAGTCAAATGGCCAGGGAGCCTCTTAAGAGTATGTGGGGAGGGCATGGACGGGGTTCGGCCCCAGTTCACTCCCTACCATGCTTAATGATAAGAGTTGCATAGAACCAAGACGGGCGGCAAATAAATCTAATAAATAAGCGGTAAAGATGATTCCGCAGTGATCTAGCAACAAAGGAAAACAGACTGCTTTGTGGTGCAGTGACTCATCATTTATTACGCAGCCACATTTTCCCAAGCATTGCCAAAACATTAAAAAATGAGCCTCCATTCCAGTGGTGTGTTGTAAATGATTTTGCTACCGGTTCGCGCGCGCGCTCACGTGCGTGCACAACGCTTTTGCACATGCGCAGAAGTTTCCCGGGCGGGTTGGCGGAGCCTCCCGCCGCCACTGTTACCGGTTTTAAGAACCAGTCTGAACCAGGAGCAACCCACCGCTGATCCATTCACACATTGCACCATGTGGTTTAGTGGTTTGGGCTTGGGTATTGTGGGAACCTAACAATTTATTGAACACATAAATGAAAAGTTAATGAAAAAGTAGTACTGTTCTTGTTATGAAGGATTGGATTCAAGAGATAAGGGGCGTGCATAAGCGCACCACTGTGCCTACCATTCCTGTCCTACTGTCCTACTGTCCTAAATCGGAACTGTTTACTTATGTTATGTTTATACAAACAACTACTATCCTATACATGTTTGACAAAATAAATAAATAAAATAAAATAAATAAATAAATATGTTTTTCAAAAGGCATTTTTATCTACTAGTAAACTTGGTACGTCTTTCTGTCACATAGCTGTTATGATCTCCTCTAATATTAGAGAATTGTTATTTTTTATCTTATGTTACCCCTTTGGGTAGATTTAGATACCTCTTTGACAGTTGATTGTTATGTGGCAAAACTAGAGCATTTCCACCTTTTCTGATTTTATTTGTGTTTTGTAGTTTCTCATGTACTTCCTTTCCATTTTTTGGTATTTTTTTCCTATTTTTTTCTGGAAAATTAGTTAAAACATAATAAATAACCCAGCCTAAAGCAAGTCAAGGCTCTGTACAAAGATTCTCTATCAACGCTTTTAGATAGATAGGTCCCAGTGTTATTATCAAACAGCAGCTATTCTTCCTTTCTTTTAAGTGTATACTGTAGGAAGAAAAATCCGGTCTGGTTCCAAGACAGGAGAAAGGCACTGGAAATAAAATGGAGGCCGAGTGCACGGAAAGAAAGTTCATTTGGTTGCCAGAAACTTCAGTGACAGCAGCATGTTTCTGGGGTGGCTGACAAAATGGCTAAGTGAGTGGATGGCTCTTTATAGGGTTCTGGGGTTTTGGGTTTGAGATGCTCCAGGGGGTTGTGCAATATAGTGAGCTTTATCTTTTACCATTTCAATGGTGAAGGGTTAATCCTATCATGTCCTAAAGGTCACGTCCTGTCCTTAGAATTTGGGTGGGGGGGATGCAAATTCTTAATCCCATCAGCTCCAGCCTTCTGTGGGAGCTTGCGGCTGAAGGCGTTTTGTTTGTGAATAGTTTGGCCCAGTCTTTCTTAATAGATACAAAAGATCCATCTCTTGAGACTTCTGCTTGAGGCTATGGGGCTGCTTTCTGCCTTTTAAGAGCATGCTTCTCCATTTCTCCTTTGGGAAAATATAATATTCTGCCTCTTTTTAATATTAAGAATAAATAATATTTTAATCGGGGGTGGGAGGGAATCTTCCTACAGTACTAAGAAAAAAAGCAAGAACAGTGAAAAAACAAAGAAACAAACATCAGCGTCATCGAGAACCTCACTTTGTTCGAGGCAGTTACAAGCAACCAAGACCTTGATGGTTTCAACTACAGCCATGTTTAATTTTCAGACCTTCGTATCCCATGTCTTAGTCACAAGAATTTGCAAGCAGCTACTTCAGGTTATTGCTCTCGTCCCGGGTTCTCAAGTTAGAGTTTCTAAATATAGCAAAAGCAGGACAGTCTTTCAACAGAGCCGCCCCTGTCCTCCTCAGATGTGCTAACCTGCCCTTCAGCATGTCCTTCTTTCTCAACTCACCTTCCCCAAAAAATCATTCCTGCTGACGAGATCCCAATCCCAGACTTCAACAATACACAGCTTTTCTGTGGCTGACTCATCCAGGTCAAACTCAAAGGTCTCGTTCCATCTGGGGTAGCAAGATTTTTTGATCACCTGAAGAATGAAATAGGAAGACAATTCCATTGCACAGGTAGTCCTCAACTTACGGCCACAATTGAGCTCAACTTTTCTGTTGATAAGCAAGGCAATTGGGTGAGTTTTGCCCCATTTTTATGATCTTTCTTGCCACAGTTGTTAAGTGAATCACTGCAGTTGTTCAGTTATTTATTTATGAAGAGAGGTGGGATTCACATAATTTCCCTACCGGTTTGCCGAGCACTGACAATGTGAGCGCGCGCACGCACGCTCACTTCGATCATGCATCCACGTGGCCTCCTGCGCATGAACTTTGCTCACACACGTGGCTTGCACGCATGCGCACGGCTTGAAAATGTGGCTAAATAGGACATCATAGCACCGGAGCAGGCCCAACCCACCCGCAGGTCACTACTACCAGTTCGCCCGAACCGGTCCGAACCAGCTGAATACCACCTATGTTTATGAGGTAAATCTGGCTTCCCCCATTGACTTTGCTGGTCAGAAGGTCGCCAAAGGGGATCACATGACCCCGGGACCCTGCAACCATTATAAATATGAGTCAGTTGCCAAGCGTCTGAGTTTTGATCACATGACCTTGGGGATGCTGCAACGGTTGTAAATGTGAAAAATGGACATAGCAGTACAGAGCCCTTTTTTTCATGTTGCTGTAACACCGAACAGCCATTAAACTTGTAAGTCAAGGACTACCTGTATCAGGGAAATCCTAAAATGGAATATGGCAGCCACTGTTTCCTCTAAACTGCCTGGCCGCGCAGCCGTGCACATAATGAGAGAACGCCGCATGGAAGTTTCTAACTTCCGCACGGCATTTTCTAATGGCAGAGGCTGCGCACCTGAAAAGAGAACGCCACGCAGCAGTTTCTAACTGCCGCGCGCCGTTTTCTGATGTTACAGGGAACATTGATGGCAGCCTGCCTAAGATGGGAGATGTTCCAATGATGCCAGATTACAACTCCCATATGTGCCAGTGACATGATAAAGAATTGCGCTGGCTGGGGAAGATGGGTGGAGGGTTATGGTTAAATGAATCTTTGGAGGCTGACAACTTCTTCTTCTCCCCTCAACTCACCGAAGTCTCCTGAATCTTGCTATTATAGCGGACTCTGACAAAAGGATCAGAAGCTCCATTCCGATCTTTCCGAGCTAAATCCCTTGAAATAAAGAAAGAGAAGAAAGGTTACAGATGCTGAAGGTGCCCAATTGCATGAACATAAGAAAAAAACAAGACATATTCAACTCCCAAAAAACTAAAGTCTACCATATACTTTTGGCATACCTTTGAATACAAGCTGGAAATTGTGTCAGATTCTGGGACACTGCCTGGACAAGTCCCTGCAGTTTTCTTGGCAAGGTTTTTCAGAAGTGGTTTGCCATGGCCTCATTCCTAGGGCTGAGGCAGGACTAGAACTCCCAGTCTCGTGGTTTTTAATCTGATGCCTTAAGCACTACAGCAGGGGTGTCAAACTCGATTTCATTGAGGGCCGCATCAGGGTTGTGTTTGACCTCGGGAGGCCAGGGTGGGCGTGGCCAGCTCGACATCACTAGTGTCGGGGGCACCTGTGGTGGCCTGAGCGATCTGCCAGAGAAAATGGGCTCCCGAGCTTCGTTTTCGGGCTGCAACGGCCTCCTGCAACCCTCTGCAGCAAAAACGGAGCTCGGGAGGGCCGCACGCAGCCCTCCCGAGCTGCATTTTCTCTGGCGGAGGCACCGTGGACCAGTCCTTCGCTGTTTCCAGGGCGGCTCCATGGACCAGATCTAAGCACCCCGCAAGCCGAATCCGAGACGTGAGCCTTAAGTTTGACACCCCTGCACTACAGCAAACTAGCTCTCTCAACCCTGCAGTTCCCAAGTATTAGTACAGCTTTATAAATCCTTAGTAAAACCACACCTGGAAAACTGCATCCAGTTTTAGTCACCACATTACAAAAAGATGTTGAGATGTTGGAAAGAGTACAGAGAAGAGCAACTAAGATGATTAAAGGTCTGGAGACTAAAACATATGAAGAACGGTTGCAGGATTTGGGGTTGGCTAATTTAGAGAAAAGAAGGACTAGGGGGGACAGGATAGCAGTATTCCAGTATTTGAGGGACTCCCACAAAGAAGAGGGGGGGGTCGACTTATTTTCCAAAGCACTAGAAGGCAAGACAAGAAACAATGGATGGAAACTAACCAAGGAGAGAAGCAACCTGGACTTAAGAAGAAACTCCCTAACAGTGAGGACAATTAACCAGTGGAACAGCTTGCCTTCAGAAGTTGTAGGTGCTTCATCACAGGAGGTTTTTAAGAAAAAGCTGGTCAGCTACCTATCTGAAATTATAGGGCTTGAGCAGGGGGTTGGACTAGAAGACCTCCAAGGTCCCTTATAGCTCTATTCTGATTAAGATCAAATTGGTGCTCTTCCACCTGCAGACTCTTGTTCACTGCCAAGAAGACATAGCCGCTCCTGGAGGATACAGGAAATCTAAGGGCAAGTCAGTCTTTTAGAGCAGCGGTTCTCAACCTGGGGGTCGCGACCCCTTTGGGGGTCGAACGACCCTTTCACAGGGGTCGGGAGACTTCGCCCGGATGCCGCCATTTGGGTTCTTTTACCTTCTGCGCATGCGCAGAATGCTTTGCGCATGCGCAGAGGGTAAAAGAACCCAAATGGCGGCGGGGTGGGGCGCGGTGGTGGCGCAGGGGCAGGGCGCGGTGGTGGCGCAGGGGCAGGGCACGGTGGTGGCGCAGGGGCAGGGCACGGTGGTGGCGCAGGGGCAGGGCGCGGTGGTGGCGCAGGGGCAGGGCGCGGTGGTGGCGCAGGGGCAGGGCGCGGTGGTGGCGCAGGGGCAGGGCACGGTGGTGGCGCAGGGGCAGGGCGCAGTGGGGGCACAGGGCGGGACGCGGTGGGGGCGCAGGGGCAGGGCGCGGGTCGCGGCATTAGGAAGGTTGAGAACCACTGTTTTAGAGAATTCTTATACTGATAATTCCATGCAGATAAGTAACGATCTGCCTCTTTTGGGAATCAATTCTTTAGTCTTCTGAACTGTTTTGTTTTGTTTTGTTTGCTGTACAAAATAGCATTTTCCTGACTTCCTTATGATTTCCAAGATGCCCCTCTAGCTCTCAACCCTTGAAAGTTTGCAACTGTTCAGACACACTCCATTTGGTTTTATCTTGCCCAGCCCATCTTTTAATTGCAAGATGTGTTTTTTTCCTGACTCTAATTACATAGGTCTATAAAACAGGAAGATCGCCTGGAGAACCATATAGCTTGGATAATAAACAAAGAGGAATTTTGAGGTTCGTGTGATTCAGAAGAATGGAACACGAATGAACAATGGTAAAATCCTCAATGAAGGCACAAAACCTTCTGCTCCAGTGTGGTTCTCCCAAAGCCCCTTTTGTCATTCCCATCAAAAGGCCTTTAAAAAATAATGATTAAATGCATCCTGTAAAGGAGGCTGCCCTCCCTCGCTTTCTTCTCTCTCGCTCACCCCTTCCTGGTGATACTCTGTGTGATGTTCAAAACAGAAAATCACTACTCACAGAGGCGGCTTGTAATTTCAAAGTGATTTCCTTCAATTACCGACTGGGGTTTTATTTTAATGAAAAAATATAGGATGCTTGTATCTAGCAGTGACCTGATGAAATTCCAAGGCTCAAGAAAAGAAAGGAAATGGAAAAGTTCACAGTTCTGATTCATGTTGCCAGATCCTTTGCTTGCAGAAAGCAAGGGGGGAATGTATATCCCCCCCCAGTAAAACACGTCTTTTTCAATCCTTGCTCCAATTTTACCCTATTAAAATGGTCTGCTTTGTTATGGTAGCCTGGCTTTAAATTATATTTCTTTGGTTATGGCAGAAGCCTGCCACAAAACACTCAGAACCCCAGGATATGTTCCAGATATGTGGACCAATTCCCCAAATTCTCAGCAATGCCCATTTGGGAATTTAACAGAACAGAATAACAGAGGTGGAAGGGACCTTGGAGGTCTTCTAGTCTAACTCTCTGTTCAAGCAGGAGGCCCTATATTACTCCAGACCAATGGCTAGCCAATCGGGTTACCTTCGGGACCGCATCCTACCACACACCACCCTTCGACCAGTTAGGTCCCACAGAGTTGGTCTCCTCCAGGTCCCATCAGCCAAACAATGCCGGTTGGTGGGACCACAGGGGGAGAGCCTTCTCTGTGGGAGCCCCATCTCTCTGGAATCAACTCCCACCAGAGATCCGGACTATTCCCACTCTGCTGGCCTTCCGCAAAGCCATAAAGACATGGCTCTTCCGGCAGGCGGGGTGAAGAAGATCGGATTCCCCCTGGATGAATGGTTTTTGTTGTTTTTTAAAACAATTTTATGTTATGATTTTAAATTGTTTTTTATTTACTGTACTGTTCTTATTCATGCTGTACGCAGCCCTGAGTCCTACGGGATTGGGCGGCCTATAAGAACTTTTAATTAAATTAAATTAAATCTTTTCTTAAAAACCTGCAATGATGGAAAGCAATCTAGCTCAGGGGTCTCCAACCTTGGCAACTTTAAGACTTGTGGACTTCAACTCCCAGAGTTCCTCAGCCAGCAAAGCTGGCTGAGGAACTCTCAGAGTTGAAGTCCACAAGTCTTAAAGTTGCCAAGGTCGGAGACCCCTGAGTAGCTGGAAGACAGCAGACTGGGAGAGATTGGCCTAGACCAGGGGTGTCAAACTCGCGGCGTCACGGCAGCGTCACGTGATGTATCACGACTTTTTCCCCTTCGCTAAACTGAGCATGGGCGTGGCCAGCATGTGATGCACCTGGCCCGCGGGCTGCGAATTTGACGCCCCTGGCCTAGACTAATTAGCCTGAAGTTTCTCAAACTTCAATGACATTAAGATGTGTGGACTTCAGTTCCCAGAATGCTGGCTGGGGACATTCTGGGAGCTGTTCTTCAACTTGTCGAAGAACAACATTCTTCAAGTTGTTGAGGTTGAGAAACACTGAGATAGTTAAGTTGCTGGTTTATTGGTCATTCCTTTGATTTTAGGTTGTTAGGCACAATTTGTTACTATCAATCTCTTTTTATTGAGGTTAGGGCACGTAGAACAAGAGAGCTACACTGGCTCAGAATGTTCCCAGACAGGAAAGGTTTGGTTGAGTCTCTAAAGCTAGTCGAAAGCTTAAGACCTGAAAACAATAGGACATGTGGAAGTCACAGCGACTTCTAAGATTAAGAAATTCTGGCAGCAGAACTCCTGTAAAATAAGCCTGTAAACAACCCTCTGTTTTGTATTCCAGGACATGGCATGTAGGAAAATGAGGTGGTGATCTTGCTAAGGCTAAACAGGGTTAGGTTTGATTTTGTACATCACCCATAATGAAGGAAGAAGAAAAAAAGGAAACTAAAAGAAAACACTCAAAGGCCTCAGTAACAGGATCAAGCTGAAATATTTCCCTAATTTTGCAATTTTCAAGAATGCTAGAATTTATTTTAAGATTATTTTTTTTAGGATAGATAATATTCCCCATTTCTCTTTGTGTTTCCCTTTTCTTTTCAACCTTACCTGGTTTAAACAATGTATGTACTGTAGAGGTTTGTCTTGGCCTTCTTCCAGAATTTTAAAAAAAAAAATCTATTTTGGCCTCCACCTCTAGGGTTATCTGGTGGTCTTCTACACAACTACTAACCACTTTGCCTCTCGCGTATTTAAGACCAGCCAAAATTTTATTTTTATTTATTTTTATTTATTTTTGTCAAGAACGTGTTGGTAATATACATAGATATAACATTGTTTATATACATAAGATGGGTACTGCTAAGAGGGAACATTAGGACAGGGACGGTAGACACGCTGGTGCACTTAATTAATTAATTAATTAATTAATTAATTAATTAATTAATTAATTAATTAATTAATCAGGTGTTGCTTGCTATGTGGACTTAAATGGTTTTAAAAATAGGAGGAAAACATACAGTTCAACCAGCAATTGGCCATGAGTATAGGAGTTATTTGGAGTTTCGACCTCATCTTTCCTTCCTTCCTTCCTTCCTTCCTTCCTTCCTTCCTTCCTCCCTCCCTCCCTCCCTCCCTCCCTCCCTTCCTCCCTCTGCTTTCTCCAATGAGTTAAACATTCTCAGTGCTGCCTCCTTGCAAAATCCCTCTGTTCTTCCCTGGGCTCCCCATTTTTACCTGGCATCAAACACAACACAGCGCAACTTCCTTGCAGCACTGTTGCCGACGATCTCGATCTGCAGGTGGATTTCTCCTTGCACTTCCTCATCGGGGTCAATTTCTGTGAGGTTCAACCAACCACTGTAGCCTAAGAACAGGAGCATGAAGAGAAAGGGTGGGTGGGTGGGGAGAACCAAATGTGTATGATGAGAACAGCAGCAGAGTCTACCTTGCAGGGATGGTGCAAGGTGAGACTTCAAGAAGATTATCAAACACTTTCTTGACATTTCATTCCCACCTCATGATTATCTTCTATTGGTTAAAGTTTGGTGCTGTCTTTCCTTCTACAGTTCAAGGCAGCATTCATTTACTCCCTGCCACGGTTATATATCCCCTGCAATCTGTGAGATAGGATGGGCTGAAATAGGAAGTTCTCCAGGAAAGTTCCCTGCTTATCGTCTGGTTTACACACATTGCACAAAGTCGTGTGTTGATTCACCTTGAGTTACTGAATAAGCCACCATATGATTGCACAAAATGGTAGCCTATGGCATATAACCACAAAGGTTGGATTGACTCAACAGAATAAACACTGGCATTACTACTACTACTACTACTACTACTACTACACATTTGTGTTGGAAGCACCTACCAAGGCATTTCAGGGTTGAAAGGATTAATAAAGGGGAATATTTGTAGCTCAGGGTTGAAAAGAGGGGTGCTTGGTGCTCTCTGAGCTTGCTTGTTTTCTTGCAGACATTTCATTACCCTAACTAGGTAACATCATCAGTGCTAGAAGGACCAGGGGTGACATGATAGCAGTGTTCCAATACTTGAGGGGATGCCACAGAGAGGAGGGGGTCAGGCTGTTCTCTATGGCACCAGAAAGCCAAACAAGGAATAACGGATGGAAGCTGACC
The DNA here is from genome assembly GCA_023053685.1 of Diadophis punctatus similis. Taxonomy (NCBI): domain Eukaryota; kingdom Metazoa; phylum Chordata; class Lepidosauria; order Squamata; family Dipsadidae; genus Diadophis; species Diadophis punctatus. Next base: position 17,378,534 of record JALIGW010000001.1, on the reverse strand, counting down.
AAGGATAGATTCAACCTGGAAGTGAGGAGAAACTTTCTGACAGTGAGAGCGATCAACCAGTGGAACAGCTTGCCAGCGGAGGTCGTGAGAGCCCCAACACTTGCGACGTTCAAGGAGAGACTGGACTGCCACCTGTCTCAAATGGTGTAGGAACTCCTGCTTGAGCAGGGGGTTGGACTAGATGACCTACAAGGTCCCTTCCAACTCTAATAATAAATCTAAATCTAAATGATCAACATCCAGATGCTTGGCAACTGACTCATATTTATGACGGTTGCAGTGTCCCAGGGTCATGTGATCCCCTTTTGCGACCTTCCGACAAGCAAAGTCAATGGGGAAGCCAGATTCACTTAGCAGCCATTTCACTAACTTAACAAATGCAATGGTTCACTTAACAACAGTGGCGAGAAAAGTCGTAAAATGGGGCAAACTCACTGAAATGTTTCACTTAGCAACATAAATTGCTCAATTGTGGCTGTAAGTCCAGGACTAGCTGCATGCCTTCTGTGTTTTCCACAGTGCTGCTTAAAATTGTTCTATAACTCTGCAACATCTCTGGACAGGTTAGTCTGTTCAACTTCATTCTCAGCCTAAAACTTCCCATCTCCCAAACGGTATGGATTTACATGACAGAATTTTGGTTGTTTCATCACTGAACTACAGCAGTGTGATTGATCCGGAAGTGTGGCAAATCACAAACAGGGTGCTAGAGGCAGCCTTTGAGCCCCAGGTTACATATGGACCACCCTTAATTAAGCTGAAATGACAAGCCAGCTTTGCACAGTGTTGAAGAAGAGGATGGTGCCAAAGGGACATTTTAAGAAGAGGTTGGATAACCATTTGTCTGAAATGGTATAGGGTTTCCTGCCTAAGCAGGGGGTTGGACTAGAAGACCTCCAAGGTCCCTTCCACCTCTGTTATTCTATTCTATTCTAGATGATCAAATTGGGCAGTCTTTCTGAGTTCCTAGAGGTCCTTTCCCACTCTGCTTAGGGGATTAAAATGGTTGATTCTTTATTTAAAACATCTGCATCCAGTCTTAATGAAACTGAATCTTGTTCAGCACTGTGAACCTCCTTCTGTTAGCAGCCAGTGACGTTGTACAGCAGCCGGATACGCTGTATTGTATCTCTCCTAGTGGCTCGTTTATTAGCGAAAAACCCGAAACCAACAGCTGCGGTTCTCCCAATGTGCTTTGCCTGGTTACCGAAGTGACTCATTTTCTGAATGATAAAGTGAACCATAAACTAAAAACAAAACACAAGGAGGGTTTGCAAAACACATTAAACCACAGCACACATACACACAGACACACATCTAGCTAAAGTTTATATAGCCTGTTGGGTCCCTTTTTAACTGACTTAATGGTGTTGTTTGAACACAGAGAGACCGTGTATCCTCAATTGTTCCCCATTCTAATCCCAGCTAAACTAGAAGGAAGTTGGGCTTACAAAAGGAAGAATGCTTACTCTCTTTTCTTGGAAAGGGAGATTAAATAGGCAACATACATAACCCACCTAAAACCAGGAGCCTGTGAATTCTAGTCCTATCTCAAGCACGAAGCCAGTCCCTCTCTCTCAGCCCTAGGAAGAAAGTAACAGCAAGCCTCTTCCAAAAAATGTTGCAAAAAAACTCAACAAGGACTTGTCCAGGGAGTCACCAAATGTTAAGACACACCAAGGCACACTTTAAAAAAAATACACCTGAGCTGACAAAATCCACTGCATGGTTAGAGCACGTTTTGATGCCAAGCTGGTCTACCTGCTTTGTGATTTTTTTTCTTCCCAATAGAGACTTGAACTGGAAGATAAGAATTTCTATCCTCCTTTTTACCCTTAAAAGAACTTTCAAATTCAGCCCCAGCAACTGCAGAGAGAGAATTTCTCCCTGCCCTCCATCTCAAGGATGAGTCAGTTTGCTTCCAAGAGATCCCTCCTCAGACTTTTAAGTAAGCGCGTTCTCTGTCTAGCATGGAAATTAGAAAAGAACCAAAATAAAATAAAATAAAAATTCTGTGCAAAGAAAGAGGGAATCCTGCTAAAAAAAGTCTTCCCTTCCCTGCTATGGTCTAGATCAGGGGTCGGCAACCTTAACCCCTCAAAGAGCCACAAAGGTCCTAACAGGAAGCCCCCCGTTCAATTCTGGAGCCAACCGGAAGTCCGGTTCCCCCACCATAGAGTCTCCTCCTAGCACGGCATCCTTTTTCCTCTACCTGTCCTAACCAAAAGCCCTATCAATTGTGGAGCTGACCGGAAAACCCGCCCCTTGCCATAGAGTCTCCTCCTGGCATGCCATACTTTCCCCCTCCCTAACTGGAAGCTCCTCTCAAAATTGTGGTGCCAACTGGCGAGAGAGAGCCGCAATAGAAGGATGAAAGAACCACATGCGGCTCCAGAGCCGCAGATTGCTGACCCCTGGTCTAGATTGCTATATCCAGAGAATGACAGATCACCAAGAACTGAGAAGTTATGGCAATCAAGAATATTTGTAGCTCTAAAGATTCTTGGTCAGCTTTGACTGAGAAGAGAAGCCACAGGAGCTTCTGTGTTATGTAGCATCTAAATCAGCACTGATATAGTAAAGACAGCAAGAATACACAAACTGGATGATCTAGAACGGTGTTTCTCAACCTTGACAGCTTGAAGATGTGCGGACTTCAACTCCCAGAATTCCCCAGCCAAGTTGGGGAATTCTGGGAGTTGGTGAGCACATCTTCAAGTTGCCAAGGTTGAGAAACACTGTTCTAGAAGGATTTATAAGCACTGGTGAATCATCAACTAAATGGGAGCAAGCATGGTGATGCAGCAGCTGAAAAGGCAAACACAATTCTGAGCTGCATTAACAGTGCGCTGAGCTCATGGGAAGAGGTCGACTGTAGACAGTCTAAGGTTAAAGTTTTTGGGGTTTGGGGAAGAAACCACAGAGTCAGGTAGTGCATTCCAGGCATTGATCACTCTGTTGCCGAAGTCGAATTTTCTGCAGTCGAGTTTGAAGCGGTTTACATTAAGTTTGTATCTATTACGTGCTCGTGTATTGTTGCGGTTGAAGCTGAAGTAGTCATTGACAGGAAGGACATTTTGGTATATGATTTTATGAACTACATTTAGATCAGATCGGAGGCAACGTAGTTGTAAATTGTCTAATCCCAATATTTCAAGTCTGGTGGAATAAGGTATTTTATTGCGAGCAGAGGAGTAGAGGACTCTTCTTGTGAAATTTAAAAAAAAACACTGCTCTAAATGCGTTAACCCAGATTGTGGCTGAGTTATACTTTTAAGATGGATTGGTGGCCCAGCCTCAACAGAGCCTTCTCAATCTGTACAGCTCTTTTAAATTAAAATAGGGTCAGATAACCAGAGTTGGAAGGGACCTTGCAGGTCATCTAGTCCAACCCCCTGCCCAAGCAGGAGACCCTACATCTGCCTCTACCTAGGATCGAACTCACAACCTCCTGATTGTGAGGCAAGAGCTCCACCTCTAGGCCATAGCAGCTGGGTATGTATCATTCTCAGCCTTTGGAGACTTGGGTGGAAAAAACAGGTACAGAAACATAGGAGGGTTGAGGACAAAGACACCCTGATTGAAGATAATCTAAATGTATAATGCAGGTAGTCCTCAACCTATCAGCACAATTGAGCCCAAAATTTATGCAGTTAAGTGAAAAATTTGCTAAGTGAATTTGTCCCATTTTACGACTTTTCTTGCCGCATTTGTTAAGTGAGCCACTGCAGTTGTTAAATTGGTAACATGATTATTAAATCATAAGTGTGAAAAATGGTCATAACTCACTATTTTCAGTACCATTGTAACTTCGAACGGTCACTAAATGAACTGTTGTGAGTCGAGGACTACTTGTATTGAAAAATGGATTTTACCGTATTTTTCGGAGTATAAGACGCACCGGAATATGACACACCTTAGTTTTGGGGGAGGAAAACAAGGAAAAAAGGCCTCTGCCTCCAAGCAATTTGCCAAACAGCAAACAGCACAGATGATATACACTGTTTGCTGTGTATTTCTGTGCATGTGTGCCTGACCCATAGAAATAGCAAAGAATTGGAGAAATGTACATTATGCCAGAAAGTTTTCTTAAATGTAGTCACACTAACTCTTCCCAATTATTTAAATAGATCTACTCCAAGGTAACTAAACTCTAATACTAAACAGGACACTGTTACATTTCATACTATATTTGTACAGAGCTGTTAAAATTAATTAACATTTCTGGAAGTATACATTATTCTCTATTATTTAAAAGAAGATACAATAGCACTGGGCCTCTTTAGAGCAAGCATTTATTTTAAAAAAGCTTCTTTATTTTGTTAAGTTGTCTAGACAGGGGTCTCCAACCTTGGCAACTTTAAGACTTGTGGACTTCAACTCCCAGAATTCCACAGCCAGCAAAGCTAACAAAGCTGGCTGTGGAATTCTGGGAGTTGAAGTCCACAAGTCTTAAAATTGCCAAGGTTGGAGACCCCTGGCTCTAGAACAGAGATGGCGAACCTTTTTTGGTTCGCGTGCCAAAAGGGGGGGGGAATGCGGGGGATCACGTGTGTGCGTGCCCACACTCATAATTCCATGCACCCCCGCAAATGCACGCATAACCCCCCTGCTCCCAGCATGCAATGGCACGCCCATTTTTTGATCTCGCCAGGCTCCAGAGCCTTTCTAGGAGCCTGGGGAGAGCGAAAACGGCCTTCCCCACCCCCTCTGGAGGCTGGAAACAGCCTGTTTGGTGACTCCCAGTGGGCCCAGAAGGCCCGAAAATCAGCCGGCTGGTGCACACATGCACGCTGGACCTGAGCTCGCGTGCCCACCGATATGGCTCCGCGTGCCACTTGTGGCACCCGTGCCATAGGTTCGCCATCACGGCTCTAGAACAATAATAAAGCAGTCTTTAAAAAATAAGTCTAATAATTTGAACATTCTACAGACATTTATAGTTATTCACTTACCCCTTGCATCCAATTCAGCAGAAAATAAAAATCTGCGTGTCTCTCCCAGCTATTTGCCTCTTTGCAGTTTCAGTTTCACTTTCATTTTAGCACGTGGCAAATCAGCTGGGGATCGGGAAGCTGCTAAGGACTTGCTTGTCTTAACAGGCTCTTCCCTGTTTGCTGCAAACAGATAAATTGCTGGAAGACAGAGGCCAAAGGATGGGGGTGGCTGGGTGGGTGGGGCTACATTCGGTATATAAGACGCACCCAAGTTTTCACCCTCTTTTTGGTGCGTCTTATACTCCTAAAAATATGGTATTTATTTTATGGAGTGACAATGACCACTCCTTCGATTTCTTTCCCTTTGTTTTGGGGGAGCCCTGGGGTCCATACCTAAAGCTTTGGGGGAATCACTTGTTCTCCAACCAACCCCAGTTTATAGTTTGCCCTCCAGAAATGCAGCCAAGGCTTGTGCACATTCCTTAAGTGCAATGCAGAACAGTTGACGAACACAACCTGAAGCAAGGCCAAACAAAATAAGGAGAGTCTAAACAATAAGCAGGAGAGGACACCACAAACTTAGGTTCACACAAGAAAGTTAAAATAGGATTTTGTATTCAATGCATTGTGAGAACCCAACCATTAGCTTAGCACAAAGGGTGAACCAGAAGATCCATTGAAGGTATAGTAAGGAGTACAAAATGTTCTGTGACACCCACATTTTGTTTGATTAACTTGGGTTTAGCAAGTTACTGTGAACTCATCCAATAACTCTGGGTGTTGTTAAAAGCTAATGATCTTCCTCCCTCTTCCTCCTCTTTTCTGAGCTACAACCTCTCCAGCCAGCTTTAACTATGACACCCCAGGATGAAGTGAGATGAGGTGAGTGCCTCCAAGCATTTCAGCCTGCCTCTTTATCTGGGCAAATTAAATAGATTTGGAGCTTGCAAGCAAAACAGTAAAGGCAAAGGTTTTCCTTGTCCAGGCATGTCTGACTCTAGGGGGCGATTCTCATCTCCGTTTTTTAGCCAAGGGAGCCATCATTGTCTGCAGATGCTTCCATGGTCATGTGGCCATCATGACTATATGCCAAGGCCAGAGGTGGGTTCCTACCGGTTCTAACCGGTTCTTTAGAACCGTTAGTAAACCGGTGGTGACATCATGGAGCTGGTTCTGTTGGTGTCGGTCTGTAGGCGCCACCATCTTGTTTTTGGCTTCTGTGCATCCGCAGAAGCTAATCTTTGCTTCTGCACATGCGCAGAAGCTGAGTTTTTGGCACTGTGCATGCACGCGCGCATGGTGTGGCCACGCAGCGCGGGAGGAAGCGAACCTGTGGCGAGGTAAATTAGAACCCACCCCTGGCCGAGGCGCACAGAACACTGTTACCATTACCTATTTATCTGCTCGCATTTGCATGCTTTCGAACTGCTAGCAGCTGGAGCAAGTAATGGGAGCTCACCCTGTTGTGCGTCACTCAGGTCTCGAACCTGGGCTGTCAGCTTTCCAGCTGACAGGCTCAGCATCTTTAACCACTGAGCCATTGAACCCTTTGCAAGCGGAAGTATTGATCATTCAGCTTTTAGAAATGAGATACCTGGACAGGAAATAGTTCTAATAGTAGATTCAAAAGGGAGAAGAAATGATTCATTTCTGCATCTATTCCATTTGCTCATTCAAACAAAGAGATGTCTTTCTCAGCCAAGAGGGAATCTCACCTTTCGGATGCTCGGCCAACAAACTTTGGGGGATGCACACCTTCCCAATGACGTCATCCCGGCTGATACAAGGAAGACAAACAAGACAAGACATGGTAAATGAACCCCCACCCCAGAGAACTTCAGCATTACACAGAAGGGGAGCCTAGAGCTGAAAATATATTGATAATATTTTAAATGGGATCCTAGAGGACCCACAAGATAGTCACTGTTTCTTTGGGTCACAATGGCCTGTACAATGGCCTATATCTTGTGGAGTTTTAGAACCTGATCTTTCAAAATGTTACCTAATTTTTCTTGTGCTCTCACCTTTTAATCATTTGTGCCTCTGGCAATGTATTTGCTTTTTTCTTCTCATATAACCCTAAAGTGCTGGAGATGCTAGGAAACTCCTGTGAGGAATCTATATTATATTACTTTAAAAAGCCTACATAAAACACTTCTCTATCTAGTCCCCCATCCCCAAACTAACCAAATCTAATGCCACCTAGTGGTTAAACATTGTATAATGCAATTATCCACCCACTTTCATTGGCATTGTATTGTATACAGTTTTCTCCTCTTTAGAAAAAATAAGAAAGGAGAATCCTACCCTTTTAAAAGCCTGAGAGTAGGCTTTTAAAGAGTAGACAGTCAATTAGGACTGACAGTAATCCCTGGTCACAAAAATGCCTACTCCTGAAAGGGAGGAAGGCAGCAAGGATTAGAATGAAGAATTCTGAAAAAGAGCACCTCACACTACACCTGTTCCCTTCAGATATCTTGAAAAGCTAATAAGGGTGGAACCTCTTGAGTACCTGGATAAGGGAACCTGCAAGAAATCAGGAGGAGGAGAAGGAGAAGGAGAAGGAGAAGGAGAAGGAGGAGAAGGGAGATCTCAAATGACGTTGTACTACATGAATGTCTCCATGAAGTCAAGCTTCAATATGAAAGACACTACTCTCTTACTCTCTTATAAAATACACAGTGCAGCAGATGGGCTCAGCAAGGAGAGGTCGCCCCACTGCTGCTTCACGATGTGAGGCATTCTCACTAAAGGCTGGGGAACAAGGAGAAGGGATTGTTCTAAAAGGAGGAATAGTATACCTCAATGCATCTTCATCCATCACGTAGAAGGATACACAATGGAAACTGGGAGACAAGTAGACTTCATATTCTTCACCCCAAAAAGGAAAGAGAGTTTTCCACACTGTGGCTGTCCTGAGGGAAGAAGGAAGTCAATCAAAGGTCCATTTTCTTGCCCAATTTTCAATTGACTGTAATTTTCAGTTGACTGTAGACAAGAAAATTGTCCATTTTCTTGTCTACAGTCGACCTCACCTCATTCCTAAGAGCTCTGTAAGGGGCGTGCATAAGCGCACCACTGTGCCTACCGTCCCTGTCTTACTGTCCTATTGTCTTCATTTATCTGTACTTCTTTGCTTATGTTATGTTCACACAAACACGTACTATCTTGTACATGTTTGACAAACAAACAAATAAATAAATAAATAAAGTAACAAAGAGGGTTTTAAAAAAACTCCAACAAAAATACATTTTTTACAACAATGTACTTTTGACAATAATTTAAGCAAAGCCCCAGGAATATATTTAACACCTGAGTAGTCAATTTATTAGAGAAGAAGCTGTATTTTATTTTATTAATTTATTTTGAACCAGCAAAGCCTATAGTGTTGGTATTACCCACAGTCTATGAACCTGAAATACTCAGATTACTTTCCAAATTCAGGGCAGGAGACAGAAAGGTTAGGAAGGTTATAGAATAGCCCACCTCGAATGATTAAGCAGGTAGAGAAGGAGGATTTGTTCCCTCAAGTTAATTTGTAGTACTAGGATAGATCATTTTGCCATTCAGATATCAGTTGGAGAATTAATATAGCTACGTAGGATTGGTTCACCTCAGTTTGATTTTTGTTTTTTTACTGATCCACAATCAGGCTAAAAAACTGTGGCCACAGACCAATGTCTTCTAAGAAGTGATAGCTACTATAATTTCAAACTTCCTTCTAAATAAAGCTTCACCAGGCTGGTGAAACAACATGTGCTTCCTTAAGCTGAGCTTTTAATTCAGTTCCACAGAGCATCAAAAGGCAAACATTGCATGATTCATCCTTATTGGGAATCATCAGATGTTGGCAGCCAGATGTTCATCTCTGACTAATTACATCTGGGAATTCCCAGTAAGGATGAAACTGGAAGTGGGCAGGTAGTGCATGCCCTTCTAGTGTGCTACGTGACTGAAAAACGTAACACAATGTTGTTATGTGTTTTATATGTGAAAATTTATTATTTATTAGTGAGACTTATATACCACCTCATAGTGCAAGCACTCGCTAAGCGGTTTACACCATTAAGCAATGTATATTTGGGTCCTCATTTTACCTACCTCGGAAGGATGGAAGGCTGAGTCAACCCTGAGCCGGTGAGATTTGAACAGCTGAACTGCTGATCACAGTCAGCTAAAATAGCCTGCAGTACTGCACTCTAACTGCTGCGCCACCTCGGCTCTAGAGTTAATAGAGAAATGTTCCACCCCTCCAGGATATGGGATTGGATGGAAGTCACATAACACCTTGTACATGTGGGCAATGACATACAGATAATCCTCAACTTACGCCCATTCATTTAGTGACCGTCCAAAGTTACAATGGTGATCAAAAACGCGGTTTGAATGGTAGTTGCACTTAAGACTGTCACAGGATTCCTGTGGTCACGTGATCAAAATTTGGTGCTTGGTAACTAGCATGTATTTTATGACAATTGGATCACACGATCGCCATTTGTAACTTTCACAGGGCCGTCTGACAAGGAAAGTCAATGGGAAAACCTGGATTTGCTTAATGACCATATGTTTTGCTTAACGACAGCAGCAAAAAGATCATAAAATCAAGTGTGACTCACTTAACAACCACACTGCTTAGTGATGGAATTTCTGGTCCCGATTGTGATTATAAGTTGAGGACTAGCTGTAATATAACATCTGTATCCCTGCTCTGAGAGCTTAAGGGAAGGGAGACTTTATATACCATTCTGGTAAGTTCTGACTGTGGTCTTTTTTGTTCTACGAGGGAAGGAAGAAAAAAAAGCGCTCTTGACTTACCTAATTATTGTTTCATTGTCAATTTTCACAATACAGTAGGGATCACTGCTACCTGTACTGAAAAGGAAAAAAGAACAATACATTCAGTATAAGGATATGTATGACAGTAGGCCTGTGATGGCGAACCTATGGCATGCACGCCACAGGTGGCATGCGGAGCCATATCTGAGGGCACGCGAGGCATTGCCCTATGTCCGCTACAGCACGCATGTGCACGCTGGCCAGCTGATTTTCGGCTTCCGGAGGGCTGGGGGGACGTTGTTTTAGCCTTCCCCAGGCTTCAGGAAAGCCTCCGGAGCCTGTGGATGGCGAAAAACGGACCCAATGGCCCAATCGGAAGTTTGTTTCTGAACTTCCAGTTGGGCCATTTTTCACTGTCCCCAGGCTTCCTGAAGAACTTCTGGTTCGTTTCCAAACTTCCAGTTGGGCTGTAGGGTCCGTCTTTCGCCATCCACAGGCTCTGGAGGCTTTCCTGAAGCCTGGGGAAGGCAAAAATGACCTTCCCCCCCGCCCTCCGGAAGGCCGAAAATAAGCTGGAATCCGTTTTTCGCCATCCACAGGCTCCGGAGGCTTCAGTGAGTCCTGTGCACATGCGTGGGGAGGGCAGCTCAGGGGGTTGTGCGCGCATGTGCAGGGGGGAGGGCATTGCATTATGGATGTCGGCACGCATGTGCGTGTTATAGCGCACGTGCGCGCCCTTTTGGCACCCGAACAAAAAAAGGTTCACCATCACTGCACTAGGCCAAAAAAGCTAATACAATCCTTGGTTGTATAAACAGAGGCATAGAATCAAAATCTTGTGAAGTATTAGTACCGCTTTATAAAGCCTCAGTAAGGCCACACCTGGAATACTGCATCCAATTTTGGCAATCACATTACAGAAAAGATGTTGAGACTTTGGAAAAAGTGCAAAGAAGAGCAACTAAGATGATGAAAGGCCTGGAGACTAAAACGTATGAAGAACAGTTGCAGGATTTGGGTATGGCCAGTCTACAGAAAAGAAGGACTAGGGGGGACATGATAGCAGTGTGCCAGTATTTGAGAGGCTGCCACAAAGAGGAGGGGGTCAATTTATTTTCCAAAGCGCAGGACAAGAAATAATGGATGGAAACTAAACAAGGAGAGAAGCAACCTGGAATTGAGGAGAAATTTTCTGACAGTGAGAACAATCAATCAATGGAACAGCTTGCCTTCAGAAGTTGTGGGTGCTTCATCACTGGAGGTTTTTAAGAAGAGAGTGGACAGCCACTTGTCTGAAATTGTATAGGATCTCCTGCCTGAGCAGGGGGCTGGACTAGAGGACCTCCAAGGTCCCTTCCAGCTCTATTCTAATTCTGATTCTTCCCCTTCCATGTATATGACTAAATGAATATAAGAAATTATCCACTCAAATATTAGTGAAATCAGAAGGGCAACTTGCCAGAAAGTGTCCCATCATCTTCCTTTCCATTTTGTCTTGTTAATTAATGCTTAAAGATGTTTCCTCTAACTCGTTTATCCAACTTTAAATGCCAAGGAACCCTCCCTCAACCAACCTGTCTAAGCTTTGTCAAATTGTATAATGAGGAAATTTGAGTTTACGTGACAAGCACTTAGCACATACTATCGTTTTTATAGGCAATCTGATCCTGTTTTTAAGGCTTTGGAAACCATGGGAATCCTAAAGTGCTGAAAACGAAGGGCAGGGTTTGCTACCCTTGGGAAGATTTGCACCGATTTCTTCTAGTTCACAACAACGAAAGCAGAAAACGAAATTTAAAACCCTGACTCTGCCATGTATATGACACAATCCTATTGCACCTATTTGGACTCAACCACGTGTTGGAAGAAAGGTTCCTGCTAACTGCTGGTTAAGGACATTAATCCACATGCCATTCTCAACCTACTTTTGGCCCACGTGGAAGGAAAACTGGGCCCATCTCACAGAAGCAGTGGTACTTGGTCTTGCGATGGTGCTTCCTTTCATTGTAGGTCATGCCTCCATCCAACTGGCTGGTGTATACAGTTAGAGCCCAGCCCAATTCTTTCTGCCTTCCGAAGCCGACTGATCTTGGACTGATGGGCTGCTTCCCCACCCTTGAAAAGAAATCCTCCTTCAGAAAGCTGCAATGCACTTTGCTTTGTGAAGACACCCATAAGCCTTACATCACATGGACTCTTTATAGTGGAGGTCTTCAAACTTGGCAACTTTAAGACTTGTGGACTTCAACTCCCAGAATTCTCCAGCCAGCATAACTGGCTGGAGAATTCTAGGAGTTTTATTTATTTATTTTTATTTATTTATTTATTTTTGTCAAATACGTGTTGGTAATATACATAGATATAACATTGTTTATATACATAAGATGAGTACTGATAAAAGGGAACATTAGGACAGGGACGGTAGGCATGCTGGTGCGCTTATGCACGCCCCTTACTGACCTCTTAGGAATCGGGTGAGGTCAACAGTGGACAGTCTAAGGGTAAAGTTTTGGGGGTTTGGTGACGAAACCACAATGTCAGCTAGTGAGTTCCAGGCATTTACCACTCTGTTGCTAAAGTCATATTTTCTACAGTCAAGTTTGGAGCGGTTCACTTTGAGTTTGTATCTGTTGTGTGCTCGTGTATTGTTGTGGTTGAAGCTGAAGTAGTCATTGACAGGAAGGACATTGTAGCAGATAATTTTATGAGTTATGCTTAGGTCGTGCCGAAGGCGACGTAGTTCTAAGCTTTCTAAGCCCAGGATTTCAAGTCTGGTTGCGTAAGGTATTCTGTTGCGAGTAGAGGAGTGGAGGACTCTTCTTGTAAAGTATCTCTGGACACTTTCTAATGTATTTATGTCCGATAAGCGGAGTTGAAGTCCACAAGTCTTAAAGTTGCCAAGTTCGGAGACCCCTGCTTTATAGAGTTGAAGGCAACAGTGTTTTGGGGCATTAGTTTACAAATGTTCCTGTTTGGGTATTGTTGCATGATTCCAGAATTTTAGCTTGGGTTCTTGCGGTTACTTTCATCTGCTTGCTGTCTTACAGAGGGAGGAAGGGGAGGGGTATCACATTGAGGGTGGTTGATAGATTAATAACAGGTTGGCTGTTTTTCATTAAACTAGACATATCCAGTTCCTGCAACCGTTCTTCATATGTTTTAGCCTCCAGTCCCCTAATCATCTTTGTTGCTCTTCTCTGCACTCTTTCTAGAGTCTCAACATTCTTTTTACATTGTGGAGACCAAAACTGAATGCAAGTATTCCAAGTGTGGCCTTACCAAGGCATTATAAGGTGGCATTAACACTTCACGTGATCTTGATTTTTTTTTTACTTCACATGATCTTGATTTTTTAGTTACTGTGCAGTAAGATGGGCGGCTAATAAATTTTATAAACAAATGCATTACAAATAAACGTCCCATACAGATGAATGAGGCGGTGCCATTCTGCCTACCCTACCATCATTTTGCAGACTCCATGGGATACTTCTGAGTGTTGTCAGCCATCCCTTGGAAAACTAAAGAATTGGGGACCTTAAGGGAGCTATGTTGTGAAACAGACTAGAGTTCTGTCAATATGTCCTACTAGAGCAGTGTTTCCCAACCTTGGCAACTTGAAGATATCTGGACTTCAACTCCCAGAATTCCCCAGCCAGCAAATGCTGGCTGGGGAATTCTGGGAGTTGAAGTCCAGATATCTTCAAGTTGCCAAGGTTGGGAAACACTGTACTAGAGGATGAAGATTAATTAGCTTACTAGTCTCCGGTGTGGTGGGTAAACCTCTGTTCAAAACTAATCCAGCTGATAGGTTGATAGTTGGAACTTAATTCCATCACGTTCTTCCAACCAACCAACCTATCTGCTGGCTGTTTTGTGAGAGAGGCTTACCTGTCTTGCATAAGACTGGGAGGCTGGTGTATTGTTCTTCCTGTCATCTGGGCTTCCCAAATATTGGCAGATCTGTATTCAGAAATAGCCCAGGGGACAGGTTACCTATGTAGATCAGCTCTAGAATAGAACAGAATAGAATTTTTTATTGGCCAAGTGTGATTGGACACACAAGGAATTTGTCTTGGTGCATATGCTCTCAGTGTACATAAAAGAAAAGATACGTTTGTCAAGAATCATTAAGGTACAACACTTAATGATAGTCATAGGGTACAAATAAGCAATCAAATCATATTAGGAACCAGTCAATATAAATCGTAAGGATACAAGCAACAAAGTTACAGTCATACAGTCATTAGTGGGAGGAGATGGGTGATGGGAACGATGAGAAGATTAATAGTAGTGCAGACTTAGTAAATAGTTTGACAGTGTTGAGGGAATTATTTGTTTAGCAGAGTGATGGCATTCAGGGGAAAAACTGTTCTTGTGTCTAGTTGTTCTGGTGTGCAGTGCTCTACAGCGTCGTTTTGAGGGTAGGGGTTGAAACAGTTTGTGTCCAGGATGCGAGGGGTCAGTAAATATTTTCACAGCCCTCTTTTTGACTCGTGCAGTATACAGGTCCTCAATGGAAGGCAGGTTGGCAGTAATTGTTTTTTCTGCAGTTCTGATTATCCTCTGAAGTCTGTGTCTGTCTTGTTGGGTTGCAGAACCGAACCACACAGTTATAGAGGTGCAGATGACAGACTCAATAATTCCTCTGTAGAACTGTATCAGCAGCTCCTTGGGCAGTTTGAGCTTTCTATGCCAGAGAGTTGAAGTCCACATCTTTTCAAGTTGCCAAGGTTGAGAAACAGTGGCACATGCGACTTACTGACAGACAGAACTAGATACAGATTTGTTCATATCTCTGAAGAAAAAATAGAAAGAACCTAGTGTTTTGTTCAAAGTTCCTAGCTTGAATATAAACACTAGATAAGAATCCTAGCTTTGGAAAGGATGTGCCGAGACCAAAGAGTTGACAGAAAGGATTTTGTTTTCCTTTTAATCTTATTTTCTTCCTTTGAGACAAAGAAAACTGGAAAGCCAAGTGGGGAGACAACAATAAGGAAAAGTCTCAATTGCTTTCTTCTGCACAGAAGGAACTAGGAAAGACAAACAAAGTTCTCTCTTGATTCTGGAAAACCAGAGGAGCCAAGGCAAGAAAATTATTCCCCGTTGGCTGGTTGATGGACTGGAAAATAATGCCATAAGCCCAGAACCAGAGTCTACAAGAAGAGAGACACAGCTCACTGATTTCCTGATTCAGTCGATAAAAATGGTCTGGAATGCACTCCGAGGACTCATAACTGGATTTTTTTCATCAATATATTTGACAACAAAAGTGGGCAACACTTTTTGTTTTGTGTTGGGCTGGACGTATGAAAGGGAGGGAGTGAAGAGTACGACAAACACTCCATTCATTGGATTTAAAGTTAATTAAAAATAAACCAATTAGATAAGATGGTTCTTTTCCATCATTGAATGATTTTCTCCTTCAGCCAACCTAAACAAGATTGCATTATTGATGCAAAGAGAGCTTTTGATAGCACTTAGCAATAGCACTTAGACTTATATACCGCTTCACAGTGCTTTACAGCCAGGGGTGGTATTGACTTACCTTCCCTACCGGTTCGCAAATGTGAGCGTGCATGCTTCGCTTGCTTGTGTCACGTCCACCCATGAGCACACCCTTCTGTGCATGCGCACGGCCTCAAAAACATGCCTAAATAACACGGAATAGAGGCGGGGCAGGTGGGCGGGCGGGCCCACCCGCGATTTCCACTACCAGTTCGGGCGAACCGGTCCGAACCAGCAAAATACCACCTCTGTTTACAGGTCTCTTTAAGCAGTTTATTGTCCCCAACAATTTGGGTCCTCATTTTACCCACCTCGGAAGGATGAGTCAACCTTGATGATTCAGAGAGGCCCAGATACTCAAAATACAGGAATAAAATTTAGAATTAATTTGTTTGGCTACCTTGAGCAAAGTTATCAGCTCATCTGATCATTCCAAATACTGAACCATTGTTTGGATAAGGCACACACCCCATATGCTAATCTAGGGGCAAGACTTGCAGGGGTGAAATCCAGCATGTTCTGACAGGTTCTGGAGAACCGGTAGTGGAAATTTTGAGTAGTTCGGAGAACCAGTAGCGGAAATTTTGAGTGGTTCGGAGAACCGGTAGCGGGGCAGAGTTGAGCTTCAGGGTTTAGTGAGCAAGGATTTTCTGACGTTTTGTTGGCAATTGTGACACTTGGCATTTTCAGAGACAAGATAATCTGCTGTGCAGATCACAGGCAACTGAGCAGGGATTAACTGTGTTCCTGTCTTTATAGCCAAGTGACATATATGGAGTTTGGGACAGAGGATACACCTGGGTCGGGTCTCTGACTTTACACCAAGTTTTATGGCAAGAATGAAGTTTGCCTTGCAATAAAAGTGACTCACATATATATATAGCAAAGTCAGGGCAGGTATTTAGAAACTGACGGTGTTCGCAGGAAAGACAGGAAGGGTAGAGAAGTGTAGAGGACGATAAATAGAAAAAGAATATAGTACTATTTCAGATAAATTATAATTAGAACCCTGGGGTCTAACTTATTTCCTAGTTTACAAGCTGCAATGCAAAAAGCCAGTATTTTTCTAACAAATGAATTCTAGCCTCTGCTTATTAAGTGAAGTCAGCTCCATTCCTGCCTGAGGCAGCCTATTTATTCCTCCTCTTAAATTGCTCAGACCTGAGAAATTACCAAGTGAGTTGCTGTTCATTTAGCTTGTGATAGTTGCAAGGGGAGCTATTTCAGCTAATGCTTGTTTCCCCCCACCCACCCAATCTCAAGCTCCTTTCTATCCACCCGTCCACCCACTGCCCACCACCGGAAGAACAAAAGCTGATTATACAAGGGTAATCACTCATCTCCCTAGCCAGAGAACAATAAAGCAGAAGGAAAAACCATAGCCAAACAGGAAGCTTTCAATTAACATTAAGGAGGGTTTGGGTTGAATGGAACTCGTAAACAATCACAGAAGAATGAGGGTCACCAGAAGGGTAATCTTGCATATACTTCTAACTGCATTGGGATAATCAAAGTATAAGGAGACATTTCATATCAGATGCTTATTTGCATAGCCTGGTACCTCTAAGTACTACTGTAGCAGTGGTAAAGGTAAAGGCTTCCCATATCCGGTCATGTCGGACTCTAGGTAGTGGTGCTCGTCCCGATTTCTTAGCCAAGGGAGCCAATGTGGTCTGAAGATGCTTCCGTGGTCATGTGGCGCACGGAACACTGTTTCTTTCCCACCGAAGTGTTACCTATTTATCTACTCACGTTTGTATGCATTTGAACTGTTAGGTGGGCAGGAGCTGGGGTAAGTAATGGGAGCTCACCCCATTGCACGGTGCTCCTGTCTCAAACCTGGGCTGTCAGCGTCTTTAACTGCTGAGGCATCCCATCCCCTTACTAGCAATGGTTCTACTGCTAAATCCTTTTAACTGGAGTTGGTAGGAATTAAATTTCAATGTAAGTTTGCAATAATGGCAAATATCTGTAGCTCGGGTGTATGGAACTACTGACTAGGATAGGATAGGATAGGATAGGATAGGATAGGATAGGATAGGATAGGATGGGACGGGACGGGACGGGATGGGACAGGACAGGACTGGACGGGACGGGACAGAATAGAGTAGTATAACAGAGTTGGAAGGGACCTTGGAGGTCTATTAATCCAACCCCCTGCTTAGGCACAACCCTATACCATTTCAGACAAATGGTTATCCAATCTCTTCTTAAAAACTTCCAGTGTTGGAGCATCCACAACTTCTGGAGGCAAGTCGTTCTACTAATTTAATCGTTCTAACTGTCAGGAAATTTGATGAGCCGAGGTGGCATAGCAGTTAGAGTGGGGTACTGCAGGCCACTTTAGCTGACTATGATCCGCAGGTCAGCGGTTCAAATCTCACCGGCTCAAGGTTGACTCAGCCTTCCATCCTTCCGAGGTAGGTAAAATGAGGACCCAGATTGTTGGGGGCAATGTAAATATACATTGCTTAGTGGTGTAAACCGCTTAGAGAGTGCTTGCACTGTGAGGCGGTATATAAATGTCACTAGTAAATAAATAAATAAATAAATAAATAAATAAATAAATAAATAAATAAATAAATAAATAAATAAATAAATAAATAAATAAAATTTCTCCTTAGTTCTAGGTTGCTTCTCTCCTTGATTAGTTTCCATCCATTGCTTCTTGTCCCGCCTCCAAGTGTTTTGGAGAATAGGTTGACCCCAGGGGCGGGTTTCTCTTACCTGCCTACCGGTGTGCTGTGCGCGCATCATCTCATTTCGCGTGCACACACACTCACTACGCGCGCGCGTCCCCTCGCACAATTTTGCTTCCTGTGCATGCACGGAAGCAAAATCTTGTGAGGGGACGTGCGCGCGAGAGAGATTTCGGTGATTTTTTGCTTCCACGCATGCGCGGAAGCAAAAAATCGCCAAAATCTCATGCACACGTGCATCCCCTCGCAAGATTTTGCTTCCACGCATGCGCAGGAAGCAAAAAAAGCCCAAAAATTCCAGAAAAAAGATGGTGCCGCACGACGGACCGGAGAAGACGGCACCGGAGCCGTCACGTGCAAATTGCGCAATTGGCGGGTCCCTACCAGAACGGCACACTGGACCGCACCGGTAGGAACACACCACTGGTTGACCCCCTCTTCATTGTGGTAGCACCTCAGATATTGGAACACTGCTCTCATGTCACCCCTAGTCCTTCTTTTCATTAAACTACACGTTCCCAATTCCTGCAACCATTCTTTATATGTTCTAGCCTCCAGTCCCCTAATTATCTTTGTTGCTCTTCTCTGTATTCTTTCTAGAGTCTCAACTTCACAGCCCACCAAAAGGGAGTTTCAGCCATTCTTGTTTTGCTCCTCATCCAGAAACATTATTTTGCAGTTCCTGCCAGCCACAGAAGCAGGTCCTTCAAATGAAACAAAAGGTGTTTATGGGTATGCATACACAACACACATTAAAAAAGTGATGTGATTGTAGCCATCATCATGGTTTTTTGCACACCTCCCTCCACAGATGTTCTTATGCAGGACATTAAACAAATTTAAGGCCATTCTCTATATATTAACTGAGATTACAGTTAATCTCTGGAAAATCCTAAAATAATAGAGGACAGGTCTAGCTGCTGAAGACTTCAGATTTGGAGAGCATATTCTCTCAAATAGGTACACCCCAACCTATGACCACAACTGAGCCCAAAATTTCTGCTGCTAAGTGAGACAGTTGTTAAGTGAATTCTGCCCCATTTTATGACCTTTTTGCCATGGTTGTTAAGTGAATCACTGCAGTTGTTAAGTTAGTAACATGGCTAAGTGAATCTGGCTCCCCCATTGACTTTGCTTGTCAAAAGGCTGCAAAAGGTGATCACATGACTCTGGGACCCTGCAACCGTCATAAATATGAGTCAGTTGCCAAATGTCTGAATTTTGATCATGTGACCCTGGAGATGCTGCCACAGTCATAAGTATGAAAAGCAGTCGTAAGTCACTTTTTTCAGTGCCATTGTAACTTTGAACGGTCACTAAATGAACTGTTGTAAGTCAAGGACTACTTGTACTATTACTTGGAAGGAACGAAGGTGGGAGCAGAGCCCATCAACTTCTTCTCCTGAGCACCCAGAGGCATCAAGTTGGTTCTGTAATAAACCAAAAGCTGGATAATACGGTCTTCGTATTGCTCCAGCAGAGCTATTTATGTTTTTATGTTCTTATGACTCATATCTGGCTTGTGATAAACTTAATAAAAGTACTGTTTACATCAGTTGGCAAATCCCCCCACAATTTTCACTTTCTCAACCATACTTGGAGATGTGAGCAACTGAGGTCAGATTTTTCTCCGGAGTGCCTCATTTTAACTGGAGAAAAATATTTAAACCCAAACGTTGGGGGAAAGAGGCAAATTTCATCCCAGCTTTTAAAAGCTAAAGATTTCTTAGTCATTGGCAACTGATCAAGGCAATAATTGCTTGACTTGCCTACTGAGTCTTCCAAGATTATAGCGTGAAATGTAGAGTTGGGGGGAAGAAAGAAAAAAAAAGAGAGAGAGGGGGTGGGAGAGAGAGAGAGAGAGAGAGAGAGAGAGAGAGAGAAAGAAAGAAAGAAAGAAAGAAAGAAAGAAAGAAAGAAAGAAAGAAAGAAAGAAAGAAAGAAAGAAAGAAAGAAAGAAAGAAAGAAAGAAAGAAAGAAAGATAGAAATCAACAGGGAAGATTTACCAAATTAAAAATTTTGGAACTTCTACCAATTAGTCACTTGGCCTTCTGGCAGGCATTCCCTAGATACAGGAAAGTTCATTAAGCTGCTGATCTGTGCTAGATAAGATTAATTTCCTTTGAACTGCAAATAAACAGGTTTCATGGAAGCCGGGATAATAAGGGCCATTTCCCCAGAAAAACTGCAATAGCTTTTGCAGCTGCAGAAATACTTTTTTTTTTTGCAGCACATAAGGCAGGGACACATCTGAGTTCGTTTTACAGACAAGGTTGGATTGGGATGGGATTGCCTGTGACTTAATGTGTTGTGTGAATGGAGTCTGCGTCTAATTCCTGCTGTCTCCACCTTGCATTGATGAGAAGGGTGGAGAGCATCTTTAAAATATCATGTTTAACGTACATTGCTTGGAAATAACTTTTTCTTTCTTTGTTAATGTCCAAGTATGTGTAATACAGATTTAAATAATGTGTTTGTTAGACTTACATAAAATCTTTCAATAGAAGATAATACTGTAGCTCAGGGTTGAATTGTGGAGTCCCTGATGTTGTTTGAGCTTAGTTGTTTTCTTGCAGACATTTCATTACCCAACTATCCTAAAGGTGCTTTTCAAAAGGCAACTGGGTTGTCTTCGTTTTTCCCTTGAAGACGCGGCGCTTCTAATCCAAGAAGCTTCTTCAGTTCAGTCTGAACGGTGGAGGGTGGAAGGATACAAGGAATATAAATCCTTCCATCCTCCACCATTCAGTCAGAACTGAAGAAAGTTGTTTGAAAAGCAAAATGTCTTCAAGGAAAAAAACAAAGTCCAATTGCCTTTTGAAAAAGTACCTTTGGGACAACCATGACCTGAATGACTGAGAATCTCCATAGACACTTGGAATGCATACTTGCCAATTCCTAGATTCCTGGGAACTGAAGTCTCCACTTCTGGAAGGGTGCCAAGTTGGAAAAGGTGACTCTAGTTCAGACGAATTTCAAAATTGAAACCATAATGAGAGATCCCCTCACAATAAATCACTGGACAACAAGAGGAACAGGCACAAGGCTCATCTGGCTTTAATACTTCTTGAGGACAAGCGGAGAATAATTGTGGTTAAATGGGCGTTTATACAGATTACCAGACCTTTGCCATCTGCCAAGTCTATTGGTTTGTATGTTTGCTTTCTTTTGGATAAAGGACCTTGTCAGCCCAATAAAGGCAGTCCTTGACTTATGACCACAATTGAGCCCAAAATTTCTGTTGCGGTGAGACTTGTTAAGTCAATTTTGCCACATTTTATGACCCTTCTTGCCACAGTTGTTAAGTGAATCCCTGCAGTTGTTGAGTTAGTAACACAATTGTTAAGTGAATCTGGCTTCCCCATTGACTTTGCTTGTCAGAAGGTGGCAAAAGATAATCACATGATCCCAGGACACTACAACTATCATAAATATGAACCAGTTGCCAAACATCCAAATGTTTATCATATGACCATGGGGATGCTGCAATGGTCGTAAGTGTGAACAGCTTTTTTCAGTGATGCTGTAACTTTGAATGGTCAGTAAATGAGCTGTTGTAAATCGAGGACTACCTGTACTGGACCTCAGCATTCAAAACGTAAGTTTCCACTAAGGAAGAACCCTGCCTAAGGAACTGACTTTATGTTGGCTTGGTTCACTCAGAGCCATGATGTGCAAAAACTGTGGCTTGCAGAATATACATTGGATGGGTTAGCACATACAACTTGCTAAGATAAAAGTGAGAAGGGCTGAATTCATGCAGCACGCTAAGCCCAAAATCAAAGAAATAATGCTATGGCTTATGATTCATTCACATTTCTGGGATAATGTGCTTTCCGCCTGGGTGGAAAGTATGCCAACAGAGAGGCCGTTGTCCACACAGACACGAAAATGCCAGTTGCTTTCATAGCAGCAGTGGTTCTCCCAAAAAGCAGCTCTGTGTGTAGAGAGGCCCCATCCCACCAACCAACTTTGACCAGGGAGGCCGTGCTGACAGACAAAAGGAGAGAGGGGGGGGGGGAATCACACAACAGCCTAAAGCAGTGATGGCAAACCTTTTTTCTCTCGGGTACCGAAAGTGTGCGCGTGCATGCAGTAGCAAGCGCAAGCGTGCCCACACCCATAATGCAATGCCCCCCATGCGCCCCGCCCCCTGCACATGCATGTACAACCCCTCCATGCTGCCCTACGCATGCATGTGTAACCCCCCACACCCTGCACCCCCAAGCATACATGCATGACCCCCTGTGCCCCGTTTTGGGCCTAGCAGGCCTCCCTAAAGCCTCCGGAGGCAGGAAACGGCCCATTTCCAGACTTCCAGTAGGCCTGTTTTTCACTCTCCCCAGGCTCCAGAGGCTTTCCTGGAGCCTGGGGAGGGCGAAAATGGCCTCCCCCTTCCCCCGGATACCCTCCGGAGGCCGGAAGGGCCCATTTCCAGACTTCCGGGAGGCCCATTTTTCACCTCCCAGAGCCTTTGTGCGAGCCCTGTACTTACCTGGCATCCAAAACGGGCTGCATGGAGACTCCTGGGAGGGAAGGGATGGCATGGGCGGGGCCAGCCAAAAATCAGCTGGCCGGTGAGCTGGAGCTGACCTAGGGCAACAGCTCGCGTGCCCGCAGATATGGCTCCGTGTGCCACCTGTGGCACATGTGCCATAGGTTCGCCATCACGGGCCTAAAGAATGAAATCTCCATAGAGTCAAGGAATCAATCAAGCAGTTGTTGTATTTTCTTGATGAAAAATAGCAGTTGGGTATGGATTAACAAAAGCTGACAAGTGACAGACCTCTGAGGAATATTCATGTGAACCCTGTAATCTTTTAGTTTCAATACAATGGGAATATCTACTTTGTGGTAAACCACAATTGGTTTATGAGGTCAACATTCCCAGAATCAACCATCTACAAAAAAGAAGAACTAGACTGCATCAGTGAGATTCCAGTCCCTCTGGCAGCCATGAAAGCAGAACTCCTAGTAGCAATAGTGCTTACTCATATATTGCTCCACAGTGCTTTACATCACTCTCTGAGTGGTTTACAGATTCAGCATATCTCCTTCAACGAGCTGAGTCCTCATTTTACCGACTTCGGAAGGATGGAAGGCCAAGTCAACCTTGAGCTGGTCTGGATCAAACTCCAGGCTGTGGGTAGAATTAACCTGCAATACTGCATTCTAACCACTGTGCCACCATGGCAGTAGTTGGATGGGAAGGTGTGATTTCGCAACAGGCCAATTATAATCCAGCAGATCACCGCCTTCTGAAGATTCTTCCGCAACCAGGGAAGTCTTAACTAGGAAAACACTGTTGTGGATGAGCCCTTAGGATACATGGGAATCCAGCCACTATCTCAGACCATCAGTCTTATCAAGCTGTGGTGGCACAGTGGTAAGAATGCAGTACTGCAGGCTACTTCTGCTGATTGCTTGAGCAGTTCGGGTCTCACCAGCTCAAGGTTGACTCAGCCTTCCATCCTTCCAAGGTCAGTAAAATTAGGACCCAGATGGTTGGGGGCAATATGCTGACTCTGTAAACAGCTTAGAGAGTGCTTTAAAGCAGTGGGAAGCGGTATATAAGTCTGTGCTATTGCTATTGCTATCAAGCCTGGTGGTTTTTATGCAAGATCTGCAATAGAGGATTTCTCATCAACTCAATATGTACCACCCCTCTGATGGTGAGATCTGATCTTTGTGGTATATGTACCAATTGTTCTTCACCTCCCTTCACCACATTCTTACTCCCTTTGCTACAATAGCCATACTTCACAATATGCTTAACCAGGTCATTTAAATGAGATAGGTGGTGGAGAAATGTTAAGAAATACATTTTAAGTTACAGAAGCTGCATTTATGTAATATGCTAACCTTGATTAGTACTATCTTATTTAGGGTTTTTTTGTAATACACTGTGCTGCAGAAACTGAATCAATAGCGATTTATTCAATAAAACATGGTTCAAATAATCAAGGCTGAATACAACATGTGAATCCTGGCAACACTTAAGTGCTCAACAAATGTTAAGTATTTCTGGACATTCTTTTATGGTGGCAAATATACACCCTCAAAGTGCCACATTATAAATCTGTTTGATTTGACCATAAGCCTTATTGGCCTTATTTTCATAATATACTGTGCCATAAATCATAATCAGAGATCTCACTTTGCTACAATCACATTGAGTTGCCTTAATTAAGGATGAAGATAAAGGTTGGGTTTATTGAAACAGTAGCTATTACAAAGACAAATTTACTTCATGAACAACTGCTTTCATTTATTTATTTATTTATTTATTTATTTATTTATTTATTTATTTATTTATTTATTTATTTATTTATTTATTATTTATTTATTTATTTATTTAGTGAGATTTATATACCGCCTCACAGTGCAAGCACTCTCTAAGCGGTTTACACCATTAAGCAATGTATATTTATATTGCCCCCAACAATCTGGGTCCTCATTTTACCTAATTATTGCATTTGTATGGTTTTACCTCTGTGGGAGCTCCCTCCCTGTGGAACCAACTCCCTCCAGAGATCAGGACCATCCCCACCCTGCTGGCCTTCCGGAAAGCGATAAAAACCTGGCTCTTCCGGCAGGCGGGGTAAATGAGATACTCTTTTAACTTTTGTATTTTCTGTATTTTTAATTATTGCATTTGTATGGTTTTATATTTTAATGATAGCTTTTATTTTGTAATGGATCGAACATGTTGTGAGCCGCCCTGAGTCCCTAGGGATTGGGCGGCATAGAAATCCAGCAAAATAAAAAATAAATAAAATACCTCGGAAGGATGGAAGGCTGAGTCAACCTTGAGCCGGTGAGATTTGAACCGCTGACCTACGGATCAGTGTCAGCTAAAGTGGCCTGCAGTACCTGCCTCTAACCGCTGCGCCACCTCGGCTCTTTTGATACGCAATTGGTGGGTCCCTACCAGAACGACACACTGGACCGCACCGGTAGGAACACACCACTGGTTGACCCCCTCTTCTTTGTGGTAGCACCTCAGATATTGGAACACTGCTCTCATGTCACCCCTAGTCCTTCTTTTCATTAAACTACACGTTCCCAATTCCTGCAACCATTCTTTATATGTTCTAGCCTCCAGTCCCCTAATTATCTTTGTTGCTCTTCTCTGTATTCTTTCTAGAGTCTCAACTTCACAGCCCACCAAAAGGGGGTTTCAGCCATTCTTGTTTTGCTCCTCATCCAGAAATACTATTTTGCAGTTCTTGCCAGCCACAGAAGCAGGTCCTTCAAATGAAACAAAAGGTGTTTATGGGTATGCATACACAACACACATAAAATAAGTGATGTTCCCACAATTCATCATTATTTGCTAAATTTGCTAGGAATTCTGGGAGCACCATGTTACAGAAAACTGAGATAGTCACTGTGAGGGTGGAAATGATGTTTTCAACAGTACGTGCAGCATAATTATTCAGAGAAGTGTCCAACAGAAGGCCCAAACCAACGGGGTGCTAATTAAAAACTCTTTAAAAACACTTCAAATCAGAAATTACATTTCTGCACTACGTTCGTAGATTTTAAAGCTCTATTTTTTTTCTTCTGCTGAAGAAAATGAAAATCTCAACCTCAGTCTGATTTAAGTAGAGATGGTCAAAATATTACTAGAATGATAATGTGTTCAGGATACAGATAGTCCTCAACTTACAACCGTTAGTAATGGTAATGGAGCTTGCCCATTATCGTCATAAGTCACGACAGCTGTAGAGCAGGTCATCATGTGACCGACCTGATTTTATGACTTTTTGTTGTAGTGGTGGGTAAGCAACTCACCATGCTAATTAAATGAACCCATTGTTCCAGTAGTGGGTTCTAAAACCCGTCGCTACCAGTTCGCGCGTGTGCGTTCTGGGCGGAGCCTCACGCACCGCTACCGGTTCACCAAATCGGGCCAAACTGGGAGCAACCGCTGCATTGTTTGCTATGGAGAGTTTTTGCTGAAAACCAGAAGTAAACACTTCTTTTTTTTTTGTTTACACCAAAAATGTTGTAAATTGCAGTCATGAGTCATCTGACCACTAATAGCAGCAAATTCAGGCTGGTTGCTTAACACCTGAATTGCAGTCCTAGAGGAGGTCTGTCCATTGGAACTTTGGAATCGGGTCATTAGTACCTTTTGGGAGAGGTCCATCATAGCTTTGAATGGTTGCTAAGCTACCTGTCATAAGTTGAGGACTACCTGTATGGCTGATGCTGATGTTTCATCCAGACTACCCAATTTCTAGAAAACTACTGGGGAAAAAACCATCATGGCCCAATTGGTGTGGCCCATGGGAGACAATGATGGTTCTGATAAATTTCTGTAATGACTCAATCCTCTGACAGTAAGGATACACTTATAGAAAGTCTTGCATTTTCCTACACACGACTTCCTCCTAAACATGAACACCTCACATTTCTGAAGAGGAAACTCATCACAAGACATTTCTGCATTTTTAGACCCTGTTCCCAGACTCTGGCCCTCCCAAAATAGCAAACAAACTTAGTCAGACTGCATGACTTCAAGCTGCAACTGGAAAACTCACAAGTGAGAATGCCTGTCCCCTAACACAGAAAATTATTATATATAAACCAGTGTTTCTCAAAGCTAGCTAGGGAATTCTGGGAGTTGAAGTCCACACATCTTAGAGGCTTTGAGACTGAGAAAAACTGAGAAACCATGTCACCATATAGAGTATAGATTCTCCTGCTCAAGCAGAGGGTTAGACTAGATGACCTCTAAAGTCCCTTCCAACTCTGTTATTCTATGTTGTTCTGTTATCCAGCTTGCAATACAGTGTCCCTGGCCTGGTGTCATGCAGATGAATTGGGATCATGACTCCCAAAATTCCCCAGCCAAAATAGTTCCACAGATCTTTTTCTTCCTAGTGTAAAATCTTTATTCTAAGACAGTATCATATAACTTGCCAAGCTATGACATATTTATTTCCCTTTTAGAGTCAGTGTATTATGCAAACTGCAGCCACTATGTTTTGAAACTATCATTTACCAGCCACTATGTTTTGCAACCATCGTTTACCACGCTGAACGGAAACAAGGTTATCTTATTCAAACAGTTATGCTTCAAAACAAAGCGTAGTATAATATATAGATCCATCTTAAGATTCCCTTAGTTTAAACTACCAGAGTTTGTGCCCTGGAGCAGAGCTTCTAAAAACAAGATCTATGGCATTTGGAGACAATGTCCCAATTCCTCTGATGTCATTTTAAAGTGCAACCAGGATTGATCAGGGTTGTTTTGACTGATTAATGGATGTCAAGATGCTATGAACATGGGCAGGTTTATGTGTCTGCCAGACTACAGAAGTTGCATGAAGCCAACTAACTAAACCTAATCAAGGAGAGAACCAACCTAGAACTAAGGATAAATTTCCTGACAGTTAAAACAATTAACCAGTAGAATGGCTTGCCTTCAGACATTGTGGGTGCTCCATCACTGAAGACTTTGGAAGTCTTCTAGATCAACCCCCTGCAAGGATACCCTATACCATTCTGGACAAATGGTTGTTCAATCTCTTCTTAAAAACTTCCAGTGTTGGAGCACCCACAACTTCTGGAGACAAGTCGTTTGTTGTGGCCAGGTTGAGTCCAGTGCAATTAGCAGCCGGTCCCGAGGATTCGGAGGTAGTGAGGGTGCAGTACAGAAGACCGGTGTTCTAGGCACCAGAGACGGAGAGTGAAGAGGACGTGGGGTCAGAGGCTGGCGAACAATTAGAGCCTGATACATCTCCTGAGATTAGTGACTCAGGAGAAGAGGAGGAGCCTCTTCTTGATGCCAGAGCACGCAGGTTCTCAAAGAGACATGAGTGGCTAATCAGGAGGCGGCTTCCTCGTGAGTAGTACTGCAGGGCTTGACCACGCCCTGAGGGTATTTAAGGGTCTGTCACGAGGGGCTTCGTTGCAGAGAACAACCCCGTTCTGTGGTTCCAGCATTTTGCTCGTGTCTGCGGCTCGGATTATAAAAAGTGAACATTTTTCCTGTGTTAATGAAATTTGGATTTCCGCCAAACATACGTGAGTTGAGATAATGCCAATTGACTGCTTTCTGGGACTCTAGCCATCTACTGAGAAGACTTTGTAAATAACTCCTTAATTACCTGATATTCTTTTGAAAAGATTCAACTCTTGCTAAGACTTTATTGGAAGTAAAAGAGTATTGCTCCCAATTCCTTCCCGTGCATCTTATTTTGGGGGGCATACCCGTGGGGACAGAACATCGTTCCACTGATTAATTGTTCTATCTGTCAGGAAATTTCTCCTTAGTTCTACGTTGGTTCTCTCTATGATTAGTTTCCATCCATTGCTTCTTGTCCCGCCTTCAGGTGCTTTGGAAATGGGCACATATAGTACACAACAAACCTTTGACCCACCCAGCACAGAGGTGCTGTAAGCTTCCGCACTGTCTTCATGAACTGGCAAGCATTGAGATAGGGAACAACGGAATGTAAAACAAAAGAGTCTTATTCTTAGCAGCCATGGTTCAACGGCTTCATTTGTTAATCATTTGTAAACTGTAAACAACACCTACCGTATTTTTCGGACTATAAGACGCACCTGAATATAAGACGCACCTTAGTTTTTGGGGAGGAAAATAGGGGGGGAAAATCTGCCTAGCAGGTATTCATCTGGCTAACGTCCTTAGTCTGGTCAGCTTCAGCACATTATTTTATCCCCTGGTTAGGACTTAAAAAAACCTTCTTCGGAGAGAGTAACAATGAAAGAGCCTGCAAGCCAGTAAGAGCTGGAAAGATCATTAGCACCTGGTTAGGGCTAGAAAAAAAACTTATTCTGAGCAAGTAGAGCAATGAAAAAAACCCTGCAAAGACTTAGGGCTGGAAAAACCTTCTTCGGAGAGAGTAACAGTGAAAGAGCCTGCAAGGTAAGAGCTGGGAAGATCGTTAGCACCTAGTTAGGGCTGGAAAAAAAAAGCTCTGAAAAAGCTACATTCAGAGTATAAGATGCACCCAAATTATCAGCCACTTTTAGGGAGGAAAAAGGTGCGTCTTATACTCCAAAAAATACGGTATCTTGCCTCTAAAGTCTTTTGTTTTGACTCATTGCTGAATGTTGCTGTCCTGACTCTGTGTGTACAATGCGAGATAAGCAAAGTGATTGCTCGAGTCTTCTAGTTTTGCTCCTTCTCCATTTCCTTCCTTCCAACAGATCACCAGAAATCTGATAAAGCACTCCAGTGGTGTCTTGGGCTAAAGTCAAAAACTAATCAAGCAGGCAGCTCTTCCACCCAGAGCCATCCGTAAGATCTCAGGCTTTTGTCAAAACAATGAAAGCAATGTTGGACCAGGACGATACAAGTTCCTCTCCTTTCATACCCAGATGCACAACACAAGTACAAAAGTTGAGAAGCTTACATCCCAACAGTGCAATGCTGCTTTTGTTATTTGCTCCCCCCCCCCCACAACTACCATCTTG
Source organism: Diadophis punctatus similis (assembly GCA_023053685.1). Taxonomy (NCBI): domain Eukaryota; kingdom Metazoa; phylum Chordata; class Lepidosauria; order Squamata; family Dipsadidae; genus Diadophis; species Diadophis punctatus. The sequence continues at coordinate 17,349,162 of JALIGW010000001.1, read as the reverse complement.
TGACAAAGGACATCTGCAAGGAGAGTAAAACAAAGTAAATATTATAATGGAATGTAGTGGGCTATATATTTTGCGTGAGGGAAAGAGAGTGAAGACTGTCCCTCCCTAATAATTGTCAGAGTGTGTGGTAGATGCATAAAGAGTACGCAATCTGGCAAGATTCTGTCTGCAGGTGTGGAAGAACTCGGCTCGGAAGAATCAATACGTTGACATTTTTGGATTTGGGGCCTGATATTATGGTGGCCACAGTTGCTGGAACAAAGTTTGTGCTTTTTAACCTGTGAAGCTTGTAATTTTTAAAAAGTGGGGTTTGAGTGTAGATTCATGACGCCCATCTTGAGTCAAACAAATGAATGTCCTTGTTTACAAGACATCAGCCAGAACTCTGCTCAGAGGTGTCTAAACTTTAGACAATAATCAAAAATTGGAGGAAAAAATAGAGGCAGGGAGAAGAATATGCAATTGCTTTATTTGCACCTAATTGTTCAGTCTTAAAATTAGCAGGAGTTCATAAAATAAAAGGAGACGTAAGTTACTTTCTAGAGTAAATGACAGCCTAATTTTTCAAAGTCTTATTTGTTAACCTTAAAACATATTTTATCTCATTTTTTTTAAACTTAAGCAAACTGAGAAACGCATCAGCCTGTAACAAAACATGTTTTCTTCCTAGAGGCCTTTGGCGCAGTTATCACTGAATAAACAGTTTTTAAAAGGTCACACTTAAATCATTTCCTCTCTGAAAAATTGTATGCTTTGTTGACAAAGCCACAAGGTCCCCAATTAGCTAGGGAGAGCTTTCCAGTAAATCATACTGGCAAATGAGGGCTCTGAATGGACACCATAGAGTTCTAATGTAAAATTTAAAGGGATGCATCCTGTAAGTAGAAATCTAAAATGGGTCCCTCCTTCAGCAAATGAGTGCAGAACAGAAAGTGAACAGACTAAAAGTGGTCAACATTCCCCTCCAAGCCCAAAAACAAATAACAGAATAACAGACTTGGAAGGGATCTTGAAGGTCTTCTAGACCAACCCCCTGCTCAAGCGGGAGACTGTTCTGGACAAATGGCTATCCAATCCCTTTCTAAAAACCACCAGTGATGATGCACCCACAACTTCTGAAGGCAACGTATTCCACTGATTAATTTTTATCACTGTTAGGACATTTCTTTTTCGTTCTAGATTGGACCTCTCTTTGATAGGTTTCCATCCATTACTTCTTGTCTTGCCCTCAAAGTGCTTTGGAGAATAGATTGTCCCCCACTCTTCTTTGTGACCCTCAAATATTGGAAGACTGTTATCATGTCATCCCTAGTCCTTCTCTTCGCTAGATCAAACCTACCCAGTTCCTGCAATTGTTTATTATGTTTTAGCCCCCAGCCCTCTAATCACCTTTATTGCTCTTCTAGCATTTTTTCTAGTGTCCCAATATCTTTTTATATCGTGAAATTGGATGCAGTACAGGTAGTCCTCAACTTATGACCAAAATTGAGCCCAAACTTTATGTTGCTAAGTGAGACATTTGTTAAGTTTTGCCCCATTTTATGACTTTTCTTGCCATAGTTGTTAAGTGAATCACTGCAGATGTTAAGTTAGTATCCTGGTTGTTAAGTGAATCTGGCTTCCCCGTTGACTTTGCTTATCAGAAAGTTGCAAAAGGGGATCATATGACCCCCGGACACTGTCATTGTCATAAAAATGAACCAGTTGTGAAGCATCTCAATTTCGATCATGTGACCATGGGGGTACTGTAATGGTCGTGTGAAAAACAGTCATAAGTCACTTTTTTCAATGCCGTTGTAACTTTGAACAGTCACTAAATGAACTGTTGTAAGTCGAGGACTACCTGTATTCCAAGTGTGGTCTTACTAAAGCACTACAAAGTAGTACTAATACTTCATGTGAGCTTGATATTATTCCTCTGTGGGCTTTTTTGCCAGCTGCACCACACTGCTGGCTCATATTTAAGTGGCTGTCCACTAGATCCCTCTTGCAGATACTGTTGTCAAGCTAGGTACCATCTATTTTACACCTATGCATTTGTTTTTTCTTGACTAAGTGTAAAATGTTACTTTTCTCATCAATGAATTGCATTTTGCTGGAAAGGGTCAGTGTTCAAGTCTGTCTAGATCCTTCTGGATCTTCAGCCTATGTTCTAAAGTGTTGGCTATTCTATGCCCTCATCTAAATCATTTATGAAGATGTACAGGGCCAAAGACAGAACCTTGGCCTACCCCACTCATGTAGATGTAGTTCCATTGAGGACTACACGTTGTGATCTGTCAGCCAGTTACAAATCCATCTGATGGTGATGCTGTCTAACCGATACTTCTTACCAAGAAGTAGGTTGTGGTCTACTTTGTCAAATGCTTTTCTGAAGTCCAAGTATACTGTATCCACAGCATTTCACTGGTCCACTAATTTAATTACTTTGTCAAAGAATGCAAGATAAAGTAAAGATAAATAATAAAAATAAAGTTTAAAGCAATTTTACCCACCCTGTCAATCTCCCAATAGATTTGACGTCAGCTTTAAATTATGGATGTTAGGCTCGCTCAGTGGTGTTGCAAAAATATTTACAGAATAACATAAATCACAGTTTTTAGAATTTATGCTCTGTTACTTTCCTAATATTTCCATTCCTCTGTTAGCTTGCTTTATTTGATCGTGTTTTACACTTCTATTGGTGACACATTATTTAACCCTTTATTATCTTTGCTTGTCAAGAGATAATTGGGATCCTTTTACCTGTGGCCTTTATGCTCCTCTAATGCCACACCACTCTTCTCACAACTGGCTTTTTGAAATTACAATATCACTGAAAAAAAGTGATTTAAAAGCAGTCCTCACACTTACAACTGTTGAAACATCCCCATGGTCACGGGACCAAAATTCAAGCACTTGGCAACCAACATGTATGCATGCAGTGTCATGTGATCATAATTTATCACCTGCCCAGCCAGCTTTTGACAAGCAGAGTCGATGGGGGAAGGCAGATTCGCTTAACAACCATGGGATTCGCTTAAAAACTGCAGTGATTCACTTAAAAACTCTGGCAAGAAAGGTCGTAAAATGGGGCAAAACTAACTTAACAAATGTTTTGCTTAGCAACAGAAATTTTGGGCTCAATTGTGGTCGTAAGTCGAGGACTACCTGTATTATATATTACCTGTATTATGCCAAATCTGGTGAAAAAAGCTTTCAACCTGAGTACATGTACTGTGTGTAGCTCAACAAGGAATGCTAATAACATTCACAGTGCTGGTGATAGGTTTTACTGCTTTCTCTTCCGTGATAAATATGCACATTAGAAATTCAGATGGAGAAAAAATGGGGAGGAAATGCTTTCACTGTTTGAATAATGCAGTGCTGAAGAATAAGAGTCTAAAAATTTATAAGCTTATTTGTCAATGCATATGGGTTATAAAACCTGACACTATACTCCACAATTTCCCTTTTTTTCCATTGGTTCAGTGTTTCACTTTATGCAAATTTGCTTAATGCAAGGTTTGGGGGAAATGTCGTCAGCCTAGCATAAAGTGAGGGAAGCCTGTATATAGTTTTACATACATCCATATGTATAGGATATGCAAAATATTATTTCAAATACAGAATACAGATAGTCCTTGTTCAGTGACCATAATTGGGACCAGCAACTCAGTCCACTGAATGAAGCAGTCACTAAGTGGAACCACAACTGTGCTTATGATCTTAGCGCAGTTTTTCCTTTGCTTTACAGACCTGCGAAGGTCATAAATGTGATGATTAATTGCAAAGTTTCTTTTTCATTACTATCGTATTTGCAACTAGTCATTGTATGAGGCAGTTATTAAACAAGGACTACTGTCAAGTGCCAGGAAAATCAGAGATCCAGATAGTTCAAATGGGTATAAAGATTTATTGCAAGCTTAAGTTCTCTACAAGAATCTGAACTACTAATGGCCAAGGGAAGTTAGCGGGAGATAAGAGTAGAAGGAATTCGAGGAGAGCTGCACTTAGATCTCTTGTTGGTGCAAAGGGACAAAAGACTGATGTGTTTGACCCCTCCCTCAGTTTCAGCCTGGTCATCTCTTACAGCTACCTGTAGCTGGTTTGAGTGGTCTTACAGAAAACAAACCATGCATATTTCAAAAAAGAAGTACAGCTCTTTTATAATTCCCATCCGGACAAGGAGAGGACGAGATTGCCCACAAGTGCTCCAGAGAGTTGCTCCCCATGAGGAGACTTCAAGGAGTCTCCAGCCGGTTTAGAGCTCTGAGAGATGAGGGAATAGCCATCTTAGCAATAGCACTTAGACTTATATACCGTTTCATAGTGCTTTACAGCCCTCTCTAAGCAGTTTACAGAGTCAGCATATTGCCCCCAACAATCTGGGTCCTCATTTTACCCACCTCCGAAGGATGGAAGGCTGAGTCAACCTTGAGCCGGTGAGATTTGAACAGCTGAACTGCTGAACTGCAGTGCTGCATTTTAACCACTGCGCCACCTCGGCTCTTATCTTGCTCTATCCATGGTCAGGATCTTTGAAAGGCCACTAAATTCACATACTTCCTTTTCTAATTACTTTCAGAAAATAGTTAACTGATTTTAAGCTATTAGGACCCTTTGAATTGACAAGTTTTACAGTACCAGATGAGTTTCCTTCAATCCTTAATGAAAGAAGTTTTACGAACTTTATTTAAGAACTTATTTTATTTCCTTTTGGAATAAACAGCAAAAGGTTGACTAAAACTTTGTTTTAAAAAACTTACAGATAGACTAACGGTCCACATAAATTTGAAATAAGAGTTGGAATTAATTAAAAAGAATCCTTCCCATGGGAAAATGCTTTTGTTTTGAAACATAATATGATAAAAAATTTAAAATGGGACACTAGAGGGAACTAAAGATTGCAATTGAAGGAGAAGAACATCTAAATTTGATTTACAGTTGCAGAATGAAGCAAAATATTTAATACTGAACATATTAAAGATTTACAGAACAGGGTTGTTTAAAGTTTTGAAGAACTTTATGAGAAGGAATAAAGAAAAAATGAAATTAAATTCAATAACATTATTGGGAGAAAGGAACTGTAGATTAAGATTGCTAGAAATAAAAGGAATTCAAGTTGGTTTATTCGATCAAAGTTAAAATAATGTTATCTCAGATAACTTTTAATGGGACATGGGAACTAAAATGATGATGCTTTCATATGTGGTGGTTATGTCCCAAAGCGAAAAAATATTGGATGAAAATACACCACTGGTTACAGGAAATAGTGGACATACCAGTAGAACACCCGCCAGAACTTCTCTTACTGGGAATATTTAAAAGACAATATAGCCAAAACATCAAATATTTAATCCTACACATCACCACAGCGGCCAGAATTATGTACACACAAAATTGGAAGAATCCCAATATACCCATGGACAGTATGATAATCAAAAAAATATATCTCTGCTGAAATGGACAAACTAACGACTGAACTCAGAGGACAAAAAAAATCAGATTACTACGACGTTTGGGAAAATTGGTACAACTGGACTAATAATAGAAAATTGAAGAAACAATGTGGGACGAGGACACAGGATTAGAAAATATGTTAAAATAATGTATAAATTGTATAAATATAGTAGCGATGTATATAAAAGGTGGCAGATCTGTCTATAAATATTGTGATATGTAAAATATGAAAATCAATAAAAACAAATAAAAAAATAAAATAAAATTATGATGCTTTATGGATTTTTTGTACAATAAGGGGTGGGATGTGCAAAGAACAGATTGTTCTATTTTAAGAATAAGAAGATAAACTAAAATTGCTTATACTTATGATGAAGATGAGGAGTCACTTTATATATACCTATTTATATTTTTACTATATGCTTATTTTTTATTTTTCTGTTTCTTTCTTTTCTGAACCTTCTATTGCTTTAATTCTTCTAGTTTTTCACTTTACATTAGTTTTTACCATTGTAATTATAATCAAACAAATAGCCCATTCCCTTCAGGTTTCAAAACCTCATCTAATAACGTCTCTAGGACAGGGATGGGGAACTATGGCCCTTTTATGATCTGTGAACTTCAACTTCCAGAATTCCTGAGCCAGCATGGCTTATGACAAATTTTCAAACACATGACCGTTGTGGCATCCTTATGGTCACATGATAAAAATCCAGATGCTTGGCAACTGACTCATATTTATGACGGTTGCAACCGACTCATATGTATGATGGTTGCAGTGCCCTGGAGTCATGCAATCACCTTGTGCGACCTTCTGACCAGTGAAGACCATGAGGGAAACCTGATTCACTTTAACAATCGTGTTATTAACTTAACAGCAGCAGGGATTCACTTAACAACTCTGACAAGAAAGGTTGCAAAATGGGGCGAAACTCACTGAGCAAATGTCTCACTTAACAACAGAAATTTTGGGCTCAATTGTGATCGTAAGTCAAGAACAGCCCGTACTCAAACGTACTTCCACTTTGAGATCACCCATCCTTCTTTTTTTTTCAATTTTTTTATTTTTCTCCACAATTCCATTTATATACAGTATCAATACACACATACCTTAAAATATATCAATAATATGCATATTTATGCATTTTGATTCAATCAATCAAAAATCAATATCTTATTTTGCACCTATTTCAACCACTATTCATCAGTCTGTTCTTTTCTTTCCATTACATTCTCCTCCCTCTATCTCCATCTCCTCCTTCTACCTTCTTACTCCTTCTCGCCCCCTACTTCTCTCCACTCCTTCTTCTCTCCCTTCTCCTTTCTACTTCCTCTTTGTCCCTCTTTGCTTTTCCTTGAGTGCTCCTTATCCTAACTCATCTCATAGTTAACAGACTGATCATATATTCCAAATTTTTAGACTAGCGGTGCCTCTTCTAAAATTATTATTCTTATATCATTTCTATATATGTAACTCTTTAATCTAGGTATATGTTACTAATCTAATGCTGCCTCTTAACCTAGTTTTGTCTCCTGGGTCTACCACCAATTAATTTCCAATTTTTATTCCTAATTAACCGCTATAGCTTAATTTTCCATAATAGTTATTATCTCTCATACCTCTTAATTCTAAGCCGTATTGCTTCCTCCCCTTCCTAAATATCTTTACTCATCCTTCATCCCCCCCCCCATTATCATTTCTAAATGCCCAATAATCCTTCTATATGTCAACACCGGCCAGACTTCCCATTTTGTGGCAAGAGGTTCCACATTTTCAGTTGTCAACATCACACATGCAGACTGGTAAGTAGAAGAAAGTGGGGAAACGGCTGTGGATTGAAAGGCAGACCCAGGAATCTGTTTTTTTCCAGCTTGGAGTGTTTAAGGGGGGCATCATGACATTTCCAGACAAGGTTGCTTCTTGCTGCTCTTTTTAAGACATTAAAAGCAGTAGTGGGTTCTAAAACCCGTGCACATGCACAGAAGCGTCCCGGGTGGGTGGGCGGAGCTTCCCGCCGCCGGTGCTACCGGTTCACAGAACCGGGCCAAACCGGGAGCAACCCACCGCTGATTAAAAGGCTTAGCCTTCTCAGGTATCAGAAAGAATACAAGACAAGAAGGACAGCCACACAGCTGTACGTAGGCGTGCGAAGTGGGGAAGAGGGGAAACAAGTGAGGACACATGCAACCTGGTGTTGCAATGCAAACTCTTCTTCTTACACACTTGGGCATGATATTGTGAGGCAAAGGGCAGAGTTTCCACCACCCTGCGTGTCTTCCACTTGAGGAGTTGTCGTGATTAGAAAAAGATGTCTCTGGAGATGTGCAGAATGACTCGAGGCTTTCCCAAAAAATGGGTGCAGATGAAACAGACTTATATTCTGCCCTACATTTGTCTCCTTTTTGGTCCCTATAATTGCCAAATTACAGCAGTCAAACTAAAAGAGATCACAGCACCCAGAGTTATATGGCAGGAGGAACATGACAGGGTTAATATCTTCAGGACCGCATCCTACCTCATACATCCCTACGACCAGTTAGATACCACAGAGTCGGTCTCCTCCAGGTCCCTTCAACCAAACAATGTCGGTTAGCGGGCCCTAGGGGGAGAGCCTTCTCTGTGGGGGCTCCGGCTCTCTGGAACCAACTCCCCCCAGAGATCCGAATCATTCCCACCTTGCTGGCCTTCCGGAAAGCCATTAAGACATGGCTCTTCCTGCAGGCGGTGTGATTGTGACTGTTGCTTGTGTGGTTTTTTTTATCTTTTAACTACTATTTTACTATTGTTGTCTTATTGTATGTTTTGATAGTATTTGGTTTTTTTCTTATATATGCTGTATGCCCCCCTGAGTCCCCAGGGAGTAGGGCGGCCTATAAGAATCCCAAATAAATAAAATAAATAAATAAATAGGTTTAACCATGGTTATGCCATACTTTAATTCTGGATTTTTTGCTACACGAGGCGTGGCCATGCAGCACGGGAGGAAGCGAACCGGCAGCGAGGTAAGTTAGAACCCACCCCTGGACTGCACTGATACTGAGGAAAGAATTGGGACCTGTTTAATCAGTCTGCTCCAAGCCCTGTTGGATCCTGTTGACTTTCAGAGATAGTTGGTTCTTGAGGCTAGGCTGTGCAGTCCAACTGTATTATTAAATGCCACTTGAAATGAGAGAAACAACAGTCCAGTCTTGGATTAGATTATTCCTGTGTGACCTCTCCCTGTTCACAGATCCTAGGATCCCCTGATTTTTCAGAGGAACTCTTAAGAGATGAAATGGCAGAAGAGCTGTGCTCCTGGAAGATGAGCAAATCTAACCAATCGTGTATAAAAGCCTTTATTAAGGCTTTTTTTGTGATGATAAGCATGGTGAAACTTAATTATTTTCCCTTAATCACATTTGTAGATGGTTAGCTGGAAGTCCTGTTTAAGATGATCTGGAAAGAGGAGCCAGAGGAACATCTGCAGGACTATTGTTCAAGGCAGTGGTGGGTTCCTACCGGTGCGGCCCACTCTACAGTACCAGTAGTGGACAGCAGATGGCGCTATTTGAGCGCGGCCGCACTGGTGCCGAATTTTTGGGCTTTTTTGCTTCTGCGCATGCGCGGAAGCAAAATCTCGGTGAAATCTTGCGAGGGGACACGCGCGCGCACATTTTCGGTGAGATTTTGCTTCCGTGCATGCGCAACAACCAAATCTTGGTGAAATCGCGCACACGCGCGGTCCCTCACAAGATTTCGCTGAGATTTTGCTTCTGTGCATGCGCAGAAGCAAAATCACACGAGGGGACGTGCGCGCATAGCGAGCGAGCGCACCAAACGTGGCGATGCGCGCGCAGAGCTCCAGTAGCGAGGTAAGAGAGCAATCCGCCCCTGTTTCAAGGTATCTGATGAATAAAGTCATTCAGACCTTGCTTGAGCTGGACACTGAGAGAGGATTGGTTATTTGGAAAGAACTGTAGAACCTGTTGGTTCTGAGGAAATGGACAAAGTCCTAAGGGCTTTGGGCATGACCACCTGAGTATTAGATCCATGTCCTTCCTGGCTAATCAAGACCTATTGAGAGACAACTTACAGTTGCTAAATCCACCTTTGAGTGAGGGGTGGTCCAGCTTGAACTTGATCTGTCCCTTTTTGAGATGCCACTGAGGGACCCAATAGTATTGGACATTTTTTGTTCCAACTTCATTCTTCCCTTTTTAGGTAAGGTGATTAATAAGGTAATTGGACAGAGGACCCTAGAACCAAATTATTTGACCTTTTCAGTCAGGTTTAAAACCAGGATTTAAAAATCAATGTAAATAAGCAGATGTAGAATTGTTTAAGGATTTATTGTAACCTTTGGAAAATTTTTGAAAATTAATAAAGAAATTTTAAAAACAAACAAACCAGGATTTAGCTAGCATTTATCACAATTGTGAGTGCTCTCTGGTGGGGCAGAGATGGAGGCTACATCCATCCTGGATCTCCTGCATTTCTCAATGGTCTTCAAGATGTATAAGGAAAGTCCTACAAGATATTCATGGAAAAACCAAATTGATAAAATTTTGATTATTTTTCCCATCCATCTGTAGCTCACATTATGATTGGCTATAAGATGAGGACATATACTGGTCCAGTATCTGATTTTTTTAAAATATAAACGATGCTACTCTTCAATGGTTAGATGGCCCAGACATTGGTATTTGAACATAGATCTTTTTAACATTTATATTTTATTATGTTTTATTAATCTAGGTGAAATGTTAATATATCTCATTTGTCCATATATGATATACCATTTGCTAAACAAACAAACAAATATTTTTTTCCATGATCAGTTTACATTATGGGATAATTTCTGATGAAAAATCACCTGAGCTTGCATTTGTATATTTATTTATTTTGCATGCCACCTATTCCTGTATGTTCTGGGCCACTAACAATCAAGATCAGCATGAAATAAAAGCAACTCCTTCAAAAATAATACATTTATCCATAAGTCCACTTTTGAGATTCCATCAGATGACAATTGTGTATAAATAGGACTTGGGCGACCTGTTTGATCTGATCTGAAAGGAGCTTTATAATAATATTACCAAACTGGCTTTAGTTCTAATAAAACATTTTTTAAAAAAAATTCAAAAATTTAAAACTGAATTTAAATTACCTTAGAATGATTCTACGCAGTTTATTCAAATTAAGTTTTTCTTATTTGGCATTCCTGCTTCTGAAACTTGTTAATTTCATTAAGTATTCATATTTGTTAATTTCGGAAGAATTTAAGTATGCCAGAAACCACTTTTTAAAGGAAGTTGAAGAAATAGATGAAACTGAAATTAATTATTGGCACATTTGTAGGAATAAGGAGTGTCAATATCTTGTTTTTCATTTTAAAATATGAAAACAGTCTTCTTTTATTTTGAAATGTTTTTGTTTTATATCTCAGAAAATATTTCCTGAGAGTTGAAGGCAATTTTAGAACTGTTAAAAATGTCTTCCAAGAGATTGCGGCATTAATCCATTCAGCTGCGGCTCATCTTCTTACTCCCATATTTTGGCTAACATCCACAGGATTCTTAACATAAATTTAAATAAATTGTTGCAAGTAAAGAATGTGAATATTCTTGACTATTCTTATTTATTATCTGATTTGCATACTGTCAACTTCAAAGTGACTCTCAGGGATTTACATCCATAAAAAATAAAATAAAATCATAATATCATAACAATATTTTTAAAAATACAGTAGTTCAGCACTAAGATATCAAGAATGGTGCAAATGGAACAGCCAAACATCACACAATATTGAAATAATATCAAAAACTGACCTATTGTAATGGCTTGTTCATATATTATGTTTTTCTGTTTGAAATAGGATTTCTCTCCACCACCCACCAGAACAGCAAATTGTACGAATAGGTAGCAACAAAACCAAATAAATAAATTATATTTTTCCATCTTTCCTATTACCTTCCTCTATTGGTATCTTATGATTATCATTTTGTTGTTTGTATGTACACTGAGAACTTATGCACTGGAGACAAATTTCCTCTGTATCCAATCACACTTGGCCAATAAAAGAATATATCTGTTCTATATTCTATTCTATATACATATACATACATTTTAGATATATGTATATGTAAAACTAATGTATCTCCTGCTTAAATTGCTTTAGCTTATTTTTATGATTCATCACACAGTCAGCCCAGATGTTGAGACTGAATTTGGCACTTTATCTACCTGTTTAGTCTTTCCCAAGGACCTGGGATAGGCAGATGTGGACGTCTGATATATTGTCGCAGGATGTAAGCTGTTCCGAGTAAAGCTGCCTTTTGCAATTGACTGGTGGTGATTCTGTCATTTATTATTATCTATCAAGCTCTTGTCCTGTCTACCATCATCAAGTCAGAAAGGGCAAGAATGTGGGGAAAAAAGTATGTCTACGTTAAAGCCAAGACCTTGCTTTGTTCCACATAAATACTCAGAGACATTCTGTGGTCAGAAGGTGGTAGCTCTCTTCTACTCTTGTTCCCCTGATCTTTTTTTTTAAGTTTTTATTTTTCTCCACCATAAAACACAATACATAAAAAACATATATACCAACAATAAGTAAACATATATTTATACTATCTTCTGAATAAAAAATAATAGAATATCCTAAATTCTCTCAAATTTCTAATTTTGCTGCCTGTCTTATAGAAACAAAGGTATAAATTCAGTAGCTAATTCAATTAAAGACAGACTAAACAATTTTACTCACTTTCAAATTCTAATATCCGTATCCTTAAATGCTAAATATTAATTTCTATTCTCACTCTATTCTAAAATTTTGGTATATATAAATATTTATCTAATGCTACCTCCTTTCTCTTTTTGTCATCCGAGTTATTACACTCATATTTCTCATTTCTCTATCTCTTATCTGTTAAATTTATCTATTAAATTTACATTAAGTAATTTTAACAATCTTCTTTTTCCACCCATTCATAAAATTTCCCCCAAACTTTATAAAACTCCTAGTCTTCTTTGTCCTTAATTTTCATCGTAAGTCTATTCATTTCTGCATAGTCCAATATCTTTCTTAATACTTCTCGATCTGTTGTTCCCCTGATCTTGATGTTTCCATCTCAATGACAGAAGCCACATCTTGTGTTATGTGCCCGCTTCACGTGTGCATGATCCAATACACATGCCAAATGATTGGATCATTCGACACTGCTTTTACTGTTGTTCCCCTCCGTGTAGGCAGAAGGCAGGATGCCAATACACCCTCAAAACTAGGAGCCGATTCTCCCTGAATTTGCCTTTTCCCTCCTTTTAGAACCATTTGAACTGAAGGTCATAGACACATCTGAGTACAGTGAATTTCTCATTCTACCTCCTCGCTGAAGGGAGGAAATATTTACTTGATCTTGAAAAATTTCAAAATTTAGTATTCTTTATTGGCCAAGTGTGATTGGACACACAAGGAATTTGTCTTCGGTGCATAAACTCTCAGTGTACATAAAAAAATACATTCATCAAGAATCATAAGATCCAACACCTAGTGATAGTCATAGGATACTAAATAAGCAATCAAAATCATACTAGGAAACTAAGTAAAACAATATAACTGTAAAGATACAAGCAACAAGGTTATAGTCATAAATAGGAGATAGGTAATAGGAAGGATGAGAAGAATAATACCGTAGTAATACAGATTTAGTAAATAGTTTGACAGTGTTGTAGGAGTCTCCTCAATATTTGGTTTCAATTGATTTTTGACATTTTGAGAGGAAAAGAAAAACTGATCACATTTCTACTCCCTGAAAACCAAATCTCTGCTCACTTTAAGTTCCATCCCTCTAAACCAGTGGTTCTCAACCTGGGGGTCGCGACCCCTTTTGGGGTCGAACGACCCTTTCACAGGGGTCGGAAGACTTCACCCGGACACCGCCATTTGGGTTATTTTACCCTCTGTGCATGCGCAGAAAGCTTTGCGCATGCGCAGAGGGTAAAATAACCCAAATGGCGGCAGTAAGGTGGGAGGCACGGTGGGGGGCGCGGCGGGGTGGGTTGTGGTGGCCGCGCAGGGGCGGGTCGCGGCATTAGGAAGGTTGAGAACCACTGCTCTAAACGTTTTGCCTCCCCATTGTTTATACTTTCCCCAAGGGTTTTTGGAGGGGAGACTGACTCCTGGCAACTATAGGTAGTCCTCGTCTTAGGATCGCAATTGAGCCCAAAGTTTCTGTTGCTAAACAAGACAGTTGTTAAGTGAATTTTGCCCTTTTTATAATAACCTTTCTTGCCACAGTTAAGCAAACCACTGCAGTTGTTAAGTTAGTAACACGGTCGTTAAGTGAATCTGGCTTCCTCATTGACTTTGCTTGTCAGAAGGCGATCAGATGACCGTGGGAGACTGCAATCATCATCAATACGTGCCAGTTGCCAAGCAACTGAATTTTGATCACATGTCCACAGAGATGCTGCAAGCGGTCGTAAGCATGAAAAATAATCATGAGTCACTTTTTTCAGTGCCTTTGTAACTTTAAACAGTCACTAAACAAATGGTTGTAAATCAAGGACTACCTATATTGGATAACTCCCTGCAGTTTTCTTGGCAAGGTTTTTCCTGAAGTGATTTGTCCTTGCCTCATTCCTAAGGCTCAGAGTCACTGCACCATGGTCACCTGGTTGGCTTTGTACCTAAGGAAAGATTCAAACTCAAGGTCTTCTGGTTTCTTCTACTGCCTTAACCACTGCAATATATATAAAATTTTCCCATTTCTGGATGTCTTTAAGAAGAATCCAAATAACAACCCCTTGATTGATTGGTTGGTTGGTTTTCTTGCAATTGCAGAGGGTTGAACTAGTTCAGGGGTCTGTAACCCGCAGCTCTGGAGCTGCATGTGGCTCCATGTCACTCAAAATATGTATCACAACCGCCAATGTGCGACACCCGCCGGCACATGATTTATTGAGCTTTTCAACCCATAGCATAAATTTTTTTAAATGATATATGCAGTGTTATCTTCATTTCAGATGTCAAAAGGGTTTTGTGGCTCCCGGTGTTTTCTTTTCTGTGGGAAACGGGTCCAAATGGCTCTTTGAGTGTTTAAGGTTGCCGACCCCTGAACTAGATGATCCTTAAAGACCCTCCCAATTCCATGATTATTTCCTTAAAGCCCAGGCAAAGACCATTCTAAATCCAATGTTTTCCTTCAGTGGGATCTATGCAAGATAATAGACAATAACAATTGCTGCATTTTCTCCCTTTTGATTCTCCATATTTCCTTCGAGATAGCCATAGTTTTTCCTATTTCTATTCCTCCAACATCAAATAATGCTGAAATTCTAAAAAGAAGGCTCATTGACTCCCAATTTTGGTAAGAAAAAGAGACCCAAGAGCTAGGTTGAAATCTGGTACACACAAATCCCTGATTTTAAAGATCTTGCAAAAAAAAAAGTGTTTACCTTTATTTGACAGCCATTTCATTGCCTGTGTTCACTCAACACAGTTAACCTGCCGACTGGACTAACGAACCATTTCTGAACATCCTTTTCACACTGGATACATAACAGACCAAACTGGTTGAGCTATAATCCCAATGCAAGGACCAAAAGAAGCATCCTTTCCAAAACCACAGCCATAACCAGCTAGTACTGTGTGTCTGAGGAACACGTCATACCATCCTGAACCTAATTTAGACGATGCCACAAGCTTCCATCTGAATTTGCAGACATAGATTACGAAAAACTGTGGAGATTTAGAAACCCCAGCAAATTATCTTAACGATGTGGATGGGCACTTGCTGGGTGAGGGAATACAGGTGGAAACACCCCCACCTCCACCCCCCCCCAAGGAACATTTCTCTATTCAGGCTGCATTATTATTATTATTATTATTATTATTATTATTATTATTATTATTATTATTATTATTATTATTATTATTATTATTATTATTATTATTATTATTATTATTATTATTATGGGAATTTGGAGACCACATTTCCACATCTCAGAAATGATGCCAATTGATGCGGCCAACGTCTCTTAAGTCTCACACAAAGCTCTGAATACATACGACACCTGCCAAGCTTGCATTTTCTGAGGAAAAAGTCTACCTCACTCTGCACTTTTCGATTTAAAAGACAGTTGGAAATGTCTCAGCTTTAAGCCCCAGGAAAAGAACAAGGTGCGTTGTTGTTTTTTCCCCTCAAGCGCCGGTTGAGTGCGAGGAAAGATTGCAAAGTTATTCAAGCGTAAGAACCACCCCGTCCTTCCTCCACCCCCTCCCCATTGTAAGCTAGCAAGGGGCTCCCTAACGCCCACTAGGATGGGCGAAGAAGACCGCGGGCTGCTCTGCAAAGCGATCCTATACAGACTTTGCCAAGGAACACACAATCTAAGTCAGTTAGAGGATCCTTGGGAGCAAAATACCCCGAGGGTTATTGCGTGGCAGAAAGCCCGGCAAACCGGGCAATTATAAAGAGGGGCAAAAGCAAGAGGTGCGGAGCCAGGACACGCGTCTATTGTTGTTGTTACTGTTGTTTTTACTTACATGTCTTTGGCGGGCAAATTTTTCCCTTCCACTATTCGGATAAACAAGGAGCTCCTTTTAGCCATGGCTCAGTCGCGCGCTGCGTGGAAAGAAGGACCGCCAAAATGAAAATATTAGCGCCGGGTTGCCATAATCGGCGGCGGGGGGACTTGGCTGGGTGGATGACGCCCCACGTGATGAAGACACTTATAATAATAATAAGTGATGAAGACACTTATAATAATAATAATAATAACAATAATAGTAAGAGCAATAAATAACAATTGGAACGAGACCCGAAACAGTCAGCGGAACGACAGCTAACTCGGCGTCTGCCCGCATTTCCACGCAACCTTGCCCGGCTCAGCTCTATATATATGGGGTATATAGGAAAGGCGCACTCGTGCCCGGTTTTTTTTTTTTAACCGCTCGGCCAATCGGAAAGCGAAGAGAGGGAGAAGGAGGCGTGGTGGCGAGGACACCGTCAGCTGTGATTGGAGGAGAGGCGCCCTCGCTGTCCGGAGGAGCCCTTTTCATGCTTCCCAATTGTGACTTGGGGCTCCGAGTGAAGTCCGCCCACGCCTGGGCTTGGATTGCAACTTCCCCGGAGCAGGTGCTCATCGGCGCGTGGGGAGGGGGGGGATTTGATGGGCCGTGGGGAGGAAGCCGGATGATCTACCTCGGGCGGGTGATGGGTTTGGTTTTTGCTTTATGAGATCTGGGCGTCCAGCTTCCCGACTGATCTGCGTTGTGTAAATGCAAGGTGGTTGCGGGGGTCCTTAGTGGTCTCTGAGCTTGGTTAAAAGTCTGTAGTGATTCTCAGTCATCCAGGTCACGGTTGTATCAAAGGTGCTTTTTTTTCAAGAGGCAACTGGACTTTCTTGTTTTTTCTTTGAAGAGGTTTCGCTTCTCATCCAAGAAGCTTCTTCAGCTCTGACAGGATAGTGGGGAATGGAAGGATTTATATTCCTTGCAGACAGCTGGTCATTTGCATCATTTTAGCTCTCTGAGTTTAGTTGTTTGCATGCAGACGTTTTGTGACCCAACTATCAGTGGGAGAGATGCCATCCATCCCTACCAAAAGTGGCTGCAGACCTTATCCTCCCTCGTCCTGACGTTACATAGTTGGGTCATGAAACGTCTGCAAGCAAACTTAGAGAGCACCAGGAACCTCGTAGTTCAGCCCTAAGCAGGGGTGAAATCCAGTAGGTTCTGACAGGTTATGGAGAACCGGTAGCAGAAATTTTGAGTAGTTTGGAGAACCGGCAAATACCACCTCTGGCTGGCCCCAGAGTGGGGTGGGAATGGAGATTTTGCAGTATCCTTCCCCTGCCATGCCCACTAAGCCACACCCACCAAGCTACACCAAGCCACGCCCACAGAACCGGCAGTAAAAATTTTGGATTTCACCACTGGCCCTGAGCCACAGATACTCTCTTCTGTTGGAACTATAACTGGCTTGGTTAATAAACCATGGCTTATCCACAGTAAGTGAATTATAATTTACTGCATGATAGTAATTTTCTAGGTTCGCATGATTCCCCAAACCCTATGGAAGGGGCCGACTACAATGGGATGAGCTAATAGGGTTAGCTCATTGGGTAGTAGAAACCAAAACAGCAGGGGTGTCTGCTCGGGCCAAGGGTTGACGAATTCAAGAGGGAGGCTGTGATTTGGTTGCATGTTCTGTATGTCAGGTTGCAACATGGGTAAAATGGTCTTTCCTGCCATCAGCCAAACAGGGGTTGCCACATTGGGGCAGCTCTAGGGAAGCTCTAAGTGCTACAGGCATAAAGGAGAACAATTCTACACCAGCACTTAGCCTTAAATTTCACCTGGACGCTTTCTGAGATTTAAACGTAACCGCAGGTGTGAAATGCTACCGGTTCGGCCCGGTTCGAGCGTACCTGTAGCGGCGGCGGCCAGTAGTTCGGAGAACCTGTAGCAGTGTCAGCGCGAGGCTCTGCCCACCCGCCCGGATGCCGCCATTTTCTTTTTTTTTAACCCTCTGCGCATGCGCAGAAGGCTTCTGCGCATGCACAGAGGGTGAAAAGGCATACATAATGGTGCACGCGCACGAGCAAATTGCGTGCTTCCAAACTGGTAGGGAAGGTAAGTAGATTTCACCGCTGCCTAACCGGCACATTGCTTTTAAGTTTGGTTTATTTAACAGTGGTTTTTAAATAGGCTACAGGACTGGATTTACCCCAGCATTAGAAGCCAAGAAAATTGAAAAAAGGTTTACAAACCATAGCAAACTGACTGCTTAACTTACTGAGCCAACACAGCAACTGGCTAAGTGTGAATCGAATCTTAAGGTGCACAGAGATTGCCATGGAATTTAATTCCAAGTATACATATATTGGATAATGATGGCGGGGCCCATTTCACAGAGGTAGTCTTACGTAGACGTCCTAAAAGCATCCCCTGCTGGATTCAAGAAGATTCTTCTTAGGATGGAAATAAGATGCATGAAACGAGGCACAGAGCTGCAGTGGCCATCCATTATTGCCACTCCTTATCATACAGTTAAGAATTTAACCCCCTTGGCTGTCGGAAGAGCTGCTGATAGAAAGGGCATCCCTAAAAATAATTAATGGGCATTTCTGATGCTGGTTCTTAAAACTATCCAGCTATCGGCAGACGGACAATCTGGATCCTGGGATGGGGTCAAGCAGGGGTGAAATCCAGCAGGTTCTAACAAGTTCTGGAGAACCGGTAGCGGAAATTTGGAGTAGTTCGGAGAACTGGCAAACACCACCTCTGGCTGGCCCCAGAGTGGGGAGGGAATGGAGATTTTGCAGTATCCTTCCCCTGCCACGCCCACCAAGCCAAGCTCACCAAGTCACACCACGCCCACCAAGCCACGCCCACAGAACCGGTAGTAAAAAAAAATTGGATTTCACCACTGGGGTCAAGCTATTTTCCAAGGCACCTGAAGGCCAGACAAGGAATAATGGATGGAAACTGATCAACCTAGAAATAAGGAGAAACTTTCTGACAATGAGAACAATCAACCAATGGAACAGCTTGCCTTCAGAAGCTGTGGGAGCTTCATCACTGGAGGCTTTCAAGAAGAGACTGGACTGCCATCTGTCAGAAATGGTGTAGGGCCGTGATGGCGAACCTATGGCACGGGTGCCACAAGTGGCACGCGGAGCCATATTGGTGGGCACGCGAGCTCAGGTCCGGCGCGCATGTGTGCACCGGCCGGCTGATTTTCGGGCCTTCTGGGCCCACTGGGAGTTGGGAAACAGGCTGTTTCCAGCCTCCAGAGGGGGTGGGGAAGGCCGTTTTCGCCCTTCCCAGGCTCCTAGAAAGGCTCTGGAGCCCGGAGAGAGCGAAAAATAGGCGTGCCATTGCATGCTGGGAGTGGGGGGGTCATGCGCGCAAAAAAAAAAATCAAAAAAATCAAGATGGCAGTCACTATTATGCAAGTGAAATCCTTAAACACTTTGGGAGCTTCAATTGTCTGGCTATGGCTGCCATATTGATTTTTTTGACTCTCCGTCGCCCCTGCCCCTCCCCCCGCTGATGTATCCTTGTGTTACCGATGGATTCCTACAAAATGTGTTTGCAAGGAAAACAAAGAGTGCATCCAGTTTGGGCCATTACATTGACCATTGCAGGAATTGGGTATGTCTAGTCTAATGAAAAGAAGGATTAAGGTAAGGTGACCAGATGTCCCGCTTTTGGCGGGACAGTCCCGCTTTTGAATAATTTGTTCCGCGTCCCGCGTCGTTTCAAAAAAGTCCCGCTTTTTGAATTTGAATTTGCCCTGCACACCCCTCTGCCTCCTGCCTCGCCTGCCTCCTCCTGCCAGGCGGGGAGGGAGGGCAGTGAGAGGGGCAGTGGCGGTCTTGCCTGTTCGTCGCCGCAGAGCCGAAGAAGCTGGTGGCGTTCGCGGCGTGGGGCTTCCCCCACCCGCTTTCCCCAGCTGCCAGAACGCCACCATTTGCGTTCTTTTGCCCTCTGTGCAAGTAGAACGCTTTGCGCATGCGCAGAGGGCAAAAGAACGCAAATGGCGGCATCCCGGCGGCCAGGGAAAGCGGGCGGGGGAAGCTCCGCGCCACGAACTCCACCAGCTTCTTCGGCTCTGCGGCGACGAACAGGTAAGCCTGCGCCGGTAGGAACCCACCCCTGGCTGCGATGAAGGGGGGGTGTTGGGGAGGTGCACAAAGCTACAGAATAAGAGAGACGGACCCCTCCTGTCTTGCTCCCCTAGAAACCACCACCCCCCGTCAATGGTGTCCCGCTTTACAAATATTAAAATCTGGTCACCTTAGATTAGGGGTGACATGATAGCAGTGTTCCAAATATCTGAGCGGCTGCCACAAAGAAGAAGGGGGTCAACCTATTCTCCAAAGCACCTGAAGGCAGAACAAGAAGCAACCGATGGAAACTAATCAAGGGGAGAACCAACCTAGACCTAAAGAGAAATTTCCTACAATTAACCAATGGAACGACTTGCCTCCAGAAGTTGTGGGTGCTCCAACACTGGAGGTTTTTAAGAAGAGATTTAACAACCACTTGTCTGAAATGGCATAGGGTTTCCTGCCTGAGCAGGGGGGTTGACTAGAAGACCTCCAGGATCCCTTTCAACTCTGTTACTCTGTGATCGGTGATGTGCATTTCCCTCCTTAACAAAATGTCTGCCCTGGAACAAGCATGATGCATGGATGAGCCCAGCATCTGCACGTCTGGCATTTGCTCACCGAAAGTTTGCCTGGAATGCATATGGCCTTTTCAGCTGTCACAATCCACGTAAACCCACTGTCAACCAGGGTCTCTGCCTAGCGTTAAAAAATTCATATATTAGTATAATCTTGTACAACAGAAACATTAACCAAGCTCTTATTTATACAATCAGGTTTGGAAGTATGTGTGTGTATATATGTGTGTGGGGGTGGGGGTGTTAGAGATGGACAGAAAAGTGATTATTAAGCACGAATCCTCATGGGAAAAGTCTCTGAGAGCCCTCTGGATCTATCTCTGGATCTATTCACTAAGGCTGCATTACTATTACTATTAGTATTCTCATCGTTCCTATCACCCATCTCCTCCCACTTATGACTGTAACTTGTTGCTTGTATCCTTATGATTTATATTAATATTGATTGTTTCCTGATTGCTTATTTGTACCCTATGACAATCATTAAGTGTTGTACCTCATGATTCTTGACAAATGTATCTTTTCTTTTATGTACACTGAGAGCATATGCACCAGTGGTGGGTTCCTACTGGTGCGGTCCACTCTATAGCACCGATAGCGGCCCACTGGTGACGTCACAGTACCGGTGCGGTCGGTTGCCAGTGCCTAGGCGCCGCCATTTTTTTTAAAAAAAATTTTTTTCATTTTTTTTAAAATTTTCTTCTGCGCATGGCCAGAAGCCGAGCTTCTGGCATTGCGCATGTGCTGCCTTCCTACTCCACAATGAATCCAAGCAGGGGAGGATGGCTGAGGGAGCGCGTGAGACGCTGAAAGAACAGGCGGCAGGAGCTATCTCCATTCCCCTCCCTTCAGCAGTCCAAGAAGCCACGAACGCGCGGTGATGATCCTAGGCATTTTTGCACGTTTGAGGCTTCTTGAGCTGCTGAAGGGAGGGGGAACGTGCGGCAGGAGCCTAGGATCATCGAATGGGAAGAAGCATTCAGGCCGGACGGAGCCTCCTAGAAGAACCGCTGCCACGGTCTTGCTGCTCCCACTGCGGGGGCCACGTTGTGGGTGGGCAATGCCCTCCCCCCGCTTCTCTGGCCGCTGCCAAGCTCCCGAGGCCCACGCCCATCCGGTCACATGGCTGGCAAGCCACACCCAAAAATAAGCCACGCCCACAGAGTGGTAGTAAAAAAATTAGGAACCCGCCCCTGATATGCACCAAAGACAAATTCCTTGTGTGTCCAATCACACTTGGCCAATAAAGAATTCTATTCTATTCCATTTAATAGAAAGTCCCTTAGATCTGAATTAAGAACAGCAGCAGCTCCCCCTGCTGTTGGCGGAGAAATAACCACGTAATGTACTTCAATGCCCTTCAGTAACTCCACACTATTCTAGCATATTTGGTGGGATTTTAAAATACCAGGGTCGTGCAAATGGTAATTAATGGCTGATTTTCTTTTCTTTCTCCAGTACTGTATTTTTTATCCTTATTTCCAAGAATATATTCATGTAATTCTCTTGTAGAAACGAGTTATACAAATCTTTGTAGGACACACAGCTCCTTGACTTACAATCATTCAGAGTTACAATGGCACTGAAAAAAGTGATTTATGATCGTTTTCACGACTGCCCCATGGACATGTGATCAAAATTTGGGCGCTTGGCAACTGGCATGTATTTATGACAGTAACTTTCCAAGCTGACTTCCAACAAGCAAAGTCAATGGGGGAAGCCAGATTCGCTTAACAACCACATGATTCACTTAACAACAATAGTGATTCACTTAACAACTGTGGCAAAAAAGTCATAAAATGGGGCAAAACTCAATTAACAACTACCTTGCTTAGCAATGGAAATTTTGGCCTCTATTCAGTGGTGAAATCCAAATTTTTCACTACTGGTTCTGTCGGCGTGGCTTGGTGGGCGTGGTGTGGCTTGGTGGGCGTGGCATGGGAAGGATACTGCAAAATCCCCATTCCCTCCCCACTCCTGGTGGAATGATATTGCAAAATCTCCATTCCCACCCCACTCTGGGGCCAGCCAGAAGTGGTATTTGCCGGTTCTCCGAACTACTCCAAAGTTCCGCTACCACTCCAGAACCTGTCAGAACCTGCTGGATTTCACCCCTGGCTCTATTGTAGTTGTAAGGTGCAGACTAACTGTAGCTCTCATTTCCCACTATGTTTGAAGATGATCCAGTAGCCAAGTCAAGCTGTAAATCAGTCACATTTCTTAATCAGTTCTGGGTCTCGGCTGATATCACAACATTGCAATATAATTCCAAATACCAATTTGCAGGAGAAATAGTGGAGTGTTGTTGCATTCATACAGGTAATCCTTGTTTTACAACCATTTGTTTACTGACTGTTCCAAGTTACAACACACTGAAAAAAGTGACTTATGAGTGGTCCTCGGACTTCCAACCATACCGGCATCTCCATGGTCATGTGATCAAAATTCGGGCACTGACATATATTTAAGACTTCTACGGCATCCGGGGTCATGTCTCAAGCATTTGCAACTTTCCCACCGGGCTTCTGAAAAACAAATTCAATTGGGGAAGCTGGATTAATTTAACGACTGAAATGATTCACTTAACCACCAGGGCAAAAAAGGTTTTAAAAAATCAGGCACAACAGACTTAATGACTGATTTGCTTAACAATGGAAATTCTGGCATATGTTATGTTTTATTATAATGGCAGGCTGCTTCGATTTGCCTGATAGATTTACCTGATAGATTTGGCATATTCCTAACTATGATAAATAAATAGATTAGGTCTCAGAGAGGGATAGAACAATGGGCATGTAGCCCTCCCGAGCTCCGTTTTCAATGGCAAAGGGTTGCAGGAGGCCGTAGCAGCCGGAAACGGAGCTCGGGAGCCTGTTTTCGCTGGCAGAGCACTCAGGCTGTCCGACATGAGTGACATTGAGCAAGCCATGCCCACTCTGGCCACACCCACCCCAGCCCACCGAGGTCAAACACAGCCCTGATGCGGCCCTCAATGAAATTGAGTTTGACACCCCTGTTCTATGAGGAGAAAAGCGTTCACATAGCATTCACTGCAAGCATTCACACAGGCTTAACCAGGTCTGATAAATGTCTAGCAAATGCATTTGAACAGCTAAGATTAGGGGTTTGTGTATTTGTGTGTGCATGCTCACACTTGTGCAAATGCATCTCACTTGGTTAGATGGCAGAGGGTTGCAGGAGGCCGTTGCAGCCGAAAAACGGAGCTCAAGAGCCCATTTTCTCTGGCAGATCGCTCAGGCCACCACAGGTGCTCCCGACACGAGTGACGTCAGGCTGGCCATGCCCATCCTGGCCACACCCACCCTGGCCTCCCGAGGTCAAACAGAACCCTGATGTGGCCCTCAATGAAATCGAGTTTGACACCCTTGCTATATTCTTTAATGATAACAATGAGAACTGCCCCTTTCCTCACTTTTTGGTGAAAAAATAAAGGAAAAGAGTTTAGCGAGAAGAGGGTTTTTTAATGAAGCGCATCAAGACCTATTTGTATTTGAAGCAAATTTGTGGATTGAGCATTTAAAAAATGCTACATTGGTGCCTTTTGCACCCTGGGTGGTGGATCTCTAGGGTTTTAACAGAAAAGATCTCATAAGCCTAAAATCTGCCCACCCGGTAGTAAGCTACAGCAAGCCATATGTGCATCACTCTCTGGGATTAACATTTTCGAAATGTAGTTTGTTTGTTGGTTCAGGCCGTAAGTGGGGGAGCAACATTTCTCCTTCCTGGTTTGCTGGCCCCAGCAATCTAGGATCAAGCAAAAAAATCAAGTTAGAGGGAAACAACCTTAATCAAAGCCTGCAGCACAACTGCTGTGCCGAGGAAGAAGCACTGCTTTTAGTGGATTAAAATAAATTAAAGGCAAAACACAGAAAGCCATAATTTTTTATCCTGGGCATTTGGGCTATCAAAGGAAGGAAAGAACAATGAGAAAATAAGAAGCTTTGAGAAAGAAATGGAAGTTAAAAAAAACCCACGGGCAAATGAGTTTCCTTCCTAACAAGATCCATGGGGGGAAAAACTGTTCCAAAAATATTTCAATTGAAAGGAGATTCCTCTTCGCTGCTTCCGCCCCCCCCCCCCTTCAAACACAGCTCTGCTGTCAAGTTGGTTGGACACTATTTTTAGCTGGGTTTTTTTTTTTCTATTTTTAAATTCTGGTCAGCGGGTGAAGTCATAGACAATGAAGTTTGATGATCAGGAACAAGTTGCAAAGGAAGGAGAAAGAGAATGATGGGGAAATGTCACCTAATTGCACAATTGTCTTGTGTAAGTTTTTAGCAATGGCTTAACTCACCAGAGCCTCTCCTGATGAGTTTCTATTCCTTAAATGAAAACTGATGCATGTATGGTTGGTTGGAGAAGTCTCCGCAAAGGTGACTAACAAGCAAGTTAGTCAAAATGAAATTCAAGGTAGAGAAAAGTAAAGTCCTACACTTAGGTAAGAAAAACCAAAAGTATACATGTAAACTGGGTGAAACCAGGCTTAACAGCAGTGACTGTGAGAGAAATCTTGGATTCTTAGTGGAAAACCAGCTAAATATGAGCCAGCAATGTGCAGCGGCAGCCAAAAAGCCAATGCAATCCTAAATTGCATTAACAGAGGGATAGAATCAAGATCAAGTGAGGTACTAACACCACTCTATAAAGCCTTAATTAGACCACACCTAGAGTACTGCATCCAGTTTTGGTCACCACACTATAAAAAAGATATTGAGACTCTAGAAAAAGTGCAGAGGAGAGCAACCAGGATGATTAGGGGACTGGAGACTAAAACATATGAAGAACAGTTACAGGAACTGGGCATGGCTAGTCTAGTGAAGAGAAGGACCAGAGGAGACATGATAGCTGTGTTCCAATATTTGAGGGGCTGCCACAGAGAGGAGGGGGTCAATCTATTTTCCAAAGCACCTGAAGGCCAGACAAGGAATAATAGATGGAAACTGACCAAGGAGAGATTCAACCTAGAAATAAAGAGACATTTCTGACAGTGAGCGCAATCAACCAATGGAACAGCTTGCCTTCAGAAGTTCTGAGAGCTTCATCACTTGAGACTTTCAAGAAGAGATTGGACTGCCATTTGTCAGAAATGGTGTAGGTTCTCCTGCTTGAGGTTGGGGGGGGTTAGACTAGATGACCTATAAGGTCCCTTCCAACTCCGTTAATTTGTATCTGTAAGTATTGAAACGCATAACACCAGACATGTCACTGGAAGGCAAAAATCACAAAACTGCATCTCTCTCATTTTGGCCATGTCATGTGGGGGAACTCACTGGAGAAAGCCATTGTGTTTGGAAGAGTTAGCAGTAAAAGGAAACCAGGCCACCAAAGAACACAGTGGCTGGACACCATCAAAGCTGATACTAGCCAGAGCATAGAAAAACTCAAAAGAAGCAATGCAAGATTAGAAGATGCGGAGAAACCTGGCCCATAGAATTGTCAAGAAACAGACACGACTGGATATCATCATCATCATCATCATCATCATCATCATCATCATCATCATCATCACTGTTTAGGAATCAAGCCCCCCCCTTAGGAAAACTACTTAAATTGGTTTTATTGCACCTCATTAGAGGGATGGACTACATGATCTTATGGCCCCCTCCAATGCTACAAGTCTAGGATTCAGTGATAGAGAGGCCCTAAGTCCCACTTAGAGAGTCCTTCTTCCCACACCAGCTCCCAGTTCAGTCCACAGGGAATTGCTTTGCCTATATTTTTTCCAGCCAACACTCAACTTAATACAGAGGCTAAAAATTGGGCATGTTTGGTCAAGGAGGCCCATGGACTTCCTTACTCAGGTTTTATGTTCATAATAATAATAGGTTCTTACTTAAAGCAACAGTGGGTTAATATCTGTACCTTGCACATAAAAATGTAGAACAGTAATTCTTACAAGAGCTAAACTGAATTAACAGAAAAAGAGAGCTGCAAGGGAGGTCTTCTCGTTCAATCCCCTGTTCAAGGAAGAGACCCTTATACCTATACCATTTCAGACAAATGGCTGTCCAATCTCTTCTTGAGAACCTCCAGTGTTGGAGCACCTGCAACTTCTGATGGCAAGTTGTTCCACTGGTTGATTGTTCTTATAGTTCTATGTTGCTTCTCTCTTTGTTCAGTTTCCATCCATTGCTTCTTGTCATGCCTTCAGGTGCTTTGGAAAATAGGTTGACTCCCTCTTCTTTGTGGCAGCCCCTCAAGTATATTAAACTGCTCAGCAGTGCTGAAGTGCTTAGTGGAGCTTCTATAACAAGAGACAAGCCACATCCAAATAGCTATGGCTTCCATGCGAAAAATGACAGCTTTAGTGATTGGTTTGGTAGCTTCCTAGAGACATTGTGTGGCATGGATGTAGGTCACAAAGGTGGATGAGCAGTTGACCTTTGATAGGAGGATAAGGGAAGCTGGTCATCTCGGGGATTCTAGTGGCTTTATGACTTCATCCTTGCAGGCTAAAGTGTCAGTTACTGTCAGTTATCAGTTATCAGAGCAAAGATGCCATCCCAGAGGTAGGTTGCTGTTCAGTGGGGCTCCTGGACTCTGGGGAAGCTTCCCTCTTTTAGTAGTCAACTCTTAGAGGGATAAGTGAAGTGAGAGTTTGGGTTGGGTTTAGGGTGGGGATGAGGGCGAGAGAGTGAGGATAAGGGTGAGGGTGAAAGGCTGAGGCTGAGGGACAGGCTCAGAGGGAGGTTGAAGTTGAGCGTCTGGATCAGGATCAGGGGCAGAGCAGTAGTGGGTTCTAAAACCCATTGCTACCAGTTCATGCCTGTGCGTGACGCTTCTGCACACGCACAGAAGCATCCTGGGTGGGTGGGCAGAGCGTCCCGGGGCAGGTGGGCGGGGTGTCCCGCCACCGCCGCTACCAGTTCACAGAACCGGGCTGAACCGGGAGCAACCCACTGCTGGGGCAGAGGGACATGGAGGGGAACAGGTATGGATGGGAAGAAGAGAAGGAAAGGTAAAAGCGGAGGGGAGGGGGAGGGCATGGAAGGAGGATGGGGAAGGGGATAGAAAGATAGAGTGGGATGGAGAGGGGAGGAGGGAGAGGGAGAAGAGGAAGGGAGGGAGGGAAGGAAGGGAGGGGGATGAAAAAGGGGAAGGAAAATATGGAGTGGGATGGGGAGGGAAAGGGGAAAAAACAGGGGGGGAGGAAGGGTAGGTAGAAACAGGGAGGGGGGATTCTAATGCCTTGATGATGTCATCCAGGCAGGTCATTATTAGAGAATTTATGTATGTATGTATGTATGTATGTATGTATGTATGTATGTATGTATGTATGTATTTATTTATTTATTTATTTATTTATTTATTTATTTATTTATTTATTTATTATATTTATATTCCGCCCAACTCCCAAAGGACTCTGGGCGGCTTAACAACAGCAGATAAACATTAAAAACATCTTAGAAAAAAACATTAAAACATCCTAAACATTATAGACATCAAAACATTAAACATTAAAACAATTTAAAACCCCTACATATCATTTCATGGCCGGATCTCGCCGATTACAACCGCGAGATCAACGGCCCCAGTAGCAATACGTCACATGATGACAATGTGATGACACGAGTTTGACACCCCTGGAATAGGGTTTCCTGCCTAAGCAGGGGGTTGGACTAGAAGACCTCCAAGGTCCCTTCCAACTCTTCTCCTCTCTTCTCTCCTCTCCTCTCTTCTCTTCGCTTCTCTTCCTATTTCTATTTCTATTCTATTTCTACTCTACTCTACTCTACTATATTTCTATTCTATTCTATTCTATTCTATTCTATTCTATTCTATTCTATTCTATTCTATTCTATTCTATTCTGTATTGAATAAAGGGCAAAGGCATAAACAGATGGAATCTTAGCCCTTATTTTCTCTTCCGATGAGGAGGAAAACTGCTAAGAAATGGATACAAGCAAACAAGCCAGCTGCACAAGCATCTGCTGTCTTGCCCAGGTATAAATTGTTCCATAACTGCCACTCCCCAGCCTTGATTCTTACATGTTCATCACACTCTACGTAGGTGTGAGATTCACAATGCGAATGCAGGGATGCTGCTGTGTTCACTGTAGGTGCCAATCGATCAGCAGTTACAGTGGGGGCCCCAACACCACCCTGTGATTCCTCAAAGGAGCTTTGCAGTAAATCCTGTCCGGGATTCCTAGTTAGTGCCTTAGCGATATGACCGGCATCAGATGCTCAAATACAGATATCGACCCCTCCTGTTTTTGTGACTGGATGAAAAAGATGTCAGAGATTTTCCTCAAATTGGAATTTGCTGTGAGTCAGTTCAGTTGTTAAGATGTACATTAGAGAAACAAGGAAAGCTTGGCTGATGCTGACATCATGATCACATCTTTGTAGGTTTTTTTTCCGCAGTAACACAAAAGGGGATTCGTCCTTGCCTTCTTTTAGGATGCCCTTTATATTTAACCACAACCCTGGCATTCTGTGGAAACCTCCCCTCCGAATTCTAACCACTGCAAGGCTGTCTGTACAGATTCTCAGTCATCCAGGTCATGGTTGTCCCAAAGGTGCTTTTTTCAAGAGGCAACTGGACTTTCTGGTTTTTCTTTGAAGACATTTCGCTTCTCACCCAAGAAGCTTCTTCAGCTTCAGCCTTGCAGTGGTGGGTTCCTACCAGTGCGGTCCACTCTATAGCACCGGTAGCGGCCCGCTGGTGACGTCACAGTACCGGTGCAGTCGGTTGCTGGTGCCTGGGCGCCGCTATTTTTTTAAAAAAAAATTTTTAACAAATTTTAAATTTTTCTTCTGCGCATGCCCAGAAGCTGAGCTTCCGGCACTGCGCATGTGCTGCCTTCCTACCCCACAGTGAGTCCAAGCAGGGGAGGATGGCTGAGGGAGCGCGTGAGACGCTGAAAGAATGGGCAGCAGGAGCTATCTCCATTCCCCTCCTTTCAGCAGTCCGAGAAGCCACGAATGCGCGGTGATGATCCTAGGCATTTTTGCACGTTTGAGGCTTCTTGAGCTGCTGAGGGGAGGGGGAATGGGCGGCAGGCCCTATCTCAGTTCCCCTCCCTTCAGCAGTCCAAGAAGCCACACCTACCCGGTCACATGGCCAGCAAGCCACGCCCACCCGGTCACATGGCTGGCAAGCCACACCCACAAAATAAGCCACGCCCATAGAGTGGCAGTAAAAAAATTAGGAACACGCCCCTGGCTTCAGGTGACCTTAACGACCCGCTAAAAGAATACAAATGACTACCTGTCTGCAAGGAGTATAAATCCTTCCATTCCCCACCATCCAGGCAGAGCTGAAGAATCTTCTTGGATGAGAAGCGGAACGCCTTCAAAGAAAAACCAGAAAGTCCAGTTGCCTCTTGGGGGCGGGGGCGGAACCACACACCTTTGTGACACTGCAAGGCTGCTTAGCTTCTGACCCCAGGCAAGATGGACTATTGGGGCTATTACTGCACACTTAGCCAAGGAATTAAATCGGGACCTCTTTAGCTGGCGGGTGCCTTCACAGGAGGAAGAGCACATCAAGAGTGTGCTTTTGTGTTTCCACATTTTAAATGCTGTGGGAAAACCTACATCAGGGGTGAAATGCTACTGGTTCGGCCCGGTCCAGGCGTACCGGTAGCGGCGGCTGCCGGTGGTTCGGAGAAGCGGTAGCGGCGGCAGCGCAAGGCTCCGTTCCCCCCTCCCGGACATCGCCATTTTCTTGTTTTTAACCCTCTGCACATACACAAAGTGTTCTGCGCATGCGCAGAGGGTGAAAAAGCATGCGCGCAAGCGGAGCGAGGGTGAAAAAGCGCGTGGACAAAGCGGGCACTTCCGAACTGGCAGGGAAGGTAAGTAGATTTCACCGCTGACCTACGTATCTCTCCAGTGTTAACTACACCGAGTGCTGAAACTCCAGGGAGATGGAAATCCTACCTCGACGAAGGATTAAGAGCCACCAGCTACGTTGGTGTTTATTTTGTGCTGTGCTTGAACATGCAGAGCAGGTCATGGAGACCTTTCCTAAGTCTTGTTTGAAGGTTAAATCTTGGGAACCGTCTCTCTTATCAAAAATACCAGCTGTACCTGGTAAAGTTGAGGGAGACACCTGGGGTGGTGGTGGAAGAGGAGAAGAGGATTTATCTACCTGCCAGGTCAAGAGGCCCCGAAAAGGCTGGGTCAAAACTGACAGAAGTTCCAGCTTCATTGGTTGGCACTGTTTCTGCTCCTACACAAAACAGATGCCATTGTGTTTTAGCACCGTCTGGGCTTCACAGACGAGAGTGGATATTTTCCATTTCTGTTGTGCCTACCTCACCCCCAGAAATCCAGGCACACCAAGTTTTGACCAAGATGTTGGCCCTAACAGAGTTACCAAGAGGCTGTTTACTGTGCACTATTTCAAGCTATGTGGACTCGGGGCTGAAAGAAATGAAAAAAAACCCTGTGCTGGTATCAGGAACGCAAAATAAGCTACGGGTTTCCCCCCAAATAGGCTACCAATTGGCACATTTAGGCGTGCTTCTAATCAATTGTGACAGCTTTCCTGTGAAAATAAAATGTGACAGGCTTCAAAAATCCAAAAAGGATTAAAATTAGAGTCATTCTGACAAAAGATAATAAAAGGCCATTTGCTCCAATGTGATTTACAGAGTCTTCATGGTATTGCCTCCGAAGTCAATGAAAACTTTCTTTGTTACACTTATTTTGGCACAAGAGCAGTTGATGATTAGAAGATGCTATAAGCCAATGAGGAAGTCACCAATAAAGTTGTGGGTCTCAACCTCAGGAACTTTAAGACATAGTTCCCCAACCTTTCCCGCTTGGTTGACTGGCAGCAGCGGTGGCAGAGGTAGAGACGTATGTGCTGCTTTCACAAATGTAGCTTCGCACGTGCGCACCTGCATGCTCGCCCACCATTTCCACAGCCTGGCACCAGGTTGCAGACTGGGGATTGGGGACTTCTGCTTTAAGATGTATAGACTTCAACTCCCAGAATCCCCCATGCTGACTTTAAGGCCTAAATGAGATATTGTAAAGTCAAAATTAGATGCAAACATCTAAATATCATTTTTTAACTTCAAAATCCTAGGTGTACCTCTTGAGAAAGAGTATTTCATAGGCAAGGAGCCCATCAGAGAAAAGATCATGTTTTGTACAGTAGATACCTTGTCTATGGATATTCTCAATCGTTCAGGTCACGGTTGTCCCAAAACCCAATCCAAAAGGCAATTGAATTTTCTTGTGTTTTTTTCCCTTGAAAACGTTTCGCTTCTCATCCAAGAAGCTTCTTCAGTTCTGGCTAAATAGTGGGAAATAGAAAGAATTGAAATGGAAATGAGCTGCTCACAT
Source organism: Diadophis punctatus similis (assembly GCA_023053685.1). NCBI lineage: Eukaryota > Metazoa > Chordata > Lepidosauria > Squamata > Dipsadidae > Diadophis > Diadophis punctatus. The sequence continues at coordinate 17,317,218 of JALIGW010000001.1, read as the reverse complement.
AACAAGAAGAACTGATGGCAGGTGGACCAAGGCCACCAAGAGTCCCCCTGGGAGTTGGGCGGCATAGACATTTTAATAAATTCAAATTCAAATTCAAGAATGGATCCCACTTGATAAAAAGCATCCATGAAAGATACCCAAAACAAGATGGATCGACGACATCAGCAAGTATTATGGGCCCAGTTAGCAAAAGAAAGCTCAGGACCGTATAGGTTGGAAAGGCGGAAGAGGCCTTCATCCTGCAGTGGATAGACAATGGCTAAAATGATGATAGCAATAGCAATAGCAATAGCACTTAGACTTATATACCGCTTCATAGTGCTTTACAGCCCTCTCTAAGCGGTTTACAGAGTTCAGCATATTGCCCCCAACAATCTGGGTCCTCATTTTACCGACCTCAGAAGGATGGAAGGCTGAGTAAACCTTGAGCCGGTGAGTTTTGAACTGCTGAACTAGCAGTCAGCTGAACTTGCAGTGCTGCTTTTAACCACTGCGCCACCTCAGCTCTTTCCATGATGATGATGATGATGATGATGAATGGGGAATGGAAGGACTGATATTCCTTAGCAGTCATCTGATTGTTAGCTGTCTGTCTGTCTGTCTGTCTGTCTGTCTGTCTGTCTGTCTGTCTGTCACATCCATTTATCCATCCACCCATCCAGGTATCCATCATTTCCTTCCTTCCTTCCTTCCTTCCTTCCTTCCTTCCTTCCTTCCTTCCTTCCTTCCTTCCTTCCTTCCTTTCTCCCTCCCTCCCTCCCTCCCTTCCTTCCTTCCTTTTTTCTTCTCTCTTCTCTTCTCTTCTTTTCTTTCTTCTTTTCTTTTCTTTTCTTCCCAATATTTGGAATATATATAAATATATTTGTGTGTGTTTATTTGTGTGTGCATGCACACATGCATGCATTTTCCCAATCCAGTTCAATTTTCTTTTATAGACGCTGCCAATAGAAACAAAAGAAAAACACATTACTTCCCAGGACACAGTGGACATTCCAAACAAATTTGTTATTTTTGTTATTTAACTGTTTTATTACTTTTGTTATTGGCCTGAGTAATACAATAACAGATTTGGAAGGGACCTTGGAGATCTTCTAGTCCAATCCACTGCTAAGGCAGGAAGCCCTATACTATTTCAGTCGCTAGTCATTGATATGGAGATACCTTCTCCGTATCAAGGGGATGGTTGCAGTAAGTGTGCAATGGTTTGGAGATGAAGGCTAAAATATTTCAGAGCACATGGAGGCATGAATATTGCACCTATCTGCAGCTCCGCAAATCAAATCTATCTTTTTCCAGAATTGCATTGCAGTTGTAGAAGCAATCACATGACTTCTGGAGAAAGACATTACTGTGTTAAAGAATTGCAGACAAGCATTAGGTACGGGCTCCTGCCTGGTCCAAAATACTGGATTGTGAAGTATTGAATAACTCCAACTTGCAGGTGTGAGAACCTGAGGAGGACCTGGAGAAGGAATGTGGTTTGGGAAGAGGTTCTCCATCCAGATGCTGGAGCCATGAGACAGAGGCATTTCAAAGGCATTCTGCCTTAAATGATTCCCTGTTGGTTGGGAATTGTGTTTTAGAGTTTTCAATACTATGTTTTTACTCCAAAGTTGCATTAAAGATCTTGGCAATCCATGTAGTTCTCACTTCTTTGGCTTGTGGAACTCAACGGAACAAACTTGAATTTTGGAGCAGTAATCTGAGACAGGGGTCTCCAACCTTGGCAACTTTAAGACTTGTGGACTTCAACTTCCAGAATTCCTCGGCCAGCAAAGCTGGCCAAGGAATTCTGGGAGTTGAAGTCCACAAGTCTTAAAGTTGCCAAGATTGGAGACCCCTGATCTAAGAGGCCTAGAGCTGAAGTTGCTTGCCTCCCACTTGGAAGGTTGAGAGTTCAATCCTAGGTAGCAACATATGTTTCTGTCAGAGTGCACACAGTGTGACTATTTTAAGACAACCCAGGAGCAAAATACAGTAAACAGAGGTTTGTCTTTCAAATACTGGTTTATCTACAAGGAATATATACATACACGGCAAAGTCAGGCAATCAATCATCAGCTATAGCACGGAAGCACACACGGAGAGAGAGAGACACCATCACAGGGTCTCTCTTAAAGTGACAAGTTAAATTACCCTGCTGACTCATTCTCATTGCATCATCATTTCAGTATTACAGCCTTACAGCAGCTGTTCAGCTATTAAATCATTACCTTAACAGTTTCTCTATCAGGGTGCAAAGAGAAAATATCTGCTGTGAACTCCACATAGGCATCAGGAAGGGAAACCAGCCAGTAAACGCTCAGTTCCATTCAGTTGCCCCAACTCCATCCTGAAAAAGGGATTACAGGTCCTAAAAAGAAGAACAAAATCTAAGAGGGTGGGTGATATTGCTTCTCTTTGGAAAGCTGGTGGCTGAGGAATTCTGGGTGTGGAAGTCCACAAGTCTTAAAGTTGGCAAGGTTGGCACTCCTGAAATAGAGTAAAAATCGGAGGATAGCAGACATCTGTCTTGTATAGGATTTTTTACTAAATGAAGAATGGATGGCAAACATATTTACTTAGGGGTAGGGAAGATCCCTAGGAAAATGAGAAAAAGTCTAAGCAAGTCTGCAGTCCTATAGTTTCCTGAGTCTAAAATTTGTAAGGCTTTATATGCTGCCACAAGCATCTGAAATTGGAGCTCGAAAACAAATGGCAACCAATGAAACAGCTCTCCAGATGTTGCTGATGGAGAACTCCAACATCACCTACCATTTCGCCATGCTGACTGTACCAGAGGTGGGTTCCTGCCGGTACGCTGTTGGTCGTCACAGAACCGAAGAAGCTGGTGGCGTTCGCGGCGCGGGGCTTCCCCTGCCCGCTTTCCCCCACCCGCCTAGACGCCGCCATTTGCGTTCTTTTGCTCTCTGCGCATGCGCAAAGCGTTCTGCTTGCACAGAGGGCAAAAGAACGCAAATGGCGGGGTCCAGGTGGGCAGGGGAAAGCGGCCAGGGGAAGCCCCACGCTGCGAACGCCACCGGCTTCTTCGGCTCTGCGGCGACCAACAGGTAAGAACGTACCGGCAGGAACCCACCCCTGGACTGTACGTACCAGGAGTGGTCCATTAGCAACTTCTGGGGAGCCACTGGTTATTCTTAAAAAGAACAATTATCTTTATGTTCTAATCTCCAAAATGAAGGTACAGGTAGCCCTTGTTTAGCAACCATCTTGTTTAGCAATCATTTGCAGTTACAGTAGTGATAAGAAGTAACTTTACAACCAGCTCTTGCATTTATAACCGTAACCAGGTCTATAAAGCAAAGGAAAACTGAAGCAAGATTGTAGTGCAGTCATGGTTTCACTTAGCAACCAGTCCCAATTGTGGTTGCTAAACAAGGAGTAAAGGTAAAGGTTCCCCTTGCACATATGTGTTAGTCGTTCCCAACTCTAGGGGGCGGTGCTCATCTCCGTTTCAAAGCCGAAGAGCCAGCGCTGTCTGAAGACATCTCCGTGGTCATGTGGCCGGCATGACTAAACACCAAAGGCATGACTAAACACCAAAGGCTGCTACCTTCCCACCAAAGGTGGTCCCTATTTTTCTACTTGCATTTTTTACGTGCTTTCGAACTGCTAGGTTGGCAGAAGCTGGGACAAGTAATGGGAGCTCACCCTCTTACACAGCACTAGGGATTCGAACCGCCGAACTGCCAACCTTTCTGATCAACAAGCTCAGCGTCTTAGCCACTGAGCCACCATGTATAACCACTGCATATGAGATCTAATCTAATAATAATATTTATCTTTGTACCTGTCAGGAAAAGAGGGTTAATATTGTTCCTAGGAGTTCATGATTAACCTGCCCACACAGTGGGTGGGTTTTTTTTTGTTTTGGCCTGTGATAAATATCAGGCTGTAGAAATTTCTCTCCAGCCAAGAAACAGGATTGAGTAGAGAGGGCTCAGATGACCACATGGCTTAGGTGAGTCGAGCTGCCAAGCTGGGCTATTTTAGCAAGAGTGTCTCATTGTTTCGTGATTAAGTTCCAGGGGTACAACATGACCTCTGAAGGTAAAAGTCTTATAAAAAAGCAAAAAAGGGGGGGGGGAGGTGGAACTGCTCAGGCTCTAGCTAGGCAGGCTTAGGCAGGCTTAGATCTAGCAGGATTAAATTGGTCCCTTCCCTTATTCCATAGCTACATCAGAGCACCCTCCAGGTACGCAAAATCTGTTCAGCTTTGTCACTTATTGCCTTGATGAGGAGTCAGAGAGGCACAGTAGGACTTGGCAATGGAGGCTGCCGATTTCACGCTGCTAGAGTTTTCTGCCCACTCAAAGGCAGGTGGAGAAACGTAATAACTCTGCAGAGAGGAGAGATGCTTAGTGGCTTTTTTGGGGGGGAAGGGAAAGGGCTGTTTGGGGAGGGGGAGGATGGAAAATGGGGAGGGGGAGCAGCTTAAGGCAAAAGCACTGGTGTGGCAGGGCCGGTTCATCAAATGACATGCATGTTCTTTGATATATTTATTTATTTATTTATTTTATTTATTTATTTGTCAAACATGTATAGGATAGTAGTAGTTTGTATAAACATAAATAAAAAAGGAACGATAAAAGAGGACAATAGGACAGTAGGACAGGGAGGTAGGCACAGTGGTGCGCTTATGCACGCCCCTTACAGAACTCTTAGAAACAGGGAGAGGTCTACTGTAGACAGTCTAAGGTTAAAGTTTTTGGGGTTTGGGGAAGAAACCACAGAGTCAGGTAGTGCATTCCAGGCATTTATCACTCTGTTGCTGAAGTCGTATTTTCTGCAGTCGAGTTTGGACCGCTTTACATTTAGTTTGAATCTATTACGTGCTCGTGTATTGTTGCGGTTGAAGCTGAAGTAGTCATTAACAGGAAGGACATTTTGGTATAATATTTTATGAACTACATTTAGATCAGATCGGAGGCGACGTAGTTGTAAATTGTCTAATCCCAGTATTTCAAGTCTGGTGGAATAAGGTATTTTGTTGTGAGCGGAGGAGTGAAGGACTCTCCTAGTGAAATATTTCTGGACTCTCTCGATTGTATTAATGTCTGATATGCAGTGCGGGTTCCAGACAGGTGAGCTGTATTCCAGAATTGGTCTAACAAATGTTTTGTATGCTCTGGTTAGTAATGTAATGTTGCCAGAGAAGAAGCTACGCAAGATTAGATTAACAACTCTTAGTGCCTTTTTGGCAATGTTGTTACAGTGGTCTCTAGCACTTAGGTGCTATATATGAATTTTTATGCCAGCTTCCAGATACCCGGACGCTCGAGAGCAGGGGTCTCCAACCTTGACAACTCCCAGAGTCTTAAAGTTGCCAAGGTTGGAGACTCCTGCAGTCCGGAGCATGCTGGTTAACAGTTGTTAAGTGAATCTGGCTTCCCCATCGACTTTGCTTGTCAGAAGGTCACAAAAGACGATGACATGACCGTGCGATGCTGCAATCATTCTAAATACAAGGTAGTTGCCAGACATCCGAATTTTAATCACCTGACTCTGGGGATGCTGCGATGGTTGTCAATGTGAAAAATGGTCACAAGTCACTGTTTTCATTGGCATTGTAACTCTGAACCGCCATTGAACAAACGGTTGTAAGTCAAGGACTTCCTGTATTGGACTCGATTTGAGTCTTCATTTGAGCAACTACTGTTCATTAAACATCAGCTTCATTCTGTTTTCATGCTTGGTTACGTTCCACTAACGTAAGCAAAGTAGACATTACTTACAGACCAATACAGCGTGTGCTGGCTGGGGAATTCTGGGAGTTGAAGTCCACTCATCTGAAAGTTGCTAAAATTGATAAACGTTGCTCCAGAGTATATTGGTCTGTAATTCCTACTTTGCTTATGTTGTCCACACATCTTAAAATGGCCAAGGATGAAAAACACTGATCTAGAAACCAGGGGTCTCCAATCTTGGCAACTTTAAGCCTGGAGGACTTCAACTCCCAATATTCCCCAGCCAGCTTCTCTGGCTGGGGAATTCTGGGAGTTGAAGTCCTCCAGGCTTAAAGTTGCCAAGGTTGGAGACCCCTGATCTAGACAGATGATATAGAAGCTGCCTTCCGACTTGGCATTCTGTTTCTCTGCGATACCATTTACTTACTTTTTTCCCCCTAGGCAGAAATCTAAAGGAAGTGTTTATTTATTTCATGTGGTGTCCAGAGGCATTTTCAGAAACCAGGGACCTTTATAAGTCAGGGGTCAAAAAAGTCAAAATGGCAGCCATGACAGTTTGTTGAAGCTCTGGATCTTTTTTATGTACACATACAAACAGAACTGTTGTATCCACCATCTTGACTCTTTTGACCTGATGTAGATACCCTTATAGATACAATGATTAACAACATGGCATCTTCTCATTTAATCATCACTTTGGGATGTGCTTTTTTAAAAAATTAAACGCTCACAGACAGAAGTTTTCCTTGGTTTTCTTTCTGAGTACAAATTGTTAATTCAGTTGTCCAATTCTCCACTAGAGATGTTAAACAGAATAGATGAAGTTTATGACTTTCCTAGGCTGTTATTCTGTACTGTGATCTAAAATCAGCTTGGGAAAGGGTTTGAAAATTCCCTTAAATAAGCACCGGCTAATGCTGTGGTGGTGTCAGAAACATTAATTATGCAAGCTGCAGAACATGGGAACTTCCCCCCTATTATCATTTACTATCTCAAGATGGCGGATGTGTATTGTTCCATTTAAAAAAATAGCAACAATTATAACAACACCCCACAACTTTTATGGAAGCCCATGGTGAAATAAGGAACTAATACCAAGCCGAGGTGGCGCAGTGGTTAGAGGCAGTACTGCAGGCCACTTTAGCTGACTGTGATCCGCAGGTCAGAGGTTCAAATCTCACCGGCTCAAGGTTGACTCAGCCTTCCATCCTTCCGAGGTGGGTAAAATGAGGACCCAGATTGTTGGGGGCAATGTAAATATACATTGCTTACTGGTGTAAACCGCTTAGAGAGTGCTTGCACTGTGAGGCGGTATATAAATCTCACAAATAAATAAATAAAAATAAATAAACTTTGCTTTTTCCATTATTTAGAGGCTGCTTTCAGTTTTAAGCGAGTTAAATCCATCACAGATCTTCTAAATAGAATATTCTGTTTCTAAATCTTGCAAATCGATGTTGCAGGTTTTTTATTCAGGATTTGCCAGTTAACATACAGATGTTTTTTAATGTTTGACTGTGAGTGTCTGATAAATATTTGAATGCTGGTATCTCGTAAAGGTTTGACAACTTAGAACTGAGGAGAAATTTCCTAACAGGGAGAACAATTAATCAGTGGAACAACTTGCCTTCAGAAGTTGTGGGTGCTCCAACACTGGAGGTTTTTAAGAAGAGATTGGACAACCATTTGTCTGAAATGCTATAGGGTTTTCTGCCTGAGCAGCAGGTTGGACTAGAAGACCTCCAAGGTGCCTTCCAACTTTGTTATTCTGTTATTCTACCACCCTGCTTTTGGCATCAAAGCACGAACTGTATGGGAACCGTGTGGAACGTGCAGAAAATACTGTGCTGAGTAATGCTGAACAATACTTTTAGCATCTCTAGATTTTGCCCTCCAAAGGCCTGAATGGAAAAAATGGGTATTTTGGCACTGTCTGTTATATCCCTTCCCATGGGGAAGGTATCATGGAAATTCCATTACACAAGGTTACAACATGACACCATCTGTGCAGAATCCTTCTTTACACAAAGAGAGCCTTAAACACACACACACACACCACCGCACAATTCTGAATGGGTCTGACTCACCACTTATGTGGCGGTGAGTCACCCAGCAGCGTTACGTGGGCACTGGTCGCCCGGCACTAAATTAAATCCCTGAGGAACGGCACTTTGCAAACCTTTTCATTTTGTGACCTCGGCTTCCCTGGGAAGCAGCCAGAAAAAAACGGCTTTTAGGGCTGGGTGCAGAGGAGGGGGCATTTGTGTTGGAGGCCCCCCGGACAAAAGCAAAACGCTTTGGACAGTTTTTTTTTAATTCCAGGCTGTGCTATGGGTAATTATGCAGCCGCTGGGTTTCTCCTGCACAAGGCAAACCCATAAATTTAATGGAAACTGAAGTAGGGTCTCCTGCTGCTGGTGTGGTTCTGAAAGGCTGGCATAGGTACAAAAGAGAAATTATGGGTTGAGTTGCTGCTTCTTGGGAGGGTTCTTCAGAGAACACTCATAGCCTGAGAAAATTAGGTATCGCTTCTTTTTTAGGAAAGTTTCCTGAATTTAAACCATTCCACCCCAGCAAAAAGGACATAGAAATACAGGCAGTTCTCATTTAGCGACCAAATTGGCACCAGCAACTCGGTTGTTAAGCAATGCAATCACTAAGTAAAGCCGCAACGGTGCTTAGGATCTTACTTCAGCTTCCATTTGCCACACCAACCTGAAAAGTTGTTGGTCTGAGCTCCGAGCTCACACAGACGGTCCTTAAAACCAAGGACTATGAGTCAGCAACTACAGCCAGCCAATCACACAACCCAAAATCAGACCAGGACTCAGAAAGGTATTTAAAGGTCAGTGGTCCCCCCAGACAAGCACAATCCGAAGCGCACTGATATTGTCTCCTCGAATGGGGATGAAATGTTTGCAACCAAATCACCAATCAACAACATAACCACCGACCTGAGTTACTAATATTCAAAGAAACCTGAATAGGTTCTAAATCAGTGGTGAGATTCAATTTTTTTTACTACTGGTTTTGTGGGTGTGGCTTGGTGGGTGTGGTGTGGCTTGGTGGGCGTGGCTTGGTGGGTGTGGCAGGGGAAGGATACTGTAAAATCTCCATTTCCTCCCCACTCCAGGGGAAGGATACTGCAAAATCTTCATTTCCTCCCGATCAGCTGGGACTCGGGAGGCAGAGAATAGATGTGGGCGGGGCCAGTCAGAGGTTCTCCGAACTAGTCAACATTTCCACTACCGGTTCTCCAGAACTGGTCAGAACCTGCTGAAACCCACCTCTGTTCTAAATGCAAAGATTGGCTGGCAAAGTTACTTTTTCATCACCGTTGTAACTGTGAACAGTTGCTAAACAAGGACTAGATAGCTAGATAGCTAGATAGCTAGATAGCTAGATAGCTGGATGGATGGATGGATGGATGGATGGATGGATGGATGGATGGTAGACAGACAGACAGACAGACAGATAACTTGTGCAATGCTCTATCTCACCACCAGGGGTGCTTGCATTGAGCCAAGATTTAGCCAAAATGAGCATCATATGAGTGGGCAAAATCTGAAGGCGTGTTTAAAAGGAGTAGGGCTTGCACTATGATATCACAATTGACATTTTGGTACAGTGTTTGCCTCCCCTGTGGACCCTCGCATGCAGGAGTGGCTGCCAGGGAAGGATATCAGATTTTTTGTTGCAGCCACCCTCTGCCTTTCTTGACCCCATTTCCGTACCCCAGACCCTTTCTCCTGGAATAAGCTGCCCCTGGGGTTAAAACAAGACTTTCCCGCAATTTGGTTTTTATTCTTTCCCTACATATTTTAATATGTTTCCTGCGGCTTTCATTTTTAATGTTTTATTGCTGTCCTAGGGACATTCCCTTATGAAAGGTGAGGAAGAGTCATCGTAAATATTCTAATCAGAAATAAATCTGACAGAAATTCAGCTTCTTTTTTCTAGCTGCCAATTCTCTTCCTTACCAACCCGGAAGTCACTTTCCTTAAAGCTAAAGGAAGCCAACGCTTTCATAAAGAAGCCAATGCAGGCAGGATGGGGTGGACTGAGGGAAAGATAAGTGGGCCTGAAGGAGAGATCCTCTAAAAACCAGTATTGCCTCAATCTTGGCAATTTTAAGCTAGGTAGACTTCAGTTCCCAGGATTCCCCAGCGAGCACATGCTGAATTCCCCAGCGAGCACATGCTGAAGGAGCCGAGGTGGCGCAGTGGTTAAAAGCAGCACTGCAACCTACTCAGCTGACTGCTAGTTCAGCAGTTCAGCTGTTCAAATCTCACCAGCTCAAGGTTGACTCAGCCTTCCATCCTTCTGAGGTCGGTAAAATGAGGACCCAGATTGTTGGGGGCAATATGCTGACTCTGTAAACCGCTTAGAGAGGGCTGTAAAGCACTCTGAAGCGGTATATAAGTCTAAGTGCTATTGCTATTGAATTGGTCTGTGATTCCTATTTTGCTTATCTTAGTGGAACGTAACCAGCATGAAAACAGAATGAAGCTCATGCTAAATTAACAGTAGTTGCTCAAATGAAGACTCAAATCGAGTCTAATACAGAAAGTCCTTGACTTACAACCATTCATTTAATGACCATTCAAAGTTGCAATGGCACTGAAAAAGTGACTTATGACCATTTTTCATATTTACAACCATTGCAGCATCCTTATGGCGAAGTGATTAAAATTCGGATGCCTGGCAACTAGTATTTATGAGAATAGCAGTATCCCACATCATGTGATTTCCTTTTGTGACCTTCTGACAAGCAAAGTCAATGGGGAAGCCAGATTCACTTAACAACTGCTAATCTGGCAGTTGAAATGCCCTCATTTTACAGTTTTACCACAAATGGCAGCCACAGAGGTGCAATTGAAGCCCTGTCTGTAATTTTAATTGTGTCGCCATCTTGAAACAGGAAAACTTTGGTAACAGCTGTTTCATCATGACCACTATGTTGATTTTTCTGACCATACCCCATGGACACCCCTGGGTTGTTCCTGTTCCTATTACGAGTCATTAAAAAGCATACCTTTACTCTCTTTTAAAACATGAAGAAAAAGCAAAAACCCAGTTCTCTTGGCCCTGTGGGAAGTACATCCCAAAAGGACAGTGCCAGAAACGTCAGAAAACAGTGCCAAGAGACTCAAGCCAGCCCTTCCCCCTTTAAGAAAACCAAGAGGCACCAGCTGAAAGGAAAACTCATAGCAGCTGTGCTAATGGGTGTTACAAAAGTAACAGAAAAGTAACAGAAACACTTAAGTAGAGCCATTAAGATAAGGGGAATCAGGCTAAAAATAAACTCTCCAAGGTAAACCGAAACTCCCTCTTCCTGCCCTGACAGGATTAACCTTTAGGACAACAAAACACAAAGGGCCAGGAACAGGATTAACCCAGAAAAACAGGAAAACAAAACCCAGGGCAATCAGAAACACAACAAAACCCATCAAGCTGCAGGAACTTCAAAGGGGAATTAAACATAAAAGGCCAAGATTCACACTCCCAAACTGCTTGCAAGCCAGGAACACTCGAGCTGTGTCACTTATTGCTTCTTGCCTTCCTACATTAAAATAATTCCACTTTCTGGCAGCTGGCTTCTGCATCCATTTCTTCTCAGCGTCTGTGGTGTGTCCCAGCTGGGAACGAACCAGGGAAACTTCTTCCAACAGCCCGTTTCGTTTTAGTCTTTGTAATCGTGATGCGTCCTTGAGCATTCAACTCCACAGATTGCCTCTTGAGATCAGCTTTGGTGTGGAAGCTATCCAACTTAAACTCTGGATCATTTTAGACGTGAAAAAAAGGACACCCCAAAGACATGCGCACTGCAGCAGAGCAGCTGTTGAGATATCCTGAAAATGCTGCATGGCTGAAATGTTGGAGAGACTTCCTCACAGAAGAGAATATTTATAGCTCAGGGTTCAACAGTGGGGTCCTTGGTGCTCCCTCAGCTTGGTTGTTTTCTTACAGACGTTTCATTATCCAGCTAGGTAACATCATCAGTTACTGATGATGTTATCAATGCAGATGATGCACTGATGAAGTCACCTAGTTGGGTAATGAAATGTCTGCAAGAAAACAACCAAGCTCAGGGAGCACCAAGGAGCCCACACTTCCTCATAGAGAGGCAGTTTGCTGTCATGGTTAAGACACCCAGCTAAAACTGGGAGACAAGGAGTTCTAGTCCTGCCTTCGCCAGCTGGGTGACCTTATGCCAGATACTCTAACTCAGCCCTAGGAAGCAGTGGCAAACCACTTCTGAAATCCTGCCAAGAAAACTGCAAGGACTTGTCCAGGCATTTGCCAGGAGTCAAAAACCGAGGCATGCACACACGTGCACACACATTTCCTCATAACTACATTAATGTAGATTTCTTCCATCTTTGAATTGGCAGAAAACGCTAATTATTAGCAAAAATGTTGTAAATCGCCATCACAAATAGCTGCAAATGTGGGTCGGTTGTCAAGTGTCCACAATGCAGTCACTTGACTTTAGCGGTGGTGGTGGTGTTGGATTTTGCAACTTTGAATCTGGGTCATAAGTCCCATTGGCGGGATCTACTGACCCAGATTGTTGGGGGCAATATGCTGAACTCTGTAAACCGCTTAAGTAGTAAATATACCGCTTCATAGTAAAGCACTATGAAGCGGTATATAAGTCTAAGTGCAATTGCTATTGCTACTGTAACTTCGAATGTCACTAATCAACTAGTTGTAAGTGGAGGACTATCTATACTTGAATGGTGTGTTCTAAAGTGCAGTCAAACAATACAAGGCAGATGCCACTGCAGAAGCCACGTTTCCAATTTCTCCTGCAACCCACCCCACCCAACCCCGTCCCACCCCATGGGACGACTGTACCTAGGAACTGGAGGAGAAAGTTATTGGCCAATTGGAGCTGAGCAGATGACAGCCTGTAACTGCATTATTACCCAGATTGTGAATGAGTGCAATAAAACATTTATGTGGCAAGATCGATATTGGGAGAAGGTGGGAAACACTACTTTAAAATTGGAAACCTCTAAAGATGATGTTAGGTTCTACAGCGGGTTGTGTCATGAGGACATATTAGTGGAATTCCCTCCAACAGCACTTAGCAAGTCATGCAGAAGAGCCAGAGATGTTGGTGACGCTGACAAAGAGCACATTCATATTTAAAGCCTGTTTAAATCATAGCATCAGCAGGAATGAAGAAAAGGTAGGTTGCTTTCACATTAGAATGGCACGCGCTAACATCGTGACTTGAACTTAAGTCAAAAGTTGGCATGGCCAGTGGTGGGTTCCTACCAGTGCGGTCCACTCTATAGCACCGGTAGTGGCCCGCTGGTGATGTCACAGTACCGGTGCGGTCGGTTGCCAGTGCCTGGGTGCCGCCATTTTTTTTAAAAAATTTTTTTAACTTTTTTTATAATTTTCTTCTGCACATGCCCAGAAGCTGAGCTTCCGGCACTGCGCATGCGCTGCCTTCCTACCCCACAGTGAGTCCAAGCAGGGGAGGATGGCTGAGGGAGCGCGTGAGACGCTGAAAGAACAGGCGGCAGGAGCTATCTCCATTCCCCTCCCTTCAGCAGTCCGAGAAGCCACGAACGCGCGGTGATGATCCTAGGCATTTTCTCACGTTCGAGGCTTCTCGAGCTGCTGAGGGGAGGGGGAATGGGCGGCAGGACCTATCTCAGTTCCCCTCCCTTCAGCAGTCCGAGAAGCCACACCCACCCGGTCACATGGCTGGCAAGCCACACCCACAAAATAAGCCACGCCCACAGAGTGGTAGTAAAAAAATTAGGAACCCGCCCCTGGGCATGGCTAGGAGTTATGCAGTACATGCACGTGTTATATAAAATCAATAAATAAGTGATTCGGTAGAAAGAGAGGATGTAATTTAAAGGAACAAATAAAGTTTAAAGGAACATCTAGAGCCAGAGAACAAGAATCAGTAATTTATCTCATTATTAAATGTGTACACTTAAACTTATTAAGGTTATAAGATCGATGTAGAATAGACTACTGTACTATAGAATACAGGTAACCTCAATTTAAACATAATGGAACCTGCCAATTATGGTCATAAATTGTGACAAACTTAAACCAGGTCATCACAGCACATGACCCAATTTTACGATCTTTTTTTGTGGTAGTCGTTAAGTGAACATCACAATCATTAAGCAAACCTGTTGTTTGCTATGGGCAGTGTTCTCAAATCATAAATAATGATCACACCGCCATAAATGCTGGCCAGTTGCCGAGCTTCCAAAATGGGATTTTTCTGAGGGGATCCATCATAACTTTGAACATTTGCTATGCGACTGGTTGTAAAGCAAGGACTACCTATACTCTGCGTTTCTTCTCTGGAGACATTTAGGTAAAGGCAAAGCACATATCTATCAGAGCTGTTGCGGCTGGTTGTATTCATAACGTATAATTAAAGCAGTCAAGATTATTATTATTATTATTATTATTATTATTATTATTATTATTATTATTATTATTATTATTATTATTATTATTATTATTATTATTATTATTATTATTTAAATTTGTTGCTACCCAACTCCAGTGGATTCTGGAACCACAGTAGGGTGAGCAAACCTCTCCCCAATTTTTATGTGCATTGCATGTGCAGTGCATATAGAACAGGGCTGTCAAACTCCCGGCCTGGGGCCCGGATGTGTCATGTACTGGCCACGCCCATGCCTGGTTAGCGAAGGGGGGGAAAGTCCTGATACGTTACATGACGCCGGCATGATGATGTGAGTTTGACACCCCTGATATAGAAAATGGGTGGAGCTTCAATCTCACCATAGTGGTCGCCATTTCGACTTTTTTCACGTCCTACAGACACCCTGACTGTCGCAGTACCTGTGCAATTTAATGCAATATTGCACAAACAAAAATTTAAAAATCTAAAGCATTTATTTACAATTGTAGCAACTACTTTTATTAGAGACTTGCTCAAGAAGCTTCTTCACTAGAAATGTCTAAATGCTAAAGAAGTGGTTCCCCAGCCCAACGAAATTCCAGTTTTAGATATTCAACATCATATTTCCTCTTTACAATGTTTCTTTTCGGGTTGCTGTTACATTCTCAGACTGAAGCACAGAGTCTTCAGTCAGGTCCTCCATTCTGGAGGGAAAATACTGACTGCTGATTGGCTAGACCAGTGATGGCGAACCTTTTTTCCCTCAGATGCTGAAAGTGCGTGTGCGTGTGCTTTTGCACGAGCACGCGTGCCCACACCCATAATTCAATGCCCCCCATGCGCCCCACCCCCTTGCGCATGCACGCACAACCCCCCACGCTGCCCCATGCATGCGCGCATGACCCGTTTCCCAACTTCTGGTGGGCCCAGTAGGCCCGTTTTTCGCCCTCCCCAGGCTCCAGAGGCTTCCCTCCCAGAGTGTCCGTGCGAGCCGAAAATCAGCTGGCCGGTGCACACCTGTACACTGGAGCTGAGCTAGGGCAACGGCTTGCGTGCCGGCAGATATGGCTCCGCGTGCTACCTGTGGCACGCGTGCCATAGATTTGCCATCAACGGGCCTAGACTGTCTGGCAGCTCCCTATAAAAGGGCTGGCTGTCAGACAGAGCCTTTGCTGGGTTGTAAATAGTTGCCAAATAAAGAGCTGTTGTTTTGAAGCCTCTTCTGTCTACCTCTTCCATTCACCCTATCTAACAGTTGCCAGAAGGAGAACCGATCCACTTAGCACAATAATGTGGGCTCCCAATCTGTAACTGCCCTGGAGGCCTGTGCTATCATGTCATTTTCCTGAATTTTAATATTTATGCAAGTTCTCAAGTACAGGTAGTTCTTGACTTATAGCTATTCGTTTAGCAACCGTTCAAAGTTACTGTCTGTCTCCACACAACCACTGCAGCATGATCATGTGAGCAAAATGCAGGCACTTGGCAACCAGCCTGTATTGACAACGATTGCAGCATCCTGTGGTCGTGTGATCGCCATTTGTGACCTTCCCAGAAGGCTTCTGAAAAAGTCAATGGGGGAAACCAGATTCACTTAACAACAGCACTAACAACCATGGCAAAAAGCTCAGAAAAATCTATCGCTTAACAATCTCCTTGCTTAGCAACGGAAATTTTCATCCCAACTGGGGTCATAAGTCGAGGACTACTGTGAGAAGCTTTATATCCAAATATATTTTATTCTTTATATGGTTTCCATCTTCCCCTTAAAATATTAAAAGAATCCACAATGGTCTGAGAATCGGTGTCTACACTAGATAATTAACAGCCAAGCTGAAACTAAGTCAATCAACTAAAACGAGCAACTTATTCCTCAAATAACTTACCCAGACCTAACCCACATATCAAAGGATAAGGTCTGCAAACACAAACAGAGTTAATTAAATTAGGTCTCCCGGAGAAACTGCATGTTCACAAGAATAAACATACCTACACTCCCTCCCTCCCTCCCTCCCTCCCTCCCTCCCTCCCTCTCTCTCTCTCTCTCTCTCTCTCTCTCTCTCACACACACACACACACACACACACACACACCCCTCAAGTGTCACCGTAGAATCAGCACGTGACACTTTGAACAAGCTCCCTCTGCTGCCGTACCCAATTTTTCAGCAGCCTGCCCCTAAATGCAAACTGTTTTGCTTTAAGATATACTGTAAATATTTCTTCTTTCTCTGTCTAGATCTCATTTTTATTTATTCTTGCGCAGCCCCAGCTCGAGGTCGAACCCCAAATTATTCTTCTGACACTACCGTACTTGGTTTGGAGCTGCCTGACAGTATCAACAGTAGAGACCTTTAAATTTCTAGGTTCTATCATAACTCAAGACCTAAAATGGTCACCTAACATAAAAACCGTCATCAAAAAAGCACAACAAAGAATGTTCTTTCTGCGCCAACTCAGGAAGCTCAAACTGCCCAAGGAGCTGCTGATACAGTTCTACAGAGGTATTATTGAGTCTGTCATCTGCACCTCTATAACTGTCTGGTTCGGTTCTGCAACCCAACAAGACAGACACAGACTTCGAGGATAATCAGAACTGCAGAAAAAACAATTGCTGCCAACCTGCCTTCCATTGAGGACCTGTATACTGCACGAGTCAAAAAGAGGGCTGTGAAAATATTTACTGAACCCCTTGCATCCTGGACACAAACACTTTCAACTCCTACCCTCTAAACGACGCTATAGAGCACTGCACACCAAGACAACTAGACACAAGAACAGTTTTTTCCCCGAACGCCATCACTCTGCTTAACAAATAATTCCCTCACCACTGTCAAACTATTCACTAAGGCTGCATTACTATTACTATTAGTCTTCTCATCGTTCCTATCACCCATCTCCTCCCACTTATGACTGTATGACTGTAACTTGTTGCTTGTATCCTTACGATTTATATTAATATTGATTGTTTCCTGATTGCTTATTTATACCCTATGACAATCATTAAGTGTTGTACCTCATAATTCTTGACGAATGTATCTTTTCTTTTATGTACACTGAGAGCATATGAACCAAAGACAAATTCCTTGTGTGTCCAATCACACTTGGCCAATAAAGAATTCTATTCTATTCTGATCTGTTCTTATCTTTAAAAAGATTTAGGATTCATAGTCCACCGTTGGTTAAAAACCCCAATAAGGAGGAGAATGGATGAGCTCCTCATGCTGTAATTATAGAATTATAGAGTTTCAAGGGGCCACTTAAGCCGTCAAATCCTCCAAACCCCCCCCCTCGTTCCACGATTCCAGTTCAAAGCATCCAAAGAATTGCCTGTCTAGCCTCCACTTTAAAACATCCAATGAAGGGAATTATTCTACTGTTGCTGCTTTTATTATTTTATTTTATTTTATTATTTTATTTTATTATTTTATTATTTTATTATTTTATTATTTTATTATTTTATTATTTTATTATTTTATTATTTTATTATTTTATTATTTTATTATTTTATTATTTTATTATTTTATTATTTTATTATTTTATTTTATTATTTTATTATTTTATTATTTTATTTTATTTTATTTTATTTTATTATTTTATTTTATTTTATTATTTTATTTTATTTTATTATTTTATTTTATTTTATTTTATTTTATTTTATTTTATTTTATTTTATTATTTTATCATTTTATTTTATTATTTTATTTTATTTTATTTTATTTTATTTTATTATTTTATTTTATTTATTTTATTTTATTTTATTTTATTATTTTATTTTATTTTATTTTATTTTATTATTTTATTATTTTATTATTTTATTATTTTATTTTATTATTTTATTATTTTATTATTTTATTATTTTATTATTTTATTTTATTTTATTTTATTTTATTTTATTTTATTTTATTATTTTATTTTATTTTATTTTATTTTATTTTATTTTATTTTATTTTATTATTATTTTATCATTTTATTTTATTATTTTATTTTATTTTATTTTATTTATTTTATTTTATTTTATTTTATTATTTTATTTTATTTTATTTTATTATTTTATTATTTTATTTTATTTTATTTTATTATTTTATTATTTTATTATTTTATTATTTTATTATTTTATTATTTTATTTTATTTTATTTTATTATTTTATTTTATTTTATTTTATTTTATTTTATTTTATTTTATTTTATTTTATTATTTTATTTTATTTTATTTTATTTTATTTTATTTTATTTTATTTTATTTTATTTTATTTTATTATTTTATTTTATTTTATTATTTTATTTTATTTTATTTTATTATTTTATTATTTTATTTTATTTTATTTTATTTTATTTCATTATTTTTATTTATTTATTTTTATTTATTTATTTATTGTTTATTTTTTTGTTTATTTGTTTATTTATTTTGTCAAGTACGTGTTGGTAATATACATAGATATAACATTGTCTATATACATAAGATGGGTACTGATAAGAGGGAACATTAGGACAGGGACGGTAGGCACGCTGGTGCACTTATGCATGCCCCTAACTGACCTCTTAGGAATCGGGTGAGGTCAACAGTGGACAGTCTAAGGGTAAAGTTTTGGGGGTTTGGTGACGAAACCACAGAGTCAGGTAGTGAGTTCCAGGCATTTACCACTCTGTTGCTAAAGTCGTATTTTCTACAGTCAAGTTTGGAGTGGTTCACTTTGAGTTTGTATCTGTTGTGTGCTCGTGTATTGTTGTGGTTGAAGCTGAAGTAGTCATTGATAGGAAGGACGTTGTAGCGGATAATTTTATGAGCTATGTTTAGGTCGTGCCGAAGGCGACGTAGTTCTAAGCTTTCTAAGCCCAGGATTTCGAGTCTGGTTTCGTAAGGTATTCTGTTGCGAGTAGAGGAGTGGAGGACTCTTCTTGTAAAGTATCTCTGGACATTTTCTAATGTATTTATGTCCGATATGCGGTGTGGGTTCCAGACAGATGAGCTGTATTCAAGGATTGGTCTGGTTTTATTATTAGCAAATTCAATCAGAAGCTCCTTTCCTATAGTCGAAATCCATTACTATTTCCTGTAATTTGGAAACGATGCCTCTATTGAGGCAGCCTAAAATTGCCTTTGCCTTTTCTGCAGCCAATCACGCTGCTCGCTCATCATCCTTTTGCTAAATTCCTTTTTCTAAGTCCAGAGGTCACTCTCTTCCAATGAGAGAGGGAGGAAGAAAGGCAGGCAGCCCAGCTCCCATTGCTGAGTTCTTGAAGGTCGCACATACATGAGAAACGGTTGCTGACGTCTGCCAGCAGCGACTGGCATTAAACAAACACAAACCCAAAGGGAACATATCCGGGGGCTGTTTTAGCCTTTGGGCTTTAAGCCTGAATCCTCTCTGGAGGTTTTTGCCCTAGAAAAATTCAATTGAGAGAGTGGTTTATTAAAAGTGTTTTTAGCATTTAGGGAATTAGGGCTTTGAGTAGCTTATGGCAAACAAATAGGTAATCCGTTCCATCGGGTTTGCAATTCAAAAACAGACCTGTCCTATTGGACAAAAGGCAAAATCAGTATCTCTGGCTTTGCAAGTTCATTCATTCTATTGCACAGGTAGTCCTCGAATTGAGCCCAAAATTTCTGTTGCAAAGCGGGACAGTTCTTAAGTGAGTTTTGCCTCATTTAAAGACCTTTCTTGCTACAGTTGTCAAGTGAATCACCGCAGTTGTTAAGTTAGTAACACGGTTGTTAAGTGAATCTGGCTTCCCCATTGACTTTGATTATCTGAAGGTCACAAAAGGGGATCATGTGAACTCAGGAGTTTGCAACTGTTGTAAATATGAGTCAGTTGTCAAGCATATCTTGGTGCCGCCATCTTTTTTTTATTATTATTTTTTTAATTTTTTTTAAAAAAAATTCCAGGTTTTTTTTCTTCTGCACTGAGTTTTCGGCACCGTGCATGCGGTTGCCATCTTGTTTCCGGCTTTTTTTGGATTTTTTTTTTTTGCCACTGCGCAGGCGCGCGCCCACGCAGCACACCCACGTGGCGCCAGAGGAAGCGAACCGGCAGCGAGGTAAGTTAGAACCCATCCCTGACACGCGTGATGTTGTTTTTGTCATTTTGACCTGATCAAGTATGTCACCAGTAGAGAGGCTGATTTATCCAAAGCTCACCTGAATGACTTCGGGCTAGTTACACGGTCTCAGTTCAATCTCCCCGCATCTCTTTCCCTCAAAAACAAAGGAACAAGCAATATCAGAAAAGGTCCACATTCTGTATCTTCACAAATGAAAAAGTCTCAAGTGTTCATAGTTTTATCATTCATTAATTCAATGACCATTTCTACTATTTGTGTAGGTGAACATACTGCCCTAAATATTACTCTGAACTAAACACTTTATTTTCAATAGTTTGCATTTCAATTAGAAGTTTTGAGCTTTTTTTAAAATGGCACTTTATTATTTCTCATTAGTTTATAATAGTACTGTATAGATATTTTTAAAATATATTTTAGTTAACTTTGTTGTAATCATAATTTTATTAACATTAGTGGGACATTGCCTCTTTGCCTTTACATTTTTTTATGTCTTTGAACCATTTTGAATAGTTTTTACAGAAAGCTGATGCCTCTCTCTCTCCCTCTCTCTCTCTCTCTCTCTCTCTCTCTCTCTTTCTCACCCTTTTTCTACGGTATATGTACATATATATTTGCATTTATTTGATAAAACTGAACAAAACAGAAGGGAAGAAAAGCAATAGCAAAAGAAAAAAGGAAGAAAAAAAGTACTATTACAAGAGCAATCAGGATTGAATGTATATGTCACAATTTTGATAATGAATATAAAGTTATATATATTTTAAACAAAACAATGCTTTTCCAGTTCATTGATTCTATTGCAATGTTTTCTACTGCCATCTTCTGGCTATTAATGATACTGCCTCACATGCCAGACCAGTTTAGTGAAGGTTCAAAATTATTTCAGTGCCAAGAAAAGTGACTTATTACCAGTCCTCACACTTATGACCTCACAGGCTCCCCACAATCACATGACCACAATTCAGATGCTTGGTAATCAGCATGTATTTGCAATAGTTGCAGCATTCCAGGGTCACATGATTATGTGACCTTCCCAGAAGCCTTGAACAACCAAAGCCAAAGGGGGAAGTTGGATTCATTTAACAACCACATGATTCGCTTTATGACTGCTGTGATTTGCTTAATGCTCATGGAAAATAGTCATAAAATCAGATGTGACTCATTTATTTGACCGCATTACTTAACGACAAAAATTGTGGCGCCAGTTGTCATAAATCGAGGACTATCTGTATGCCTTAATCTGACAAAATATTTAGCGTTTCCATGCATGGAAGTCCACCCTCTAGAAGCACATCTAGCTGTGACTACAGGAACATTTTGTTCCTCTTATATCTACATAAAGTAAACCAAACAATGTTTACTTTCTGTAACTGCCTCAAATTCTAAGCTGCCCAATCAATGAGCATGGAGTAAAAAGTAGTGACCTCAAAATCTTTGAGGCTGGCCAATTCAGGAAACAAGAACCACCTACATTTCTGAATTTATTACCGTAATATGAGGGTAACATAACAGAATTTTGAAAGTCTGCCAAAGAAATTCTTCAGATCAACTTATACCTTCTTCTTCTTCTTCTTCTTCTTCTTCTTCTTCTTCTTCTTCTTCTTCTTCTTCTTCTTCTTCTTCTTCTTCTTCTTCTTCTTCTTCTTCTTCTTCTTCTTCTTCTTCTTCTTCTTCTTCTTCTTCTTCTTCTTCTTCTTCTTCTTCTATCATGTTGGCGATCCTATTTTTATCAACAGCCGCATGAAAAAGTGCTGCTGAGTTTTGTCCAAACCAGTCCCTTAGATTTTGAAGCCATGATGTTCTTCTTCTGCCTGTACCTCGTTTGCCTTCAATCTTTCCCTGGAGGATTAAGTGAAGTATGCCGTATTTTTCCAGGTGTCGCATCACATGTCCGAAAATTCTAACTTTTGCTTTTCAATGGTTTTGATGATCTCCCTTGGTTTTCCCAGACAGCTTATCACTTCCTCATTTCTGATTTTGTCAACCCAACTTATACGTAACAGCCGCCTGTAAATCCACATTTCAAATGCTTCTAGTCTCTTCAAGTGGCTTTCTGTCAGAGACCAACTCTCCACTCCGGAGAGCAGGATAGAAAAGATGTAACATCTGACAAACCTTATTTTCAATCTTAGCCTTATGTCATGACTGCAGAAGACCTTTTTCATTTTAAAGAATGCTGTTCAAGCTTTCTTTATCCTTGTTTTTACTTCGGTGGTCACATTCCAGCTTTCATGTAAATTAGAACTTATACCTAGCAAAATTAAAAGGTAAAGGCTTCCTTGTCCAGTCGTATCCAATCTAGGGCACAGTGCTCATTTCCGTTTCTTAGCCAAGGGAGCCTACATTTTCTGAAGACTTTTTCCATGGTGATGTGGCCAGCATTTATTTATTTATTTATTTATTTTGTTATTCTTATATGCCGCCCAACTCCCGAAGGACTCAGGGCGGCGTACAACATAAGAGATACAAGAATGAACAAAATTTCAACAATTTAAAAACGGTACAAAATTTAAAAAGGCAGTATAAAAACAACAACAACATCCATCCATTCAACCACATACATACTTGGGGGGTAAGCTCAAATGGTTAAGCTGTCCCCCCCACCTGCAGGAAGAGCCATGTCTTAACGGCCTTTCAGAAGGCCAGCAGAGTGGGGATGGTTCGGGTCTCTGGGGGGAGTTGGTTCCAGAGCACGGGGCCAGCCACAGAGAAGGCCCTCCCCCTGGGGCCCGCCAGCCGGCATTGCTTGGCCGACGGGACCCGGAGGAGGCCAACTCTGTGGGCCCTAACCGGTCGGAGGGAAGTATGCGGCAGAATGCGGTCCCGGAGATATCCTGGTCCTAAGCCATGAAGGGCTTTAAAGATGGTGATCAACACCTTGAATTGGACCCGGAGACCGATGGGCAACCAATGCAGCTGGCGGAAAATCGGTGTCACGTGGGTGTACCTCGGCACACCCACCACAGCACGCGCAGCCGCATTTTGCACCAGCTGAAGTCTCCGGATACTCTTCAAGGGTAGCCCCATGTAGAGCGCATTGCAGTAGTCCAAACGCGAGGTGACAAGGGCATGAGTGACCGTGAGTAAAGCCTCCTTCTCCAAATATGGCCGCAGCTGGTGCACCAGGCGAACCTGTGCAAAGGCCCCCCTAGCCACAGCAGAAAGGTGATGATCTAATTTTAGCTGTGGATCTAGGAGGACCCCCAAGTTGCGGACCTGGTCTGAGGGAGTCAGTTTCGCACCCTCGAAGACCAAGGAGGGACAGTTATCATGGTCCTTAGGAGGCATTATCCACAGCCACTCGGTCTTGTCGGGATTAAGTCTGAGTCTGTTCCTCCCCATCCAGATCTTAACGTCGTCCAGGCATCGGCACATTACATCAACTGCCTCCCTGAAGTCAGACGGGGTGGTAATGTACAGCTGGGTGTCGTCAGCGTACTGATGGAAACACACCCCATGCCTGCGGATGATCTCACCCAACGGTTTCATGTAGATGTTAAACAGGATGGGCGAGAGAACCGACCCCTGAGGCACCCCACATAGTAGGGGCCTGGGGGACGATCTCTGCCCTCCTGCCAACACCGACTGCATCCGATCGGCGAGATAAGAGGAGAACCACCGCAAAACGGTGCCTCCCACTCCCAACTCGCCGAGCCGATGCAGAAGGATACCATGGTCGATGGTATCGAAAGCCGCTGAGAGGTCAAGTAGCACCAGGATGGAGGAGTTCCCCCCATCCCGGGCCCGCCAGAGATCATCCATCAGAGCGACCAAGGCAGTTTCTGTACTGTAGCCGCGCCTGAAACCCGACTGATAAGGATCTAGATGATCTGTTTCATCCAGGAGCTGCAGAAGCTGGGTCACCACCACCTTCTCTACAACTTTACCTAGAAAAGGTAAGTTGGAGACTGGACGGTAGTTTTTCAAATCGGCTGGATCCAGGGAAGGCTTCTTCAGGAGGGGTCGCACCACCGCAGCTTTTAATGACTGCGGTACGGATCCCTCTCGCAAAGAAGCGATGATCACCGCCTGGATCCAGCCGCGTGCCACCTCCCTGCTGGCCGAAACCAGCCAGGAGGGGCACGGGTCCAATAAACAGGTGGAGGTACCCATCGCTCCCATAGCCCTGTCCACATCCTTGGGAGAAACAGGCCCAAACTCTTCCCATAATGGTGGACTAAGACTCGCCCCCGTCAACTCTATGGACTCTGCCATGCCGGAGTCCAAATTTGACCGAATCTGAGCGACTTTATCCGACAGAAACTCAGCGAATTCCTCAGCTCTGCCTTGTAAGTGTTCCTCGCTCCCCCCTTTTGCAAGGAGGGAGCGAGTCACCCTAAACAAGGCGGCTGGACGAGAATCTGCGGACGCAATAAGAGCGGAAAGATAAGATCGTCTTGCCGCCCTTATCGCCACTAAATAAGATCTGATGTAAATTCTTAATAGTGTTCAGTCAGACTCGGTCTTCTTTTTCCTCCAGCGGCGCTCCAGACGTCTCTTCTGGCGTTTCATCTCCCGGAGCTCCTCGGTAAACCAGGGAGCTTTCCGGGATCCACTGCCACGGAGAGGTCGCTTAGGCGCAATTCGGTCTAATGCCCCTGATGCTGCGGTGTTCCAAGCATCCACCAGGGAGTCAGCCGAGTTGTGTACCAGGGTTTCAGGTATTTCCCCAAGCTCCCTCTGGAATCCTTCCGGCTCCATTAGGCGCCTGGGGCGGAACCACCTAGTCGGTCCCACCTCCCTGCGGGGGAGGAGTGGGGTTGTGAAATCCAGCCTCAGAAGGAAATGATCTGACCATGACAGTGGGGTGGTGACTATATCCCTTATCTTCAGATCATCTCTCCACTGCCCCGAGAGAAACACTAGGTCAAGTGTGTGACCACCCTCATGGGTCGGACCTTGAATTACTTGGGTTAGGTCCATGGTTGTCATGGAATCCATGAACTCCTGAGCTGCCCCAGAGGTTTCGCCAGCAGATGGCAGGTTAAAGTCCCCCAGCACCATAAGCCTGGGGAACTCAACCGCCAAGCCGGCTACTGCCTCAAGCAGCTCAGGCAGGGCCTTACTTACGCAGCTGGGAGGTAGGTACGTTAAGAGAAGGCCCACCTGAACCCCTAAGTCCAACTTCAGAAGGAGCGTCTCACACCCAACAATCTCCGGGGCAGGGATCCTACGAGGATGCAGATTTCCACGCGTTATAATTGCCACTCCTCCCCCCCTTCCCTGGGGTCGGGAATGATGCAGCACCGAGAAACCAGCTGGGCATATCTCAGAGAGGGCTACTCCCCCCTCCTGCCCTAGCCAGGTCTCGGTAACACACACCAGGTCTGCCCCCTCCTCTGTGATTAGATCACGTATCAGGGGGGCTTTGTTGATAATTGACCTGGCGTTGAGCAGCAGCATCCTGAGCCCAGGGCCCTGAAAACCCTGGTTGCCAGGTGTCCAGGTTGAGCACGATGGAACCGGATCAGAGGGGCCGGAACAAGGGATCGCTTGTATACAGCGAGGTCTTATTCCCCGAGAGCGGCCCTCCCCTCTGCTCCCGCAATATCTGCCTCTTCCCATTATGACCGAGATGTTCCGGCTCTCACCCCCATCAGAGACCCCCTCCCCCTCCCCGCTGGCCCTCCCCCCTTCCTGCAGGCCATACATACCATTCTCTTCAGCCAGGATAATTTCGTTTCGTCCTCCCCCGCTTCTGTTAATACACTCGGCGGGTGGGGGTGGACATTCAGACCCCGGCTCTACCATTATCGATGATCTTGCAGTACATACATATCTATCTCACTCATCCACAAACCACACACTCAAATCACAATCACACTTCCAAGAGGGGGGGGAATAATTTAAAATAGGATTAAGGGTTAAGGTGGGAGGCAAGTCTTCCATATAAAAAAGTGCGTGCTAGGAGAGCAAGTCCTGCGCATCTCCCCAGCTCCCCAGCTCCCCAGCTTCCCAGCATGACTATACGCTGTGACTATATGGAACGCCGCTACCTTCTCACCAAAGTGGTACCTATTTATATTTATCCACTCGCATTTGCAAGCTTTCAAACTGCTAGGTGGGCAGGAGCTGGAACAAGTAACAGGAGCTCATCCCATCGTGCAGCGCTCGGGTCTCGAACCCAGGCTGTCAGCTTTCCAGCTGACAAGCTCAGCATCTTTAACCACTGAGCCAGGGGTGAAATGCTCCCGGTTTGGGCGGGCCAGTCGGTCGTCGTAGAACCGATAGAGCCGATAGCGATCGCAGCGTGAGGCTTCCCACACCCACTTCCCCCACCCGCCTGGCGCCACCATTTGGGTTCTTTTACCCTCTGTGCATGCGCAGAACACTTTGCGCATGCGCAGAGGGTAAAAGAACCCAAATGGCGGTGTCCAGGCGGGTGGGGGAAGTGGGCGGGGGAAGCCTCGTGCTGCGATCGCTATCAGCTCTATCGGCTCTACGACGACCGACTGGCCCGCCCAAACCGGGAGCATTTCACCCCTACACTGAGCCATCGCACCCCTTTTAAGGTGAGCTCATTCTGAGTGTCTGTCTCATGTCTCTCCCCCACCCACTTCGGACTAAGAAATCTTTTTTTGATCCTGCTCCCTCAGGGACATTGCATCCCAAATAAAAGCAAATTACTTCGCTACCACATTTTTGGCAGAGCAGAAGCAGTAATGTGATCTATCACCCATTCAGCTTAAGCAAGTTTTTCTCGCAAAGGAACATAGCAGCGGTGGGTTGCTCCCGGTTCGGCCCGGTTCTAAGAACTGGTAGTGCCGGCGCCGGGGGCTCTGCCCACTCACCTGGGAGGCTCCACCCACCCGCTTCTGCGCATGCGCATGAACCGGTAGTAAAGGGTTTTAGAACCCACTACTGGAACATAGCAATAATACTGGACCCAATAGTGGAACTACAGCATTCCTCCCAACGACCAGTACGATCACAGGGTCGGCCTTCTTCAGGTCCTGTCCACCAGACAATGTCGGCTGGCGGGCCTGCGGGGGAGGGCCTTCTCTGTAGCTGCTCCGACTCTTTTGAACCAACTACCTCCCGAGATCCATATTACCCCCACCTTACTGGCCTTCCGGAAAGCCATTAAGACCTGGCTTTTCCGGCAGGCCTGGGGACAATGATCAGCCCATGTATGTATGTGTGAATGGATTGTATTTTAAATATGTTTTTAAATTGTTTTTTTTAATTTGAATATGTATTTTTACTTGTTGTGAGCTGCCCAGAGTCCCCTGGGAGTTGGGCGGCATAGAAATTATGATGATGATGATGATGATGATGATGATGATGATGATGATGATGATGATGAAAAAAGTGTGGATCATTGATGTCGCCATACCAGGTAACAGCCGAATTGATGAAAAACAACTAGAAAAACTTAACCGATATCAGGACCTTAAAATCAAATTACAATGACTCTGGCATAAACCAGTATAGGTGGTCCCAGTGGTAATCAGCACACTAGGTGCTGTGCCAAAAAATCTTAGCCGGCACTTGAAAACAATAAACATTGACAAAATTACGATCTGTCAGTTGCAAAAGGCCACCGTACTTGGATCTGCGCGCATCATACGAAAATACATCACACAGTCCTAGATGTTTGGGAAGTGTTCGACTTGTGATATAGTGATATGAAATCCAGCATATAAATCTCGTTTGCTGTGTATTACTGTTTTTGTGTATAACAACAACAACAACAACAACAACAACAATAATAATAAGACCTTCAAGTTGTTTAATTGTTCCTGCTATACAACCTAC
Organism: Diadophis punctatus similis; assembly: GCA_023053685.1. Taxonomy (NCBI): domain Eukaryota; kingdom Metazoa; phylum Chordata; class Lepidosauria; order Squamata; family Dipsadidae; genus Diadophis; species Diadophis punctatus. The sequence goes on along the minus strand of JALIGW010000001.1, from coordinate 17,289,292 downwards.
GTAGCAGAGATAGAAAAATGAACAGAATTTGGATATTCCTTTTCTTTCCTAGTGTTGAGGTTCCTTCCCACCGGCAATTTGAAGGACAGCATTTCTTTGAGAGGCATTTTCATTTCTAATTAAATCACCATCTGCTGGCTTCATGCCTATGGCAGGACAGGGAGCAGCCACCGATGCAGCAAATGACAGGCTGGTAAAGCTTTCTGCTGACTCAAAAGTGATGGATAGAGTCCTGTAAGGGAGCCTTGAAGCTATGTGATTAATCAGTCATTCCCCCACGCTTCCAAAAAGAACCAGCTAACTAAAAGTGACAAGGTCCAAACTAAAGAACAGCTGCTGACTTTTATTCACAATGACCCAAATTCTCCTGGTTGGGGCTCCTCTGGGACTGGATTTTAAAGCAACATGGAACTTTCATGGGGATCACTTTATACAGGTAGTCCTTGAGTTACAGCAGTTCATTTAGTGACTGTTCAAAGTTACGACAGCACTAAAAAAAGTGACTTATGACCGTTTTTCACACTTACGACCATTGCAGCATCCCCGATGGTCATGTAATCAAAATTCAGATGCTTGGCAACTGACTCGTACTCATGACGGTTGTTGTGTCCCGGGGTCATGTGATCGCATTTTATGACCTTTGGACAAGCAAATTCAATGGGGAAGCCAGATTCACTTAACCACCATGTTACTAACTTAACAACTGCAGTTATTCACTTCACAAGCGAATCCAGGTCATGGTTGTCCCCAAGGTGCTTTTGAAAAAGGCAACTGGACTTTCTGGTTTTTCTGAAGAAGCTTCTTGGGTGAGAAGCAAAACGCCTTCAAGGAAAAACAAAGAAAATCCAATTGAAAAAGCACCTTTAGAAATTCTATCCTGTTTTGAGCCAGGGAAGCAGAGGTGGGTTTCAGCAGGTTCTGACCAGTTCTGGAGAACCGGTAGCGGAAATTTTGAGTAGTTCGGATGTTGAGGGAAAAATATATTCAAGCCGTCCGAGTGCTACCATGTTGGGATGAGAATAAAATCTCATAGAGGCGATTTGGATCTTTACTTGGAATTCAGACAGTTAGAAATAAAGCCGAGATTAAATGTCTAATAGAAAATATTTATTTCAGTACAAAAACAATAAATCCTGAATAATTACATCTTTGCTAAGAAACACGACCGTTCAGGTCAAGAGCCAAGTCAGAAGGAATTAATGGTGGCTTAGGAATGCACACATGCGTAGAAGATCATATCACGTGTTCTGCTTGTATTGGAATGTACCATAATATTAGATAGGGGTGCATCACCCTGCATAGACATACAACTGACAATATTCACACCGTGACATCGGAGAACCGGTAAATACCACCTCTGACTGGCCCCGCCCCCATCTACTCTCTGCCTCCCGAGTCCCAGCTGATCGGGAGGAAATGGGAATTTTGCAGTATCCTTCCCCTGGAGTGGGGAGGAAATGGAGATTTTACAGCATCCTTCCCCTGCCACGCCCACCAAGCCACGCCCACCAAGCCACACCATGCTCACCAAGCCACGCCCACAGAACCGGTAGTAAAAAAATTTGAATCCCACCACTGCAGTGAAAGATTTTAAATATTGGACATACATAACCTCTCTGCTTGTTTCTAACTTCAGAAGAAAGACTCCCCTCCCTCCCCCAACCCCATTGCACCAATCATGAGTCACTCTGTTTCCAAGTATCCCCCTGATCTTCAAGTAGCTCACGTCTTTTCTTTACTCCTACATAGCCTGGCAACAAGACAAGGAGCCGAAATTCCCTGCAAGCACAAGAAGCAGAGAATCCAGATGGAGGTTTCTTTCATCCTCCTTTTGGGAACCATATCTTTACTACAGCCAAGATGTCCAACCCTGAAAATAATCATTCAAGAACTGACAGGAAGAATAGCTATAATAAACAGTGAGACATTCTGCTCTGCGGTTTGGAAGGAGTTTTAAAATGTACAATGCTTCATCTTGGTGTATAATTGGCTTTTTTTGGTTTTCTTATGGGGGTCTGAGTTATGAGTTCTAAAGGTGGAGAGCTTGTATTGTATAGTACAGGCAATCGTCAATTTACAGCTACAGAACAGATTAACAGAGTTGGAAGGGACCTTGCAGGTCATCTAGTCCAACCCCCTGCCCAAGCAAGAGACCTTACATCTGCCTCTACCTAGGATCGAACTCGCAACCTCCTGATAGTAGCAATAGCAATAGCACTTAGACTTATATACCGCTTTACAGCCCTCTCTAAGCAGTTTACAGAGTCAGTATATTGCCCTCAACAATCTGGGTCCTCATTTTACCAACCTCAGAAGGATGGAAGGCTGAGTCAACCTTGAGCCGGTGAGATTTGAACAGCTGAACTGCTGAACTGCAGTGCTGCACTTTAACCACTGCGCCACCTCTAGGCCACAGCAGTCCACAATTGGGACCAGAATTTTTGTTGCTAAGCAAGGCAGTTGTTAAGTGAGTTGCACCCAATTTTATGACCTGCATTGTGAAAAAAAAACTGGTAATGGAGCATCAGATGAACATGATCCAGACCAGTGATGTAGCAGCAAAAAAGGTGCATGCAATCCTGGATGATATTAATAATGCTTTCCGCTGATTTATTTATTTTATTTATTTGTCAAACATGTACAGGATAGTAGTTGTTTGTATAAACATAACATATGTAAAAAAGTACCGATAAAAGGGGACAGTAGGACAGGGACGGTAGGCACAGTGGTGCGCTTATGCACGCCCCTTACAGACCTCTTAGAAATGGGGACAGGTTGACTGTAGACAGTCTAAGGTTAAAGTTTTGGGGGTTTGGGGAAGAAACCACAGAGTCAGGTAGTGCATTCCAGGCATTGATCACTCTGTTGCTGAAGTCGTATTTTCTGCAGTCGAGTTTGGAGCGGTTTACATTAAGTTTGTATCTATTACGTGCTCGTGTATTGTTGTGGTTGAAGCTGAAGTAATCATTGACAGGAAGGACTTTTTGATATATGATTTTATGAACTACATTTAGATCAGATCGGAGGCGACATAGTTGTAAATTGTCTAATCCCAATATTTCAATTCTGGTGGAATAAGGTAATTTATTGCGAGCAGAGGAGTGGAGGACTCTTCTTTATTTATTTTATTTTATTTTTTATATTTTATTTTATTTTATTTTATTATTTTATTTTATTTTATTTTATTTTATTATTTTATTTTATTTTATTTTATTTTATTTTATTTTATTTTATTTTATTTTATTATTTATTTTATTTTATTTTATTTTATTTTATTTTATTTTATTTTATTTTATTTTATTTTATTTTTTTTTTTATTATTATTATTATTATTATTATTATTATTATTATTATTATTATTATTATTATTATTATTATTATTATTATTATTATTATTATTATTATTATTATTATTATTATTATTATTATTATTATTAATTAATTAATGCTAATAGTTCCACTGTACTTTTTGCTGGCTAGGTTGCACTTGGGAATATGGGGTCCAGTCTGGGTAATGCAATTTCAAAAGGATGTGGAGAAACTGGAACACAACCATAGGACAGCAACCACAATAATAAGGCATTTAAACACTGTGGGGAAGAATTAAAGAAACAATTGATATTGGGTTTGCAAAAGAGAAGACTAAATAAAGGGAGATGCAATAATGTTTTCACAAATATTTTTTTTCTGGGCCGTTCAAAAAGTGATATAATTGTGTAACTATCATGCTATTCAATAATAGTTTATATTAGTGTTTTTTCAAGTGTGGCCTGAAGATGCCTGAAATTGAAATCTTTTGCAAGATATTGAAGGTATTTGCACAAATTTAAAGTGACCAGATTTATTTATTTTTAAGCGGGACGGGGGGGGCGCCTGGGCGCCGCCATTTGTTTTGCCCTCTGTGCATGCGCAGAATGCTGCGCATACGCAGAGGGCAAAACAGCAAATGGCGGCGTCCAGGTGGGGTGGGGGGGGAGGCGGGGGGGGCGCTTGGATGCTTGGAGCTCGCGACAGGTAAGCTGCCGGCTGCCTCCTTTCCCCGTCTCCCGCCTCCCGTTCGTTGCTTGCCAGCCCGGCCGAAGGGGAGGCGGGAGGCGAGGAAAGGCCTCCCGAAAGGGAGGCGGGAGGCGAGGAAAGGCCTCCCGCCTCCCCTTCGGGAGCCGGCAGCCCTTCGGGAGCCCGCCTCCCCTTCGGGAGGCCTTTCCTCGCCTCCCGCCTCCCCTTCGGCCGGGCTGGCAAGCAACGAACGGGAGGCAGGAGGCGGGGAAAGGAGGCAGCCAGCAGCTTACCTGCTCCAAGCATCCAAGCGCCGCGGTCTCCCGGTCGCCCGCCCGGCCCCAGGGCAACGGCGGCAGCGAGGCGACGGGGGGAAGAAAGGGGAGGGGGACGAGGAAGGGCTGTTTGCGCTGCCGGAGGGGCCGCTCGTAAGCTCAAAGCGGCGATGGCTCCTCGTCCCTCACCCCTCCCAACAGCAGCGGCGCCTCCGAGGGTGGGGCTAGGGATGGGGCGGGGGAAGGAGAGGGGGAGCAGCCTCCCTTCCCCCTCCCCCCAGCTTCCAGCCGCCGCCGGAGGAGTCAACAACGCGGGACGCCCGCCCGCCGCCAACGCCGCCCACGGCCGGCCCGAGCTGAGAGGCCTGCTGCTGCTGCTGCTGCCCCTGCGGCTGGGCCCCCAGTCCCGGCTGCCCCAGTGGCGGGAAGGCTGCTGCGGCGGCCCCGGCCGGCTGAGCCAGTGCCGGCCCGAGGGCCATCTTGGATGCAATTCCTTCCCTCGGGCCGCCCCGCCCACCGCGACGCCGGCCGTTTCGAGAGGGCGGGGCTGCATCAGGCGCATCTTCACCGCCCTCCAGTGCCCGCCGAAAGTTTAACTCCTCCCCCCAATCTCGCACGCTGCCCTTTCAGGCCGATTTTTTGAAAGAATGCCCTAGTCGTGCATTCTTTCAAAAAATCGGGACTTTTTAGAGGACGGGCGGGACGCGGGACAAATCATGAAAAAGTGGGTCTGTCCCGCCAAAATCGGGACGTCTGGTCACCTTACACAAATTTGAAACAATGTGTCAGCTTTACCAGGTAGACCAGGCAGGAAATAAGATGAGATGAGCTAATATTACTTTACTGTGAAGCTATATTAACAGAATCTTCCAAGTCTGAAAGTACAATTCTTCCACTGTCTCTTCTACATTCCGAGAAACTGGGGAGTCTCTCTTCTGAGCCTCTTGCTCTGCCTACTATCCAGCTGCAGACTCTGCAGTCTCTTATCTGATTGGTCCCAGTCTCCCAAGGCCATCCCCATGAATTATTATTATACAATGTGACTTTTCTCATTGTTTTTTTTAAATTAAAAATAGATTTTTTTAAAAAAAATGAAAAATATTTATGTTAGTATGTAATGGGATCAATGTTATTTTTCCATGATTCAATAATATTCTACAAATTTTAATACAATAAATATTGATAAATATAACCCACACAAATAAAACCACTTTTGTGGTCCTCTGTATTATTAAAAGCGGAAAGGGGTCCTGACAGCAAAAAGTTTAAGAAACACTTTACACAGAACTAACCAGTAGTGGGTTCTAAAACCCGTTGCTACCGGTTCATGTGCGCGCTCGCAGAAGCGTCCTGGGCGGGTGGGCAGAGCCTCCCGCCGCTGGTGCTACCGGTTCACAGAACCAGGCCGAACCGGGAGCAACCCACCGCTGGAACTAACCTAAGGTGACCAGACGTCCCGCTTTTGGCGGGACAGACATGCTTTTCAAGCGTGTGTCCCGCGTCCCGCATTCTTTTCAAAAAGTCCCGCTTTTTTTGAAAAGAATGCCGAAACAGCGGAACGTCTGGTCACCTTAGAGGGGAAGTACAAAAGAGAGGTACCGGAAGCAAGTCGGGCGGAATTTCAGCGAGGCGGCTGCCTGCTGGGGGGAGGGGGAAGGGGCGCTGCTCCTCCTCTCCTTCCCCCACCCCATCCCTAGCCCCGCCCTCAGAGGCACCGCTGCTGTTGGGATGCAGGTGGAGGGGTGAGGGACGAGGAGCCGTCGCCGCTGCCGTCGTGGGTTTCAGCTCACGAGCGGCCCCTCCGGCAGCGCAAACAGCCCTTCCTCGTCCCGCTCCCCTTCCTTCCCCCCGTCGCCTCGCTGCCACCGTTGCCCTGGGGCCGGGCGGGCGACTGGGAGACCGCGGCGCTTGGATGCCTGGAGCTCGTGACAGGTAAGCTGCCGGCTGCCTCCTTTCCCCGTCTCCCGCCTCCTGTTTGTCGCTTGCCAGCCCGGCCCCAGGGCAGCTCCCGAAGGGGAGGCGGGAGGCGAGGAAAGGCCTCCCGAAGGGGAGGCGGGCTCCCGAAGGGGGCCCGCCCCCCTGTCCCGCTTAAAAAAAATCTGGTCACTTTAAACTAACCATGAAGTCTGCACAATGTGCTGGGCCAGCGTATTTGGCAAGTTTAAGATATATGGAGTGGAATTCTGGGAGTTGAGGTCCATACATCTTAAGTGTTGCCAAGTTTGAGAAACACTGTGCTGGATTAAAATGTGGGTCTGTTTGTTGCAACAGCCCACTTTAATGTACTTAATGTATTATTAGCAATCGCAATAGCACTTAAACATATATACCGCTTCATGGTGCTTTACAGCTCTCTCTAAGTGGTTTACAGAGTCAGCCTCTTGCCCCCAACAATCTGGGTCCTCATTTTATCCACCTCGGAAGGATGGAAGGCTGAATCAACTTTGAGCCGGTGAGATTCTATCAGTCAAATTGCAGGCAGTCGCCAGGCAGCAGAAGTAGCCTGCAGTACTGCTCTCTAACCACTGCGCCACCGTGGCTCTTATTATTTAACATATAGCATATAGCTTTGGGGAAGGTGCTTTGTTTGTATCTATTTGTGTGGTTATCCAGGAATTGACCTGATTGGTTAGGCAAGGATGACAATAATTGATGGGAGCCAAACCATTTGCCATCCTGTTCAGGAATGCCTAATCATTAAGATGATAGTCAAGACCCTGGTACCAAAGTTGATGAATAGAATAGAATATAGAATATGGAATATGGAATATGGCATATAGCATATAGCATATAGAATAGAATAGGAATAGGAATAGGAATAGGAATAGGAATAGAATAGAATAGAATAGAATAGAATAGAATAGAATAGAATAGAATAGAATAGAATAGAATAGAATAGAATAACAGAGTTGGAAGGGACTTTGGAGGTCTTCTAGTCCAACCCCCTATTTAGGCAGGAAACCTAAACCTAAAGTGACCAGATTTTTTTTTTTAGCGGGACGGGGCGGGCGGGCCCGCCTGGGCGCCATTTGTTTTGCCCTCTGCGCATGCGCAGAGGGCAAAACAGCAAATGTCAGCGTCCGGGGGGGCGGGGAGGCGGGAGGGCGCTTGGATGCCTGCAGCTCGTGACAGGTAAGCTGCCGGCTGCCTCCTTTCCCCGTCTCTGCCTCCCGTTCGTTGCTTGCCAGCCCGGCCGAAGGGGAGGCAGGAGGCGAGGAAAGGCCTCCCGAAGGGGAGGCGGGCTCCCGAAGGGCTGCCGGCTCCCGAAGGGGAGGCGGGAGGCGAGGAAAGGCCTCCCGCCTCCCCTTCGGGAGCCGGCAGCCCTTCGGGAGCCCGCCTCCCCTTCGGGAGGCCTTTCCTCGCCTCCTGCCTCCCCTTCGGCCGGGCTGGCAAGCAACGAACGGGAGGCGGAGACGGGGAAAAGGAGGCAGCCGGCAGCTTACCTGTCACGAGCTTCAGGCATCCAAGCGCCGCGGTCTCCCGGTCGCCCGCCCGGCCCCAGGGCAAGGGCAGCAGCGAGGCGACGGGGGGAAGGGGAGGGGGATGAGGAAGGGCTGTTTGCACCGCCGGCTCCTCGTCCCTCCCCCCTCCCCCCGCATCCCAATAGCAGCGGCGCCTCCGAGGGCGGGGCTAGGGATGGGGCGGGGGAAGGAGAGGAGGAGCAGCCCCCCTTCCCCCTCTCCCCAGCAGGCAGACGGCTCTCTGAAATTCCGCCCGACTTGCGGTACCTCTCTTTTGCTTCCCCTTAATTAAGGTGACCAGACGTCCCGCTGTTTCCGCATTCTTTTCAAAAAAGCGGGACTTTTTGAAAAGAATGCGGGACGTGGGACACACGGTTGAAAAGCGTGTCTGTCCCGCCAAAAGCGGGACGTCTGGTCACCTTACCTAAACCAGGTCTTTGGAATGCTTTGAGTGTAGGAATGTTATTAATCAGGTAAAGGTATTCACTTCGTTTGTAATATTCAGTTGAACTATGTTACTATGACCACTGAACTATATGCATGTTGTTGCTTTTTATTATTGGTTTACAGGGTGCATGCTCCCATAATTGATTCATACCCTGGCAATGTATACTTTTGAAAACTATAAAAAGAGGTCCATTCCGAGCAGAGGTGTGTTCATTTTGGAACTTGCTTCTGGGCAACCTTTTATTTGAAAATAAAAGTCTTGTTCCTTTCTACTCATCTGGCATGGTTCATCGAGCCCGCATGCTTCCTGGGACAACTTGTTGGGTGTCTGCATAACAGCTGTTCTCAGGAAGAAAAAGAAACATAAATATGCAATATATAATATTACCATAATCCCTGTGAGAATGGGTCAACTCTTCACTCTCTTTTTCCGACATCAAAATGCACAGTGAATTCTACAGCCACCATAAGCTTGCCTATTCATCTATTTTAAAAATACAATTTTCATGTGAAAATTTCATTTCATGTAAATATTTTACATCTTCACAGGCTATATGACAAAACAAAACACCAATTGGTAGCCACACTTGTTGAGCACAAGCAGCTCAGTAGTGGGTTCTGAATTAGTTTGCTACTGGTTTGCGCGTGCGCTTGCATGCGCATGCGATGCTTCTACGCATGCGCAGAAGCGCTCCGGGCGGGTGGGCGGAGCCTCCCGCCACCACCGCTACCGGTTCTAAGAACCGGTCTAAACCGGGAGCAACCCACCGCTGAAGTAGCTGCATGAATCCTACTTTTTTTTAGTCGGTTTACAATATTTCACATTATCCAAACATAACAGCAAAAGGAACCAAGAAGTTGTTCCTTTGTAGTAGTGTTGTGACTCTCACCTTTTGCTATCTCTAGAGTTATAATTTTTCCCTCCTCCCATATCAAGGATTGAGAGGTTTTTCTGTAAGGAAGGTAGACACTTGACTACACAGTATTGAGTACTGTAATGCTAATTAGGTCATCTAATCAGTACTTAGAAAAGCTGGTTTCCATGGAAAGCAGGAATAATTACAGTGTGTGCAACCTATTCAGTTTAAACAGGGAGGGGGCAAAAACAAGAAAACAAGCAAGCAAAATCATTTTTAAAGCCCCAGAGTGCAATGTTGCAGATTTGTCTTTTAAAATGTGAGCTCCACTGAGTTCGGTGGGCCTTATTCTGGGGTAACACCTTGATAGTAGAGCCAAGGTGGCGCAGGGGTTAGAGGCAGGTACTGCTGGCCACTTTAGCTGACACTGATCCGCAGGTCAGCGGTTCAAATCTCACTGGCTCAAGGTTGACTCAGCCTTCCATCCTTCCGAGGTAGGTAAAATGAGGACCCAGATTGTTGGGGGCAATGTAAATATAAACCGCTTAGAGAGTGCTTGCACTGTTAGGCGGTATATAAATCTCAATCAATCAATCAATCAATCAATCAATCAATAAATAGTAGGGAAATAAAAAGCCTGTTTTTTTCTCTGCCCCCATAAACTTTGGCTACAGTCCTTCAGATTCAAAATTGATGTGGCACAATAATTGAGCATTTGAAATACATCAAGTTCCTGTTTGCTCAAGATAATAATGCTTTTGATAGCTACTTCATATATTGAGCACTAGCAAGGAGTTTCTAAAACAAGGAATGTATTAACCTGAAACAGGATTTTTAACAAAGAAAGATCTTCCAGAATTAGATTGTGCTAGGACAAAAACAATCTTTTAGGACTTTCACAGTGTATGTATCAACATATAAGAATTAACTAGAACGTCAATTACAGGTAATATCTGAATAGCAGATGCAAACAATTGTCAATGCATGCAAAACAATAAACAATCAAGACTAGGACATGTTCAACGGGTATAAAAATATAAATCAGTATTATTGGCGGAAGAAGCCACCAATTTATTAATAAAATTCCATTCTACAATCCCTTAATGTAGCTTAGAATGCTTGAACACTTCTACAGTATATTTTAATTCATACATCACTATTTTGAGTGTGTCTATTGTATTTAAAGTTAAAAAGCAATGGTTACCTTTTGTTTTCCTCTTTTTAAACAAAGTTACCTTTCTTTCCATCTAGCGAGAGTGATCTTTCTCTCAAAAGAGAGTGATTTTCTTTATCAAAGGCCACTACATCCAGGACCACAAAGGGATGTGCTATAGAGTTTATTTCATTTTTGTCATCTTGCCCTTATTATAGAATCATAGGTGGGAAGAGAACTTGGATATCATTCTAGAACAGGGATGGGGAACAATGGCCCTTTTATGACTTGTGGACTTCAACTCCCAGAATTCTTGAGCTAGCCATGCTGGCTGAGGAATTCTGGGAGTTGACGTCCACAAGTCATAAATGGACCATACTTCCCCACCTCTGATCTAGAACATAGAGTAAGAGGGCTGACGGAACCTTGTGTTGTGGTCCGCCAGCAGCCAGCAGAGCTGGCAGCAGATTCGGACAGTGAGGAGGTTGGGGAGGAACATGGGCCAGTCCTGGAATCTGCGGAAGGTGCTCTGTGCGAGTGCTCTGTGTCGGAGGCAGAGATGGGGCCAGGGCAGTCTGACAGTTATCAGCTGCTTTTGGAGTCAGACATCAGTGAGGTAGACGGACAGCTGGAGCCTGTTCCCAGTGTGCGAATGCGCAGAGCTGCCAGACGAAGGGAACAGCTAAGGAACAAGGGTCGACTTGGGAGTAAGGCCACAGTTGGACGATGAATGGCCCCTCCCATAGGGAATAAAAGAGGAGCGAATGTTGAGGGGAATTTGCAGGAGACAATTAATTCACTTAATTGGTTTGTGACTCTCAGAGACTCCTTGCCAAGTTTTGAAGATATCGGCCTGGAAGCTCTCCAAACCAGATAAGGTCTGTGAACTGTAAATTCACCTTTGAAAGACTTTGCTGAATGTGAATGAGAGAAATTCACAGTAGCTTAATGAAAAGGGGTTTTTGTCGGAACAAGGAGTCTGCTTCGTGGTTTGTAGAATCCTAGGTCATAACACCTTGGAGGTCTTCTAGTCCAACCCTACGCCAATGGCAGGAGACCCTACACCAGTGATGGCGAACCTATGGCACGGGTGCCACAAGTGGCACGCGGAGCCATATCGGTGGGCACGCGAGCTCAGGTCTGGCGTGCATGTGTGCACCAGCCGGCTGATTTTCGGGCCTTCTGGGCCCACTGGGAGTCGGGAAACAGGCTGTTTCCAGCCTCCAGAGGGGGTGGGGAAGGCCGCTTTCGCCCTCCCCAGGCTCCTAGAAAGGCTCTGGAGCCTGGGGAGAGCGAAAAATGGGCATGCCATTGCATGCTGGGAGCAGGGGGGTCATGCGTGCATGTGCGGGGGTGCATGGAATTATGAGTGTGGGCACGCACACACATGATCCCCCGCATTCCCCCCCCTTTTGGCACGCGAACCAAAAAAGGTTCGCCATCACTGCCCTACACCATTCTGGACAAATGGCTGTCCAGTTTTTTCTTGAGAGTCCACCTAGTCCAATCCCTGCTGACGGCAGGAATCCCGAGATTATCTCAAGCAAAAGGCTAGCCAACCTTTATTTGTATTAACCTGAAGCAGGATTTTTAACAAAGATCTTCCAGAACTAGATTGTGCTAGGACAAAATCAGTCTTTTAGGGCTTTCACAGAATATGTATTAACACATAAGAATTAATCAGAATTAGAATTAATCTCCAATGAAGGAACAGTCATAACACCAGAAGCTGGGGAATTCTGGGAGTTATAGTTCATACCAGGGTGAAATTCAAAATTTTTCCCTACAGGTTCTGTGGGTGTGCCTTGATGGGCATGGCAGGGGAAGGATACTGCAAAATCCCCATTCCCTCCCCACTCTGGGGCCAGCCAGAGGTAGTATTTTCCGGTTCTCTGAACTACTCAAAATTTCCGCTACTGGTTCTCCAGAACCTGCTGAATTTCACCTTAACTACAGCCTAAAATAGCTGAGATTGAGAAACTCAGTTTTAAGGAATAACTTCCTGATTAGGGGAAATCATAAGGGGCGTGCATAAGCGCACAATCATGCCTACCGTTCCTGTCCTAATGTACCCATATATTCATACCTCTTTTACTCTTATTCATACTTGTACTATTACATATATATCCAACCATGTTTTACTGTTTATACTTTGCTTATAATCATATATGCTTGACAAATAAACAAATAATACAAATACAAATTATAAGAACATTTTTTTTTTCAAACTTGGATCTCTTTCTGTAAAGCTTCCACCTATTGGTTCTTGTATCCCTTCCGGAGAACCAATCACATTTGGAAATACGATGCTAAAATATCTCTAAAGCGGGCCACCGGTTTATGCACACAGGAGCCATTCCGTAAACTCCGTCCCGGTTTTTCCGCCTTCCCGTGTGTGAATATTGAAGGCGGAAGTGGGCAGAGGCGGCGTCAGCCACCCTCCGGGTTATCTCTGGAGAGTTCTTTCGAAGTTCTTTCTGTCGCTAAGAAATGGCCACTCGCCTGTTTGAGGATAAAGATCATGCTGCTTTCTATCAGAAATACAGGGTCTCGATTCAGGAGAATTTGCAAGCCGTGATCCTGGCGTTCCTAGAGAAAAAGGTAAAGATGGGAGAACGGATTGCGTTGGGACTTTCAGAGATGCAGTCGCAGGTCCACTGAATCCAACTGCAGCAGGGAAAATTCCTTCTCCAATATGAACAGATCCTGTTTGTCGGGGTGGAGAACCCCCAATTTTTTTTTAAAAAAAAAGACATTCAGCAGTTAGAAACATGAGGATTAGAATCTTTGTATTTCAGAGAAGAGATATATTTAAATTGCTCTTTGCATACCATGTTACATCACTCAATAGAATTGACATTCCAAAGTGATGAGAAAGTGATAGTGGGACCAATGTTTGATTTGGCCTAAAGCAGTTTTGCTAGTGAAAGCCTGTGACTCTGAGGCAGAATAATTGCTTTATTTATATTTCATTTATACAGTCTGTGTCTTCTGTTTTTTGCTCAAAAAGGTGGGACACGCTTTCATCTGGCAGCTTTCTGGGTCCCCAAACAATAAAAATGAGCATGTAAGATTTAAAAATATATATTGCAAGCATACCAAGTTTTCAACATTTCTGACAAAGTTATAACTAGATCACAAGTCTTTATTGATTAGCCCTTGGGCCATATCAAAGTGCAAAGCTCCAGAAACAAATTATTACTAAAATTTGATAAAAACAATTTAAAATGGAATTTGATAAAATACAATTTAAAATGAAATTGGAATAAAATAAGATTCAAAATGAAGTTGGAATAAAATGCAATCAAAAATGAAATTGAATAAAATACAATAATTTAAGATATAGATAAAAGATGGTAAAATTATATTTCGGTGTCACCCCTGACAAAGTTATAACATTTTAAAAATCATTCTTTTATTCTCTGGGTAGAAAATTTGGTGGATTAGTAATCCAGATACCAAATGTTATGTTATTCCCTAAAAGTAAATAAAAGTAAAACTGGAATAAGCAATTAAAAAGCAAAAGATGGAGAGAACCATTTCATATATTTCAAATGTATGTAAATCTAATAAAATGAAAAAGGATGCCTGCTAAAAAGATTTTTTTTAAAAGAAGCTGAATGGGGGAAAGGGTAGATTAATGGGTAGATAAATAGGCCATTGTGAGAGCAAAATGCTAGATCAGCAATACTGTGCAAAGAACAAAGTTGGAGGTGCAGAGTCACAAGAAAGCAGAGCTTGCCTAAGCCATAGAATCACAGGAATGAAAGTTATATCTTCTAATCCTACCCCCTGCCCAACACAGAAGTCCTCATACTATCCTAGACAAATGGTTGTCAAGTCTTTTCTTTAAAACTTCCAATGATGGATGGCTCAGGGCCAGGTTACCTTCGCATCCTACCACATACCTCCCTACGACCAGTTAGGTCCCACAGAGAGGGCCTCCTCCGGGTCCCATCGGCAAAACAATGTCGGTTGGCGGGGCCACGGGGGAGGGCCTTCTCTGTGGGAGCCCCGTCCCTCTGGAACCAACTCCCACCAGAGATCCGGACTATCCCTACTCTACTGGCCTTCCGCAAAGCCGTAAAAACATGGCTCTTCCGGCAGGCGGGGTGAATAAGAAGATCAGATTCCCCCATAAATGGTGTTTTTAATAATATTTTTAATATTGTTTTAATACTTAAATTGTTATAATTGTTTTTATTGTATGTTTCTTATCCATGTTGTACGCCGCCCTGAGTCCTACGGGATTGGGCAGCCTATAAGAGCGTAGAAATAAAATAAATAAATAAATAAATCCACAATTCTGAGAGGCAAACTGTTCCATTTTTTTAATCGTTCTCCCTGTCAGGAAATTCCTCTTTATTTGCAGGTTGGATTTCCCCCTTGCTTCTTGTCCTTCTCTCAGGTGCTCTGGAGAATCAGCCAATGCCCTCTTCCCTGTGGCGGCACTTCAGATATTGAAAGACTGCTGTCATGTCTCCCCAGAGTCTTCTCTTTATTGGGCTAAACATACCCAACTCTCTGAAATGTTTATCATCCGATTTAGCCTCCAGGTCTCTTATCATCTTTGTTGCTCTTCTCTGCACTCTTTCCAGGGCCGGAGCATCTTTTTTGTCTCATGGTAACCAGAACTGGATGCAATATTCCAGATGTGGCCCCACTAGGCAGTATAGAGGGGTGCTATGATTTCCAGTTATCTTGATGCTATCCCTCTGATGGTGCAGCATAGGATTGTGTTGACTTTTTTTTTTTGCAGCTGCAAACAAACACGTAAGTGATGAGCTACCAGGACATCTAGATCCCTCTCACAGGCACTACTATTGAGCCAAGTACTGCCCATCCTGTACCTGTGCTTCTGTTTTTTTCTTGCCTAAGAGCAGGGCCTTACTTTTTTCATCACTGAACTGCTTCTTGTTGGATAGGGCCTGTTAAGGTGAGAATAAATATCATAGAGGCGATGTGGATCTTTTCTTGGAATTCAGACATTTAGAAAATAAAGCCGAGATTATAAGTCTAATAGAAAATTTTTATTTAGGTACAAAAACAATAAATCATAAATAGTTACATCTTGCTAATAAATCATGACCGCTCCGGCCAGAGTCAAAGGCAGAAGTGATTAATGGAGAATCAGGAATGCACACATGCGCAGAAGATCACATCACGTGTCCTGCTTGTATTGGAATGTACCATAATATTAGGATAGGGATGCATCACCCTGCATAGACATACAACTGGCAATATTCACTACGTGACAGGGCCCAATGCTCCAGTCTCTCAAGATCCTTCTGAATCTTGAGTCTATCTTGCAAAACGTTAGCAATTTCCCCCCAACTTGGTGTTATCTGAAATTTTTATCAATGTGCCATCAATCCTCTCATCTAGGTCATTTATGAAGTCATTGAAGAGCCCTGGGCCCAAGTCAGAACCTCAAGGTACCTCACTGCATTCTTCCCTCCATGTAGATGTAGTTCCATTGAGACTCACAAGCTGAATCCATCTGGTAGTGGTACTGTCTTAACCTTAACCTTAGCAACTTTAAGATAAATGAACTCCCAGAATTCCCCAGGCATTCATGGGGTATGCTGGGAGCTGAATCCATTATCTTAAAGTGTCAGGATGAGAATAGCTCTCATTAGAGGCGAAAATAGATCTTTTCCTGGAACTCTGACATTAGAAATGAAACCGTAGTTTAAAGTTCTAAGTAGAAATATTTATTTCGGTACAAAAACAAATAAATCCTCATTAATCACATCTTTGCTATAAAAACACGTCTTGCTTCCACAGAAGCTGGGAACAGAAAAAAATGGACGGAGAGAATGGAATGTACACATGCGTACTAGGAACATATCAATCACGTGCTCAGGAATAAACCATTATATTAGATAGGGATGCAGCTCCCTGCATATACATATAACAGGCAATAATCACTGCGTGACATAAAGATGCTGAGGTTGAGAGCTAGAGGGAGGTGGAATCAATGTGAGGCTTAAGAATAAAAACACAAGTAGGCATTTATGGTATAAACTGCAATTTTTTTTGCCTGGATGGAGAATGGGGTGCCTGTTTCTATGCATTTTGCTTAATTTGTCTTAATTTAGTTCAAGGTTGGTAACTCATGATCATAAGCTTCTGATAACCCCCCATCTGTGTATCTCAGCCACCCAGCCCTACAAAATTTCTGCTTTTTAGTCAGTTCCATACACTCCCTAACCCTAACACTAACATTTTTATTTTCTGGAAATACCTCTGAGGTCATAATACCTCAAGCGTCTTTAGAAACAAAAAGGCACCAGAGATCACTTATTTTATCTTTCAGGCAGAGAACTCAGGCAAGCTGTGCATGTCCATGACATCAAGGTAATTCCCCAATGGCAAGGAGATGTATATAAATTAGGTCAGGGGTCACCTCAGGGACCACTAAATTCATAATTTTAAATCCCCCGGACCACTAATATGATCTGCCTAATGACCAGCTCAGCAGGCGTGGCTAGGTGGTCATGTGACTGGGTAGGCGTGGCCAACTCAATGTCACTCACATCAAGGGGTGCCTCGCCAGCCTCTACTCGCCCCTCCCTTCCCAGTCACTCCTCGCCACCCCGCCCAGGTTCCTTAGGGCCCCAACAGGAAGCAGTTGTTGGAGCTAAGCAGCCACCATGAGAAAGTGTTGGCAAAACAGCTGGCTCAGTTCAAATTGGATCTGACCGAGAAGGAGGCTCAGCAGTAGCACCTCACTGATGACTGCGAGCATAGGCTTTCCAAGCAGAGGGAAGACCTGCGGGAGTGCAAGGCCAGGTATCAGCGCCTGGAGGCTCAGCGGGCTGAGATGGTCAGCCAATTCCAGGCCATGATGCAGTCCCACTGGAACAAGGTCCTCCGGCTCTTTGCCACCAGTGGCACTTCCTTCCAGCCTTCACCCAAAGCCCCGCACCAGGAGGCTGAAGCAGACCCCAAGTTGGAATTTCTACCCCCCTCCAACCCGCACAAAAAGACCCCAAAGGGGGAGACACAAACGTTCATTGCACGTATCCGGCCCAGGGGCCGTAGTTTGAGGCCTCCTGATTTAGTGCAATATAAAAAATGGAACCAATTTTTCTGCGGACCACCAAAATTTTCTCGCGGACCACCGGTGGTCCACGGACCACCAGTTGGTGACCTCTGAATTAGGTGGTAACAATTGGTTTAGGACCTGTTGTTGAAAACTAAACACTCCTCTTGTGAAATATTGAAGAAGATAGTGCTATAAATCACTCGGTGACGTTGAGATTTATTGCTATTTTTCCTCCAAAGGTGAATTGCTTCCAGCTGGCAGTGGATGTGGGATGTGGCTCAGGTCAAAATACTCTCCTGCTGGCCAAGTATTTTGAAAAGGTGGTTGGAACAGATGTGAGTGAAGCTCAGCTTGAGGAAGCTAACCGAGCAGCACATCCTCACAATGTCTCATATCTGTAAGTAAACATTCAGGATATTTGGACAATTTTGGCTCGTGTATGTCTGATTATTTGCCACAAAAATCTTTGCTCATCTTGCTTGAAATAAGCTCACTAATGATTAGCAAAGACTTTTGTGGCACATTATCAGACGTGTAAGGAGCCCACCTTACAAGCAAGTTGAAACAGAGTGCAAAACTTTTTTTTAGGGTGGGGGGAGGAATGCAGCCACAGTTTCACTGGGAGATGGTATAGAAGGCAAATGCAATTAATTGTTTGCTGGCAGCAAAGGAGTACTAAGTACAGTCATTGCTTTGCTGTTCTCTCCCATAGTGCAAGTCCTGCAGAGGAGCTCCCATTCGAGGATAACTCTGTGGATCTGATCACAGCCTTTAGTGCTGTGCACTGGTTTGATATCCCCAGCTTCATAAAGGAAATGGACCGGATTCTCAAACCATCTGGCTGCTTTATCTTGTCTTCCAACACTCTTGATATGGAGTGGCACTATGGAGATCAGTCAGAGAAGCTGACGGAGATCTTCAAGGAGGTAAGCACCCTGCAAGCACCCAGGTAGGTGATAGCACCTATTGCCCCATGCAAACAAACAACAACAACAACAACAACAACAACAACAACAACAACAACAAAGTTGGAAGGAGCCTTGGAAGTCTTCTAGTCCAACCCCCTGCGTAGGCAGGACTTAATTGTAAGTTAAGGCAGGTAGTCCTTAACTTACAATTAGTCATTTTGGGATCATTCAAAATTACAGCTTTAATGAAGGAAGTGACTTAAAACCTGTCCTTGCACCTACAACACTTGCAGCACCCCCAACGTCAAGTGATCAGAATTTGGTGGCTTAACAACCAGCATGCATTTACAACAGTTGCAGCATCCCAGGGTATTGTGATCACCATTTGCAACCTTCCCAACCAACGTCTAACAAGCAAAGTGTCAAGATAGGAATTTCTCCTATCAGAGGCGATCTTGGATCTTGCTTCTTTGAAGTCATTCGCATTAGAAAATAAAACCGAGATTCAAATCTAATTAACAAAATGTTTATTTCAGTACAAAAGTAACAAATAAATCCTTAATAAGCTACATCTTTTCAGCTAATGAAGTCACGTCTGCCTTCGGCAGAAATGGAGAAGAGAAGGAAAGAAATGGGAGTTGACAAAAACTCCTGGAATGCACGCATGCGTAGTAAAACACATCACATGTCTGCTTGATCATAAATACAGGAAACCTTAGAAAACATAGAGGTGCACAAACTGGCAATATTCACATCGTGACACAAAGTCAGTAGGGAAGCGAGATTCACGTAACCGTGTTATTAACTTAACTGCAGTGATTCCCCTGACAACCATAGCAAGAAAGATAGTAAAATGGGGGGGGGGAACTCTCTTAACAATTGCCTTGTTTAGCAACAGAAGTTTTGCGCTCAGTTGTGATCATAAGTCAAGGACTATCCGTATAGTACGTCGAGAACTCTTCAATTATTCATCAATGGTTTGAATTTTCTTAACCCTATAGTTACATGACCTCTGCAAAACCTGCAGGAATCTTAGATGGCAACAAAGAGGTAATACCAAAGTCTTTGCTGCCACCTAATGGTGGTCTGGATTTTGCAACCCAGATATGGTTGCCTTTGCCTTCAGTATCCGGCAAGGCATCTGCGTCATTTGAGAATGAGATCCATTGCATGCACTCTTTCCTTTTATCTGTTCGACATCCACCAGTTTCATTAGGCAATGCTGACTTTTGTAATTAAGGAGAGAAAGTGCGCATAGGGAAAATTCATGGAGAAAAAGACCTTGATGCTATTGCTCTGACTTATAGGATAAAGGGAGTGAGCAAAGCTCAGCGGTGACAAAGTGAGAATTAATCTCACAGAGGCGAAATAGATCTTTCTCCCGGAATTCGAACATTTAGAAATAAAGCCGAAGTTTAAAAGTCTAATTAAAATATTTATTTTGGTACAAAAACAATAAATTCTGATTGTTTACATCTCTGCTATAAAATGCGACTTTCTCAGTCGAGAGCCAAGTCAAGAAGGGTAGAATGGAAATTCAGGAATGCATACAAGAATATTATATCACGTGGTAGGAATGTACCATTATAATAGATAGGGTTGCAGCTCCCTGCATATACATACAACTGACAATAATCACACTGTGACAAGCGGTGTCTACTATGAAATCATGTCTAAGTCTTTCTCCCTTTTCTTTTATGCAGATTCAAGCCCAACTTCTTCCTTATACACATGAAAGGGTCAAATTCGTTGCGGATGACTACAAATCAATATTTGATGCTCTGCCCTTCCAGGATAAGGAAAGGTGAGTGGTAGACATATGAGTTTCTACGAGTGTGAAGCTAGCAGATTGTGAGGTTCAGCCCATGTACACAATTACAAGAACGAATTATGCATGTCAAAGTTGTAATGCCATATCCATGCATCCGGTGGCTGCAGGGATGTTAGAATCTGATGGTGGGTCCAGAAGCAAAGTCCCAACAGTTCTGAGACAGAACATGCATTTTAAAATGTTTTTTTTTTAAATTAACCACCTGGAGTCATTGGGAATTGGGCAGCATAAAGATTTAATAAATTATTCTTCATTGCACAATCAGCCAGATGCTTAGACTGGATTTGGTATTTTTTATCCACCTGTCGATTCCTTCTCAATGACCTGGGATAGGAAGATTTTGTTGCTTGATAATATTAAAAGTATCAGCACAGGATGTAAGCTGTTCTAAGTAAAACTGCCTTATGAAATTGGTGATGATTTTATCAATGCCGTTACAACTGACAATGCTACTGCTGAAAAGGGAAGCCGTTTCTATTCAATGGGACATTGTTCTAAATAGATAAAAATTGCATTCTTTTTACCAAGCACCAAATGCAGCTGCCCTCAGTAAACCTAGGATCATTCCATTAATCTAGAGACTGCAGAACCCAGGGGATAAGTTTATGATTCCACCCTAAAAGATATTTTGCTTTTTTACAGAATCACACACATTGTCGATAAAGTTCCCAAAAGTGTCTCTGAATTACTGGGATATCTCCAGTCCTTTTCTATGTACCACAGTTTGCAAAAAGCTCAGCCTGAGGCAGCCAAATCTCTCATTCAGAACGCTGAACAAAGGTAATATGACGACAAATAATTCAACAGAGAAAGCCTAATTAGATAAGATCAAAGAAGGGATTTCCCGCCCTAATATTATTGCTTTGTACTAAAACAGCAACCTTCAAAATAGTCAGCAAAAAAACCAAACCAGTCATAACTTATAGGCTGCTAAAGTTAGCGGTATACTCAGAATTAGTAAATCCATTTTCTTCCAACCCTCCACCCGGATGTGCTGCATCTGCAACTGTCAAAATTCCCAGCAACAAAGCAGCCCCAATGTATTTAGAAGGGCAAGTTAGAGAAGGTTGAAGAGATCTTCATCAGACATCCAAATGTTAACGGTGAAGTAGCTTTATAGGTTTTCTAGGCCTACAAGGTGGAATTAAGTCGCTTTATGGCGAGATGGACAGCAAACAAGTTTACTAATAATATGCTTAAATTGTTCTCTTAATGCAAAATGTTAGGAAAGTGTATGTTGAAACCTGATTGCCAGCGTCACTGGGTTAACTAGCTAAGACTTAAATGAGCTAATTCTATTCTGTTGTAAAGTTACATTGACAGACACTTGCAGGTCTAAAAGTGCAATTCTCCCACGGTCTCTTTTGGAGCCCAAGAAACTAGGGAGGGTGCCTTACGAGCTTCTTGCCCTGAGCACTATGCAGCTGCAGGCAATGCTGTTTCATATCTGACTCTTCTCTAGGCAGTGTCTCTTGGTCCAGTCTTTCCCACATGCCATTACGTTGACATTATAATTTTCTATGTTTTAGTCAAAAAATGGTTGAGATAACCTGTACTGGCAAAAATAATTCTTTATTGGGGACTATATACCGTATTTTTCGGAGTATAAGACGCACCTTTTTCCTCCCTAAAAGTGGCTGAAAATTTGGGTGCGTCTTATACTTCAAATGTAGCTTTTTTTTTCCGGCCCTAACTAGGTGCTAGCAGATCTCCCCAGCTCTTACCTTGAAGGCTCTTTCATTGTTATTCTCTCAGAAGAAGGTTTTTTTTTAAGTCCTAACCAGGAGATAAAACAATGTGCTGAAGCTGCTCCGAATAAGTGTTTTTCTAGCCCTAACCAGGTGCTAACTATCTTCCCAGCTCTTACCGGCTTGCAGGCTCTTTCATTGTTACTCTCTCCGAAGAAGGTTTTTTTAAGTCCTAACCAGGAGATAAAATAATGTGCTGAAGCTGCTCCGAATAAGTTTTTTTCTAGCCCTAACGAGGTGCTAACTATCTTCCCAGCTCTTACAGGCTCTTTCATTGTTACTCTCTCAGAAGAAGGTTTTTCCAGCCCTAAGTCTTTGCAGGGGTTTTTCGTTGTTCTACTTGCTCTGAATAAGTTTTTTTCTAGCCCTAACCAGGTGCTAACAATCTTCCCAGCTCTTACTGGCTTGCTGGCTCTTTCATTGTTACTCTCTCCGAAGAAGGTTTTTTTAAGTCCTAATCAGGGGATAAAATAATGTGCTGAAGCTGACCAGACTAAGGATGCTAGCCAGATGAATACCTGGTAGGCAGATTGCTTTCCCCTATTTTCCTCCCCAAAAACTAAGGTGCGTCTTATACTCCGAAAAATACGGTACCCCAAAATAGACAAACTCTGTTCCCCAGCTATTTAATTAGCTATTGACTGGCAACCAAGCCAATGAAGTTCATTCTGATATAATTATTTTTATGGATTGCATATTGCACTGGGCTTTGTGACTAATTTTTAACTTCCCCTTTGTAGGATTCTGGAGACAATGGGAGTTTCTTCACCTGAAACCGTGCTGGAGATTTGGTCTCGACAAGTTTGCATTCTGGGTAGCAAGAGCTGTAAAAAATAATTTTGGCCTGTTTGGGGGGGTGTTCCAGCAGAAAAACCCCCAACCCATTTCAGTGCCAAGTTTCAGTTCTATGATTACTAGTGATTACTTCCAATAAAAGCAATGTCCTGTTTATTTCTGAGGAGTGGAAGGCGAATGCAAAATTAAGTAACCATTTAAAAAAGAAAGAAAGAGCAAAAGGTGAAGTGAAAGGGACATTGGACTTTAAATAGCTATTCAATTTTTTACCCATAACACTCACTGGGTAACCTTGAGCTAACTATTGACTAGATTTAAATTACTAATTAAACCAGACTTTGCTAGTGTATTGCTGTATCTACCTATCATGGATTGAGTTTGATGTATGAATCTAGCTAATTGTGATTCCTAAGGAATGGTTTAATGTGATATCAACATAGCTTAAATTTATCAAATTATCCAAAAAAGAACACTCTTGCTTCATTTAATCCAGAAATCTCATTACCACCAACCATGGTGTGTCTTTCTGAACAACCTGCAAAGATTAGGAGTCACTGCTCATAGGGGAGAAACAATGACGTCTTGTGACAGCTGCACACACCCCTTCCTGAGATTTGCATCTCTCTCCCCCATAATACTTAGCATCTATATGAAAACCCTAGAATCACCAGTGTTCTTACTAAGTTCAATTATGCATTGCCAGGCCAGGCTTGAGATGGTGTGAAAACTTCTGGGTGGATCCAGAAAACTTAAATTTAATCCCAGCAAGATGGTGTAAACCAGGGGTGTCAAACTCTACTTCCTTGAGGACCATATCAGGGTTGTGTCTGACCTGGGGGAGGGGGTGCGGCCAGGGGGCGTGGCCAGCTCAACATCACTCGTGTCACAGTGGCCTGAATGCCAGCAAAAATGGAGTCCTGAGTTCCGTTTTCGGCTGCGACGGCTTCCTGCAACCCTCTGCTGGTGTAAACAATCAGACAATTCCAGTTTCCAGGATAGCTTTGGATGGGATTCCATTCCTCCTGGAGAAGGAATTCCATAACTTGGAGGTTCTCCTGGATTCACATTTGTTGCTCAAGCAGTTGGAAGAAGCTGAGGCCAAGATAGCCTATATGTGCCTAACTTTAGCTGGTGGGCCCACCTTGGCTGTTTTTAGATTGGTGCATCAGTTGTTACCATTAACAAGAGTAACATGTGTCATTGCTATGCAATTAGATTAAGGTCATCCTTATTTAATGACCCCAATTAAGGCTGGCAATTTGGTCATTAAGTGAAGCTGCTGATAAGTGAAACTGACTGTACTTACAACCTGACTTTAGCTTTTCTTTGCTTTACAGACCTGTGAAGGTCATCAAAGTGAGGATTCATGGAAAAATTACTTTTTTTATCACCATGCTTCAGTAGTGGGTTCCTGCCAGTATGGTTAATAGCTGTTGTTCGGCGCAGAGCCGAAGACGCTGCTGCCGTTTGCGGCGCGGGGGCTTTTCCCGGGCGCTGCCGCCGCCCGCATGAACGCCGCCAATTACGTTCTTTTGCCCTCTGCGCATGCGCAAAGCGTTCTGCATGCGCAGAGGGCAAAAGAACACAATTGGCTGTGTCCATGCGGGCAGGGAAAGCTCCCGCGCCGCGAATGGCAGCAGCGTCTTCGGCCCTGCGCCGAACAACAGCTATTAACCGTACCGGCAGGAACAGGCAGGAACCCACCTCTGCCATGCTTATTAGTAAATGGTCATTGTACCAGGCAGTCACTAAACAAGGACTATCTGCATTGCAGGTTCCAACCTTGGCAACTTTAAGATGTATGGATTTCAATTCCCAGAATTCCCCACACTGGCTGGGAAATTCTGGGAGTTGATTTCCATACATTTTAAAGTTGCTAAGATTGAGAAACACTGGACTGTTTAACACACTGCATAGGACTGTGACTCAGCAACTGCAGTTGGGCCAAACGTGGCAGTTCAGCTGCTGTCAAAAACCAGTGTAATAGCAATTTAGTAATAGTAATAGTAAAATAGTAATGGCAATAGTGGTGCTAAAGTTGCTGCTTTGGTTACCAAAAGGTTCAATTTAAAGTGCAGGTTTTAACCTGTAAAACTTTTTGTTGTGACTCTGGTGTAGGTTCAAGATTGTTTGCAGGCCAGAATCTGCCTGTCCTGTGCATTTATTCCAAAAAGAGATGCTCTGGATCTCACACAAGGTTTTAGGGAAGGAGGCCTAGAAGTGGACTTTCTCAAGAGCTCCAACATAATGGGACAGCTGAGAGCCGTTTGGCTGCCAAACGGGCCTGGTGTTTGCAAAATCTTCTGAACGGCATTGAGCACTGATAACATGTTTTCTTTCAGTGCTGTTATGTTTTTAAGTAATGGATTTTAGGGGTGTTGGAGGAATATTTTATTGTTTGCAATGGTTGCATTTTGTAATAAGCTGCCTAAGGGTTTTGTAATTGAGCAATATACACATTGTTTTAATAAATCACTAATAAAAAGCCACCTATTAAAGACCTAAGAACATAATCTGATCGCTATTAAAAATGAAACTCTGTAAGATTGACTAGACCATTCATTATTACAGGGATCAACTTTAAGGATTTTTCCATCATGCCCTCTTTTATAATCAGGATTAATTATTTTGGTGCCTTTCCTTTCCTTTTAGATGCTGCTGTTTATCTTCATATTTTCTACATAGATCTGTTTTGGTCTAATCAAAACATTCAGAGGATTCTTTCAGTTAAAAAGAACTTTAGAGATTTTTTTATTTATTTCAGGGATTCATAAATATACTTCTCTAATTGGACTTGATGAAGAAACAGGCTCTTTTCCCTTTATCAAACAGAAAACAATGCAGGATATATCTTGCAATGTGTCTAAATGTAACAGGCTGCATAATTTTGGTTTAAAATCTATTGCTTTCCAGACACTGGGCTGGATTCAAAGTTTGTCAAAGTTGTGCCACTAAAATCAGTGAGATCTGTTAGATTCAGTCCTGTTGATTTCAAGGGGACAAATCTATTTCAAGGCCTATCCTAAACACGGGTTGCTTTCAATCTCTGACTTTAGAAAGCAAACTGCACGCTATTAAACTGCTTAGCAGTGCTGAAGTGCTTAGTGGAGCTTCTATAACGAGGTAA
The DNA here is from genome assembly GCA_023053685.1 of Diadophis punctatus similis. NCBI lineage: Eukaryota > Metazoa > Chordata > Lepidosauria > Squamata > Dipsadidae > Diadophis > Diadophis punctatus. The sequence continues at coordinate 17,263,643 of JALIGW010000001.1, read as the reverse complement.
ATCACATTCAAAGAGCTATGGCTTCCATGCAAAAAATGACATCGGCAGCTTTAGTGATTGGTTTGGTAGCTTCCTAGAGACATTGTGTGGCATGGATGTAGGTCACAAAGGTGGATGAGCAGGTGACCTTTGATAGGAGGATAAGGGAGGCTGGTCATCTCCTTGGGGATTCTAGTGGCTTTATGACTTCATCCTTGCAGGCTAAAGTGTCAGTTACTGTCAGTTATCAGTTATCAGAGCAAAGATGCCTTCCCAGAGGTAAGTTGCTCTTCAGTGGGGCTCCTGGACTAGGGAAGCTTCTCTCTTTTAGTACCAACTCTTAGAGGGGTGAGGGTGAAAGTTTGGGTTAGGTTTAGGGCAGAGGTGGGATTCAGCAGGTTCTGACCAGTTCTGGAGAACCGGTAGCGGAAATTTTGAGGAGTTCAGAGAACCGGCCTGGCCCCACCCCCATTTATTCTCTGCCTCCCGAGTCCCAGCTGATAGGGAGGAAATGGGGATTTTGCAGTAATCTTCACCTGGAGTTGGATGGGAATGGAGATTTTACAGTATCCTTTCCCTGCCACATTCACCAAACCACGCCGACCAAGCCACACCACGCCCACCAAGCCACACCCACAGAACCGGTAGTAAAAAATTTGAACCTCACCACTGGTTTAGGGTGGAGGTGAGGGACATGCTGAGAGGGAGTGAAATTGAGAGTCAGGATCAGAATCAAATTCAGAGGGGGGGGGCAGGCAGAAACGAGGGAGGTGGAGTCTAATGCCTTCATGGTTTCATCCAGGCAGGTTATTATTAGAGGTGAGGGAGAGGGAGGGACAGGAAGGAGGTTGATGCTGGCAAGCAATGGAGCTGGAGGAAAGTGTTTTATGCCACAGAAACCATTTCCCTTTAGGACCAAAAAGAGATCAGCACTTCCAAGCTCCAGGATTTTCTTTTCAACTTTCCATGTTATCCAATATAGCAGTTCTATAATTTTCCTGTTGGTCTCCTATCCAAATACTAATAGGATCTTCTGCTCCTGCAGTTTCCGAATTGGGCCAAGCACTTTCAGTTGCCGACACACACGCGCGCACGCGCCAGCAAATATGTAAGGACAAATCCTTACTGGTCTCAGAGCCTCTTTGCTTGCTTTCCACGGCTTATGTTTTCTGCCCGAATCGGAAACCCATAAGAAACCCTGAAGCTCGGAATTCGTGCTTCTCTAAACTTTTTTTCTGTCTAGAGAGGCACAGGAGCCTTTAACGTAGCGACGCAGAAAAGCCAATCAGAGTCCTCTAAAACCGACGACCAATGAGCTTACAGAAAATCGTGACGCGTGCCCCATCTCGTTACTCACCGGGGGCCATTTTGAGTGCTGGCCTCTGCCCTTCCCTGCTGTTCCGTGCCCGCCTCATGCTGCGGCCGGCGCTGGCTGCTCTGGCTCTGGGCTGGGCGGTCGCCTGGCTGGCGTCTCGCGGCTTCGCTCCCTGGTGGTGGCTGGGGCAGAATTGCAGCGGAGAGGCGGTCCTAACCGCCGCCGAGCTAAGCCGCTACACGGGCACCGAGGGAAGCCCGGGACTTTACCTGGCCGTATTGGGACAGGTGTTCGACGTGCAGCAGGGGCGCAGGCATTACGGCCCCGGAGGCGCTTACGGCTTCTTCTCAGGTACCCGCCTCCCCGTCCCTCTTTCCCACCCAGGCCCAGGTAAAGGGGTGAACCTTTCTCCCCGCGCGCGTGTGTGCGGTGCAGTGGGTGCAAATGGATGTGATCTACACACATACATTAGAATTAGAAGACTTAGGAGAACTTTATTGTCACTTTGAATGTACACTAATCAGCATACATTAAAATGAAATTTCGTTGCATACAGCTCTCAAAGGGTCTCCACCTCCAATATACACTACATAAACACGACTAAATAAATAAATAAATACAAATACAAATACAAATGCAAATTAGAATAAAATAGAATAACAGAGTTGGCAGGGACGTTGAAGGTCTTCTAGTCCAACCCCCTGCTCAGGCAGGAAACCCTATAGCAGTGGTGGCCAACCTTAAGCATACCATGCGCCAATTTTTTCACAGACGAGTTCAGATGTGCCATACAACTCAAGCACGTTTTTACCTTCTTACTTTTACGTTTGGGGTTGTAAAATAGGGATAGGGGTAGGATCTGCTTTGCTTAAGGGAGGAAAAGGAATAACTCAATCACGCAATTCAATTAATCAATTTACGCCATTTCAAAAGACATGTTTATTGGAGCACCAATCTATAATAGTTAGAAATAATCTCTTGGACGAGAGGGTGATCGCTGTCGTGGACCCCACTGGTGGTGCTACAGCTGCCGGAGTGTCTTGTTTGGTGAAGATAACTCTTCAAAGTGATGAATGCACCACTTGTAATCATCCAATGCGCCACGTTTGGCACATGTGCCACGGTTTGGCCACCCCTGCCCTATAGTATACCATTTCAGACAAATGGTTGTCCAATCTCTTCTTAAAAACTTCCAGTGTTGGAGCACCCACAACTTCCGGAGGCAAGCTATTCCACTGATTAATTGTTCTGTCAGGAAATTTCTCTAGCTCTAGGTTGGTTCTCCTTGCTTAGGTTCCATCCTTTGCTTCTTGTTCTGCCCTCAGGTGCTTTGGGGAATAGCTTGACTCCCTCTTTGGGAAGATTCTCCTATTTTCCTCTTTCCAAGGGGGCTGATTGAAAACTGGATTGAGATTCCAAGCTCCATCGCCCACCTTGACACCTTCTGACTCTAGGTATCCTCAATGAGGACACCCCTTTTGTATCCTTCCAGAGGACCACTGTGCCCCACTTTTGTTTCATAATATAAAGCACGACCACTGGTGGATTACGTGCCATCGGGTCGTTTTTGACTTCTAACAACCAAATAGATTACCCCCCCCCCCCATGATTATCTGTTCCCTAACCTATTTCTTCAAGTCTTTCCAAGGGTGGACTTGCGACCATTGCAACTGAGCCCCATCCATGTTGCTACTTGTCATCCTCTTTTCTTCCATCTTTCCCAGCTTTAGAGCCTTTTCCAGAGAGCTGGGTATATACAATGTGGTTAATTATGAGGCAAATGCATAATTTGTCTGAAGTAGGATGATTTGAGCCTGCTCCATTTGTCCCTGGCGTGAATTCTCTGGATGGATTTGGTGGATGATCCAAAGGCTTGTTCTACTCTATTTCTTCAGTCAAACTTTTGCTTCCATACCGTGGTTTGCATGATTCTGATCTTTGCAGGGATACACACATTATGGTATTTGAATATCTTTTCCAAGGTCTTCATGGTTGCTCTGCGAAGAGAATTCATTTAAGTTAATTTACTTTACTATTGTTTTTAAACATTTTAACTGTATTTTTAATTGTCTTGTTTTGCTATTGTGTGCACTACAATAACACGAGTCACAAGTGTGAGTTGGGCAATTATATAAATTGGTAACATTGGTGTCAAGAGCCTGTAGAGATTTTGCAAATGTATGTATTTAATTTATGGACTGCCCAACTCCCAGATTACTCTGGATAGTTTACAATTAAAAACTAACTTATTAAAAGAAAAATACAATACACTAGAAGAGCAAAGTACAAAAACAAAACAAAAATGTCCTGTTCCTATGCCCTGGGAGAACCACCAGGTAAAAGGTTATTTGAGGGACTGCCTTGATTACATCTGCCCCTCCCATTAGATCTGTGCAGGTGGGATCAACCCTTGTCTTTTTGATCCTGTGGTTGCTAAGTAGCTGGATTCACACAAAATGGTTCATCTGATTGCCTAAAAAAAAATGAAATGGTTTCATTTGCCTAGTGTAGGGGTGTCAAACTCAAGGCCCGCAGGCCGAATCCGACCCACGGGGTACTTAGATCTGGCCCGCAGGACCCCCTGGAAACAGTGACCCTCCTGAGCTCCATTTGCCCTGACAGAGGGTTGCAGGAGGCCATCCTTGCCGAAAACGGAGCTCAGGAGCCTGTTTTCTCTGGCAGAGTGCTTGGGCCCCTGACATTAGTTTTCTCTGGCAGAGTGCTTGCGCCCCCGACATGAGTGATGTCAAGCTGGCCACGCCCACCCTGGCCATGCCCACCCCGGCCCCGAGGTCAAACAAAACCCTGGTGCGAATCTCAATGAAATCAAGTTTGACATCCCTGACCTAGAGTGTCAAATTTTAATTTTGGTTAGTTTTTATGGCTTAGATGTATGCAGATCTAATCTATTTTATTAGCTGATGTACGAGTATTATCCAAGGCCAGAAATTGAGTTAATTGGGTGACAAAGCAGGTGTTTTCTGTTTATTTGTCCAGGGAAAGATGCCTCCAGAGCTTTTGCCACAGGTGACTTCACCCCAGCTGGCCTGGTGGATGATGTTTCAGGATTGTCACCATCACAAATGCTCGCCATCCAGAACTGGATTTCCTTCTACTGTAAGAATTATGTGCATATCGGTATGTAAAGATGCCTTGAAACCAGACACCAATCAATCTTGTTTGCACCAACTTTTCAACCACATCTTAGTGTAGTGTCTTTTTAACTCTGTTGATATAGCCACTCAGAGTTACCTTGAGGTAAGATGGACGGTCTATAAATTTTATAAATAATTATCTCTTACTTGCCCATCTTGCTATGAACAGTCAAAATGCAGAATTCCTATTGGGGTATGTAAGAATATCAGGTTTATTAAGAGGATGTAGTGTGTTTAAATAACTTAGGACACTTAATGGACTTTGCCTTAACCTATCAATTATTATTTTATCAATCTGAAGAAGCTTGTAGTTTTATTTTTGCTTCCATTTCAAGTTGTTTTCACAATTTAGCAAAGAAACAGGATTTGATGTAAAATAGTAGTTAAGTAAACTTGCCAAATGCACCCAAGCTATATACTTTTAAAAGGAAAAGAAATCGAAACAGTGGAGAGCAAAAAACTATTAGCCTAACCATTTTCCCATTAAAACTCGGTTTATTGTTCAGTATATAACAAAAAATTAGAGTGAACAAAACCATGATTAAGCCAAAAATGGAAATGTAAGTATGTGTGGGCTGTGTGTGTCTCAGGGATGAGTGTACAGTGACATGTATTATCTATTACCTCATTTTTCAAAAGGCAAAGTAGCTGGACGATTTTACCAAGAAAATGGGCAACCTACTAAGGTTTTGGAGGAGGCCCAAGCTCTCATTGAAGAAGGGGAGAAGCTGCAGGCCAAGGAAGTTGAGCGAAAGAACCAATTTCCACCTTGTAACTCTGAATGGAGCTCAGCTGGAGGAAGCAGAGTATGGTGTTCCAAACAGAGGTAGGATTTGTAGTTACAACATTGAAGAAGGACATGATGATAGTGAACCAGTGGTGGGTTCCTACCGGAGCTGTCCAGTGCGTAGCTCCGGTAGGGAGCGGCTGATTGTGCAATTTGCACGCGACCGCTCCGGTGCCGTCTCCGCCGCGCGCGTCCCCATCTTTTTGTGAGAATTTTTGGGCTTTTTTGCTTCTGCGCATGAGCGGAAGCAAAATTGTGCGAGGGGGCGCACTTGCATAGCGAGCACGTGCGCCCCCCAAATGTGGAGATGCGTGCGCAGTGCACCGGTATAGGTAAGTGAGCAACCCACCCCTGTAGTGAACCCACCAAGTTTAATTGTATGATGCAGATATTGGATCTATGCATCATAGTCATAAGCTTGAGATTCATTGGTAACTCTTTGTGTCATTCTGAAGGTGGGTAGTCTGTTGGTGGCAGGGAGAAAGGTTTTCTATTTGTCTTACCGCTTGTGGTAGTAAAGTTGTTTTAAAAAATAAAAATAAACTGGCAGTGCTCTTTTAATGCTGCAGTAGGAATGTGATGGCTCAGCGGTTAAAGATGCTGAGTTTGTCGGCTGGAAAGGGGACAGCTCAGGTTCGAGACCTGAGCACCGCACAACAGGGTGAGCTCCCATTCCTGCCCCAGCTCCTGCCCATCTAGCAGTTCAAAAATATGAAAATGCAAGTGAATGAATAGGTATCATTTTGGTGGGAGGCAACAGCGTTCCATGCCTTTGGCATATAGCCATGCTGGCCACACGACCATAGAAAATGTCTTAGGACAGTGATGGCTAACCTTTTTGCCATCGTGTGCCGAGCGCTGGGGGGGGGGTCGCGCATACACCCATAATTCAATGCCCCCCGCGCATGTGCGTGTGACCCTCCTGCGCTCCTCCCGCTTTTGGCACGCGATGGCACGGTGGGCCCGTTTTTCGCCCTCTCCAAGCTCCAGAGGCCTTCTAGGAGCCTGGGGAGGGCGAAAACGGCCTTCCCCACCCCCCCGGAGGCCCTACGGAGGCCGGAAACGTCCCATTTCCCGATTTCCAGTGGGACCCGAAGGCCTGTTTTTTGCTCTTCCCAGGCTCGAGGCTTTCTAGGATCCTGGGGAGGGCGAAAACGGCCTTCCCCCCCCCCCCCGGAGGCCCTCCGGAGGCCAGAAACACCCTCCCGGAGCCTCCACGCGAGTCCTTTACTTACCTCAAAACGGGCCGCTGGAGACTCCTAGGAGGGGAGGGGGCGTGGCCAGCCTAAAATCAGCTGGCCAGCATGCGCATGTGCACTGGAGCTGATCTACGGCAATGGCTCCCGTGCCGGCAGAGATGGCTCCGCGTGCTGTGGCACGCGTGCCATAGGTTTGCCATCATGGTCTTAATACAACCCAGCCCAGCTCCCTTGGTCAAGAAAAGGAGTACTGCGCCCTAGAATCAGATACAGCTGGAGAGAGAAACCTTTACCTTTTATTATATATAGTCCTTGCTTAACAGCAGTAATAGGGATTGGAGCTCTAATCAGTGTGGTTCTAAAGTGCAACATCATGCTTCAAATAAGCACATGGTTCGCTTGATTAGCAACAGCAGTTCTGGCAGTCCCCAGTTACTGTTAACCTCGTGTGATCACAACTGCCAGTTTTCCCATTGGCTTTGCTTGTGGGAAGCCAGCAGGGAAGATTGCAAATTGCAGTCATGTCATTGCAGGACGCAACAAGGGTCATAAATATGAGCTAGATTACAATGACAAGATTGAGGGGATGCTGTGATGGCTGAAACTTTGAAGACCAGCCATAAGCATCATTCTTTCAGTGCCTTTACAAGTTCGAGCAGTCACTGAACAAGTGGTCATTAACTGAGGACCATTTGTACAGTTCTTACCTAACTTGTTTAAAAATGACAGGAAATCATTTACAGCATCAAGAGCTGGAAAATATAGCTTGAGAGTACCTGTGGCAATAAATTATCCATACTTGCTATCAACTTTAAGGCCTGTAGACTTCAACTCCCAGAATTCCTGGGAATTCCTCTGCTGGCTGAGGAATTCTGGGAATTGAAGTCCACAGGTCTTAAAGCTGCCAAGGATGAGAAACACTGGCTTAGAGAGTAAAGTGGCTCAGTTTGTAATCTGAATGGGGAAGATGAATTTTTTCCCCATTTGGCTCAGTATCTATAGCACAATAATATCTATGTATTGGTAGTCTGAGTTCTGGCCACAGGCTATATTCATAACACATCACTAATGAGTTAAAACATGTTTGCAGTGCAGAAATGGTGGAGGATGCAGAAGCTCTATCAGTAGCTTTTTAAAGCAGTTGCATAAGATTGCATAGCTGTCTTCAATTAGCATGTGATCTTATTAGGGTAACACACAGCTTATTTTAAAAATTGCAGAAGCTGTTGTGTTCACACACTACAACATTGCTGTTAAAAATGCCCATTCTTCCTGGTTCATTCATTTCTTCTTTTTGTGGTTTTCAGTGGGGGCATCAGCCGAGAATGGTCCGGTGTACCTAGGAAGCTATATGAACCTGGGTCCAGTCGTAGCCATTGCGTTTGCATAAAGACAGAAGAGCTGTTTCCTGGGCAAGAGAAATCCACCTGGCTAAGCAACCAAGGAAAGTTGAACAATCCTAACCTTCAGGAATACGAAGGGTGTCACCCACTTTCTGAATGGTGTGCTTTGAAAGAATGAGTCAACTGTACCTCACTGAAGATTAAACACTTCTACACAATCCAGGTATTAAAGGAAGCCACTTTTAAGGAAACTTAACTATGTATTTTGACCCCGTGTCCTAACCTAAAATCATAGCTCGCAAAATTTGTATTTGTAATTAAAAATCACTCTTTAAAAATATGGGTTTGTAAAACATAAGGTAAAAAATAGGAATGGAGAGAGCGCTTTAAACATTGTGTGTTTAAAACCATGGAAGTTGATGACATGCTTCTCTAAGCAGAGGATTCTAGCACTGGAGGAAGAGATTCATTGGCCCTGAAGAATGGAGGTGTAAAATGGGCTCCCAGCACCTGCTTCGTAGGTCATTGATACCAGCATTTGAATCGGAAGCATACGGATATGTGACTGGTCGCTTAGAATTACAGTGGACCTACCCTGGGGCTATGACAACTGAAATTTGGGCGCTATGCAGTTGGGCAATATTTATGGCCATTAGCAGTGTCCTATGGTCACCTGACCACATTTTACAACCGTTTTGCCAAAAACTGGCACTTCTGGTTTTCAGCAAAATGCACCCATAGGGAACCATGGGCTTATTTGATGACTGCAGCAAAAAAGGATATTAAAATCAGGTCAGTCATGACCACCAACCCATTTTATGACTCTCACGACTTATCACCTTAATGGGCAGGCTCTATTACAGTTGTAAGTTGAGGACTGCCTGTAATTGATTTTCTAACTCATATAAAATGGCTGTATTGATATAACAAAAAGGCAAAAATAAAGGTTTTCCCATCCAGTCGCGTCCAATTCTAGGGGTTCTTAGCCAAAGGGAGCCAGCTTTGAAGATGCTTCTGTGGCCATGTGGCCAGTATGACTAGATGTTGAGGCCATGAAACTCTGCTACCTTCCCATCAAAGTGGTTCCTATTTATCTATCGGTGCTTGTATTTGCATGCTTTCAAACTGCTAGATTGACAGGAGCTGATGAATTAACAGGAGCTCATCCCGTTGTGTGGCGCTCATTCTTGAACGGGGCTTTCATCTTTCCAGCTGACAAGCTCACGGTCTTTAACCGCTCAGCCATCATGCCTCTTATTTTGACATAACATGCAAGGCTAAAATATTGGATCTGCATAATGCATGAGTTCTAAACTGATTGTTTTATAAACCATATTTAAGTAATAACTGGATTCACTCTAAGGGGGCGGCAATGGCTCAGTAGTTAAAGGCGCTGAGCTTATTAGCTGGAAAGCTGATAGCCCGAGTTCAAGAACCGTGCACTGTATTAACAGGGTGAGCTCCTGTTACTTGTCCCAGCTCCTGCCCACCTAAGTTTGAAAGCATGCAAATGTGAGTAGATAAACAGCATTCCGTGCCCCTCAGCATACAGTATAGTCATGCTGGCCATACGACCAGAGAAATGTCTTTGTACAACCTGGCTCCCTCGGCTAAGAAACGGACATGAGCACTGCCCCCTAGAGTGGGACACAACTGGACAGGGGAAACATTTAGATTAACCCTGCTAAATTATGGTTTGTTAGATACAAACTCTTTTTTAATGTAATTGCTGCTCTTTAGTAAACATGCCTATTTAACTCCCACTTGATTTATTGTATTGTTTCCCATCTGGCTTAATTTACTACTTCAGGTTATGATTTGTATTAACCATCAAATGAACCTATACTTATGATCTTGAGCAAATTGTAATATCAACACATCTGGAAGATACCAGCTTTGTGAAGTGAAAATTTAAAAATATTTTTTTTTCTGGATAAAATTGGGCATCCCTAGTGTCAATATTCAGTTTGCAGCAACATACAGTTCTTCTGCTTGACTTCTGTAACCATGAACTTACTGGTGTCCAATTCAATTAAATTGCTTTATTAGAAGAAATTACAAGTTGGCATATAAATATTAGAAAAATACATTGCTTTACAGGGCTTTTGAAGGAAAGATTATAGAGTAGTAGTTTAAAAAACGATTAAGACTTTGTTCCTCAAACTAAGAACAGCTGAAAAACAGGCCATATTACTTGCAGATTTATTTATTTATTAAACTTGTATGCCGCCCAACTCCCGAAGGACTCTGGGCGGCTCACAACAAAGATAAAAACAGATGTTTAGTTTCCTGCTATGAAAATGGTATTAGTGGTGTGTTGACTGCAGTAACCTGGTAGGGGCAAGACTAGAGTTTTGTACTGTCAATCCATAAGGAGAGCTATGCCTTTTTTAAAAAAGGTATAGGCAAAACTTATTTAATGCAATACAGACACTCCAACTTTAAAACAAAGTAGCATGTTTGCAAATAGCTACTGTATATTGGACATCATAAGCTTAATTCTGTTACCTGATGTTGTGATATCTAGGTTTAGTAACTGAGTTGCTGTGTGGGAGAACCAAGGGTAGAAAAGTTTCCTCTTCCACCAATGTCCCTCTGACTTGAATACAAGACTTCACAACCACGCTTTCATAAGCCAAGCAGTTATCCTTTCCCAAACACAGGTTAGTCCTTTTAGTAATCTGCACTGCACAGCTTAATGCTACTATAAAACTCACAGCTAGGCAGCTTCAGAGAAGGCTGAGCTTAAACCATGCTGAAATGAAGTTTGGTTTTCAATTACAAACAAGCACAAACTCCTAGAGTGATCTATAGATTGGTTCATACAACTTTTTTTTTTAACATGCTAGGAAACGAACAAAGAAAAAAAATCAATTTTCAGGATCTTAGGCTCAGAGCTAATCAAGAAATAGGGTCAGTGCTCTCAGAACACCGAAAAAGCAAACTCATTTGACAAAAATGTAAGTTCCAGACTATGCCTGCATTCCACAGATTTAAATTATATCAAGTTGGGCTTACATGTTTTCTAGTTAGAACTACTTTTTTATGGCATATGGTGACCATTCAGAAAAGGCCAGGGGAGGGGATGGTGAGCAGGTTGCAGTTTACAGAGGTCTGAGATAGGATGAACTGGCTGCAGAGTAATGCTGAACAATGTCTACAAAACAACAGTAGATTTGGTGTCCAAAACTATTCACAGATGAAATGTATAAGTTCTTTCCATGCTCACGTGCTGGATTATACAGTAAGGACTGTCACAAATTGTAAGACTGGAGTAGAAATGTGAAGGCCAGGGAAAAACCGGAAAAAAAAAAACGTTTTTTCCTATTTTTTTCCCGAAGGCTTTGTTTTTTTCCAAAAAATTGGAAAAATTGAAAAGAAAAAAAACCATTGTTGAATATTTTATTTTAACATGATGAATGAAATATTTTAAGACAGGGTGTTCAAATATTTTCCAAATCATTTCTTAAAAAATATATGATATCAGATTATTCTAATTTCTGTGCACTGAGTGAGGACAAGCAAGTCCTAGGTAACAAACTAAACCCTCCAATGCAAGAATAGTATGCATTTCTTCCTTTAGGAGGTGCTGCTATGGTAACAAGAAAAAGGTTTCAGTTTTGCTTTTGCATGTTAGTGAGTGTGTTTGGTTTGTTCTGTCCTCTTCACTAGGCCTCAAAAGCATTGGAAGAAAATACAGAACAACAAAAAGGACCTGTGCTGAATGAAGGGACTTATGAGAATGGGGTTTTCATTTTCATTTTTATTTAATACTATGGAGAGGAAATATGAAAAATTGTTACTTTTGGTTTTGAAAATTGTTTTGTGGAGGCTTTTTGGCTGTTCCACATAAACTAGTAAGCAGTTCAGGAGATTGTTGCTCCCTTTGTTACAATTACAAATAAATATTATAAAAAAGTAAATTATGTTTGTGATAATTGGCTACACTATATTTTTAATATGCTAGTTGTGATAATTTTATGCCAAGTCAAATTGTCCATAGTCATATTTTATGTTTCTAAAGTAACAGAATGACTTTCAATCTTAAAAAGACAAAAAAAGTGCTAATGTAGCATTTTTTTCAATTTTCCCGAAAATTTCTGTTCCCCCCCCCCCCCCAAAAAAAACCGGAAAAAAACCAGGTTTTTTTCCGAGCTTCAAAATTTCTGGAAATTTCACATCTCTAGACTGGAACACAAAACTTTTGTTACCATCAGTTTCACAACCTAATGATGAAAAGGGAAGGGCTTATGTTAACTGGATTCACAAGCTGAAGTCATATTCCAATGCCTGTGCTTGAAGTGCAGAATAAGCACTATGGGGAAACTGACCAATGATTGAAGTTGTGCAGAAGCGAGGGATGGGAGAAAGGGGTCTAAATTTGGGCACTTCTCTTTTTATAATTGGAAAAGTTGATTTACCACTGAAATTTAAGAATCTTAAACCTAAATCCATGAAGAATCAGATCACCTTTGAAGATGAGAAACCAAGGACATGTGACAGCATGAAAATTAGCAATAGTCATAGTTGCTTCCAAACTTCTAAAACGTTGCACTTTTGTACACAAAGAAAGCAAGATCCCCGGAGAGTTTGATGCCATGGCCAAAGCCAACACAGATAAAAGTATCTCTGTCAGTTGGTTTACAGTTCCGTAACCATCTTTATAAATATTGTTACAGTGGTTCAAATTCTCACATTCTTTCATAACATTTAGTCACTTTTCATCATGTAATTTGCAGATAAAAATATACCAAGAAGGAAATACTTCAGCATTGGTAATGAGTGGGCAAGCCACCACTCACAAGACCACACTGAAGAGGTCACTTAATAAATTAAGAAAATGCCAGGCAGTGTTCTCCCCATCTCCCCTTGTGTTTCATTCAACAGCAATTGCCATTGTTTAGGCCTAAATACAAGCCAGAAACTGATGAAACTTGCTGGATCTCAAGACAATCAACCGAACTATCATTTTTTTCTCCAAGAAAATGAGTTTCAGACCACAAGTTCAGATCATTAGAACAAATTAACATCTCAGCCAATTTATAATCTACCATGGTACAGTATTACATATATGAAGCTGTCAGATCCTCAAGTGTTAACACTTAAACATTGACTAGCAAGAACATTTTTCTTTAAAATAAAACAAAACACTAATTTTGGGCCAGTCAGTAGAATAGGCTCAGATACAAGTGTTTTTATTAAAAGTGCTTTACAATTATCTCTTGTGCAATCCACCAAGTCCATTTCAAATTCAAGCACAATGCCCCAGGAGAATCTCTTTAACTGGGAAATTCCATAGCTCTATTGATACTGAGAGAGGCCTGCTTAATTTTGGCATGTTAATGCTCTATTGTATATACAATTTACAACCTGGAAGTGATTACATAATGTCTGTAATGCCAGTGCAGAAATATGGTATTGTGTCTATGAAAAAATAACTCTTTAAAAAATACCAGAATCACCAAGGTAAACTGAAAAACTAGCGATTTGTTCACCTTCCACCTACATTTGCCCAGATGAAGTGTGATGAGTTACCAGGTGAACTATTGCATTTCCCATCTAGTTATTCAAAACAAGCTGCCTGCCTACAGCCTCACAAAGTAGCTTATTTCTTTGAGCGGGTAGAGCAGGGGTCCCCAAAGTTGGCAACTTTAAGACTTGTGGACTTCAACTCTAAGCTATGCTGCCTGGAGAATTCTGGGAGTTGAGGTCCACAAGTCTTAAAGTTGCCAACTTTGAAGACCTCTGGGGTAGAGATTGCACTGATTACAGGTTAAATGACAAGAGGTTCATCCTTTTGAAGCAAATAGATAAAAGCTGGAAGTTTAGAAAAGGGCAAATAATTACTAAGGATCCCCTGATCATCCCTGAATGTCATTGAAGGCAGAATTCCAGTTTTTCACCCAACAGATCAGAAGGGCCAAGCAGCAAACTGGGATCCAATTTGAAATGTAGCATTGACTTCTTCCCCTTAAGTCTCTTTCTACTCAATTTCCCCCGAGATTTTGCTTAACATGTAAAGCTGTTATGTCCCTCAAATCACAGAAATATATTTTAAAAAGTAACACTCTGTTTTGTGTATGTGTATACACTCACCCATGTGGTAACATTACAGGACGCATTAGTATTCTAGAAAGGAGAGAATGCAATTTTTAGTTAGTTAATATTTTTCTCTTCCCTTACATACATATAGACACTGAAAAGTAGTGGTTACTGAAGAGTGACACATGTTTGAATTAACCCATTCATGAAGCAGTGGAAGACTTGCTTATCTTCCAGGGTTTGGTTCTGTTTATAAGATTGCACCAACCCACCCTAATCCTCTACATTTAAGTACATGGTGGTTTGAACCCAAGAACCCCCTTTTTTTTTGCTGTGTTAAACATATGACCAAAAAACATCCCTTGTATATATTCCAAGATTTTAGAAGAGATCTGCTGTGGCACCTGACAACAATAAAATGTCTTTATCCAAGGAAAGAGGCCCACAGGTGACAAAACCGCAAGCCAATTCTACTTTATCTGGCTCAAGATAGGCTTCTCCTTACACATGGACTTGATGTGAGCTGCAACAATCATCTTAATGCATAAGGGTTTTGTAAGAAATCACCTTGGGCTTTCTCAAGATTTATGGACAGAGATGACCAGCTCCAAGGGTCACTGTCCTGCTGTTGGTTGCTCTACTGGCACTATTCTACCTCTTCTGGTTATCCCTGTCTCATCATCTCGGCCTCTAGTCTTCTTACCCCATAGTAGCATCATCATTGCATGAGGAGTTAGTCCCATAGCATTAGACCTTCCTTCAACATCACTGTAAACATAGGACTATTTGCAAAGTTTTTGATACATTACTGAAAGACAGCTTGGATTATTAATTATTTCTTAAGAAAACCTGATTGAATTTGATAGCAAAGTTGGCCTCATCGCTCCCCAATTTTGACGCAGGAGAGCAAACAAGGGTTCTGAAAATCCAGGAGCTTTAGTCAGCCTCCTTTTCAACAGGAGAAGTGGTAAAGCTTTCATTATAAGGCCACACAAAATTTTCAGCAATGCATTAAACAAAAACTTAACTTGTGGTCAATCTCTTTTTGGGCAAAAGCAGTCACTATGCCTGGCACAGCTGCCCTTTGTAAAAAAAAATATATTAGAGAACACCAGAATGTTCTCTCCAGGAAGGTAACAAAAGGGACAGATCAGCTCATACTTACCCAGAAATCTAAGTGCTAACAATATTTTTTCTTTAAAAAAGTGTGATAAGACTTTAGGACAGCCAAGTCACAGTTTTATCACCAAGGAAGGCCTTTTTTTGTTGCATGATCAGCAAGTACAAAAATCTTGGTTTGCAATGCTCTGAACTGGAAACAGAGCAGCTCAACCAAATCATGTTGGTTTTCCCCACAGAATCTCTGTAACATTCCCAGTTTGTTCCCAATGCAGTTTCTATCATTATTCATTGTTAACATTAATATACCCCCAACAAAAAAAATTCATATATACTGGAATATAGCATTTGCATGGTCCCTTAAGTTGGTCAGAGTCCACTGTAACAGGAAGACAAACTATGAGCTTCCCCTTCTCCATGAGACGTGTCTTGGGATAGGCCTGTTACAAGGTGGAAGGGGAGGCATTCCCTGGGAGTGACTTCCCTCCTCACAGCCAACTAGGAAACGCCCCCAACAGTCAAGACGTCAAAGCAGGTGTTGCAAACGCGGACAGGCTTGTTCAATTCAAATTTGATGATCGGGATCTCCTTGGTTGAACACTTATGGCAGAGCAGACGCCCACAGTGCCGGCTGCAAGGAACAAGGAAGGAAAAAAGATGTGTTTACTTCATCCCCGTGATCTGTTTACTATAAAAAAATATCAAGGGACCTATTTAGGAAGAGAAGGTTAAGGAAAGAAAACTATTAGAGGTTTCCACAACACTAAAAGTTGTTGGAATTTTTATGGCCAATCGTTAAGAGCTAAGTGTCCATATAAGTTTAATAAATAATAACTAATATGGTTTCTTTTGGAATCAGGATGGTTGACTCTGTAAAAGCAGAGGCTGGACGAAAACGAAGGATTAAAAACAACAACGTGTGGGTCAAATTGAAGAAAATCTATGTAGTTGCTAAGAGTCAACACTGATTTCATGGCACATTGTCTATCTGTCTACCTATCTGCCTTTTGCCTTCCTACCAAATTCCTATAGCGTTCATCACACAGAGGGAATTTCATCTGGGTCTTTGAATTTGTCTTCAATTGAAACCGGTGCTTGCTTTCAGAAGCCAAAAAGGTGAATTTGAAAAGAAACTGGAATCATTACTTGCAGCTGTCTTTTTCTGGGATAATATATTTTATGCTGATCTCTATTTTGCGTGGATGACATTGTTATTTTTGTTTTGTATTTATTGTACATTTTTAACCTGAATTCCCAAACAGAGATTTGTAAACCATCAGTATGGGTCTTCTGGAGAAAAGGCCCCCTTTCTTCCTTAAGAGTTAGCATCTCTGAAAGGCCTCATTCCTGATCACAGGATTTGGGCTAAATGAACGAAAGAGCACAAGCTGATTTCTGGACACCGAAAGGGCCAGATTTCAATAAATAGCACAATGAACTCTATTGGCTGCTGCACTGTCCATCTCAAAAAAGCAAGGTGGGACAGAAAGATTAAGAACGGCAGGTTACAAGTCCCTCACCGTATTCCTTTTAAAAGAAATTTAAAAACCGCTTTCATTTATGCAACAATCCATCATTTGATATTCTTAAAATGTCAACACTCAGGATAGATTACCAGTGATGCTTCCTCAAAGTGACACCAAACTTGGCACTGCATTCGTAACAATTGGAGCCATCACACCAGGGAGGTTCCTTGGCCAACATGTCTGCAAAAGAAAAGGCAACAATGGGAACCCACAATCACTGTCCATGTCTTCTAACCCATCCCATTTTGGTAAGCTGAGCAGGCAAGCAAGAACTTAAGTGAAGCTCTTGAGGGCTGTCTTAGTTGATGGGATCCATACCAACTTCTTCAGAGTCTTTAGTCTAACTCTAACCACACAGAGCAGAAGTTGTAGAAGTACCTACCCAAGGATCTTTCTCGCTTTACTCTCTTAAAAGGTCTGTCATCAAGGAGATTATCATCGCCATCCCATTAGCAGATGACCAACAGGTAAAGAGAACTATGGGAAAAGTGACTACCTGTATGATAGAAGCCAACTATAGTCGCTCAGTTCTAAGCCCACTTTTTTCAGCTATTAAACCACATACTGATTCTGAGAAGATACTGTAGGAGAGCCATGTTAGGCTACACAAAAATCAGGAGGCGGCTGGTGGCACTTTTCCTGGTTAACAAGTTTTTATTGAAAGGGGCACGTTTTTGTGAGCTGTGCCTTTTTATAACATCTGTCAGTCTGCCATGCTTCAATCTGCTTGACAATCTTTCTTTACCTGTATTTTCTTTCAAGAAATATAAAATTCGAACCACATGATATGGAGGAAAGACTCAAGAGATCTATACTCCCCCCCCATCACCTCATTTAGAAAAACAAAAACATTTCAGAGAAATTTGATGGGCAAGCAGTGGCTATTTCTACCTTTTCCAGGGAGATGATCTTGGGTTAAAACAGCCTACATTCTGCTTCTCTTTGTGACAGAGAAATCTGTGAAAAAGTCCTGATCATGCGAAGTTGGTCGTTTATAGCTGTTTACTCAGGACAGATTTTGGAGATGCAACTTTCCAAGATCCTTACCCAGAAGCCGGAAGAGAAGCTGTTTAGTTGCTACTTGATAGTTGAAGATATTGATCCCTTGATTGTTGTTGATGCCTAAGCGAGCACCAGCTCTCACTATAGCCCGACACAGGTTGGCATTTCCCTTCGTGTAGGCCAAAAGGAGCACTTGGAAAGGAAAGAAAAAGGAAGTATTTGGATCCCATCCTACCCAATTCAATTAAATCACCAACATCAGTACTTCACTAACTCTAGGAAGTTTCCCCAGCAAGTCATACGGCAGCAAACAATTGTTCTTAATTGGAGAAAGAAAGAAAAAAGAACACCGAACCCAGCCCCACATGCAAACGAATTCTTTTAGCATGTATTACTGGAAGTGATTGGGGCACTAACAATAGTTGATATCAGTGCCTACTTTTTCTATTCTGCCAAAATATCTTTGACATGAGCCACTGGACAGCTTAGTATACCTGCAAGTTGCACACTATTGTCGGTAAAATGAGGACCCAGATTGTTGGGGGCAATATGCTGAACCCTGTAAACCGCTTAGAGAGGGCTGTAAAGCACTATGAAGCGGTATATAAGTCTAAGTGCTATTGCTATTGCTAATGTATACTTCTGCCCCAAATGAAGCTACCACAAACACTAAACACAAGAGGGAATCTGGTAAGTTCAGAGACATGATTCCACCCTAAGAAATCTAATAAATTCCTTTGATTATGTTAGCAAAGAGGATGGCCACTGTTTTCCCCCAACTGAAGGATACAGATGCCATGCCTGCCTTTTGTCCTCCCTGTCTAAAGAATGTATCTTCTGTAGCCACAGGAATCCTGTGAGATGCTAGGCTACACCGACCAAGTTTTATTTATTAAGATTAGATTAGATTAGAATAGAATAGAATAACAGAGTTGGAAGGGACCTTGGAGGTCTTCTAGTCCAACCCCCTGCTTAGGCAGGAAACCCTACACCACTTCAGACAAATGGTTATCCAACATCTTCTTAAAAACTTCCAGTGTTGGAGCATTCACAACTTCTGGAGGCAAGGTGTTCCACTGATCAATTGTTCTGTCAGGAAATTTCTCCTTAGTTCCAAGTTGCTTCTCTCCTTGATTAGTTTCCACCCATTGCTTCTTGTCCTACCCTCAGGTGCTTTGGAGAATAGCTTGACTCTCTCTTCTTTGTGGCAACCCCTGAGATATTGGAACACTGCTATCATGTCTTCCCTAGTCCTTCTTTTCATTAAACTAGACATACCCAGTTCCTGCAACCATTCTTCATATGTTTTAGCCTCCAGTCCCCTAATCATCTTTGTTGCTCTTCTCTGCACTCTTTCTAGAGTCTCAATATCTTTTTTACATTGTGGCGACCAAAACTGAATGCAGTATTCCAAGTGTGGCCTTACCAAGGCATTATAAAGTGGTATTAACACTTCACATGATCTTGATTCTATCCCTCTGTTAATGCAGCCTAGAACTGTGTTGGCTTTTTTGGCAGCTGCTGCACACTGCTGGCTCATATTTAAATGGTTGTCCACTAGGACTCCAAGATCCCTCTCGCAGTTACTACTATTGAGCAAGGTACCACATATACTGTACCTGTGCATTTTGTTTTTCTTGCCTAAATTAGAACCTTACTTTTTTTCACTATTGAATTTCATTTTGTTAGATAGCGCCCAATGTTCAAGTCTGTCGAGATCCTTCTGTATCTTAAGCCTATCTTCTGGAGTGTTGGCTATTCCTGCCAGCTTTGTGTCATCTGCAAATTTGATGATTTCCCATCTATCTCCTCGTCCAAATCATTGATGAAGATGTTGAAGAGCACTGGGCCTAAAACAGAGCCTTGGGGTACTCCACTGCATACTTCCCTCCATGTAGATGCGGTTCCATTGAGGACTACACGTTAAGTGTGGTCAGCCAGTTACGAATCCATCTGGTGGTGATGCTGTCTAACCTACATTTTTCTACTTTATCTAGTAGTAGGTTATGGTCTACTTTATCCAATGCCTTACCGAAGTCCAAGTAAATTATATTGACAGTATTCCTCTGGTCCACTAATTTTGTCACTTTGTCAAAGAATGCAATAAGATTAGTCTGGCATGATCTGTTTTTGACAAACCCATATTGGCTTTTGGTTATTACTTTGTTTGCTTCTAGGTGTTCGCTGATTCGTTGCTTATCTTTTATTTATTTATTTATTTATTTATTTATTTGTTTATTTGTTTATTTATTTATTAATTAATTATTTATTTATTTATTTATTTATTTATTTATTTGAAGTTCTTCTATGCCGCCCTACTCCCTCAGGACTCAGGGCGGAATCTTCCAGAATCTTCCCTGGTATTGAGGTCAGGCTGACAGGTCTGTAGTTTCCTAACTATTTTTTTCCCCTTTTTTGAAGATGGGAACTACATCAGCTCTTTTCCAGTCCTCTGGCAGTTCCCCGGTGCTCCAGGATCTTTGAAAGATATAGTTCAGTGGTTCTGAGATCTCGTCTGCCAGTTCCTTCAGAACCTTGGGGTATAATCCATCCGGTCCTGATGATTTGAACTTGTCTAGGGTAGACAGGTGTTCACTTACCATTTTCTTCCCTATTTTAACCTAATCTGTTTTCTGTGGTGCTGTTTTTGATAGGTTGGACTATTTTTTTCCTTTATGTAAAGACAGGTGCAAAAAACAAGTTAAGTAGTTCTGCTTTCTCCCTGTTGCTTGTCACCTTCTTGCCACTTTCTTCCAACAATGGACCAATTGTTTCCTTGACTTTTTTCTTGTTTGTTGGAAGAAGCTTTTTTTTGTTATTTTTTACTTTTGTTGCAAGCCTTTGTTCAGTGTGAGCCTTAGCTTTCCTCGCTTCATCTTTACAGGCTGGGGCTATTTACTGATATTCTGCCTTAGTTATTTGCCCCCCTTTCCTCTTTTTATACTTGTCCTTTTTGACTTTCAATTTCTCCATAGCATTCTTCAATCTGAATGTTCATAGTGGCCTACAGTACGTACAATTAAGAGAGATGGAAGAGGACCTGAAGTCTGACACCTGTTTAGTCAAGAATCTGAATTAAAGTGTAGCTAATGAAGGCTCTTCAACCTTTACAAGAAAAGATAGAAGCAGAAGCAAATCGTAGCACTGAGGTAAAAACTGCAGATGTGTATATAGCAGAGATAAAATGTTTAAGGGGAAAACATTTGGTAGCTCCCTGATCTTGTATGAGAAAATGAGAAGCAAAAATATTTTTAATGGAGTGAGAATTTTTATCATCTCATTGACATCTCATCCCTTTTGTCAAGATGGCAGTTACTCTGTTGGGCTGGGAAGAAGCTAAAACACGTTCTCCATCCTGGAGAATTCTGGGAGCTACAGTCTGAACATGTGGGCAAATTTTGCTTTCAACAAATCTTATGAAAGGGCCAAACCAAACTCAATGCCTGTTGTATCCTAAAGCACAACTTGCTCTCTTTTGTGAATGGGGATCCTTCGGCAACAATTAAATACAAGAGGCTGAATCAAGGAAATGATGGCATTCTGCACTGTTGGGCAACAGCATAAAACAGTGTTTTTAAAACGTGGCCCTTTAAGACGTATGAACTTTCTGAATTCCCTAGCCAGCATGCTCATTGAGGAATTCCGGGAGTTGAAGTCCACACATTTCAAAGTTGCCAAGTTTCAAAAACACTGGAATAAAAGTTCTTACCCGTGTTTCCATCAGTATCTGGCTTGTCAAGCGGATATTCTGGCATACATTCCCGGAAAAAATCAAATATAGTTGCTGCATTCTCTTTCCCATATTGCCCCAGGATGTGCATTGGGGACTGGCCTCTAGTAATGAGATGTTGATTGTGTTACATCCAGAGCAAATTCCAATGGCAATACAAGAAGCTTTCTCCTTTCCAAGTCAGCGTTCACTTTTTTACACACATACATATACACACATACGTCTTTAAAGGCAGTTGTTTAGATGTTATGCACAAATCACTTTTCAATGATGACTGCATACTAAGTGCTCATACTCAAAAAATTCTAAAGACCAGGAAAAGAAGGTCTATTTCATATCCCTGAAGCAATTCTTTCTACCTTTCCTCCAGAGAAGCCTTACTAAGAAAGCCCGTTTACACACGGCTACTTTTCCCAGTGGAATTGCATAACCCCACTCTCTGAACGAGTCTGAAAATCCAAGGTCAGATAAATTGACAGATTGCGAGTGTAAACACATACAAACAGACCTATTAAGAGCATGAGTTCGGAAACCCTCCTAAATTTGAAGCGACCTTACTGGATAAGGAAAAAGTACCACCCATTAAAAAATATTTGTTTAGCCTTGCTTTTGAAGCAAGGAGAAAAGCAACCCACTCTTGGATAGTTTTCAGGGCTAAAAAAAAACCCCAGCTGATACAAAGATTAAAAAGGCTGTTCTTCTTACCTGGCATTAATGGCTTCTGCATCTATATTACACTCTGTCAGAAGGACCCGAATGTTTGACAGACGTCCATGCATGACCGCCAAGTGGAGAGCTAAATTTTGACAAGAAAAAGAAGGCAGGATTCAAACAGAACCTAAAAAAAGATCTGTGCATGGTTTTCACTGACACTTAAAAGCAAAGTTTATATTCCGTATTATTATTGCTATTTATTTAACATACAATATGGCCATCTTTCTTATATCAAACCCTAGCAAGGATAGGAAACCTTTTTCCTTGGGAAGCTGCTTTTCCCCAACTTACAAGGGCTACAGAAGCACAGTGGTAATGCTGAGGTGTCTCTGCTCTGCCTGGTATCAAAATCTTCTTTATTGTTGTTTGAGGGGGGAATATATAAAACAATGCTGGTAAAATTAGTTTTAGTTATCAGATTGCAGAGGAGCTCTATGGATTCAAAAAACTGCTCAGGAGCTGCTACAAATAATTCCCTTCATTGCTGTACGAAGCAATGCCAGACGTAAAGTGTTAAATGACAGGTTTTATTGCAGTTGCCATACTGACTTGGATCCCACAAGGTGTACAGGTAGTCCGTGTTTTACAACCATTCATTTAGCAACTGTTCAAAGTTATAATGACTTGCAACTGGTCCTCGCACTTACAACCATTGCAGCATCCTCATGGTCATGTGATCAATATTTGGGCACTTGGTAACCAGCATGTATTTACAAAGGTTGCCGCATCCTGGCGTCATGTGATTCCCCATCTGAGACCTTCCCAGCTGGCTTCCAACAAGCAAAGTCAATGGGGGAAGCGGGATTCACTTAACAACTGCATGATTCACTTAACAATTATGGCAAAAAATGTTCTAAAATCAAGCACAACTCATTTAACCACCTTGCTTAGCAATAGAAATTGTGGTCTCAATTGTAGTCATAACTCAAGGACTACCTGTAGTCAAAATGTGCCTGCAGCGTACCACTTTGGGAAAGCCTAATTAGAAAAAAGGCAAACAATTCAAACAATTGTGTTTTTACTACTTTGGACTATTAAGTACTTTTACTACTTTGGACTATTAAGCATCATCTGTACTAAGACTCACCCACTCCAACTGAGAGAGGTGGCAAACATAAATAATACTCCTCCCTCTTCCTGTTTTCCCACAACAGCCCTGTGAGGTGGATTGGGCTGAGAGTGAGTGACCCTTTCATATCTAAGGCGCGATTACAACTCAGTTTCCTGGTTTCTAGCCTGATGCCTTAACCACCAAACCAACCTGGTTCTATGACTGCTAAAAGGGGCCCAGAAGTATAACCATGAGCCCAAAAGGAGAACCGTGCCACAAGAGATCGAAAATGGCTTCTCAAGGCCAAGGAAATGCTCTGTTTAAGAAAAACTGAGAGAGAAGTGAGCTTGGATAATGCGGATTGAACCTTGGAGTTCACAAGACATACCATTGTTTTTGTTTTCATCCACAGCAGCGAAGTCAATGCCATTCTCCAGAAGGACTGAGCATATTGTGGGCAAGTCCTGCTGGGCTGCAAGGTGGAGGGCAGTCTGGCGATGCTTGTTCAACTCATTGACTCTGGCACCTGCCAGCAGCTATGAGGAAGGGAACAAATGAGTAAAGGGGGAATTGTTCCAGGAGCAATAAAATGTAGGTAGCAGATCATCGGGAAGAAAATCCATCTACTCCATTATTAATAATTCAGTATCTTGTTTACTATTAATAGGATACCAAGGCTGGCTATAGTGCGTTAAAGAAATCAAAAGCTCACACGGCAGTCGACAGTAAGAACTGTTCTGAAATCATGACAAATTGAAGCAATCTGGCACAACTTTACTCGATTTTACATGGTTTTGATTTTTTTCTTTAAACAAAATCCTCTTTCCAGTCAAGTTTGATTGTACACGACTTCAAATATATATGTCAAAGCAGTTTTCTCAGCCTTAGAAGGAAGTGGTTTATTATTCCATTCATCCAAGATGCATTTCAATTTCCTACAGCTTTGGGATTTTCTTTGGTCTCCCACCCAAATATTAGCTAGGCCTGACCTAGTTCATTTCTGGGTACAGGAAAGGTCAACTGGTAGGTGCTGCAACCTGCTGAGATGGTATTAAAATTAAAGGCTGCACAGTTAACTTTGAAGGAACACACTATTTACATTTCACAGCAGCCACATCTTAAAGCAGATGCTTCTGCATGACAGGGGGGGGGGGGAAGGCTGGAGGGGGTCCTTTTCTAGCATTTATTATTTACAAGCTAGATGACGACCTCATGAAGATGTTTATTTATTTATTTATTTATTTATTTATTTATTTATTTATTAGTGACATTTATATACCGCCTCACAGTGCAAGCACTCTCTAAGCGATTTACACCAGTAAGCAATGTATATTTATATTGCCCCCAACAATCTGGGTCCTCATTTTACCTACCTCTGAAGGATGGAAGGCTGAGTCAACCTTGAGCCGGTGAGATTTGAACCGCTGACCTGCGGATCACAGTCAGCTAAAGTGGCCTGCAGTACCCCACTCTAACTGCTGCGCCACCTTGGCTCTTGTTGATAGAACAGGGGTGTCAAACTCACAGCCCGCGGGCCAGATGCGTCAAGTGCTGGCCCTGCCCCCGCCCGGTTTAATGAAGGGGGGAAAAGTCCCGATATGTCACATGACACCGCTGTGATAACGCGAGTTTGACACCCCTGTGATAGAGTTTCCTTATCAACAACACAGAAATGGTTTGTCTTTTCTTGCCTCTGGGAGGTTCAATGCTTTCTCGGTGTTCTCAAATCCAAGTACTAACCAGATTTTGAAGTCAACTAATGTTGGTTAGCTGCTCAGTTATAGATTTCTGAAGTGCATCTGCCAAATCTTATGGAGTACATAAATTGAATGGGGGAATAAGCACGGCCCACTAGATACCAACTCTGCAGTAGAAACCTCTGCCTTACCCAGCAATCACTGTGGAATCTTCTCTTCCTTGAGGTGACGTAGCCTTATCACCTCTGAGCTTCCAATGATCCTTTAAGACCTGGTTATGTCATCAAGTCCAGGGAGACCATGGAACAACTGAACTTGTGAAGTGGCTCCATTATTATTGACGCCTCTTTGTCCTGTGATCTTTGCTTGCTTTTCTGTTTTTATAGTTTTTAAAATGCTTTTTATAATTAATAATGATCAGTGATTTTTAAGTACTTATTCGATGAAATAATCCTAATTTATCAAAAGTATCAAGTTAAAGAATGGAACTGTAAAGCAAGCCAAGGCTGAAAGGTATTTGCAAGACAGAGGTAGCCATCCAAGACCTGCAAACATCCTTTGTTTGCTCACTTGAAGCTACATAGAGGGAACAGGTCAACAAGCACAGACTGTCCTAAGTCATTGCAGAAATGTTTCTGCTCTTCTGTCTAATCTGCAGTAGTTGTTAACCTTGAGAAAATGGTTACTTTGCTTACTATTTATCTTCTTCCTTCAAAAATGTCTCCAAGACAAAAAAAAAGAGGCTCTTTCTCCCCACCAAAATTTGAAAATAAAGTTTGCACCACATACCAGATTGCGCACAATAATTTCAGAGCCGGCTTGAACAGCAAGGTGCAATGGTGTCAGCTTGGAGGTGTCCTGGACTCTGGAATTCACATCTGCTTGGACACTGATCAAGAAGAGGACGCTTTCAATGTCTGAATTCTGAACGGCCAGATGGAGGAAATTCCGACCTTTATTGTCCACCTAGCCAAACAAAATACCATTTTAAGTCAACCGAAATAATTTAATCCTTCTTCAGACACGGTTAACCAAGCTGTGAAGGCCAGTGCTTTAGAATCCATTCCCTGTGTTTTCAATGTAAGACTCAGCTTAGCCTGCAAGCACTCTTCACAGTCCACAAATATTCAAACTGGAAGAAAATTCTGGCACTACAAAGCAAATTGTTTGTTTTCTTAGATGCAAAAAAGTTAAAAGGGGATGGGGGGAAAAGAACACGAAGAAGTGGGAGGCAAAAGGGAGGAATGTGCCGTCTACTTCTATGATTCTTTTGCTTTTGGCTTCTGATGTTTTTTTTTGTAATATACCATTTACTCAGAATATCTCAGAAACCTAGTTGTTTTTGAAGATAGCTCTTTTACTGAACAACAATTAATTAAGCACTTTTAGAGGAAAAGGCTGAGATTTCTGAAATATTTGAGGTGTATCTTGTATTTCAGCTTGCTTTAGGCACCCCCACAGATAAGCCAAATCTCTTAGCAAACCCAGAAAATTGCTACTTGAGTAAAGGATGGGATTTTTGTTTCTTGTAACAGCTAATTTCACAATCAAAGTGACAATTGGGGGTTTTATGGTCAAAAAAACCAAAATTGTTTTACTCAGTGTCTATTGAGATTCTCAGTCATCCAGGTCATGGTTGCCCCAAAAGTGCTTTTTCAAAAGTCAACTGGACTTTGTTTTTTCCTTGAAGACATTTCGCTTCTCACCCAAAAAGCTTTGGTCAGAAGCTTAGGTCAGGGCTGAAGAATCTTCTAAGTTGAGAAGCGAAACATCTTCAAGGAAAAAACAAAGTCCAGTTGACTTTTGAAAAAGCAGTTTTGGGATAGTTTCACTCAGGTTTTATTTCTTAAATGAGTCACTTACCTACATACTGAATACTATCAAGCTGTGTAATTAAGTGTTGTGGCCCGCCAGCAGCCCATGCAGCTGGTAGTGGATCCCGCCTGAGAAGAGGCCTATGTGGTGATGCACCAGCGGCCTGTGCAGTTGGCACCCGAGTCGGACAGTGAAGAGGCTGGAGGGGACTCGGTGCCAGAGGCAGAGATTCAGCCAGGGCCGTCAAAACCTCCAGCACCTCCCATCAGTGATGAGGAAGAAGAGGAGGAGTCTCTTCTTAATGCACGGGCATGCAGAGCTGCCAAAAGGCAGGAATGGTTCCTCAGGAGGAGGTCTCCTTGGGAGTAAGGCTTGGGGCCAATTGGCCACTCCCCTAGCCTATTTAAGGGATGACGACAACAGCAAAACCTTTGCAGGAAACAACGTTCATTCGTTCGTTCATGTGCCTTCGTGTTTTGAAAACGTCTGCTCAGCTCTTGTTATCTGTTTTGGCATTCTTCCTGCGGACTGCTTCTAGGCATTTTGCCAACCCTTGTAAGCTTTTTGATATATCCAAGACTATTTGCTTAGACTTAATTTATGAGTTCATGGACTTATGTTAGCTGTTAATGCAGTTTAATTAACAGCTGGTTTTTCAGAAAAGACGGCTTTAACTTGTGTTTGTGTGTGTCAACTACTAAGCAAGCTTATTAGTAGTCGTTAATTGAGTAAACAAATATTTGGACCAACTTAGTGTGTGCTGCATTCTTGGTGGTCCGTAGCTGGGGCAGAACAGTAACACTGGCATATTGATGTATCTCTGCAATAGGTAGACTGCATAAAAGTGCTTAATAGGTAATATTTGGCTCTCCTCTACCTGCTCAGCAGCTCCGGGCTCCCGCTTGAGAATTGCTTCTGCTGCCTTGTTGTTCTTATACGTCATAGCACAGGCAAAGGGGGTCAACCCTTGTCGGTCCCTTAAGTTGAGTTGGATGGCAGAGTGTGAGATCATCATTTGGATAATGGTGTTGTGCTGATTGATAATAGCAACGTGGATTGGGGTTTTTCCTTCTGCATCCTGCAAATATAGTTTAGTCAGTGGTGCAAAATAAATAACCAGTGCCCACAGGGTCTGCCTTGTGGACAGATTGGCTAGATTTGCTAGGAATACTGACAATGTATAGGGTAATAGATTAAGTACAGAGGCTCTGAATATGAAAGGACAGATGAGCAACTTGAGGAACTAAACCCATTTGGACTCCACTCCCCAAAGCCCTTTCAAAACAGACCTACTCAATCCTTCACAAGGTTGCTCCCATTTTGAGGTTTAGAATTTACTTCCATGTAAATTCTAAAAGACACTTAACATCATTTTCAAAGTGCTAAACAAACAGCATTCTCTTCTAAAATAGCACTTAGCAATAGCACTAGCACTTAGACCTATATACCGCTTCATAGTGCTTTACAGCCCTCTCTAAGCGGTTTACAGAGTTCAGCATATTGCCCCCAACAATCTGGGTCCTCATTTTACCCACCTCAGAAGGATGGAAGGCTGAGTCAACCTTGAGCTGGTGAGATTGGAACTGCTGAACTGCAGTGCTACACTTTAACCACTGCACCACCAATCCAAAGAAAACAACCAGAAAAACCTAGCTTCCCACCACCGTGCTCATTGTTTCCACCCAATTCAGCCTCTATCCAGAATCAAACCCAATTTTATATTTCCTATGTAACTTGAAACAAACAAGCATGCATCAATGAAGTAACAGAAACTGTGGCCTGTAAATGTGGTTATTTATTCTACAATTATATATCAGGGGGTCACATATCCAAAAATGTACCCAGGAGAGTGAGACAAATGAGTCAATTTAACCTGCAGCATCACCTAATTTAAAGAATAGAAAGGATTTAGCTAGTTTCCAACCAAAGGACAGATCTGATAAGCAAGCAAGGATGGATTTATAGGAAAGGACTGGGTTCTTGACAGAAATGATAAACCTGAGTACAACGTAGAACCAGAATGTTTTTGTAGCAACTGTCCATAAGGAAAGATTCAAAGAGCAGATGCAAAGAAATTAGCATACCAGCAATGAAAAAAAGGGCTGCCAGCAGAAGCTGAACTATTATAACTTTTCTCACATACCTGTGCATTTACGTTGGCACCAAACTCCAGAAGGCATTGTACTGTTTCTTCCAGTCCCCAGCAAGCTGCCAAGTGCAATGGCGTCTGTCTATCATGAGCCTCCTCATCACCCTCTCCATTGGCACCTGGCTGCCTTGGGCTATTCACATCACAGCCACTGGGAAGAAAGTAGCATTAAAAGATCAGCCTGAAGCATTCAAAATTCCAGACCGTAAGAAAAATGGAACTTATTCCATATGGAGGAAAATTAAAATGATACCCACCAGTCCTCAAGTGGGAAGAGAACTATATCTGCATAAAATGTCATGCCCCCACTAGTGATCTCTATCCTATTATTGCACCACACCAACAAATTAGAAAGTACAGGGATCTTTAAGGATAGAGAGACTGGCTTCCCATCCTTCCAACCAAGGCTCACCAGCTATGGACTCTCCTTAACTAGGGCAGTGCCATAGCTGGGGGAAGGACATACATTCTGACACCCAGCTAGAACATTTTCTTCAGCATGAGTGCTTTTTGCAAGTGTTTTCAAAGGGAATCAGGTGATACGCTTCATTTGGTTTGCCTTTAGCATTCTTCTGGAATAGTCTTAAACCTCCTTCCAAAACACAACTGATCAACAGATCATTATGTTCCTTTTGAACGTGAATTTAATGCTATTTCAGAAAAGTACCAAAGCTGTATTTAAAAATAGCCTGAATAGCAGAGAGAGCTGTGCTGTGAAACAGGAGAGAGTTGGCTTTCTCTCTCTTAATACACTGAGTAACCTAGTCTCTTGCAGCACTACTAGTCAGCTGCTGTTCAGGCGGATCCAGGTTTCCAAGCTGGGGATCTACTCAAAAGCCTGGGAAATGGCATGGAGAGAGAGCTGTTTGAAAGCATTGGACTCTTCTACTGCCAAAGCAGAATGGCCCTGCAAAACTGTGTCCATATTAGTCTAAAGTGGCCAACAGAGGTAGTCCACAACTTGTGACTGTTCAATGCTGCGAAGGACCCGTCTAAGAATACTTAGACCAAGTTCTGAAGTTCCAACAGCCACCCTGTCACGTGACTGCATGTAAGGTGTTTGGCAACTGGCCACCATTTACAGCAGTTCGCAGTGCCCCATGGTCACACAATCGTGTTTTATGACAGTTTTGCTGAAAACCAGCATTTACTTTGGTTTTCAGCAAAACCAGCTCATAGCGAACCAAGAATGGCTGGATTTATATGATAATCCTATAAAGCACAGCCAGAAAATGCTGTAAACTTTTGTACTATAGGGTTTTTTTTCCTGACCTGCGGATCAAGAAGCAGGCAATCTGTTCACTGTTCTCGTCAATGGCCCGGTGCAGCAATGTCTGTAAACAACCACTTGGTCCTGGGCCCCAGCAAGTTGCATCACAGCCGTGCCTTACCTGCAAGCAAGAGATAAAGAGACTCACTTCATGTATAAAAATATATGACTAAAAAAAAAGTCTTAAACATGGAGAAGTGACTCCTGGAATGAAAAACAGACATCTTTATATCATAATCTGCCTTTTTTATGTGTATATATAGACAAAGAGTATACGTGCTGTTCAACCTGGAAAATTGCATTTATTTATTTGGTCTCTAATAAAATGCACTTTCCTGAACTTAGGCAGGAAAAAAAATCAAATGCACAAGTATAGAATAGGTGGTACCTGGCTCACCAGTAGTAACTGTGAGATGGATCTAGGTGTCCTAATGGACCACCACTTAAGTACCGTGTTTCCCCGAAAATAGGACCTTGTCTTATATATTTTTAAACCCTGAAATAAGAGCTTGGCCTTATTGCCATGCACTCAAAAGCCCGATTGGGCTTATTATCAGGGAACGTCTTATTTTGGGGGGGGAACAGGGTAGGTAAAACCAGCTTCAGCTGCCAAAAAAGCCAATACAGTCGTAGGCTGCATCAACAGAGGGATAGCATCAAAATCATAAGAAATGATAGTATTACTTTATACCTCACTAGTGAGGCTACATTTAGAATACTGTGTGCAGTTCTAGTCAAGATACAGTAAAGATGCTGAGACCCTAGATAGCATGCAAAGAAAAGCAACAAAGATAAGGGTCTGGTATGGTGAACAGGTGAGTGAGCTAGGTATGTCTAGCCTATCAGAAGGATTAGAGGGAACATGACAATGGTCTTCTAATACATGAGAGGCTGTCACAGAGAAGAGGGTATTGACTTATTTTCCAAAGCATCAGAGGACAGGACAAGAAGTGGTGGAAGCTTGTTAAAAAGAAATCCAACCTAGAAGTAAGGATAAATTTTCTGAAATGAGAACAATTAATCAGTGGGATAGCTTGCCTCCCGGAGTTGTGGGTGCTCCATTGCTGGAGGTTTTTCAAAATACTTAAAGATTGTAACATTTATTCTTAACTTTATCAGTTCCATTTCCTCTTACCAGCGTTGAAGCAATATCTTCCAGATTATTTTCAAGAGCAAGCCAGAGGGGAGGGTTCCCCTTCTCATCCGGCACAGACATGTCTGCTCCTCTCGTGCAGATTGCATCAACTACCAAGGGCAGCTGGTTTTTGATTGCTAGTTGAAGAGCTGTCTCTCCATCTTGAGTCCTGCAATAAAGGCAATTTCAAGTCTATTTCTTAGACCTTTACATCTGGCAGGGAATCCTTACTACTCAATACCTGGTTAATATAATCACCATTCCACCCCTTAATTGGCTTTTCCGCTGGGGTCACAAACAAGAGTTTATCAAAACATGCAGAACTACTGCACTCTGTAGTGACACAAAAGGGGAAATTATTGTACAGGTTAGGAGCAAGGAGTAATAATATTAAATAACCCTTTAATTAGACCTTTTTATTGCGAGGTGACTCTCAAAACCTTTCAAAAATCCTGTAAATATTTTGCTCTCAAAACAGTGGAAGAGTTCTCATCAAAATTATTATTTCAACTAGATAAGTTGGAGAACATGCATGGAGAACTATTGTACATTTGCTGTTCCTGAAAATGGAAGGTCCACCTGCCCACACTAACTGCTCTATAAATAATGAGTTGTGCTCCAAGATTTCATGCATGTTCCTGCCCATCCACCTCCTATTACCCAAGGCCTTTTCAACAGACAATGCCAGAGGTTAAAAATAGAGCTTTCTTCAAGTAAAACAAGTGCTAACCCTAACCTTTAGTAATTCTGTATTTTATACTGAAATTCTAGTTAAATGTTTTTGTATCTCTTGCCTGAGCAAGAGACCTGGATTTCTGGTCTTGGCCTCTGGCTGTTTGTTTCTTAGCATGTAAGAACGAACTCTCAATAATGCATACATTCCTACAATTTTCAATGGGAAACAAAAGAAATAGCAAATCCATTGCACTACCATAATATGCCTAATTACATTTTAAAAAATCCATTTCTGACAAAAAGCCACTTCTGGAAAATTCTGGCTTATGTAATATTATTGTCCGAGTTACTGACTCTCTCAATGGAAACAAAAATATGCATCCACAGCTACAAAAAATAATATCATTGTAAGAGCATTTTAAAAATGAGCCCCTCCCAGAAGGACCCGATGTCCAGGGCATGGAGACGGTCAAAAGACTAACCAGCAGATAATTTAACAAAATGGATTCTTAGGCTGGTTCCCCTCTGATGCTTGGAGCCTAAAAACTGAATTCTGAAAGCCTGCCAAGAGTTTCTTGCAAATTTGGAAGTAATACCCGCCTCTTATTACCTGACACTGATATCGGCTTGATGCTCTAGGAGGAACAAGGCACTCTTGCTATCCTGTCTCTGTATCGCCATGTGTAGCAGAGTCTGTCCGTCTGACATCGTGTCATTGATGGAGGCTCCAGAGCCCAGGAGTTGAGCTGCGATCGTGTGCATGCCTGATGAGTAAAGAGACAAGGAATGCATTTATGGTATTTTTAATCTTGTTCTTTT
Organism: Diadophis punctatus similis; assembly: GCA_023053685.1. Taxonomy (NCBI): domain Eukaryota; kingdom Metazoa; phylum Chordata; class Lepidosauria; order Squamata; family Dipsadidae; genus Diadophis; species Diadophis punctatus. Next base: position 17,231,121 of record JALIGW010000001.1, on the reverse strand, counting down.
CTTCTAAGGAGCTCAGGTCATGCACAGGATTTAGGTTGCACATGCCAAAAAATTCCACCCGCCACCACCGCTGTCAGTCTGCAAAACCAAAAAGGTTGGGGACCCTTGCTCTAGATCAGTGTTTCCCAACCTTGGCAACTTGAAGATGTCTGGACTTCAACTCCCAGAGTTCCCCAGCCAGCTTTGCTGGCTGGGGAACTCTGGGAGTTGAAGTCCAGACATCTTCAAGTTGCCAAGGTTGGGAAACACTGCTCTAGATGCTCCCAAAAGCTGCCACTACATTTTAATTTTTAAGGTGGAGTTGGGGAAAAAATTTCTGTGTGTGTATGTGTAAAATCACAAACTGTATTTAATTGAAATTTTAATGACATTTAAATGAAACCAATTTTTTTTCTGTCCTGGCAAGCCTCCTTTTTTTAGCCCTGACCTCATCGGCTTTTTAGGATGTATCTCTGCCCGCAAGTGCCTTGGCTTGCAAAAACTAACAGTTTCAGAGAACACACTAGTAAACATGTGCTGCTGAGCCACCACTTGTAAAGAATAAAGGGTGGGTAATCATATGAAATAACTGAACCTCCTCTGCATTTGAAAACAGGATTTAAAAATATCAGGTTGGATAGTGCTTTAAACTCCCATTAATTTCAACTGAGAAAGAAAAGAAGTGAAGTCTTTCTCGGTGAATTGTTTGAGTGATTGACTAGATTATATCCTTAATTTCTAAAACAATGCTTTCTTTTATTTTCCAAAATAAAGCCTCCTCAACCTATCGTACCACGCTTGTTTCAATCCTTACCTGTCCACAATGCTAATCCCAGCACAGTTTGATCTCTAGAGTCTTTGAGACTGAAGTCTGGAATGATTTGCAAGTTGTTGGTCGCATGGAGAGCGTTAGCTAAAAAAACAAAAAATAGAAATCAGATCTCTTTAAACATGCTAATTTAACGTTCTAATGTTGTGAGTAGAATTTCCAAAACCCTTAGCCATAATCCATAGCATCCTTGCTCAACCTGGAATCCTCCAGATATACTAATCTTTAATTTTCATAATCTATGATTCAACCATCATAAAGGTCATCCTGGTTGAGAATTCGGAGTTTTGCAGTCCCAATCTACCTGTTTGGAGCCAGACTGAGAAGGGCTAAAGAAGATCCTTTTACTTTAAATCAGTGGTTCCCGACCTGGGGGTCGCGACCCCTTTGGGGGTCGAACGACCATTTCCCAGGCGTCGCCCCGGCATCCTCAGCTCCCCCCCCCACTGCCACAAGCCTGGCCATATCGCACCCCACAATCCGCACCCCCGCCCTCGCGCCCCCACCGTGATCCACCCCGCCGCCGCCATTTGGTTTTACCCTCTGCGCATGCGCAAAGCGTTCTGCACATGCGCAGAGGGTAAAAGAACCCAAATGGCGGCGTCCGGGCGAAGTCTCCAGATCCGGGCGAGGTCTCCGCTCGCTTCACGTGTTGCCTCTGGGAGCTTTTCGAGCCCCGTCGCGAAAGACGTGCGCGACTTCGGCGGGGCCGGGACAGGTGGCTGCCCGGAGAGAGCCATACCATTCGCCCCGAATGCTACAGGTAGACGGGAGAGACTCTGCGACGGGGATGGCTCTCTCCAGGCAGCCGCCTGTCCCGGCCCTGCCGAAGTCGCGCACGCCTTTCATGATGGGGCTCAAAAAGCTCCCAGAGGCAACACACGAAGCGAGCGGAGACCTCGCCCGGATCTGGAGACTTCGCCCGGACGCCGCCATTTGGGTTCTTTTACCCTCTGCGCATGTGCAGAATGCTTTGCACATGCGCAGAGGGTAAAAGAACCAATTGGCGGAGGTGGGGTGGGTCATGGTGGGGGCGCGGGGGCGGGGCGTGGGTCACGGCATTAGGAAGGTTGGGAACTGCTGCTTTAAATGATCAGATTGAGACATCCTTCTTTTTGAACAGTAGCTTCCATTTTATATTCACAGCTGGGAATTCTAGAACTTATAGGTGGTCCTTGACTTACAAATACAATTGGAACCAGAATTTCCATTTCTAAGCAAGGTGGTGGTGAAGGCAACCGTATGATTCATTTAACAGCTGCAGTGATTTGCTTAGCTGTGGCATAAAACTGGGTATGTCTCACTTAACAACCATCTTCCTTAGCAAGAGAAATCCTCACCCCAATTACAGTCGTAAGTAGAGTACTACCTCTGTGATCTTTTCTCTCCACAAAAAAGTATTGAAGATACTCTCTCTACCATAAAGGTTGTTCACCTCTGCTCTAGACCAAGTTGTTAGATATCTTGGAGGGCCCCCAAAGTCTCTCATTTACAGAGACAAGTATAAACTCCCAGTTTCCTTTTTTATTTGATTTGTCTGAAATAGTACTATAGGGTTTCCTGCTTGAGCAGGGGGTTGGGCTAGAAGACCTCCAAGGTCCCTTCCAACTCTGTTATTTTCATCACCTTCTCAGATTTCTCCTCTTGATTCTTTTCTTTAACTCTCGAGTTAACCTCTTCCAGGTGATCCTTTTCCTACTCCTTGGTCTTATTCATTCTATTCTGATGCTTTCCAGCGAGCAACTCCTTATCTAAAGTTCCCTGATCATCTTACCTTTTTGCTCCAGTATGACCGATACCACATCTGGGTGGTTATAGGCTATTGCCATATGAAGAGGAGTTTGCAAACTAACACTATCCGCAGTGCCAGGCATGACAGTCCCCTTTGGGGCAGGGGCTGCTTTGTGTGTCTGGATATTTGGGTTAGCTCCTTGTTGCAGCAACTCAGCTGTGAGATTGGCTAAACCGTGCTGGCAGGCTGTGTGCAGCGATGTTTCGCCCTTTAAAAGAAGGAAGAGTTGGAGAAATGAAAGGCATCTGCTGGGAGAATTGGGTGGGTGGGGTGGGGGCTCATGAAAAAGACTTTCCAGAGCTAAGCAGCCCAGACCTCAAGTGTCACGTGCTGACATGAACTTAGCTATCATCAATCCAATCCGAGTCTGGGATGAATTGCTTCTGAAGGCAGATATGAGTTCATCTGATTGTATGGTCTTCTATACCAGGGGTCCCCAAACTTGGCGACTTTAAGACTTGTGGACTTCAACTCCCAGAATTCTCCAGCCAGCTATGCTGGGAGTTGAAGTCCACAAGTCTTAAAGTTGCCAAGTTTGAAGACCTCTGTTCTATACCACCCTCCCCTAATCTCCTAAAAAAAAAAAACCTACCATACTGGGCTTCACACCAGAGAAAGATAACAATATTCTCATCAGCAGCCTTGGGTTCTAAATGGCCAGTTAAAGGCAGCCAGTCTATCATACACGTAGTCCTCAACTTACAAACATAATGGAGTCTGAAATTATGGTCATGAATTGTGCCAGTTGTTAGGTGGGTCATCATATGTCCAACTCGATTTTACAACTTTTTTGTGGGCAGTCATTAAGCAACCATGGCAGTTGTAAAACAAATATTGCAGTTGTTAAGTAAACCCATTTTCTACAATGGGCATTTTTTGTCAGAAACCAGAAGTAAACAGCAATTTCTGGGCAAAGAAAAATGTCATAAATTGTGGTCATATAATTGCAGACCACTGCAAATGGTAGTAAATGTGGATCAGTTGCCAAGCGCCCAAAATGCAAACATGGAACTGCAGGGGAGGCAGCATCATTGAAACTTTGAAGCCAGATAGGATGGCCCTTTTGGGGGGGGGGGGCATCGTAACTCTGAACGGTTGCTGAGCGACTGGTCGTAAGTCAAGGGCTACTTTTATTGTGCAAGAAATTGAAAGGAATCCAACAAGGTTACTTGAATTGTTTTCATTCCACCTGGTCATAATTTTTAAAAAACCCAGTAATTTATGTATTTCTATCTAAGCTATTTTCTTCCTCCTCCCCCTTTTTTCTTTTGCACTGTATCTTTTAATGTAAAAACTTTGGGGCAGGCACTTTTTTTTATTATTCAGATCAGGATGCCATTCAAGGAACCTTGCTAAAGGATGAACAACACAAATCATGCAGTGGTAGATATACTGCTAAGGAAATAAATACAATTGCCCTGAATGGTCTCACATATGACCCAGTGGCTCAGGATATGCCTCACACAGATGGCAAGATATGAAGTTTCAGGAGCTTTATAGTTAAACTGATTAAAGAATTAAATGCTTGGGTCTTTTGATTGATTACGAGATGCGACTGAGGATGAAATCAAGATGTATTATTTACTCTCTAACAACCATACAGGTAATCCTCGAGTTACAACTACAATTGAGCCCAACATTTCTGTGGCTGTGGGACTGTTGTTAAGTGGCTTTTGCCCCATTTTATCACCTTCCTTGCCACAGTTGTTAAGTGAATCACTGCAAATGTTAAATTAGCAACATGGTTGTTAAGTGACTCTGGCTTCCCTATTGACTTTGCTGGTCAGAAAGTCGTAAAAGGTGATTGCATGACTTCAGGACATTGCAACCGTCATAAATCTGAGTCAGTTGCCAAGCATCTGAATTTTGATCATGTGACCCCAGGGATACCGTAATGGTCATAAGTATGAAAAACAGTCACAAGTCACTTTTTTCAGTGTCATAACTTCGAACAATCACTAAATAAACTATTGTAAGTCTAGGGCAGCGGTTCTCAACCTGGGGGTCGCGACCCCTTTGGGGGGGTCGAACGACCCTTTCACAGGGGTCAGGAGACTTCTCCCGGACACCGCCATTTGGGTTCTTTTACCCTCTGCGCATGCGCAGAATGCTTTGCGCATGCGCAGAGGGTAAAAAAAACCCAAATGGCGGCGATGGGGCGGGGGTCGCGGCGGCGGGCGTGGTGGGGCGTGGTGGGGGAGCAGTGGCGGGGCACGGCATTAGGAAAGTTGAGAACCACTGATCTAGGGCTACCTATACCTTCTACCATTACATTTTGCAATAAGAGCTTCCACGGTATTGATCCATATCCCACGACATGATACTAAAGGAACCGCAACAACAATTCCTTTGGGACAGACCAACCACAATCATTTGCATTCAATGTTCCTTTCTCCAGACCTACCCATTTATTCCTGTGATTGACTGTGGCCCCATGTGTGGCTAGGAAGAGTGCTGCCGCTTCATTTTCGGCCCCCGCAGCTCTCTGTAACAAGCAGCTTCCTAAAAGCAACCGCCAACAGAGAAAATCAGAGCAATGCAAGTTACAAATTCAACCAGCCCTCCCAGCTAAGCCTCACTCTTTAATTTCTTGGCAGCCTCACCCTCTCTCACCTGTCACTGTATCTGGAGCATCAGTATTGCTCCCTCGTTGGATGAGTCTAGCGGCAAAGCTGTTCTCATCAAAGGAATTGCCGTTCAGCACAGGGACATCCTCAAAGGGGTTGACAGACGGGTCAGAAGACATGGTAATATATTGAACCGCAAGCCATAGGGCGGTACTTCCTTCGTGGTCCTTCAGTTCCAGATCAAGTCTAAGAAGAACCACAGAGTCTTATTTTCCATTGAGCTGGAGATATGGTCTTTGTTCCAACATAGTGAAAATCAGGACAGTCTACTATTGGGGAAACGTTTGTCCCCGAATCTCACCTATTTACTGGGCTGAGCTTTCAATGGCTACATTTTGCATTTTATGCCTTCCTCAAAAAGTAATTACAATAAATGTTGAAATTTTTTTACGCAAAATTACTGACTTATAAGATTACCGTATTTTTTGGAGTATAAGACGCACCTTTTTCCTCCCTAAAAGTGGCTGAAAATTTGGGTGCGTCTTCGAATGTAGCTTTTTTTCCAGCCCTAACTAGGTGCTAACAGATCTTCCCAGCTCTTACCTTGCAGGCTCTTTCATTGTTACTCTCTCCAAAGAATGTTTTTCCAGCCCTAAGTCTTTGCAGGGTTTTTTTCATTGCTCTACTTGCTCTGAATAAGTTTTTTTCTAGCCCTAACTAGGTGCTAACGATCTTCCCAGCTCTTACTGGCTTGCATGCTCTTTCATTGTTACTCTCTCAGAAGAAGGTTTTTTTAAGTCCTACCCAGGGGATAAAATAATGTGTTGAAGCTGCTCCGAATAAGTTTTTTTCTAGCCCTAACCAGGTGCTAACTATCTTCCCAGCTCTTACTGGCTTGCATGCTCTTTCATTGTTACTCTCTCAGAAGAAGGTTTTTTTAAAGTCCTAACCAGGGGATAAAATAATGTGCTGAAGCTGACCAGACTAAGGATGCTAGCCAGATGAATACCTGGTAGGCAGATTGTTTTCCCCTATTTTCCTCCCCAAAAACTAAGGTGCGTCTTATACTCCGAAAAATACAGTAACTGTTATTACGATTTCTGATAAATGCAAGTAAATTCTTCCAGGCTGTAACTTAATGGAACAACTGGTTCTTAACGGCATCATTTAAAATAGCAGTCTAACCGATGAACCTTCCTCAACTTGTCCATATTTTGTTGGCTTCCACAAACTTACTGTTTGCACTGCAGCAGCTGACTGAATACTTGGTCGTTTCTCACAACAATAGATGAGTGCAATGGAGTTCTAAGGAAGGAAGGAAGGAAAAGTTATTTCAAATGCAAGGTCATAAAAGCAACCTTCCATAATTTAGAAGCCCTAACACACGTGAATAAGGGACTCCTCCTTCATTTAGCTCTAATAGATTGTTTTATTTTTATCCTGACTACATAAAAATATGACTATCACTAAATATTGTTCAGAAGACAGGCAATTTGTTTTAGGTTTAGCTTCCAACAAGGTTCTTCTTGGGTATCACTTCAATGTTTGACATGCCATCCAATTTATTTTTATTTATTTAGGAAACTTATATGGCCACCTAATTGCTCACAGCTACTCTAGGTAGCTTACAACCAATAAAAACACAGTATAGAAAAAAAAACCAGGTTAACTGAGTTCTCGCATTTTTAACTCATGCAGCCTCCTTCTGATAGATTTCATTCTTAGCCATGGTATCTGACAACCCAAGCAACTTCTCCTTATCAAATAAATCATGAATAGGTAGTCCTCCACTTACAACCATAATAGAGCCTGTTCATTACGATTCTAAGTTGTGACAATCATAAAATGGGTCACTACATTATCGGACCCATTTTTATGATCTTTATTTTTTTGTGGTGGCCCCAACTGTGGCGACTGTAAGCCAACCCATTGTTTGCCATGGGCTGCTTTGGTCAAAAATTGGCAAAAGTTTCAGCAAAAATGTTGCAAAACACAGTCATATGACCACAAGATGCTATGATAGGATAAATGCAGGCTGGCTAATAAGCACCCAACATGCGGTCATGTAACTGGGGGGTGTATGGCCATCAGAACTTCAGAACCGGGTCACAGCCAGCTTTGGGAAGTCGGCTGTAGTTCAAACAGTTGCTAGGTGAACAGTCATAAGTGGAGGACTACCTGTGTTGTGCTATCTTTAAGCAATGGAATTAGTTATTATGTAAGGTCATTAGGAACTTTATGAACAATGTATAATTGTAGGTGCAACCCCTACCATGGCCTAAACTACCTTTAACAAATTCTATCTAATCTCTTTTTGGGCTCCCTCCCCAAAATTCTCAGTGGACTTTTAAATAGCAAATATAAACCTATAGTAAATATTGATAAAAGATGACAACTGGTTTTCCTTCAATTCCAGATGAAGTCTGGGAAGAATAGCATCTTATGCTGAAAAGCATTCTGGAGCCACCATGTTGAATTAAGGCTTACGTAGTGAAAAGCTTTTGTGTTATTGAGATTCAGTTCAACATAGAGCACATGACTTTGCTAACAGGAGGTGTCAAATTCAATCCCCAGCATCTCCCAACTTAAATCTTGTAAGGATCACTGTCCAAAGAACTTGGGATCCTGTTTGAATGAGAACTGTGAAACACTGAGCTACATGGAGTTATTAACTGATATTCCACAACAGCCTTGAGATGTCCGAATGAAGAAAACTGCTACAAATATGTGGACTCCAATTTCCATAATTTCTCTGTAAAACATGGCAAGTGCTGAGAATGCTGGGCTTTAACGGATATTTCTGGAGGATGTTCAGCCTGCGGAAAGCTTCATATGTCCACATCAACCTCATGAGTAACAGTCACGCGTACAAAAACAGCAGGCTACCCAATAGTCACCTTCCTTGACTGTCTTGCATGTTGGGATTGGCTCCTGCCCTTAGGAGGGACTCCGCAATCTGCGCCATCTCCGACATTACTTCTGGTTTGTGCTTCTTGGAGTTATAGGATGCCACAAGATGCAGGGGAGTTTCTTGATCTCCCACTGTTGCAGCATTCACCCGGGCACCATTTTTAACCAGGAAATTAGCAGCAAATTTATCTCCTGTTGAGTAGGGGGAAAATGACGACAAATGTCTCAACATGTGAAGTAAAACTCACTGTCTCTGTCCATCTTTCCCTCACGTTCAGAACCAAGCCCTGAAAATAATTGCCTCAAAACCTAGTAATTCAGCAGTTTCTCTTTCTGATCACTCAGATGAAGAACACAATGATTCAGAAGAATTTTCTGCAAACTAAGAAATTAGCTAGGCACAGATAGCCTAATTTGCTAATAAAGGAAAGCTCTTCCATACGACTCATAGTAAAAATATACCGCATTATTCGGAGTTTAAGACGCACCTTTTTGCCCCCCAAAAGAGGGTGGAAATGTCGGTGCGTCTTATACACCGAATACAGCCATTTTTGGCCTCCCGAAGCCCCGCCCCTGCATCTTATTTTTGCAAAGAAACGAGCCATTTTTTGCAAAAATGGGGGCGTTTTTGCCTTCCCCCACCCCCTAGGAATGCTCTGCAGGCTTCCCAAACCCTCTGCATGCCCTGTTTTTGCAAAAAAACGAGCGAAAAACAGGCCGGTTTTTTGCAAAAACTGGGGTGTTTTTGCCTTCTAATTACCCCATCTAGCATGACTGGAGGAGGAATTCTGGGAGTTGAAGTCCACTAGTCTTAAAGCTGTCAAGTCTGAAGTTTGTAAAAAGTGTACATGGTTGTAAAAAGTGTACATGGTTGTAAAAAGTATTCTGCTACACTGGTATTTTATTAAATAATATATTACTACACCATTTGGTTCAGAATAATTTTTTTCCTTGTTTTCCTCCTCTAAAATCTAGGTGCGTCTTATACTCTGGTGCGTCTTATACTCTGAAAAATACGGTATATTCCCATATATAAATATATCCCAGTGAGAGATAAAAGGAGTTACAAAAAAAGAGTAAATAATCTTGACTACTGGAATTCCTTTGAAGCAGATCTTTTAGATAGAAAGGGAGATTTTATTTTAGATTACTTAAATTATACTGTACTTTAGGCTTCTTATAACTATGTCCTGGGTCCCACATTACGTCACACTAGAACTATCCAACATTTCAGTGACCAGGAGCTGCCTTCAATATCATTGTTTGTATGTCTTATATCTTTTGCTAAGCTTATGTTAAGGACTATACTTCATGTTTTTGAAAATACTGCCAATTTTCAGCGATCAATATTATTAAAATATGAGAGTGGTTGAAGAGATTTGAAAATTTACCCTTACAGTAAGCCATAGTTTTTCAACCATGATTTACTGACTATTCTACAACTGACTGGGCTCTTACAACACACTGAACCAAAGACAATGAACTACCTTATAGTTTATCCATAACCCAGACCATGTGTTAACTTTGCAGTAAAGGCAGATTAACTCAGCAAGAGCCTGATTACAGTTTTATGATCATGATGCCAGCTCTATCTACTATAAAGGTTAAAAGAGACAGAAATGGCATCCTGGACATAAACTGTTTCAACTCCTACCCTCAAAACGACGCTATAGAGCACTGCACACCAAGACAACTAGACACAAGAACAGTTTTTTCCCCGAACGTCATCACTCTGCTAAACAAATAATTCCCTCACCACTGTCTAATTATTCACTATGGCTGCATTACTATTACTATTAGTCTTCTCATTGTTCCTATCACCCATCTCCTCCCACTTATAACTTGTTGCTTGTATCCTTACGATTTATATCAATATTGATTGTTTCCTGGTTGACAATCATTAAGTGTTGTACCTCATGATTCTTGACAAATGTATCTTTTCTTTTATGTACACTGAGAGCATATGCACCAAAGACAAATTCCTTGTGTGTCCAATCACACTTGGCCAATAAAGAATTCTATTCTATTCTATTCTATTCTATTCTATTCTATTCTATTCTATTCTATTCTATTCTATTCTATTCTATTCTATTCTATTCTATTCTATTATTTCACACATGCAGAGAAAGAGGAACTGTTGGATGTATCAATGAATCCATTATTAACTTTCTTCCCTTTTGGCAACTATTTTTTTCTAGACACAGGCAGTGGGTCAGCATGGATAAAATAGCAGCATTATGCAAGGTAAGACTGACAGTAGAGGGCACAAAGCAACCAACAGAGACAATTTCCCCGTGTTTGTGTATATACTGTTTCTTCTGTCCCTTATAGCTTTCTCAGCCTGCCAAAGGGAGAATCTTTCAAACTGGCAGAACACCAGAGTGATGCGTAAAACATGGGCAAACTCTCAAAACAGGCTTTCCTAAAGATTTTAATGAAGTCAGGCTAGGAAAATCTGGACCAGAGAGTCTCTTAGATGGAGACAGCTGGGAGCCAGGAACAGCAGCAGAAGAATGTTTTAACAGGGGGGGAAAAGAGAAAAGTATCTCTGCAAGTTTTCAATTTTCACTCATCCACAGCTTAATGAACAAGTAGTATGTAAAGCAACACTAGTAAATGGCTATCCAGAATAAGACATTTGGGGAGGGCGGAGGGCATATTTCTGCCATGAATCAGGTAGTTTGTGCAAGTTCTCCAAACAGCAACAGTCCTTGGCCTGGCCAAGACAAGACTGGGAAAAATAGGGAACTGCAACTGCACGTAGACAATCAGGACGTGAGATGTACCGAGTTCCCAAGCAAACCCTCACCCTCTTTCTCTTGTGGTCCTGCCCATAACTGGAAACGGACTGTGATTCCCCTTCATTTAAGCAGGAAGGACAAAATGGTTGAATTAATAGGTTGATCTCTGTGAAAAATAAACTGGGAACAAGATCCCTTTGCTCTTCCCTCCACTGACTGCATCCAAGAACTGAAAAACAAATTATATATGAAAATCCACTCTACGCTTGCCTCTGCATCCCAGCCCTTCTTTTCAGTGTGGACCCTGGCTAAAATGGCTACCCATTGAGAGATGGCACAAAGAGATCCACTGGACTTCCACTGGACAATGGAAGCTGATTCTGGAACTTCAGTGTAGTAAGAAAAAAAATTCGTCCCTGCAGTCAGTGGAGGGAAGAGCAAAGGGATCTTATTCCCAGTTCCACAATTTCAAGCTCCAGCACTGATATCGCAGCCAAAATCCTAACCCTCTGATGAGGAGCACAAACTCCAGTGAACTGCTAAGCCAAAATGAAACAGCACTCAATGTGGGCTACATTTGATATGTATGTATGCTCCTAACGTGCAAGCATTTTGTACTATACATCAAATAGAGAAGGGCAATTTTCTTGCCAAAGAAGGTAAATATGTGTGTTCCAGGATGTTGCAGGATCCAATCTGAGCCAATCAATGGGACCAAAGGTTTATTCTTCCAAGGTTTTGGTGTGGAGGGCTGGTTATTAAGTCATTGATGATTGTTTCCTTGTGTTGTTGCGCCATGAACGCCTGATAGGCTGGTAGTAAATCAGCCCTCCTATTGACTGACATGGGGCCCATTTCCCAGGCTTCAATAATTTCTCTGGCTGTTTTTATCCCTACTTAGCCAACAATCATAGTAGCTGCAAAATTGAATGCATGTCCTTATTCGTTGCAATGTGAGGCTACCAATGAGTTCAGGTCTCAAAAACAAAACAAAACAAAACTAAGCGCTACACACCAACAGCAACCATGTAAATACAATGTGTAGAACAACCCGGTACACATATTTTGGAGAGATAGAAGTTCCCTAATGTTGGGCTCCAGCATGAGCTTGGAAGAATAAATCTTTGGTCCCTGTGACAGACTCAGATTGCATCCAGCAATTTTCCATTTTTACATCCAAAGGGAGCATGCTTTATTTTTTCGCTTGTAAAGGCAGGATGGGGGTGGTATGACAATGGTGCAATTATATCAATAGAAGGGACACCATCAAATTTTTCAGCCCTTGAGGTTGGGGGGGGATCTGAACCAAATTGATTCCACTGGCAGTCTAATATACCTCTTTTAGAGTTTCTTAAACAACAAAAAAAAGAAGAATAAAAATAACAGAAACAAGGACTGCCAACAATAAGACACTTTGCTGCTGATGCTTGATAGTATGTTCACAGTGTGCACACAGAACTATGATTCAGATGCTTTTCATTTTCTATAGGCATTTAGCTCAGGGGCAGAACAGAAGATGCTTCCCCACTGTCAGAAAACGATGTAACTCAAGATGTTCCTGCTCTGTTCTCTTGCTCTCAGTGTCATGGCAACCAATTCCTATCTGACCATACTAGTCCTCAAGACAGTTTTCCTCTTGCATGCTAAAAACTTAGAATATACAAACACCATACATTGTGCAAAGCTCCGGGGAGGTGTTTGTTTTTCGGTTTACGAGACACCCTCTTAAAATAAAGTGCAATATAACATCTGGCATTAGCCCAGGGATGTGTTGTGGTCATAACAAGAGATCTTAAATTACAGCAGCTTTCCCAGCTATGCAATGGGCGCAGCTATGGAGACCCTCCCTGGGTTGAAGTTCACTGTCAGCAATATATACAATTCTGTATGCAAAACAATGGAAGACAAAGGTCCATTGGAGAACAGACACAGCAGGAATAAGAGGGAAAACAGTAAAAAGAGAGGACTACTATGTTGGTCATTTTCCCTACAAATGAACCTCAGGTTTGGGAAGGTGGAAGTATTGGTGACTTTGATAAAATGTGTGCAGTCATGAAAACTCCCTCATGCTTCACTGTACCCCACCAGAAGAGGGACCTTGCCCCCAATTCTAAAACATAACCCTCTATACTCCATCCTAGGTTAGCTAGAGCCTTCACATATTTGTAATGGTAGTTGGATCAATTCAAGTTCAAGCTTCAGTAAAGTCCAAGACAGATGGCACTGTGTTGTGTTTATATAAAAGTTCCTAAGCATCTCCAAAGCTCCAGGCTCAAAATCATGATTGGCTACTTTATATTAGAGGTATTCAATCTGAGGTCCTGGACACACACGCACATGTCCCCCAGGCCATACAAAAGTTATCCAATAAATATTTCTAATGATGGCAAGGAAGGAAATGAGTCAATATCACATGAGCAAATATATTAATTTTCTTTTTACGACCCTGTAATCCCTTGTATCAGGGTGGAGTCGGGGCAACTGAATGGAGCTGAGCGTTTACTGGCCGGATGCCCTTCCTGATGCCTACGTGGAGTTTGCAGCAATTTTCTCTTTGCACCCTGATAGAGAAACGTCTGTTGTTACCAAGTGAGCTGAGCGAATACAACTCTAGGCCACCACATTGCCCGAGCAAATATACTAAATATATTTAATTAATTTAATGTAAATTGCATAAAATTATATTAATTTTTTATCCTGTACCTGCTTTTGTGTGTGTGCGTAGCCTTCAATGCTTCTTTTGAAAGCCAAATATAGCTCCCACAAAGTTTTAAATCCTGGTTCATGTTAAACAGAGGCCACTATAACCTGTAAAAGGTGCAAAATGGCAAAACGAAGACTTCCAGGATCACCCACTCTTTCTGTTCTAAAATTTCTCCCCCCCCCCCACCTCTGTAGATCAGAAGAAAGGAATTTGTGTATGGTGCGGGTATTCCTTGACTTACAATCATTTGTTTAGTGACCGTTCAAGGTTACAAAACGGCACTGGAAAAAGTGATTAGGACAGTTTTTCACAATTATGACCATCGCAGTATCCCCACGGCCACATAGATCAGAATTCAGGTGCTTGGCAACTGGTTCATATTTATGACGGCTGCAGTGTCCTGGGGTCATATGATCCATTTTTCCTGACCTTCTGACAAGCAAAGTCAATGGGGAAGCCAGTTTGATTTTACATCTGTATTACTAATTTAACAACTGCAGTAATTCACTTAACAACTGTGTCAAAAAAGGTATAAACTGGGACAAAACTCACTTAACTGTCTCGTTTAGCAACATAAATTTTGGGCTCACTTGTGGTTGTAGGTCAAGATCTACCTGTACTAAAACCCAAATCTGTCCTAATGACCTGAGATTATATTAAGCCAAAATGCAATAACATGAACTTAACATGGCTTTTGGCCTTGCATGATATATGTAAAACAGCCAATGGTTGCTTGTGCAACAAATCATAGTTAAGCAAAATGTCACCTTATTGAACGCAGCAATAGTTACTCTGAATTCCTAGTGATTTGTCTGTTGAGAAATGCAAAGGCCTGCGACTATTAAATTCAGCCCATCCTGATCTGTATAAACATCTTTACCCCTTTGAATTGCTTTGTGCAACAAACTCCAGCCTTTCTTGTCCATCATATCCACATCTGCTTTGTGATTCACCAAGGTAGTTGCAATGCTTTCCAGCCTTCGACAAAGTGCTAAGTCTAAAGCAAGGTCTCCATTGTGATCCAGATCATTTAACTTTCCAGGCAGCTGCAGGAACAGAAACAGTGGACAGATGTCAGCCAGTGTAATAATACAAGGAACAGAAGCAGTTACCAGTATTTTAACCCAGGATACAAATATGCTAGGTATGAAGGGAAACCAAAAGGGCAGAATATACTTTTAGGAGATGGGAGAAGCCACAGCTTAATGAAGAAACGTATTCCATTTGGCAGAAGATCTACGATTCAGCTAGAGTTCAGAATCACTGACAATCAGAAGGAAAGAGAAACTGGCTACATAGATCAATGGCCTCAATATACAGAACAGCTTCATATAGAGCCATGGTGGCGCGGTGGTTACAATACAGTATTGCAGGCTAATTCTGCTAACTGCTGATTGCCAGCAGTTCAGTAATAGCAATAGCACTTAGACTTATATACCACTTCATAGTGCTTTTACAGCCCTCTCTAAGCGGTTTACAGAGTCAGCATACTGCCCCCAACAATCTGGGTCCTCATTTTGCCCACCTCGGAAGGATGGAACGCTGAGTCAACCTTGAGCCTGGTGAGATTTGAACTGCTGAACTGCAGCTAACAGTCAGCTGAAGTAGCCTGCAGTACTGCACTCTAACCACTGCGCCACCTCGGCTCTTATTCGAGTCTTACCTGCTCAAGGTTGACTCAGCCTTCCATCCTTCCGAGGTCAGTAAAACGGGGACCCAGATTGCTGGGTGCAATATGCTGACCCTATAAACTGCTTAGAGAGGGCTGAATAAGCATTATGAAGCGGTATATGTCTAAGTGCTATTGCTATTGATAAAAGTTCAATTAGATCAGTGTTTGCTAACCTTAACCATTTTAAGATGTGTGGACTTCAACTCTCAGAATACCCCCGTTAGCACTGAAATCCACACATCTTAAAATGATTAAGGAAACACTGAATTTGATACAATTAAATTCATTACAATTAAATATAGCAAAAACTATTCATTTTTATCCTTTAATTTCTTCACATTTTTATTAGCATCAGTTGCTAGCAATTGTTCCTTTTTAAAAAAAATAAGAGTGCATGTGTACTAGAAATATTCCAAAATGTCATGTCTTATAGTTTGCAGAGGCATCTCACCCTCATCCAGGCTATCTGAGAAACCGTCTCATCCCAATGGGACTGGCCCAGCCACCCATCACAAAAGGGATATGCTGCAGATCCTGTCAATCAAGGAATTCTGGCTGATGAGGTCCAGAAGACCTCATGGCCACTGCCCTTTGTCCTAGAGTTCCCTCTAGGCAAGATGGGCAGCATATTAATTAATTAATTAATCCTACCTGTGAATCCATTTCAATAAGATATAGGAAAACAACATCTTCTCTCTCCACTTTAATAGCTTTGTGCAAAGGGAAATCCGTTTTAGATTTGATCATTTTATACAAGAGCTGAGCACTCATACTATTGAAGTCCTCTTTCCTCAAATCATCCTGCAAAGCATTAGGGGAAAAAAGATATAATTTTATCTTGATCTCAACAAACATTAACCTAGTCTTCCAAATCATGCTATAAATGAGAATGGCCACTGAGCAATTTTGACCGTGAATTCAGAGATATTTTTAAAGCAGAGATCTGATTAAAAGTTCAGCGAGATTCACTAAAAAAGGCAAGAAACAATTCTAAGCATCTGTTTATCTCAGAAAACAGAAATATCTATCCTTTTAAGAAACATGTCTCAACCTGGAAGCAGATGGATGAGGATATCTAGGTTTCTCAGTTTTACAAATGACATCTAGCTAGATTGACCTATACACTCAAAAAGAATGAGATCCAAGGAATTATATTATGCTTTCAAGACAAAATAAATATCCAACATGACAAAGTAATGACATTAATTAAGGAACTTCTGAGTTACAATATGTGCTGTGGTGTAAGAAGACCACTAAGACTAAGGAGATTGTCTTACATACTAGTCATTTTCAATTAGAAATCTTGAAGATTACCTATGCAGGCCGTACATCCTATTTATAAAAATTACTGTACTTTAGTTTCTCCACATTAGAACCAGACTTTGCAGGAGGAAAAAAAAAAGTCTAAAATTTCTTGCTTTGAAAGGAAGGGGGGGAAAAAAACCTCCCTTGATTCACTAAAATTTCTCTCCTGAAGAATACCAGTGTTGTAGTTCTGTACACAATTGTTTCCCTAGGGCTTGGATCACAGTTCTAAGAACATCTGTCCATATTTCATCATCCCAAACTACTAGCATATTTATCTGAAGACAGCGTGCAGGCTGATGTTCTTTAATGAGGCATTTTCTCCATGCCACAAAATGTTTTCAGAGAAGAAAAGAGTTTTGAACTAAGCTGCAATTCAGTAATACAGGCCAGAACTTCATGTTTTCGATGCAAACAGCACTTCTGCGGCTAATGCTAAGACATCCTATTTTAAGTAGCCAGTCACCACTGGTGTGAGGAAAAAACTGCTGGTTTCCTCGTGTAAAAATAAAACTTCTCGGGACATGAAAAGTTAGGACATCATGGAAGAGGTTAAGCTAAACAATCTCTCTCTTTAACATGCTGGCTTGTTCCATACAAGGAGGTGCTCTCTTTTTGTTTTTATCCACAAGAGCATTCATATAGTAAGATCTTTGTTCTGAATAGAACTATTGGCACAAAGCAAGGTTCACAAAAAAATATGTTGTGTGACAACAAATAAAACATACCAATATCTTAGCATAATTTCAAAGTTTACACAGAACTTGCATAGATAACATGGATAACGGCTACACTTTTAGTGATTAGAAGTAAAAATAAGGATGCAAATCCTCAAATATCTTTTTGAAGAGATCTCTTAATGCTTACCCAATGATTAGCAATTATCTCAGCACAGTAGTTCATTAAAGTGCTGCCATTCAGCTCTTCTGCTGTTTGATAGAAGCGGATACAATTTCTTACATTTACAAGTGACATGACTCCTTTTTCACACCTATCAAGCAGTAAACACAAGAGGATCAGCAAGGACTAGTCACAGAAAAAAAAAGTAAACAGAAAGGACATCATGGTATGAAACCAGCAGGAAGAACACTTTCATATTGTATTATTACAGTTGAATCCAAATTCCTTTTTGGCCTAGATCAGTTATTATTTTTCCAGGGCATTATGGAAGCCAGATTCTAAACAAATCAGAGTCCAAAACCAATTCCAAATGATGCTTTCACAATTGTTTTGACCACAAGAACATAACAGCAGTTAATTAACTCAGAAACATTCACATTGTGGCACACAAAGAAGGAAAAGGATCGAAGAATCCGGGAGCAACTTTTTGACTAACAGACTTTATTAAAAGATACGTATAAGTTTTTGCGAACCGCAGCTTATTTCATCAGATGTAAAAAAAAATGCCTAGACCAATATAGGATTTAAATTGGAGTAAGGTAAAAGAAAAGGACATCAGGGTAGTTATCCAGATGTAGGTTATATCTGAGACAGATTTAAAACACCTTATCAATTAACAAATGTAATGTGTTAAAAACCCTACCCCAGCTCAGCGAATAGGGAAAACGTTGCAAAACGTGACGCGGCGAGTTTGACATCCGTGATGTAAAGGCTGTTCCACTGCAAAATAATTCTTATAGTCAGGAAATTACTCCTTAGTTCAGAACATCCAACTCCCAACAATTCTGGACACTTTACATCACGGGTGTCAAACTCGCTGCGTCACGTTTTACAACGTTTTCCCCATTTGCTGAACTGGGGTAGGCGTGACGCATCCGGCCTGCAGGCCACCAGTTTGACACCCCTTCTAACAAGGCTAGAACAAAAAAAAACCTCTCAAGGAATGTGTGTCCAGAAAAAGTAAAAACATACAAATAGAACAAAAATATTAGAAGAGCACACCAGTAACCATTCTGCAAGACTTGGGAAAATATATTTTAATGCCTTTGTGAAGTTTCCGAAAGATGCCCTAATTCATGAGCCACAAGCCAAGGTTCAAAAGAAATCCAGTTATTTATTAGGAGCAACATTCCGGCAATTACTCCGATGGAGTCAGAACGAACCTCACGTACTTTACGTGCCCCCATGACCATGTCTCCCCTCTCCTCCCTGGGCATGTCATAAATCACATTCTCCAATGGACCACGTTGGCGGGCTGTAAAAACCCCACCTCTCCTGCTGACTCCGGTAATCTAGGATACTATCTGGAGAAAGGCATGTGTGGAATGTCTTTTCAGTTGGGACAGCCAAACAACTCCATCAGTTCTCTCCCCCCCTCCTGCTTATGGCAACTTGAAAGATTTGCAAGTTCACAGCCTTCTAGAATGTCATCTTGTTGAGACTCTTATGAATCTCTTGGGAATGCCAGAGGGAAGGCACAGCAACATATTAGGCACATTTCCTAGATCCCACTAGATGACATTTTTTAATTAAAAGGAGTGCACCTATTCTGCCAGATTCTATTAGACAGGAAGAAACTATAGGAGATAGCTGGTCCCTCAAATAATCAGGTGATTTTATAGATGGTAACCAGCACCTTAAAATGCATTCAGAAACCATCAGGCCACCAGTTCATCTCCCAGAACAGAGGTGTTACATGGACATATAGTGGCATGTCTTATTATTGCTTGTGCCGCCATATTCGGGACCAACTGTAATTTGGGGGGGGGGGGGGCGGGCTGGCTTTCAAATGCAGCCCAGTTAGAGCACATTGCCATACTCCATTCCTGAACTAAGGAGTAATTTCCTGACTGTAAGAATTATTTTGCAGCGGAACAGCCTGCTTTTTCCATCACTTGAAGTTTTCAAACAAAGGTTGGATAACTATTTGTCTGGGATGATCTGAGGATTTCTGCTCTGAACAGGGGATTGGACCAGATGATCTTTAAGGTTCCTTCCTTTATGATTCTATGATACATGAAATATAGACTAAAAATGGTCGGCAGATCAAACAATCTAGATTATAAAATGTAGCAAGCTAAGAATTTATTTGGTTATTGTGGAAGGCCTTTGGGTCTAATTGGTGAGAATTATTGGCACCAGATATAGAATATGTGTAGATGTACAATTAATTTTTAATGGAATAATAGATTTCTTTATTATTTATTGGGTTATTGCTCTTGCTCTCTGTGCACTGTCTAGAGACTCCTTTAAAGACTGAGGAGATTTAACACATCCCTCCAAATTATTCTTTAAGATAATTTTATAAACCAAACCAAACCACATCTGAGGAAAATCATAAAAATACTATCCCAAATCCAAGAATTGTAGAATGCACAAGTTGGAAGGCAATTGTACCACGATGGGGGTTGAGCTGCAAGGATTGCTGACATGTAACCATTCAGCTCCTGTTTAATAATCTCCAGCAAGGAGGAATCCACCACTGTTCAGATAGATTGCTTAGAATAGCTATTTTCATCAGAAAATTCCTTCTAATATTCATCTTGAATATTCTTTCTTTTCCTTCTAACCCAACAGTTCTCATCCTGCTAACAGCTTCAAGAGAGACCTGAACGTAGGTATATTGTAGACGACCCTCACTCTGTCAAAGACCTTGGAGTACTCATATCCAACAACCTAAGTGCTAGAGTCCACTGTAACAATCTGGCCTCATACGATCAGCCAAATGATCAGTACATCAGCTCCACAACTCAGCCTCTTGGAAAACTCCTGTTTGCTTGCTCTGACTGCCTGGCGTCTGACCTGTTAGTAAAAATAGGCCAGTATGCTATGATGATATTGAACTAGAGATGGGGAGACCCAAGTTCTAGTCTGCTGTCAGTTCCCAGAGGAGCCGGCAAAATAATAATAATTGACATTGGATAAAATAGCCATGCCATGCTAATTAAAACAGAGGCACCACAACTCATTCAGACGCTTGCCTTTCCCTGAGGAGTTGCAGCTGAAACCTGTTTGCTACTTTCATCAGCTCTGTCAGGAATACATCGTCTTCTCGCAGCTCCAGCTCATCTGTGTAAATCCAACGCAGCATTGCCATGGCCACCTCGGGATCAGCGTCTGGTGGAAGAGCATCAATTATTATATTCCTATGGGGAGAAACACTGTTTTGCTTTGCAAGAGAGTAGCTTTTAACACCCATCAATAAGGAAACAATAAGTAAAATTCAGACCTCTGGTCAGTGCCCATCAGCACACGTCTTCACCCAACCAACCCAAGGAGGAAACGCTGACATAGACACAGATCAGACTGTAGCCAAGTATGGTATTTTTTTGGCTTTGGCAGCTCTATGATTCCAAGCAATTCCAAGCTTACTGAGAAAAACCATAAGTTAAAAAAAGTTTTTGGCTTAGCACAGCAGGTAAACCCAACCAATGTCAATACAAATGGACTTATCAACAGGTGATTTGGAAAGATAAGAGATTTAAGAGGAAGATCTACTACAGCTAGGTCTCTATTATAGCAGATAATGAATCTCAAGAAGGGATCGAATTACAGGTAGTCCTCAATTTACAATAGTTCATTTAGTGACTGTTCAAAGTTACAGCGTTGAAAAATGTGACATTTATTTATTTATTTGTGAGATTTATATACTGCCTCATAGTGCAAGCACTCTCTATGCGGTTTACTCCATTAAGCAATGTATATTTACATTGCCTCCAACAATCTGGGTCCTCATTTTACCTACCTCGGAAGGATGGAAGGTTGAATCAACCCTGAGCCGGTGAGATTTGAACTTTAATTTTAATTAGATACGCTGTTTTGTTCTGTTATATTTTCCTTCCACAATACTAATTGCTGGTACTTTTTATTGTAAAGGCTGGTCAAAGACTTTGTGTATATGGAATTATAATTCCTCAGCATGGAGATATTTTATTATCCATATTGTTTATCATTCAGCCATTCAAATTCAAATGAACATTGGAGCAGTACAAGTGTCCACTGAGGGAATCAAAAAAAGTCAAGATTGGCCATAACTGCCCATTTTTTATTTTTTATTTATTTATGGCATGACCATTTTTCACACTTACAACCGTTGCAGCATCTCCATGGTCACATGATCCTAATTCAGATGCTTGGCAGCTGGTTTGTATTTATGATGGTTGCAGTGTCCTGGGGTCATGTAATTCCCTTTTGCGACCTTCTGACAAGCAAAGTCATTGGGGAAGCCAGATTCACTTAACAGCCATGTTACTAACTTAACAAATGCAATGATCTATGTAACATTGTTGTACGCAGCCCTGAGTAGGGAGTAGGGCGGCATAGAAGAACACTAAATAAATAAATAAATAAACAACTGTGGCAAGAAAAGTTGTAAAACGGGGCAAAATTCACTTAACAAACATTTCACGTTGCAACATACATTTTGAGCTCAATTGTGGTCGTAACTCGAGGACCACCTGTATTCAGAGTTTTATGTAAAATAATCAGTTCCAACCCGGAAGCACCTGATGCTCCACTCCCTGACCCTCAGGATTACCCTGGGCCCTGGCCACTCTGAAGCTGGGAATTTAACCATGCAAGGGAGCCTAAAGAAAAGACCAGCAGGCAGGGGGAAGCCTTGGGAGGCCATCAGGGGGCTGGATGGAAAGTAGGCCTCAGCCTACAGACTGTAACTGCACTTCATGTGCCGGTCGATTCTTTAGGCTACTTTACATGGCCAAGTGGCCAGCTTCAGAACAGGCTGAGGCTTATGGGACTCAGTGGGATAGGAGGGGGAGATAGATCAGGGGCACTGTAGCGTCCCTGTGGTCGATCGTAAGAGTGAACAATGGCACGGGTACTGCAGTGGCCATAAGCTTGAAACCGGGTCGTAAATACCGTGTTTCCTCGAAAATACGACCTACCCCGAAAGTAAGTCCTAGATTTTTTTTTACATGTGCGCCCAATATAAGCCCTTCCCCCAAAATAAATCCTAATTAAGACCCTGCCCACTCCAGGGTGCATGTGTAAAAATTAAGCTAGGGTGGCGATGGGGGGTGGAGCTGCCCTACTACTAACCTTCAGACAGTTGCAGCCAGACCTCGCACACCCCGACACCTGCCTTGCCGGCCCATTTCTTCTGCAGCTGGCAAGGCTTTCCTGAAGGCCTCTGTAGCCGATAGCAGAGCTCTGGATCGATCTGGAACTCTGTTATCGGCTGCAGAGGCCTTCAGGAAAGCCTTGCCGGCCGCAGAAGAAGTTCCTGAAGGCTTCTGATAGTGAAAAGGAGGCTGGGGACGACACACGCAACTGAGGTGAGTCAGTGGAAGACACCCTCCCCAAAATAAGACCTGGCACCTTTTTTTGTGGAAAAAAAATATAAGACAGGGTCTTATTTTCGGGGAAACACGTTACCTTTAGGGGAGAGCGGTCTGTTGTAACTTTGAACAGTTGCTAAGCGACCAGTCGTAAATCAAGGATTATCTGTAACCTATTTTGTTGTGGGAATTCAGCCACAGAAAAAGATTTATTGATAAATAAAAATAAGGATGCTCTATTCTTATCAAGATGCAACTAAAAAAACCTAAACAATAATCTAATTCCATAGCCTGTTCAGCTATGGAATGTCTTTTCAATGTCTTTTACCGATGTCATTATTATTTGATTAATCCATTTATAGCTAAGGAAAAAAATATAACCTTTGGCTACAATAATGTTACACACATTTGCTATCAAAATTAAAAAATACATGCCTTTCTCTTTTTACTTCCCATTCCTTTTTCCCATGTAATATCAGTTTTTTTTCAAATTGTCAAGTTGAAATGAAGTTTGCCTTCTTTTGATGGATCTATAAATAATCTTGGACCTTCTCAGACTGAAGAGTGAGGCATTAATAAATAAAAATAATGTTGTCAGGAGAGTTCTATTTTTAAAATATTGATTTGTTATTTTAAGGTATTCCCTTTGTTCAATGTTGTACAAATTCTCAGAGCCTACAGATCCTATTATAAACATTAACAGAATGTGTGACAAAATTTTGATTTAATATTGCTTTAGTTTAACATTTGTTAAAACGATGAGTTCATCTGCAAAACAGTAAGGCATCAGTAGTATAGTACTGTCTTATGAATTAACAAGTGCTTTTTATTCCTTGCTTTTATGCTTTTTTGTCAGATTTTTAAGTTGTAAGATTTGTTAACTATAAGGTAAACTTACCTCATAGTATGTCTACTAAACATACATTTAGAAATACCCAAAAGAAATATATAGATTCTCATTACTTATGCCCACACAGCTATTCTTTTAAGGCCAAGATATTAATGATGTAATGATTTAAATTGACAGAGCTGTTGGCATTTACTTTGCAGGGGTGAAAAGCAGTGTATGATAACACTGTTTGCTGTGAACTTTTAGAAATTAACACGAGGTGGGGCCAACCCATGAACCTGAGAAATTAGTAATAGCAATACTATTAGTGATATTTATAACTATTGTAAGATGAATGCTGGCTGTGTGCCCACCTTCTAAAAAGCAGAGCAGGCTGGCTGAAGTACTAATATTAAAAGGGGTCTTACAGCCAGGGGTATATGGGACAAGACAGCCATAAAAATGTGCTACCTTTTTATGAGGTAAAAAGGTAGTTTTTATAAGCAGACTTTATTCTAATACCCCAAAGGCATTACAATCCCTGATATTATTTGACTGGTTCCCTTCAACTCTCTCTCCATTCATCATATTTTGACATCAGAAATAGGCTATAAGCAAGTGACATTGATGTGAAAATACTTCAAATTCCTGTTTTTATGGGGATTAGACTAGCAAATTGGGGCAGCAGATCCTATCAGAAAAAGGACAGGACCTAATTCAAATCCACAGTTGTCTATATAAGTGGGGCCCCTTTTGGACATCACTTGCTCTCAGCCCAATAAATTTTGTACATCTATTAAAAAAATTGGGTGATGAAAAATTATTAATTCTACCAGTAAATCGTTTCAAGGAAGGAAAACATGTATTGTGAAGTCAGCTCACAATAGGTATTTATAACAATGTTCTGATTAAAAAGGATTAAATGGATAGTTATCCCACAAAACCACACAAAATTATGAAAGAGCCATAAGCACTCAAGAGAGGCCACTCAGGAGCAATTACATCTAATGCCCTTATCATCTCTGACTTCCAGAGCTTGGTTAGGTATGTGGTAGAACTGCTTTCCAAACTATTAGGAAGACATCAAAATGTCTGCTGCATATCAGTCAGATCCTAACTGCTGCCTCCATTTCAGAAGTCATATGGTAAATACCAACAAGTTGGATGCTAATGAAGAAAACTTTGAAAAAAGACAGATTACAGTGTCCTGTATCTTCAAATCATTATCCATTTGATCTAACATAAAGACCAGGTCCATCAAATCATTGCCTACAAGAGTCAAATGTGGATTTGGGTTTGCCTCAGCATCCTATATGAACCCAGCCACTGCGATCTGTAGATTGCAGTTTAGTGTGTTGTGTGAACAAGTGTGGCTTATTATGAAGGGGGAACCCACTGTCCTAGCCTATTCAGTTAACAACGGAGCTGAAAAGGAATTTGAGCATAGACCAACTAGACCAAGTCACATGCATTAGAACTGTAACTCAATCAGTATAAAGCTTTCAGAATATCAGGGTTATAATAAAACAGCCCTCATTGCACCTCAACAGTGGCTTTTCCTAAAATACATTACAAAATGCTGGGGTCAGGGAATCCAGTAAAGTCCCATATCTATTTATTCAGAAATACATCCTAGAGAAATCAACAAGACTAACTTTTGGATAAATCTATATGCAGCCTTTTTGTGCTTTCAAAGATGTACTCAAATTGAGAATCTGATTTGGCAATTATATCTGTGAACATTTCACAACCCAATAATTTTAATATTATACCCTTTCTTTGTACAGTTACGGAGGATCAGAGTAGTGTAAAATTTCAAATTCCATTTACATAGGTTTCAGTAATTTTATGATACACAAATTATATACCACTATTACTAATTTTAGCAGATGTTAATGATTGTGCTTTTTTTGGGCAATGTACATGTGGACGTATAAAACTGTCTACCTGAATCTACCAATAACCTAGGGCAATTTCAATTTGATTGGTAATGTTTTCACTCTTTATGAAATTAGTGCTGTGGAACTCAAGGCATTTTAAGATATAAAATTTACTTTTGAGGGGGAAAATTTACTTTTGAGGGGGAAAAAATTTACTTTTGAGGGGGAAAAAAAGTAAATGGAAAAAAATATTCTGGAAAGTTTCTCATTATAGATCAGTTATTTTCAAGTAACAAGATTCTTTTTAATACAATGTTAAAGATTGATACAGGTAGTCCTCAACATACGACCATAATAGAGCCCAAAACTTCTGTTGCTAAGCAAGAAAGTTAACTGAGTTTTGCCTCATTTTATGACCTATTTGCTACAGTTGTTAAGCAAATCACTACAGTTGTTAAATGAATCATGCAATCATTAAGCAAATCCAGATTTCCACATTGACTTTGCTTATTGGAAGCTGGCCGGGAAAGTTATAAAAGGTGATCACATGACCCCTGGACAGTGCAATTTCCATAAATATATGCCAGTTGCCAAGGGCACGAATTCTGATCATGTGACCATGGGGATCTATAACAGTCATAAGTATGAAAATCGGTCATAAATAGCTTTTTTCCAAATGTCATGGTAACTTCAAACGGTCACTAAACAAAAGGTTGTAAGCCTGGGACTACCTGTGTCAGGTACCTGCCACATTTAATGCTATGGGAAACTGGGAGGGGGGATTGTGTGATTCAGGTTAATGTCAGGGTTCCAAGTAACACCCCCAATGAAAGAAAACTCTGAGGCTTGAGTTTCCTCAAAGTTCCATTTTATTAGAGATGTCATATTGGCACTTCTGGGAAAACCCGAATCTGAAAGCTTCATTTTCCACACCCAAAAGAAAGTTCAAGTCCCTGCCCCAGCACCCACATGTCCATCACATAGAATAGATAGAATAGAATAGAATTCTTTATTGGCCAAGTGTGATTGGACACACAAGGAATTTGTCTTTGGTGCATATGCTTTCAGTGTACATAAAAGAAAAGATACATTTGTCAAGAATCATGAGGTACAAACATTGTCCAATCAAGGCACCGTCCCAACTGGAGATGCCTCCCAGGCACACCCCTCCAGGTGCAGGGCAGAGTGACCTTGACTCTCCGAGAAAGGAATGTTATTTTGACTATATCTCCCCACTCACACAATCCCCCCTCCCAGTTTCCCACAGCACTAAATGTGGCAGGCCTGAAGATCCAAGGCCCAAGATGGTTTCCAGGCCTGACAACCTGTACAGTAATGTCAGTCTCATGGGATAAACCAGATAGAAATCACAACTAGATGAGCTAATTCTACTTTATGTTAAAATTACATTGACAAAATCTTGCAAGCCTGAAAGTACAATTCTCTTCTCCTTCTCCTATACCAGGGGTGTCAAACTCGCGGCCCGCGGGCCAGATGCATCACGCGCTGGCCACTCCCACCCCTGGTTTAGCAAAGGGGGAAAAAGTCACGATACATCACCTGACAATGTGATGACACGAGTTTGACACCCCTGTCCTATACAGCCTGAGAAACTAGGGAGGGTTTCTTCTGAGCCTCTAACCACTATCCAGTTGAAGAGTATGCTGTCCCTTATTTGACCATTCCCTTCTCAGCGTCTCTGCCCAGTCTCCCAAGATCTTTTCCACATATCATAATAAATAAATAAATAAATAAATAAATAAATAAATTTATTTGTGTATTTATTTATTTGTTTTTATACTGTTTTATACTGTTTTTATACTGCTTCTCATGCACTCATTTTCAAGTGGTCTATACAAATCATTAGATATAGAAATAAAATTACAATTCACTAAAATTAATAAACATAAAAGCACAGAAATTAAAAAGGTAGGGAGAAAAAACCAGTCTGAAACATTTGAGCCCTGAATGGAGAAACATAGCATAATTCAATGTTGGCTAGGAAAATAGAAAACTACTATCCAATATGAAGCTTGATATATCCTAAGGTGTTTTAAAATGACTTATTTTATAGCATAAATCCCAGCAGCTCTATTTATCTCATTTAAATGTCAGTTAAGAGCACTTCTCTCGGACAGTAGCCTCATCCCAGAATTTAGCTTTTAGGGAAGAGTCATGAATTTTTGACAAGGTTCTCAATCAGGGAGGAAAAAAACTAAACGAAACAGAAATGTGTCCAAGTACCTAGCTTACGCTTCCTAAGATAAAAATGCTGGAATTGCAATAGCTGCCTTACAGAATAGACATTGATGCTTTCAGAAAGCAATTGTGAAAACCAAAGGAATAATCAGTTATCTTCAACAACTTGATTTCCTTGCTGTCTCAGAGACCATTTAATAGGATGAAAAAGACCACCATAACTAACATCCATGTCATTAAAATTAAAGAGGTATAAGCTTCCAATTTAACTGGCACTAAACACTTAGCATGTTTGAAAGACAAATGCTTCATAATTAGAAGATTGAGTACAATTTTTGCAAGCTGAGCATCTCCTCTTGAAGGATAAAAATATAACCTCTTCTCCCAAAGGCATTTTATGTTTTTATTAATCTTCCCAAGGCAGTGAATACTTCTCCAATCTCTCCCTCACACACAGCACTAACCTGACAGATCTAGCTCAGCTGTTGACACTAAGTTGGCCAGACTCCAAGCCTCACTCCGGGCTGCCAATACAAATTTGTGAGCGCTGATGTACCTGTCTCCCACCTTGATCTTCAGGTCACTGAAGAAACAGAATAAACATAACTTTGGATTAGATGACTTGGTATTCTGTTAACCACATCAAATTGGAAGAAATCAGATGAGTCGCAGTGGGGACATAGTAAAATATGGGTGCTTTCCATGTAGTTTGACCAGTTTTCAGGTCTTTATAATGCCTGAGAACCCTACAGCAATTTCGTCTTTCAGCATTTCTGGAAAACATCTGCTCAGAGTCTGACAAGAAAATGTAGACAAGCAAAAGAAAAAGAAAAAGGGATGGTAACTAAGATAATATTTCTCATTGCTTATTATTTGCAAGCACAAAACTAAGGGCTAAGCCAGCCATACAGAAGTAAAACATTGGGAAGCCGGGTAAAATCCCCTGTTCTATTCAGGGAAAAAATATTTTAAAGAGCTGCATCTTCAGCTAATTCTGGCTATTTTTATTTGTTTGCAAATCTTAAAATAACAATATGATAACAATGAAAGTAACTGTAAGTCATCACATCTTTTAAAGTAAAAATACTCTGAATTCTCACACACACACACACACACACACACACACACACACACACACACACACACACACACACACACCTCTAAGCACCTCTCACATATGCCATCAAATTTCAGCAGCAAGCCTTAAGCTTTTCAGTGGCACAATATTTCCACATTTCTGGCCAAACGTGACAGTTCCAAAACTGGCAAGCATTTTCAATAACTTTACTATCATAGCAATAGCACTTAGACTTATATGCCACTTTATTTATTTATTTATTTGTGAGATTTATATGCCGCCTCACAGTGCAAGCACTCTCTAAGCGGTTTACACCAGTAAGCAATGTATATTTACATTGCCCCCAACAATCTGGGTCCTCATTTTTACCTACCTCGGAAGGATGGAAGGCTGAGTCAACCTTGAGCCGGTGAGATTTGAACCGCTGACCTACGGATCACAGTCAGCTAAAGTGACCTGCAGTACTGCCTCTAACCGCTGCGCCACCTCGGCTCTTCATGAATTCATAGTGATTTACAACCCTCTCTAAGCAGTTTACAGTTTCAGCATATTGCCCCCAACAATCTGGGCCCTCATTTTACTGGAAAGGATGGAAGGCTGAGCTCTTCAGGATTGAACTCTTGGCAGTGCGCAGAGTTAGCCTGCAATACTGCATATTAACCACTGAGCCACCATGGCTACTTACCATCCACTGTTAAAACTAAAATTAATAAAAAAGATGTCCCACTAATTTGGACAGATATTTTATATGGCATAAAAATGCTGAAAACTTACACAATAAAAACACAGCAATATGAATTTGAAGAGCAAAAAGGACTTGCACACCAAAAGGATAAATCACTCACAACAAATATTTAATTCAAAATATTTTAACCAGCAAAACAAAGTACATCTGCCTGGCTCAGCATTAAGACAATACACATATATGCTGCATTCATGTATTAAGATTGTAATTGTAATTTAAGAACAGCATTTACTGCCTCAGAGCTATGGACTTCAGACTAATTTCATACCACTGAATTTTCTTCAAAATGTATATGTCTTATGCAAGAGGTGGGTTCAGAGCTGTCATTACTCTGCAGTTTCTTGAGGGGAAAAAAGAGACGTTATTACAGGAAAATTAGAAAGTGTTACACCCACTGTTTAGCTTAGTAATTTAACCCAGGAAGTGTTTCTAACAGACTGAAAATATTTCCTGTCCAGCCATTGTTTTTACACGACCCACTAGTTATGAAACAATTACAGCAAGCTGGCCTTGCCATTAATCCTTGACTCTGCTCATTCTCATTCTCTCCCACAATCTCATGTGTGGAGTTCATTTTCAAGAATGCATCCCTCAAGAAAATGCACCAAAATAATGCTCAGAACAGCTTGCTAAAGGATAAGCCTCAGTCTTTTGAAAATATAGCTTGAATTTAATTCCACATCTTGAAACTCTAATGCAGAAAAGCAACGTAGTTCTTGTGCATTTGGATCTAATTTATAAATTCTATTCAAATAATACATGTTCATGTACATCCTCTTTCACAGTTATATTTTATTAGTTGGTCTCCCTGTATTTAATCTAGTTCCTCTATGGTGTTCTAAAGAGTACACTAATAAATAGGGAGGAAAAATGATGATTCATCATTTTTCCCTAACCACACCCAGTAAAAAGAAAAAGGCAGCTAGAAGCCCATAGTTGGCAATGTATGCTTAATGAAAAGCTAAAACTAAGAAACTCTGCTGATTTAAATGTCAATGAGGACTAGGGATGGTAAAGTTTAAAATTTAGACCATCGAGCCAAGTCATATTAATTTGATCATTGATTAACATTCAGAATCAATCAATAAAACTTCTATTTAATCAACTGATAAACCATAATGTACAATGGCTGTGTTTGTATATAGTTAAATACCTGGCAGATAAATTCACAAAAAATGCTAAGCTTAGTTAGTGATATCCTAACTAAGCAAGGCAGTTGTTATGAGCCATGCCCGATTTTAAGACCCTTTTTGACATGGTTATAGTTTAATGAGTGAACATGGAAAATGGGATAATTTCATAAAAAGATTAAGCATGTGGAATGCAGTCAATGTGCTTATGAGATTCAGAGGGGTATATCTAGAAACAAAGAGCCTCAAACTAAGAGAGTCTCCTCAACTTGCAACCACAATTGGGACCAGAATTTTTGTTACTAAGCAAGGCAGTTGTTAAATGAGTCATGCCTGATTTTATGATCCTTTTTGGCATGGCAGTTAAGTGAATCATTGCAGTTGTTATATGAATCATGCGATTGTTAAGCAAATCCAGCTTTCTCCATTGACTTTTGATTGGCTGGGAAGGTCACAAATGGTGATCACATGATTCTGGGATACTGCAACCATCGCAAATTCATGATAGTTGCCAAATACCCGACTTGATCATGGGCTGCTGCAATGGTCACAAGTGTGAGGACCAGTTCTAACTCGCTTTTTTGAGTGCCACTGTAACTTCAAAGAGTTGCTAAATGAGTTGCAAGTTGAGAACTATCTGTAGCTTATCACAATAACAATTGCTTCACCTACTGAGAAAGAAATGGCTCTTAGTCTGTTACAATATATGAGCAAGAGAATGAGAAACAAAATTTGAACCTTGGGTATGCTGCAGCAGGCTTTCTGAATAGAAGTAGAAGAAATAGAAATTAGAAATTAGGACGATAGGATGGGATTGGGGACAGGACAGGATTCTTTATTGGCTAAGGTGTGATTGGACACACAAGGAATTAGTCCCCAGTGCATAAGCTCCAGAGATAAATTCCTTGTGCATAAGCTAATTTAAAAGCTTCTCTATTACCTGTAATAAAAGCATCTTATCAGATCTGTACCTCGATTCTTTGGTTGCAAGACTTCTAATTTGAGTACTGGTTGTAGCAAACTCTGATTGTGCTATTAGTAATAATGTTATACCATAGGAACCACTCATGGTCTCTCTACCCTTTTTTGGGAAATCTCTTACCTATATTGCTCCTGCTCATACAATTCTGCCACAATGGTAAGCAGTCGGCTGATGAAAGAGTCACTGGCATTCTCTTTGTTTGACTGAGCAGCCAGAAGGGTACATTTTCTCTCTGTTTCTGTCAGTTTTTTCTGCAATTTGACATATTCCTGACGGAGAAGCATCAAGTGTTTTTCCAGTTTTGCCACCTCTTCTGCAAAAATAAGCACACAAAAACAACAAAAAACCATAACTGAATGGTACAACACATGACTTGCTTGAACAAGACCCCAGTTTAATAGCTAGATTGTTCTCCACTACGACCAGTGAAAGGTAGACAATACTAGCAAGGCACATGTAAACTAAGATAGCCGTGATTATCCATGGGGAAAAAAAACACTCAACATTCACTGTCTGGCACTGCCATTTTTAGGACTGACCCAAATGATTCCAAAGATCATGGAAGTCCAACAATCCTTTGACATTCAGGTGACATGTTATGAAAAGAGAAATAAATGTTTCCAACTTAAACCAAATTTTTCAACTATGAAGTCTCTGGTCTGTACAGACTGCAGAGTCTGTGAGAGTGACATTAAGTATCAGGTTATATTATCATTGTTGATCATGTGGTCAGCCAGATGTTTAGATTGGATCGAGTCCTTTCCAAGGACCTAGGATAGGCAGATGTTGTGTTTAATAATATTAAAGATGTTAATGCAGGATGTAAGCTGTTCCAAGTAAAACTGCCTTTTGCAATTAACTAAGGATAATTTTATCAATTTCGACATTGCTCAAGTGATACTTCAGATGTTCTGGAATTGTACACCCTTTAACAATTGTTATTGTTACTTCTCAGCTTTCTACGTATAACTCATGGCAGCAAAAATATCCAATTCTCCTGCCTCCTATTTTCCCCACAATAACAACCCTGTGAGTTGGGTTGGGCTGACAGAAAGTAACTGGTCCAAAGTCACCCAGTCAGCTTTCATGCCAAAAGGAGACCTAGAACCCACAATCTCCTGGTTTCTAGACCAGCACTGTTACGATATTACAAAAATAAATTTAGTAACTGGAACAGTAAATTGTACAGTGGGCCAGAGCACACAGTTGTAGTTCATAGGTTGGAGAGTGATGGTTCATGCATGAGGCAATCTACCCTGTGGGTGAAAAGGGGGAGTTTCCCTTTCTCAACCAATTCTGAAAACATAAAGGTTGTTAGTTCTACACCATCAGCAAAATGCATGATCTATAAGACAGATGAATCAGATAGCTTGTTGCAAAGTAGAACCATCAACTGCCTAAACAGACAAAATTGAGTGAATTCTATAGGTCTGTTCCTATGGATTTAAGGCTGCTATTAATTTGCAACATTTCATTGTAATTCTAATCATCCCTACTTTGAGCAAATTCTATTGAATACAATGGGATTTTCCTCTCAATAAGCATCCAAAGGATTACACTGTTAAAATATTTCATAACGTAATCTCCCCTTCTTTTCCTAATTAGTATCACAACTCCAAATTATCAGTCAACTCTAAAAATTAAGAATTTTGAAACCAAGTAATCAAGTAAGGATAATTCAAGGTTTCTAGAGATTCCTATCTGATAATCAGAAAACCCACTTCCTGTCAGATCAATGACAAGACTTAAATTAAGGACATTCCATATGTACCAGTGGTGGGTTCCTACCGGTGCGGTCCAGTACGCCGTTCCGGTAGGGACCCGCCGATTGCGCAATTTGCGCACCGATTGCACAATTTGCGCACGACGGCTCCGGTGCCGTCTTCGCCGGTCTGTTGCATGGCGCCATCTTTTTCCCCGAATTTTTGGCCTTTTTTTGCTTCCTGCATATATGCAGAAGCAAAATCTCGCGAGGGGACGCGCATGCATTGCAAGCGTGCGCCCGAATGTGATGATGCGCGCACAGCGCACCGGTAGCCAGGTAAGAGGAACCCGCCCCTGATATGTACTATACTTGTAGAAGATTCATAGTTCCAGGGAAGAACATTGCTAGTTATAGAAGTAAAAAGCAGGACTGAATTTCTACTGCAATTTCTCCCAATCTGGGACTATCTGAATATGTTAACAGTATAATTCCTACAATTCCAGTTCAGCAAATTTCACATGTACTTCCAGTACTTCTTTAAAAAAATATTATATCCCTAATAAAGCAATCACCTTCCCTATGACAAAAGAGTACATCATTTGGAGTTTTTATGCTACAAGCTACAGCATGTCATGAAAATGAAGATATGAGCAGAAATTATTTTTTCCCCACTCTCATGTTCAAATTCAAGATCATTCACTGAAATTAAATGTGTTGGGATTCTAGACCAAGAAAGGGATTTTTCCTTTATAATATAAAAAACCCAATCTTGTGCTATTCAATATAATGATGGCCTGCAATTTAGAAAGTTATAAAGAGGGACTAAAGCAAATTCATGTAAGGTTCCATTTAGCAACAATAACTAATCTAAATGAGTATATATCAGAGGTGGGATTCAGCAGGTTCTGACCTGTTCTGGAGAACCAGTAGCGGAAATTTTGAGTAGTTCCGAGAACCGGTAAATACCACCTCTGACTGGCCCCGCCCCCATCTATTCTCTGCCGCCAGAGTCCCAGCTGATCGGGAGGAAATGGGGATTTTGCAGTAACCTTCCCCTGGAGTGGGGAGGGAATGGAGATTTTACAGTATCCTTCCCCTGCCTCGCCCACCAAGCTAAGCCATGCCCACTAAACCATGCCACACCCACAGAACCGGTATTAAAAAAAAATTGAATCCCACCACTGGGTATACTACCCCTTAAACTTCATATCTTAAATAGTTTCTGTGAAGTGACAGAGAAGGGCGGTTATCTTTCTCATATCCGTGCCTGTGAATTTTCAGAATGAATCCGATTTTGACAGAGAATGTTGGACTCAATGGGTCTTTGGCCGGATTCTGTAATGCTTTTACTACTGCTTGCAGAAAAGCTGGGAAAATATGAACTTGCTACCTTTCAAAATGCCAAAGAAAAATATCAAACATGAGAATCTTTTCAAAGGAGGCGGCCTTCTGGATCTTGATGCATTGGCCTAATAATATAGAGTTCTGCATACAATTTCAGCCAACTGTTCAGCACACCAGCCATATGTGAGGGCAGCCTAGTCAGGCTGCTCAGTTACTGAATCAATTTGCAGTATGTTATGATGGTAAGGCAATTTTTCTCTTATAAAACCCAACAGCAATAACCATTTTTTTTCTATCAAGTCCTAGCCACAGCAATTGCTTTAAAAAAGAATCATAGATATTGTTAGAACCCTGTTCAAACGATTGGGTGTGTTAATATATGATTAAGCCACAAATCATTGTTATATGTATATTGCTTTAAATGCATTGTGGATTATTACTATTTAAGCAAGCAAGAGAGTATGCTCAATGTGGTTGGTGGTTTATGGTTGGTGGTTTAGTGAGTGGTGTTTGACGGTGTGTTCCGGATTGAAGACTCTCTGTGCTGCTTTACTGATGAGTAGATTACTTTATGGCTGTGTGAAATTGCTGTGAAGAAGAAGTAACTGTCTGTGATAGTATAGAATTAAGTGATAGCTGTAATCTTTCTTTGTGAGTTAAAACAAAGATAGGCAAGAAGAAGAAACTTTGCATTGACTGAATACCTGTGTATGACTTGGACTTCCTATTTAACTTTGCTACTATTCAAGTAAAACTATTTTGTACATACTAAAGATATTCTGTTTATTGACTGAATAGCATTCATATCAAACTGCAACACCATTACTACAACACATTTCGCTGTGTATGTGCTTAACAGCACAATAACTCCTTAACAGATATAACATTAACTGTGTTTTGATGCAATGCACCAAAGATTGGGAAAACATAGAATATTTCTTTTATGGTTTTTACATCAGTAATATAAAAACTATCATAAAGAAAGAAAAATTGCATTACCACATTAACTAAGAGTCTAAACTCTAGTATTAGAAAATCTATATACAGCTCCAAAATCTCTATAGGCCAATTCTTTCGTTTTTAAATGTTATTTCTGAATTACTCAGTAGGGTAAAGATCAAGGTCAGTCAGTACAATGAGGATAATGTAGAATACACTAAGTTGTTGCAAAGACTAGTGGAGGTTGTTTCATAGTAGCAACTTGTTTCCAATGTGTTCTTTCAATCTGAATGAAATATGTGGTCTAGCATTGTTACTCAGTTTTGAGATTAAATTTCAAGTAAGAAAGGGGAGGGGGGAGGAATGCAATAAGACCTTTGATAAAAAGGACCAGCTCCAAGGAGAAAACCCTACAATAAAGCTTAATAAATAAGAATTTCACACTTAGTGGATTCTATGTTCAACATTCAGCATCAACTTTATTTCATGTTAAATAAAATATATCGCAAAAAATGCAATCCCAGTTTAAGTTGTAACCAAATCATAGCCAAACATAT
Organism: Diadophis punctatus similis; assembly: GCA_023053685.1. Taxonomy (NCBI): domain Eukaryota; kingdom Metazoa; phylum Chordata; class Lepidosauria; order Squamata; family Dipsadidae; genus Diadophis; species Diadophis punctatus. The sequence continues at coordinate 17,195,037 of JALIGW010000001.1, read as the reverse complement.
CCATCTCAATGGATTGTACCTATCATACTAAGTCACAATGCGAATTAGTCTTAGTCCTGTGCTTTGGGTAAATCCTTTACTGCAATTTATATAAGGGATCAGCAATATTTAGAGGAGATTGCTATAAGATATTGCACAAACAAAGCTCAAGTATTGACATATTCAATAAACCACAGGTTCAGCGTGCCATTTGAAGCCAGTCAACACAAGATTTCTCCTTCCCTGGCTTTGCTTCTGTGAAATATCGAAGTGGTAAGCGGAATTTATGGGAACAGAAAAGAAGTTTGAAAACTAACCTAGTCCTAACATATCCTTTAAAATGGTGAGTCACCCAGAGTCATCTGTAGGGGAGATGAATGGCATAAAAATGTAATAAATAAAAATAAATAACAGCAGGCAAGTCAGTTTGATCTCGTGGTTCTCAACCTGTGGTCTGTGGACCCCTGGAGGGAGTCACGAGATAGTCACAGCGGTTCCGCGAAAGGCTTGAAGAAATGTTATGATTTAAATCTTAAGTCTTGAGGGTCCGTGGCTATGGTCCATGGCCACAAAAGGTATTTAAAGGGGGACCGTGGTGAACAAAAGATTAAGTGGGTTAAGGCACCAGGCTAGAAGCCAGGAGAGGATAACTCCTAGTCCTGTCTTAGACATCAAAGCTGGCTGGGTGACTTTGGGCCACTTTCTCTCTCTCAGCCCATCTCATTTCACAGGGTTGTTGCTGTGGGGAAAATAGGAGGAGAAAGGAGTATTGTTTGCTGCCTTTGAGTTATCTATAAAAATAATAAAGGAGGGAAACTAATGAAAAAATTAAACATTACTTTAGTAAGCTTTCTTCATTAGTGGTCTCCGAATGGCATATACTGTATGTTCAACAGTAGTTTATGAGTAAGCTCATTGAGTTCAGCTCCATACTCAGTTTAAAGCATCTTCAAATTTTAATGTCTGCCTAACGCAGGGGTCGACAACCTTAAAAACTCAAAGAGCCATTTGGACCCGTTTCCCAGAGAAAACAAAACACCCGGAGCCACAAAACCTGGGTGGGCATGGCCAACTCAATGTCACTCCCGCCGAGTCACATTACCCCCCCCCCAGGTTTTGTGGCTCTGTTTTCTTTTCTATGAGAAACAGGTATATCTCTCTCTTTTCCCTCTCACTTTCTCTCTCTCCATCTCTCTTTCTCCCTATCATATCTCCCTCCCTCCCTCTCATCTTTCTTTCTCTCTTTCCCTCTCCCCATCTCTCTCTCTCTCCCTTCCTCCCCACCCGGGACACGGCAAGGCAACGGCCAGATTCTTAGGGCAGGAGAGAAGCTGCGTCCAAAGACCCTCCTTAAGTGAGCAGCCGCCCTCCACGTGCACCTTTGCTGCACTTTGGCGCTCGCTTGAGGGTCTCCCCGCGCATGCGCACCCTCCTGGCCCCACCACAGCCAGCCAGGGAGTCACGAGAGGGGGAGGAGGGTCGCCCGAACCAGCGCCGGAGAATCAGCCCCGGCCGCTTCTCCATTCCCGCCATCGCCCTTACCTTCTCAGGCCAGGTGGGGGAGGGGAGGGCGAGGCCAGCCAGTGATGGGACAGGGAGCCACAGCAGGGGGGCCAAAGAGCCGCGGGTTGCCGACTCCTGTCCTAACACATCAAGTCTAGAAAAGCTTTCTTTCTCCTTTGATAATAGTCATAACTGCCCTTTTTGTTAGAGTTGTTTTCCTAATATTCACCTGGAATCTGTCTGAATCGCTTATATTCGGCACTCAAAAATAAGAGATAATAGAACTTAGTCTTTTTCTATCTAACATTTGAAGAATGCTGTGAGGAAAAACAACTCTTATCATTTTCCTCAAAGTTAAATATGCCCAATTGTCTCAATATTTTCTTGTTCCCAGTTCCCCGATTATCATTTCAGTGTCTTTCTTTGCATCTGCTCCAGTTTGCCTGAATTCTTCTTAACATAATACTCAACATGAGATTAGATCAACAGACAATAAAAATATCAAGCAGAAACATTTTTCTTCTAGCAAAGCTGGATGGACTTCAACTACATGATTCTTACAAACATTTCAACTTAAACAGATACCGACATTCTTACAAATGCAACAAGAACCAAATTCCTATCTGGGTGACAGAAGGGGGTAGAAAAATCAATTATGCCTCTGAAGCAAAATATTAATTAAAATTTTCAGACTGAAATGCTGCTAAAACAGCCAGGAACTCTGTGAGAAAATCAAGTTCCCTTCCTTCAGATACTAAAGGTTACAGTATTGATCAGAGAACTTTTATTGAATAATGAGTTAGCTTTACATTTAATACTTTTATCTGCACAATCTCTTGATCCAACTACAAAGGAGATTCAGTCTGCTTATTCAAGCTTTTAAGGAACAAATAGAGTTAATTCAACTGACTGCAATTCCATATTTTAAGCTCCCTGGCTTTTCCCCAAATCTGACCACATTTATTGTATTGTGTAAGCATCCCCTAAATTCCCACCCTGTCATGAAAAAAAAATACTAAAAGGGCAATCTTACACTTATTTATTTTTAAAGGTTCATACTGTACCTTATCTCTAGGAGTTTCAAATGGCCTTGCAAAAAAAAAAACTTTCCAATTTACCACACAACAGAAAATGTATGTGCAAGATAAAAATCACAAGCCAACAATAATCTAAATATAATTTTTAAACAACAACCAATTAAAATTAAAGCAGTTTATTCAAATTACAAATTGAATGGCTTCCTAATGAGGTAGGGGGAAGGAAAGTGCAGTGGCTTGGAGTAGCCCTACAAAACAATATTTCTCTGTTCCTCTGGACATTGTTCACTAACAAGCTGAAAAAACGTTATAGCTACACAAAGACCCAAATTCATTGGAGAAAGGGTAGGAGAAATTTATCAGTTACTACTTATTTACGTAAACTACTACTGAAATAAGTTACAACTATAAAATACAAAACAAGCCTGTGGTTTTTCAGAAAATGAGTTTTCACTTATGTGAAACCATCTTTCCCAATTTAGTATCTTCCAGATGTGCTTAAACTACAACTTTGAGACTATCTCCAACCTTTGGCCTTGCTAGCTGGGGAATTTCTCAAGCTGCAGCCCCAGTACAACTTGTCCTACATTTAACCCAGGATTGTCTAAAACACTTCATTAAAGAAAAAAAACAGATGTTACAGTTTTATTAAACTTTATTAACTCATATATTTGCTCAAAGTATACTGGATGTGCTTTATTTAAATTGTTGCAAGAATGTGTGTGTGTGTGTGTGTGTGTGTGTGTGTGTGTGTGTGTGTGTGTGTGTGTGTGTGTGTCTGTCTGTCTGTCTGTCTGTCTGTCTGTCTTATGGGAAAAGGTGTTTGATCCCCTCAATGAAAGAGTGGCTAAGTTGTAGGAATATGCTTCAATGTCCAGAATACTGGAAATATTGGAAATATTTTATTTGTATTTTATTCCTCTATTCCTTTTTTTCCTGTTTGCTTATACTTTAAAGTGCTTAATTAAAAAAAAGAAATAAGATAAATATAAAAATACGTTTAACAGATGAACAATTCTTACATGGTAGAATGCACAGCTCATGTTATGTTTCCCCCCCATCCCACTAACATACTAAGGACAAATTTAAAAATGCCAATTTTGATTTATAAAGACCTATAAAGATTTTGGCCTGTATCATTAGCATATAAAACTAAACAGATTCTTCCATTGATGCCCTGCTTACTGAATTTGATACTGTGCAGTGATAATGCAACATTTTATACTGTGTAAGCCTCTTACTTTTGAAATTCCCACCTTCAGAACCCCTTATTATTTAGGAATATAATTAACTTCCTTTTTATAATTTTTAAACACTTTCAGGTATTCTACTTATTGTTTGCCATATACACTGTTTGATTTTTCTTAAGGCTTGTATACATACTTTTATGGACATCTGCAGATAGACACAAGCTATTTCTTAGAAAAAACAAGCTAAATCAGATTTTAAAATCTCAATAATATCTTTTAAAGTAAGACATCAAGTTGATGGCAATTATTAGATAGTTTTATACTGTGCACAGTATTTGTCTTAAGTTTTCTTTTAGGAATCCAGTGTATCATTTCTAGATGCCCAGGAAGCTGCAATTTTCCAAGCCTAGATTTATCTGCCAAAAATGACAGAATTTAACTATTCTTCAGCCACAGAGACATATTCAATATTCAACAGCTACTGTTTGGAAAGCACACGTAAGTTCTACACAATGATATACTATTATTCTTCTAGTTGTTAATCAAATATTTGTTTAATTGACTGGCTGAACTCTGAAGCCATATTTTTCACATAACTTCTTTCAAGAACTGCCAGCAGCTTATTTTTTAAAGAGGCATTGCCCTTAATTGCATAATAGGAAATGCCTTTTCTAAGATGATGACATGCATACTGCATATTATTTAAAGTTAAGCTGCATATACTTTTACTTCATAATTTTTATTCACTGCAATTTTATTTAGATCTGATAAGCACAAATAATTTAAGAAAATATAACAGCTTTAGTTGTTGTAAAACCATGCCTCAGAGAATTAAGTTTCATTTAATTTTACAAAATCTCCCCTATAGTAACATTTCTGCTGTGCTGTCTATCTACCAAACTTCTGCACAGGAAACGAACACACTGCAAAGTAATGCAGAAGAGGAAAAAAATCTGAACAAGTTGGTCATCTTCCAGTGAAATTCTAGAATTCTTCCTTTCCTCTAATAATGCTTTCTTAAAAAGAAAAACAGAGAACATAGACTTCTGGCAGGAGGAGGAAGTTAAAATCTGCAAAATCATCAACCTACTGACAACTCTTTTCACATTTGCTTTCAAAAAATGTTTTAAGATTTCAGGAAAATGGACCATAAGTATTTTAAATTAGTAAAGTTTACTATATAAAAACATAAAGGATTAGAATAACATTTTATCTCCAATTTAAAGGTTATAAAATACATTCATTCTATTCTAAACCATCTTGTGTTTATTTCTGTATGTTCTTTCAACATGGAAGTTACACTTATAACTGTAGAGTGGGCAAAATGAACAATGAGTCAAAATTTATTGAGAATGGACTAAAGCATGACATCATAACTGGTTTTCAAATAGATCAGAATTACAATACTTTTGTCTCAGGGCTGAATCCATTAAGAATATACATTCTAAAGAGACCACTTACTTTTCAGTATCCAATTACTGTTCAGTATCCTGTCTTATTCAGAATTAGGGCAATCAAGAACCAATGTAGAATAATTAATTCAAATTCTTACTCATTTAGGAAACCTTTTCACTTATCTTGGCCAAAATTCTTTCAGCTCGAATTAACCAACAGGAGATGAGCACAAAGGTTCAATTTCTGTATTATGGTAGGAAGTATCAAGCAATCACATTAAGCCAAATACTTTACTGGCCTGGGCATTTATGTTATATGAATTTAATAACTGTATTTTATTAACCTGGATTTAGATGTAAGCATCTTGGCTGGCTCCCTCGGCCAAGAAATGGAGATGAGCACCATGCCCTAGACATAACTGACAGGAAAACCTTTACCTTTTTATAATCATCATAGGTGCCTTTTTAGGCAAACAACCCCTTACTGCTTCTTTCATAGGTATTATACACTAACTACTAGATTCAACACCTGGTTAGTTTGATTTTAGCTTACAATGTGGCTTGTAAATTGTGAATTAGGCTTATTCAGCTGAGTCTGGCCACTTGTTCAACAAACTTTAATTAAAACTGTGATATAGCATAACATAAGAACCATGACATAATGTGATATGTGAATTCCGGCCATTATGAATGCTGTATAACTATCTAAAAAACCTTTGGTCTTGAAATTCCATCATCAGCCTATCCTTTTGGGGACTTCAGAGAAGAAACAATAATCATATAGCAAGAACTATAAAAGGATGTAAGTTTCACAACCTTTGCTGCTTCACAGAGTGGAATCTGAAACATGTATATCGTATTTTTCGGAGTATAAGACGCATCTTTTTACCCCTCAAAAGAAGGTGAAAACTTTGGTGCGTCTTATATACCGAATGTAGCTCCACCCACCCAGCCACCCCACCCTTTGGCTTCTGTCCTCCAGCAATTTACCTGCTTCCAGCAAACAGGGAAGAGCCTGTTAAGACAAGCAAGTCCTTAGCAGCTTCCCGACGCCCAGCTGACTTGCCACATGCTAAAATGAAACTGAAACTAGCTGCAAAGAGGCAAATAGCTGGGAGAGACACGCAGATTTTTATTTTCTGCTGAACTGGATGTAAGGAGATAAGTGAATAATTATAAATGTCTGTAGAATGTTCAAATTATTAGACTTATTTTTTAAAGACTGCTTTATTATTTGCTTTGCTGACTGCTTTATTATTTGCTTTGCTGGCTGTGGAATTCTGGGAGTTGGTCTACAAGTCTTAAAGTTGCCAAGGTTGGAGACCCCTGTTCTAGACAACTTAACAAAATAAAGAAGCTTTTTAAAATAAATGCTTGCTCTGAAGAGGCCCAGTGCTATTGTATCTTTTTTTAAATAATAGAAAATAATGTATACTTCCAGAAATTTTAATTAATTTTAACAGCTCTGTACAAGTATAATCTGAAATGTAACAGTGTCCTGTTTAGTATTAGAGTTAAATCCTGACTTACCTTGGAGTAGATCTATTTAAATAATTGGGAGGAGTTAGTGTGACTACATTTAAGAAAACTTTCTGGCATAATGTACATTTCTCCAATTTTTTCCTATTTCTATGGGTCAGGCACACATGCACAGAAATACACAGCAAACAGTGTATCATCTGTGCTGCTTGCTGTTTGGCAAATTGCTTGGAGGCAGAGGCCTTTTTTCCTTGTTTTCCTCCCCCAAAACTAAGGTGCGTCTTATACTCCGGTGCATCTTACTCTGAAAAATACGGTAAATATGTAAGAAGATCACTGATATGAGATAAAGGGAAAAGGTTTTGCCTGCAGATATGGAGAATCCATGTAACCAACAGGGAGGCCAAACAGTAAGGTCATCATCAGTAGAAAGTTCATATTTAATTCCCCAATAATTTCAGGCAAAACCAGGAAAGATTTGTTTGGGACATTGATGACCAATAGTCCACCATTGAAAATTAGGAGTGAGAAATCTATGGGTTCCTAGATATTGTTGGATTAATCTCCGACTTCAGAGGAAGTCCTAGGTTTAGATAAAATTCCTGGCAGTGCCACTTTAGGTCAAAGATAATGGGAAAGAAAGCAGAGAAACTTAAGGGCAATTAAATTAAATTAAATTAAAGCAAACCTGAGCTAAACATACTAACAGTCTGGATTACTGTAAAACAGTTTCTTAGGGAAAGGCTCTCCTTACAAAAAAAAATAATTCTCCATTCTCTCAATATCAGAGCCAGTTTGGTGCAGTGGTTAACGTATCAGGTTAGAAACTGGAGGACCCTAAGTTCAAGTCCCACCTAGACACAAAGCCAACCAAGTGACCTTGGGCTAGTCACTCACTCTTAGCCCTAGGAAACAGGCAATGCCAAACCACTTCTGAAAGAAACCTTGCCAAGGAAATGGTAACTAGGAGTGAAAAACTGACTCTAAGGCACCCAACCCCAAAAAAACCCTCTCTCAGATAGAAACTCTAAAATTCAACAGATCACTGCCAGCCAATACTCAGCTTCACTAATCAATCACTGGAGTGAAATAAGAAGAATCTCTCAAGAAGAGATTGGACTGTCATTTCTCAGAAATGGTGTAGGGTCTCCTGCTTGAGGGGGGGGGTTGGACTAGATCAGCGGTCACCAACTGGTGGTCCGTGGACCACTGGTGGTCCGCAGAAAAATTATTTGCATTTTTTATATTGCACTAAATACTATTTATCTTTTTAAAAAATCATATTAGTGGTCCACGGGATTTAAAATTACGAATGTAGTGGTCCCTGAGGTCCGAAAGGTTGGTGACCCCTGGACTAGATGATCTACAAGGTCCCTTCCAACTGTTAATCTGTTAAAAGCAAATTAAGTGCTTTCAGTGGGCTGCAAAACATTAACAGGTCTTTCAGTACAATGTAGGCACAGCCCACCCCCCCAGATAAGGCAGGGGAGCTATAATCCAACCTGAGAGCATCACACTGAGAAGCAAGGTGTGTTAAAGCATCTTATTTCAGAAAGATACACCGGTTTTTTTAAACACCTCCTCTCTCCCACCCTTCCTCCTCCCCACTATCCAATCCCAGACAGAGACCCTCCCTCTTTAAGTCCAGGTTTTTCTAGCCTGCCGGCGTTATACTACACCTCTCATCTTCCTCCGCCGGGAAAGCCAAAGGATCACTTTAGTTACGAGCGATGGGAGTTGTAGTCCGACCAGCTTTTAGTCAGGCTGGAAAAGGTTATTCGATTCTCTTTCCCTGCCAGGTAACGCCCCCTGGTTCACACAAAAATACAGATGACCCCTGTCGATAAGGCGTCTTCAGCCCCTGCCCTTCCCTTTCGGTCTTTTCTCGACAGACCCCGAAGGAAACGCTCCACCCCATATAAAACCGCCTCAGGGCGAATCCACTCTCCCGCTCAAGTTGCAGCTACTGCCGCCACCCCCATCCCGCTTACCTTCCGCCATGTTGGCCTCCGCCGTTTCTCGGACAGACCTCTCGCGATATCTGAGCTTGAGGGCGGAGTGGCGGCGGCCAAGGAGCGAAGGAGTCAAGCGATCGAGTGCGCAAGCGCATTCAGGGTCAACAGTCTACCGACTCAAGAAGCCGTGGAAGCTTGAATTTAGCGGGCCGCTTAGGTTCCCTTTTTATTTTTATTGTCTTTTGAATGGCTCTAACGCCGTTTTCTAATTCTTATAACTGTTAGAAGCCGAAGGCACAATATTTTTAAGCATACATAGAGTTCAGCTTGCTAAATGAAACGGGTTAGTGGGGTTGGGTTAGGGTTAGGTTACTTTTCCCTAGGACAAAATTTTTTTGAGCACGTGCTGAATTTTATTTCTCTTTTTTCTTAATTTTATTTTTAATTTTATTTATTTTAATTTTAATTTTATTTATTTCTTAATTTTATTTTAATTTTAATTTAATTAATTTTAATTTAATTTATTTCTTAATTTTATTTCTCTTTTTTTAAGCAGAACGAAGACTTAAGAACCTTAAGGAGGAGCTGAGATAGCGCAGTGGTTAAAAGCAGCATTGCGACCTTCAGCTGATTGCTAGTTCAGCAGTCCAGCTGTTCGAATCTCACTAGGCTCAAGGTTGACTCAGCCTTTCATCCTTCCGAGGTGGGTAAAATGAGGACCCAGATTGTTGGGGGCAATATGCTGAACTCTGTAAACCGCTTAGAGAGGGCTGTAAAGCACTATGAAGCGGTATATAAGTCTAAGTGCTAAGTGCTAGTGCTTAGTGATAGTGCTTCTGAGGCTTTTTGTAAGATTAACGTAACTTAAGCCTCTCTTAACATTTGGGGCATTTTTCTTTTTCACCGTTATGTTTTATTTTTATATTTTTAAAGACTACAAGACAACTGCAACAGTCCAGCAATGTTTTCTCTAATGAGGGTTGTAAAAGCGCAAAGCACCTTTCAACAAATGGTTTTTTCCCCATTTTCTACCTTTAGAATTTTTCTGATGAATAATATTAAAATATTCTTAATTTGTTTATTTTAAAATGTATTGGCAGCCCATCTTAACCGCAGAGATAAAACTCTACAAAACCTGTAGATATAAATAAAATACTATCAATATCCAAATAGTAAAATATTTGCTTTTTGACAGAAAGCAACTTGGGGAAAAAAACTATAAAAATCTGCAAAACTTGCATGGCTGGCTCAGGAATTCTGGGAGTTGAAGTCCACAGGTCCTCAAAGAACCATAGTTTGGCCACCCTTGAATTAAACCAAGAAAATTTTCACGCCAGTCATAACTATAACTGAGACTCGGGCCATGTTACAACATATTAAGTCATAATATAGTTTAGCACTGAATAGGTAAGATTCTACTCCCAACACATCTAGTTATTCTCATATACAAAGTTAATAAGTGATGGATAGTTCTATCTCTGGTTGGTTTAGCACAGCCTCAATCTAGTGCCTACCACATAGTGTGGGATTCTTCTGAAATTTACAAGTTCCATCTCCCTCCAATAATGAAATTAAAATTAATTGTATATCACAGAACCCTTACTGGGGGAAATGGGGATGAAAAGGTGGGCTATAAATCTAACCAAAAAAATTGTAAATATAAACTTCAGTAAGATTGGAATATATTATCGAGCCGAGGTGGCGCAGCAGTTAGAGTGCAGTACTGCAGGCTACTTTAGCTGACTGATCAGCAGTTCAGCTGTTCAGAGCTCACCGGCTCAGAGTTGACTCAGCCTTCCATCCTTCCAAGGTAGGTAAAATAAGGACCCAGATTGTTGGGGGCAATATAAGTATACATTGCTTAATGGTGTAAACCGCTTAGAGCAGTGATGGCAAACCTATGGCACGCGTGCCACAGGTGGCACACAGAGCCATATCTGCCGGCACGTGAGCCGTTGCCCTAGGTCAACTCCAGCATGCATGTGAGTGCCGGCCAGCTGATTTTTGGCTTGTGTGGAGGCTCTGTGAGGGCATTTTAGGTTTCCAGAGGGCCTCCGAGGGGGTGTTTTCGCCCTCCCCAGGCTCCAGGGAAGCCTCTGGAGCCTGGGAAGGGTGAAAAATGGGCCTACCAGGCCCACTGAAAGTCGGGAAATGGGCCATTTCCGGCCTCCAGAGGGCCTCTGCAGGGGCGGGAGAGGCCGTTTTCACCCTCCCCAGGCATTGAATTATGGGTGTGGGCACTCACACATGCGTGACAGCGCGCGCGCACGCGTTTTCAGCACCCGAGGGAAAAAAGGTTCGCCATCACTGGCTTAGAGAGTGCTTACACTAAGAGGTGGTATGTAAGTCTCACAAATAAATAAATAAATAAATATTAAGACAATATGGTTTCAATTTGGGATGGGCACTATAAGGCCTACCGTAGATGTTGAAACTCTATTGGCATGTCCAACAGTAAAGGATGAAGGGAGCTGTAGAAATAAAAGGGAGGAAGCATATTATATTTGGGGTAATTGTACTCTTCTAAATGAATATTAAAAGTTCCCTTTATATTTCATGTGTTCATATACCATACCAATCATAGAATAGTTTTAATTTTATTATTGATTTGACAAGTATTTATGCCACTTAACTCCCAACTGACTTTGGATAGCTTACAATTATTTGGCTTAACTCATACAAACTCAGCTGTTATCATATGTCAAACAGTTTATGGCTTTATGTGATGTGAGATCTCAGCCAGTTATGATTTATTCAACAAGCATAGTTAAGGAAATAATTGTTTGGTGCAGGTATAAACGACCCTCAGCTTTTTTTTTTTACAGTAATATTTCCGTATCATAGTACTTAAATTTTGCAAAAGTCACCATTTTCAGAAGTGTACCTTTGTGTTGCTGGAACAAATTGAGTGCTTTAAGCTGTTGGGAAAAATAGGAGGAGGGAGTGCTATTTATGCCACCTTGAGTTCTTTAGTGAAACACCGTATAAATCACTTATTCCACCAACCACTTTTCTTACAGCCTTTGAAGGTCAAAAATAATAGTAATAAGTATGGCCTTTCTCTGCTCTGAATTGAATGCAACATGTGAATTAAGATACTGGCCTGGTTTATCTATTGCATTATATTATGGACCACATGGTTTATTTAATCATTGTGCAATAAATAAGTTACAATTCCTCATAGAGGGTTCACTTAACATACCAAGTTATTTTGATACAGCATTTTGGTGGCCAAGCTCCTGGATCAACACTGTCTAACCTGGTATTTTTCTATTCTAATTGCTAGTAGTTTTTCCCCAGCTCTCCTAAATTGAGACCCTTTAAACTCTAGATAACAATGATTCAATTTGTGAGCATGCACAAAACCTACGAGCTCAGCAGAATCAAACCTATTGGCTGATTTTGTCCAAATTCTATGTAGCCAACTGGGAGCAGTTTGGAAATTCAGAAGTCTGGACTTCAGGATGATAGTCCCCATGTGTAGTACTATTAAGTTCCAGAAGACCCTGCAGCCAAGAGGAAGCCCTGGGAGAACAGGAAGAAACACCGAGAATTGTGATTGGCCATAAAGCACTGTGAAGCAGTATATAAGTCTTAAGTGTTATAGCTGTCATGGTCATTTGTGATATGTATCTATTCATTATGCGCCATTAAGTGAATGTAGACTCTTAGCGATCATATAGATTTTCTCCATAGCAATCTGTCCCTAAACTGATCCTTCAGGTCTTCCAAGGGTGCATCTGTGTGTGTTTATATTTAAATAGTGTTTGCATATTTATAGTTAAAGAATGGTATATTGTAATTGACTCTGAAGTCTGTATTAAAAGTCCATTAAGGAAGAACACAGCCATTGGCAACAAACATTATGTTATGACAATTGTGTTAAGTGTGGGTCACTGGTCTTGTTTAAAGATCTGATGGCAAACAAAGCTGTGGTACAGAAGTACCTTTATATCCCAGCATTATTTTGCATCCATGCAAGGTGTATTAATTTTGTTTAATTCAATGCCATAAAAAGTTTGTGACAAACTGAATTGACACCAGAATCTCACCATTTGACAACCTCTGTAAGGTATCATAGTTGTTACAAATTCTGTAACTTGGGCACTCATATCTGAAGTATCTGTAGATTCTACCTTGCAAATATTAACTGACTTTGTCTACACAGGAACTGTTGAAAGTTCTGTGATAAACTGACAGCAACTTTACTTCGTTTAAACAAATGCCATTTTTTAACTTAATGGGATTGTTATGTTGGGTCACATCATCTTGGCTGAAGCAGTTAAAGCTGATCCAAAAATGATGGAAGTTATTTTATAAGCCCGAAATCATAATCTGATTTGCTGTTTGTTTGTTTGTTTATTTATTTATGTATTTATTTATTTGTGAGATTTATATACCGCCTCACAGTGCAAGCACTCTCTAAGCGGTTTACACCAGTAAGCAATGTATATTTATATTGCCCCCAACAATCTGGGTCCTCATTTTACCTACCTCGGAAGGATGGAAGACTGAGTCAACCTTGAGCCGGTGAGATTTGAACCACTGACCTGCGGATCACAGTCAGCTAAAGTGGCCTGCAGTACTGCTCTCTAACCGCTGCGCCACCTCGGCTCGTTTAAGCCACCTGTAGCCATATTACAGCATGAAATTTATTAATTAATTATGCAGTTATTTTGGAAGCATTATGCCTGTGGAGTACAGCAGGAGTCCCTTGGCTCTTGTCTGAAGCAGATAACTGCATTTCAGCTGCAGAAGTATGAATTGGCTAAAAAAAAGCACCTTATCTTAATAAGGCTTATTATTATCTGAATGCACCAACTTTTGTGGTGACTGATGCAAGTTTTGTGGGATTTGGTATCGTCTTATACAGACTCAGAAAGATGGATCAGATAAGTTTGTTGTACATGCTTAGTTGTTCACTTTTCTTTCTAGAGTAAAGGTACTCCTGGATTGAATGTATAACTTTGGGGTTTTTGTGAGCTACAGAATATTTTAATATCTGTAAGGATATTTAATTGTGTCAGTCAAAGATCACAAACTATTCATGCACATGCTTCAACTTCATGAACCACACTTTTGCCACCTTCCATGCAGGGTGCTTGGAACTGCCCCCAAGTAGGAACATAGAATCATAGACTTTGGATGTCTTCTAGTCCAACCTTCAAAATTACATCCCAAATTCTTGCAAATGGTCCAGTGGGGTACCATGATCGATGCCATCAAACACCGAGCTGACAAAAAGGCCCAGGGAGGCAGGGGTGGGTTCTACTTACCTTCCCCTCTGGTTCGCATCACGACGGAAGTGCACGTCCCCACGTGCAATTTTGCTTCAGCGCATGCTCAGTAGCTTAAAATCAGCCCGAAACACAGTTGAGGAGCTGATCAGGTAGGCTTCTGAAGGAATAAAGGTCAGTATAAACCTGCGGGTGGGCAGGCCCTCTTTCAAGCAGCAGAACAGTGACGTCACCAGCGGGTCACTACCGGTTCGGGCGAACTGGTCCGAACCGGGAGGAACTCACCACTGCAGGGAGGTCAGTAATCCTCCTATCTAAGTCCCAACAATCATAGGCATAGCTACTACTGTTAGATGTTCAGATCTGAATTCTGACTGAAAGGGAACTGGGTAATTCTAGGAACCCATATAACTTGACCTTTCAACATTTCCCCCAAAATCTTTCACCAAAAGGAAAAATTGGAAACTAGAATTTTTTCAAATTCAGATGGATTAGGATGGCCTGTTTAAGAGAAGGCATACTTTCACTTCCTTTGGGATTGGAGGCACTATGTCCTCCTTCAAACGGGCATTAATTACTTCTGGAATCCAGCTACACACATCTTGGCTGAAGGAGCCAAAGTTCACAAAATGAAGCATCCCATTTCAAGATGCCACAGTCACCTCATTAGATAACTCCTTTACCTGCAAAGAATCTCACAAACGCATCACAGAAGCCTGTTCAAGTTTTCCTAACAGCATCTAGGCAACCCTATTATAAGAAAGTGACTAGCAGTGCCAATGGGTGAAAATGACCTGCTAAGATGCCACTCTTATCGCCACAGATTAGGCCTGAATATGGGTATGTGTTTGTATTCACTCATATTCACTCTTGCTTTTCTGTCAAGGTCACCCAAGATGTCTCATTATAGTAGTCCTCGACTTAGGATCACAGTTGAGCCCAAAATTTATGTTGCTAAGTAAGGCATTTATTGAGTTTTGCCCCATTTTATGACTTTTCTTGACACAGTTGTTAAGTGAATCACTGGACTTGTTAAATTAGTATCATGGTTGTTAAGTGAATTTGGCTTTCCCATTGACTGCCTGTCAGGTGGTCTTAAAAGGTGATCACATGACTCCGGGACAATGCAACTGTCATAAATATTAATCAGTGCCAAGCATCGGAATTTTGAGCATATAAACATGGGGATACTGTAACGGTCATAAGTGCGAAAAATGGTTATACGTCACTTTTTTCAGTGCTGTTGTAACTTTGAACTGTCACTAAACAATCTGTTGTAAATCGAGGACTACCTGTCATCACATCCTTTCCCAGAACTCCTGTTAGAGCAACTTGTCCCACAATGTAAAGCAAACAGTTTTATACCGGAAAAAGTTCATTGCCAGATAAATCACACATGGGCACTAGGCCTCTGACCTCCACAGAGGACCTCAACCTAAGGCACCTAGACCTATAAGAGCCATGGTGGCGCAATGGTTAGAATGCAGTACTGCAGGCTACTTCTGCTGACTGCCGGCTGCCAGCAGATTGGCAGTTCGAATCTCACCAGGCTCAATGTTGACTCAGCCTTCCATCCTTCCGAGGTCAGTAAAATGAGGACCCAGATTGTTGGGGGCAATATGCTGACTCTGTAAACCGCTTAGGGAGAGCTGTAAAGTACTATGAAGTGGTATATAAGACTAAGTGCTATTGCTGTTGCTATAAACATGGGAGATTATACCACCACACCAGCAATGAGATCCAGGAAGATGGATCAACAACAGTTCTAACTTGTCCCTACAATACAGACTTATATAATGACACAGCTGGTTATCTTTGAAACAACACACTTGTTCACTACTCAAATCTCACAAAGGACCTTGGCCTTATGACGGATGCAAGACCTGAGGGGGAAAAAATGAGAAATACATTCCCATCATTAGCCAACCATATTTTAATAATATAAGCCAAGTTCAGGTATTGTTTCTTCACTAGCTCATGGAGTCATGATTCTGACATTTATGAACAATAACCCAAAGTGCCCCAAAATTCAGCTTCTCAGATCTAAATTAGGAATTCCTATATCAAATTTCTAACAGTCACTCCCAAAGGAATGTATGTTACGAAGTCTTGGCAAGTAAATATACCGGTAGGTACTTTAGCCTTATTAGTAAGTATGATAAGGCAAGGCTTCTTTAATTTCTCTGATCTTTCTAATTGCTTTGAAAGCTGAGAGCTGAGAGCTCAGCTACCCCAGGATATTGAGAAAATTGCACAGATGTTTCTGCTCTGCAATACAGTATTTTGCATACCACTATTCCCCCTTGCAGGTTCTGAACAAGTGGATGTTAAACAAAGACTACTTGCACTATTAAAAATACTCATCCAGTTTAATTAATCTGGCCCTTCAGAAACCTTTGTCACTCTATTATAAATCACCCAGAAATGTATCACTAGATCCACAAACTCTATGGACAAACTCCAGTTGGTCACTTAGCGACTGTTCAAAGGATCCCCCAAAAGGTACTTGTAACCCAGTTCTGACACCAGACTCTCCCACCCATGGTCATGTGATTGCATTTCAGGTGCCTAGCAACTGGCTCATATTTACGGCCATTTGCAATATTCTGGAACAGTGTTTCTCAACCTTGGCAGTTTGAAGATGTGTGGACTTCAACTCCTAGAATTCCACAGCCAGCAACGCTGGCTGGGGAATTCTGGGAGTTGAAGTCCACACATCTTCAAACTGCCAAGGTTGAGAAACACTGTTCTGGAATCATGTGACCATGATTTTCATTTTTGCCAAAACCCGGCTTTACTTCTGATTTTTGGCAAAAACGCTCCATAGCGAACAATGAGTTTTGTGTTCACTTAACTGGTCTTCAAAAGGACTGTGCTCATCCCTCTCCGTTGCCTTTGAGCGCTTTTTGGACTTATCAATGTCCTTCTGTAAATACCTCGAAGTTCCTGCTGTAGCTTCAGGCAGGGTGGAGGAAGGATTTCCGGCCACCCTTTTGCTTGTCTTTGAGCTAACTCTGCCGGAAGTAGTGGCTTTATCCGCCATTTTATCACCTCTCTATGCTTATAGCGTCTATGGAAGGTAGCGGCAGGCAGGGTAGCTCTGGGGCGTTAAAAATGGTGGAGCGCGAAGCTCCTGAGACCCAATGTATTGCGGCACGCCAATAATAATCAAATGTGTGTGTGTATGTGTGATTGAAAGATCTTTTTTTGATATGGATTGTATTTTAATGTGTTTTTAAATTGTTTTTCTTATTTGATTATATGTTTTTACTTGTTGTTAGCCACCCAGAGTCCCCTGGGAGTTGGGTGGCATAGAAATTTTATTATTAAATTAAATTAAACTGCTGAGAAGACAGTCTTGCGGCAGGCAAAATGTCCAGCAGAGCCTAAGGCCCTTGGGCCTTAACGTCTAATAGAGTGTTAACAAGTTCTCTGCTTCACAGTCAGTCAGATTAGAGCGCAAAGCTCTTGTGGCCTAGGATAACCGCAATTAGAGTGCAAGGCTCTGGCCATCCGACTGAAGCCCGAGTGGACTTTGGAGTGTGAAGCTCCTGGGGCCGCGATCACTGAAAGCTGCCGCAATATGGAGCGCGAAGCTCCTGATTAAGCAGAGCGCAAAGCTCTTGAGGCCACAGCTGCCTAGGTTAGACTCAATATAGAGCGCAAAGTTGTTGTAATCAAGGGGAGCGCAGAGCTCCTATTCCCCCAGCAGCGGTAAGCACCTGGATTGACAGTGCGAGGCTCCCGGCGGCTGGGGGGAAAATGGTGGTGGTAGAAATAAGATGTATTATTGACTATGTATAAGAAATGATGTAAGAGAAGTGATCTGGATAACACTTTGTCCATAAAAGATGTATTTGTTTTGTAAAAAAATAAAAAAACTTATTACAAAAAAAATGGCAGCGGCTTTCAAATTGGCGTGCTAAGCTCCGAAGGCCAGACCGTTAGGCTGGCGCTATTCAGATTGCGCGGCGCTCCCAATGGCGCTTCATTGGCGGATAGTGCCACGGCTCCCCTTTGCTGGGAAGTTCGCTCTATTGCTGTAGGTTTGCGCGCTGTATTGCCGAAGTAAATTCATGGCCGTTTGAAAAGAGCGCCCGGCTCTTAAAATGGCAGCCGCCTGACAGCTAGAGAGCCAAGCAGAGCACCGAGCTCTGGAGATAACACCGCTGCGTTAAGCAAAAAAAAAAACCCGGACACGGATCCCCTACAGAGAGTCTGATCGCTGTCAATCTCAACCAAATCAGGTGCTGGGCACCTTCTATGGCTCTAAATCAACGAAGTTCAGGAACTACTATTTCGTGCACAGCTGAAGCCGCAGTTTGCCGCCAAAGCGACCCAGCAACTCAACCTGGTGTAAAGGGAGTCAGCTGGGGAACCACTCACAATTGAAGATCAAGAAATCCTTTTTCAAATTTGAAATAGCATTCAGGGATGGAGAACGGCTTGACACGTCTGTCTTGGCTGAGGACTGAGTCAAAAGCTGGAAAGCCTAGCAACAGAGGCGGGGCTTTTCAGCTCTAACAGACTCGGTCCAATCAACTGATCAGACGAGGTCAACCCATTCCTGGATGCTATCTCAACCCACTATGGAGAACAGATAGTTCTGTCCTATTTGTTGTCTTAGCTAGCTGTGCCAATACTTCCTATCCTGCTTCTTCAAAGTCCAATTTATGTTTCTACGAAGTGTTACAGAGGAACTCATTGCCTTCATGATTCTGATCTTTGTAGGTATATACATCCTAACATCTGAATATCTTGTCCAAGGCCTTCACAACTACCCTATGAAGTGCTAGTCTGTGCAGTTTCTTGACTGTTGCTTCCTAAGGATGCTTATTGTACCATTTTCATAAGTTTGAACTTTATATCTAATCTCTTCCCCCCCCCCCGTGCTCCTTGACTTTCACAACTAGAACTTGCAAATCATTTCCATTTTCACTATCAGAATAGCATAGTGTGGTTTGATGTTTCTTCCTCCAATTTTCAAACCAAACTCACCTTTTTCCAGACCAGTTTCCCTGAATATATTTAGCATATAAATGGAATAAAAGAACATGAAGCTCACTCTTTTACTGTCCTGAACTCTTGTTTTGCCATGATCCATCCAGTGCAGCTTCCTGCCCAGTACAGTATATAGATTCCATAGGAGGGCAATGTCTTACTTGTTTTTTTATTTTTATTTTTATTTTTTTTATTCAAAAAAGTTTTATTAGTACAAACTTACATAAGTAGTAGCAAAATATTAAATATAAAATACAAACTTCCGGTTTGGGAGACTTCCGATTTGGAGCGCTTCATCGCGGACGTCCCTCGTTGGACGCCTTTCCGATCTTTGTTAAAAGCCGCCAGAACAGCTGTCTGGCGGCTTTGAAATCTCTTCCCCGGGCAAAGGGGAGAGATGAGAGCCTGACAGGTGGGGTAGAGCCCCCCCAGCACCCTAGGAGCCATCTGGTAGGGCGCAAAGGGAGAGCTCCCCATGCAGCCTGTCTCCAGCTCCGAAGATCAGGAAACCTCTGCTTTTGCAGAGCTAGATGTCGTGACCAGCCGCTGTTTCAAGAATGGGATTTATAATTATATTTAAACTACAGAAGCAGACAGAGAGAAACAGGCGTGAGATGGGCAAGTACTGAAACCTCTTTTTTCCTTTTTTTTTCAACTCCTGGGCAAGCTTTCACTTCGGCAAGGGAACAAAGGAAACAGAGTAACAATATGGCGATTGAGAAGTGAAAGTGACTTTCGTTTTCCCAGAGGCTTTTTTTTTTCTTCTCTCTCTCTTATGGAAACTTTTAACTTGGAAAAATGGTTTTTTCTCTCTCTGTCTCCTAACTCTGGATTAAAGTTATAATAGAAATATTTCCAATAATAAAAGACTATCTGATTTTTAAACTGGAAAGAACTTTAATCAGGCATCTGGCTTTCTTTCTTTTTTGTACTCTTTTGAAACACCAATGGCTTCAAAGTCTGGAAAGATTGTTTTGACTAAAAGAAATGACTATTCATCTGGATATATTTCTAAAATGCAACTTAACACTGAGCTAACACCTCCACAGCTTTTGACACCTGAAAATTTATTAAATAATTTAAAGATTATGAAACATGAACTTACTTTGGAATTTAACCAGAAAATAAGTGAGATAGACAAAAAAATGCAGGCTGCTTTGAAGAATATGAACCAACAACTAAGATTTGATGTGTTAGAGGTTTGCAAAGGCTTAGCAACAAATATTGAAGTTTTGGCAGAACGTATTGAAACAAATAAACAAGCTTTGGCAACTTCGGTGAATTACATAGATAAAATCCAAAATGACATTGCAAATTTTGAAAAAGAGGTCTTAATGACTCAGTTCAGATCCATGGAAGTTGCTATAAGGATTAGAGGTTTGAAAGAAGGATTATATGAAAATTTAAAAGGCAGGATGGTTGACATATTGGATCAGGTGTCTGGAATTTCTAAAGCGGAATTGGCTACACAAATCGACAAAATATACAGAATCAATTCGTGGTACGCTAAACAAAAGCATTTACCAAGGGATATTGTCATATATTTTACCACAAGAGCTCTACGGAACAGAATTATACAAGCAACGTTTAACAATAATCTTATGGTGAATGGTCAGGAACTAAAGATTTGGAAAGAAATCCCCTCTAAAATGCTTAAAGCCAGAAAAAGCTATACTTTTTTGATTGATGAATTTAAGAGATTAAATTTACAATATAAATGGGAAGCGCCAGTTGGAGTAGCAGTGAAATTTTCTGGAAAAAGATACCGGCTCAACACGATAAAAAAAGCTACTGAATTTTATGTCAATGTTCTAAAGGCTGATATATCCAAGATTCCAGAGGAAGGATGTATGAAAATAAAAGAGGAGGAGGAGGGGAAGCCACCTTTGATGGATCAAAAGGAAATAGATTCAAAAATCCAAAAGGAGTGCCTGAATCAGATAGCTGGGGAAAAGGAGATGGAGGTTTGGGATTAGACAGGAGACGACTCGACAAATTCGAATTTATTGAACTATTAAAAGATGAACTATCAAGATACAAAACGATGTGATGTTGAAATATATTGGACGGATAGAGACTAATATGATTGTATTTTATCTTTTCCCTATCTAATGATTACTTATGCAATATTTAGTTAAGTTTTATATAATTTTGAGGTTATTTTTAATGTTGATAATATTAGATATATATAGTTTGTTGAAGATTTGTTTATTCTTCTTTCATTTTCTTTTTTTGTTTATTGAAGTTAGTGAATTAATTTAGAATATTCTTATTAATATCATGATGAAATTTAATATTTGATGATCACTTATGTAACATTTAGTTAAGTTTTATCTTAGAGGTTATTTTTAATGTCAATAATATTAGTTTAAGATTTGTGTATTTTATATTTAGTTATTACTTATGTAACATTTACCTTGTATAAGATAGAGGACTGAAGGGAGGAGGTAGGAGGTTTGTTTGTTTGTATTGTTAGAGTTTTCTCTTTCTTTTTTTTTCTCTTTTTTGTATCTTTACTATTGTATACAAATGCGATATATTAGCAGTGTATAATTTGGAGTTGAAGTTTTTTAAAAATAGTGTTCTTTTTTTCCTTTTTTCTTTCTCTTTTTATTAACAATTTAAATTTATTATTATGCCCTGTATTATCTCTGGGAAGTCCGGGGGGGAGGTGGGGAGGGAAGGGGGTGGGTTTGGGGGGGGGAGAAAAAAACAAAAATGTCTTACTTGTTATGTTCTGTGAATTTTAGATAAACTGACCATAAACTGGTCAGTTTCTTCTTCTGCATCAATGGTTGGAACGTAAGTTTTGGATCATCATATTAAAGGATTGTCCATAAAGGCTTATGTGGGAGTTATTACTCATTATACTGCATTGTACCCATGTATTCTTCTTACAGTATTCTTTCTGATTATGAAATCAGAAGGGTTACTTCGTTTTTCATGTCCTGAGTAGTAAACAGTATGACTCTCTGAGTGAAAGTGTCTAATTTTGGTCTATTTGATACTGAAAAAATAAAAAGTGTGCTTGACTGTAGCCATTATAAACACCATTAGTGTTTCAAAAGATCAGCTCATCCACAAAAGCATATTGAATGACATCCAAACTGAAGGGCCCATCATTTCAGCACTACAACATCAGCCACTTTATACTGTCTTTGTAGTTTCTTCATAAAATACAGGAGTGGGTTATCGTTGCCTTCTGTGCTGCATGACGTGGTGCCTTTACCATTGTCACTAAAACGATAAGTCTACCTCCTGCATCTTCCTATATCACTGCTGCCCAATGTGGGTGCCTGATATACACTCCTGACATTCTTCACTCATCTTTCCAAAGAACACCACCTTCGCCCAAGGTTGAGGCAACACTGCAGGACGAGCGGATTCTACCATCTGTATGCAGTTTTAAAAAGTATGTCTAGTGGGTTACAATAACCAGAGTGCAAAATGGTATTCTAAGGCAGGGGTCCCCAACTGCCAGTCTGCAGACTGGTACAGTAGAACCACTGGTCACGAACCCTTCTGACCATGGCCAAATCAGATGACGACCAAAAATTTCACAAAATTTTTGCATCTGGTCGCGAACTCGGGTGGTGATCAAACACAGCCGTGATAATTTCACCCTCTGCACCATTTTTTTTGTACGTGCATGTGCAGTCAGTCTCGCTTCCGGTCATGACCAAATCGGGTTGCGACTGAAGTCATGGAACGGATTACGGTCGTGACCGGAGGTTCTATTGTACCAGTCTGTGGCCTGTTGGCAACCAGGCCATGGAAGCGCAGGAAGCTGCATTTGTGCAAGCAGTGTGTGTGCGTGTGAAACCATCCCCTGCCCCCTGCTGTCACTGCCGCTGCTGCTGCCGGTCTCCAGAGCTAGCGCTGTTCTAAGGTACTCGTTTTTAAAACAAATCATTAAACAGAGAAAACAGTTCACAAATCAGAGTCTGCTATTAGTTGATCATCACTGGAAAATCAGATATAATAGATTTTAAATAGTAAAATGTAATACTTTAAAACAAGAGCTAGGAATTTATGCAGCCTTGCTTAGAACACAAAAATACGTATAACGTGAGCAGTAAAATTTCCTGAGTTGCATTCAATTTCCTCTTGGTGCAATACAGAAATGGCATGTCTTTGCCTTCTGGAATTCTTTTGCTTCCCACTTTGTCTACATAGGATTTCCTGTTGTTCTTCCCTCCAAATACAACATCTGAGTGTTTCAAGATCAGACAGAGTTAGGAATAAAACCTAGCAAAAACAGCTTGACTACAACATAATGAAGCTTTCTCTTAACGTGGGACAAATTTAACATCAATCTGCTTTCTTTTGTTTTACAGAAATATGCAATTCAAATTGCAAGGATACTTTCCTTCATGTTTTAATTATGGAAGAGGTGGTCAGGAGGAGACAATAAAATTCCGTCATATTTTACTCAAGAAAAAGAACACAAATGATAGTCAGCTGGTTGGCAAGGAATCTCTTCTCTCCTTCAATACCTCACCCACAACTTTCCTTAGCAAAAGTCAAGCAAATCTGGTTCTTGATCAATTGTCTAAACCAGGGGTATCAAACTCAAGGTCCATGGGCCAGATCCGGCCAGTAGGGTGTTTAGATTTCGGCTATGGGCCTGCCCTGGAAACAGTGAAGGAACAGCCCGTGGTGCCTCTGCCAGCGAAAACGAAGCTAGGGAGGGCCGCGTGTGGCCCTCCCAAGCTCCATTTTCGCTGGCACAGGGTTGCAGGAAGCCATCATAGCCGAAAACGGAGGTCGGGAACCTGTTTTTACTGGCAGAGCGCTTGGGCCGCCACAGGCGCCCCCCCAAACACATCGAGCTGACCACCCCCACCCCAGCCCTGTAAGGTCAAACACAACCCTGATGCGGCCTTCAATGAAATCGAGTTTGACACCTTGTCTAAACCAAGCTACTATAGCTAATAGTTCAGAAACAGCAAGAAATATCTTTTTAACCAGACAATGAATTTATAAAGTACCATTTCCAATTCACATGCCAACATAGTAATCTGGGTTGCATGGGAATGAAACCAGAAGGGTAAAACATTCCATTTTTTGAAGAAATACTCAAGGCAAGAACCTACTGTGTTTCTCCGAAAACACGACCCACCCCAATAATAAACCCAACCCTAACTTTTGGGGAGTGAGCCTAATATTACCCATACTCCGAAAATAAGCCCAGGGGGATGGGCGTAGCCAGCACAAGTGGTGGCATGGATGCAGGGGGGTGCTGTCCAGCTGCAGCCGTCTGGCCCCTTGTGGCAGCGCAAATACCGCTTTTGCTCTTCTCTTTCTGGGTGCAGCGCTTCTGCTTGTTGGGCCGCTTCTCCGAAGCCGGCAGGTCTGCGGCCAGCTGCTTTGCTTTTTCCCTCTTTGGGAGGCGAATGGGGGGGGGGAATGGGGAGGGGGATTTTCATGCCTGTCAGACATTCTTCAAGCTCAGACTGAGGGAAGGATGGCAGGCAGGAAAATCCCCCTCCCCATTTTCCTCCCGTTCGCCAAAAAGCCTCCATTCCGAATGCTAAAGGTTCGGAATGGAGGCGAGGGTGAGTCCCCGGTGCGTCCAGCTCACCAAGTCTGCACCTCAGAAAAAGTAAGACCGCCTCAGAAATAAGCCCAAATGCTTATTTTCAAGTCTAAAAGAAAATAAGACTCGGTCTTATTTTCTGAGAAACATGCTACTACCCCTTTCAGTCTACTGTATTGTTGCTTCTTTCAATTATATTAATTGTGGTTTCCTGACATTTGTGACTGGTAACTACCGTACTACTTTTTTCCCTCGGGAGAATGTCTTCTCCTCCCACCCACCCTTTTTATTTTTATCTGAAGTAATAACCAAACAAGCAGTAAGATGGCAACTGCTTGTTTTAAAGAAAGTTTGAGTTTAGAGGCTGTTTTATTAGCACACATTGCTAGATTACTTCAGATGAATCCACCCAGACATATTCAATTAAATAAAAAGGTAAAATTACTATTAAAAAACCGTTCCACTAAGGTAATTTCTGTATGAATGTTCCTTCTATAAGAAAAATACATGTATAGAATTAGAAATTACCCCATACAAAAATGCATGGTTTATTCCTTGTGTACTTAATAGAAAAGGTGGAGATTAAACAAGTGTATATGTAATAAAATAATTATGATATAGAATCATTTGGTACTTTATATTACTCAGCCTACTGCTTCTATACCCAGGTGAATTCTGCTTTAATTCCCATCTGAATTCCAACCGGGCTATTTTGTTCCAGTCCTTGCTCTGAATTAGGAAGTGATGAGAGCTGCTGCAGAAGCTCACAGATGAATGTACATAAACTCTAATAAGCAGGCCAGACAAGACCAGGAAGAGCATTATAAGACAGTGTAGGAATGGTTGTGCTTCTAATAAAGAGAGTTCATACACTTTTTTTGATAATGTGCAAATACAGACAGAGCTTTGCCGTCCATCCCTCCCCCAATCTTTTATCAGGATATTTACTCATCAATAACTTAAAAGACTACAATTGACTTCTTCTACTTCCTAGACTGTATACTGTATTCAGCAGCCCTCAATCAACATGCCCGATAATGAAGAATGCTAGGAATAATAGCCTACATCTGCACAGTTTCCTCACAGTGGCTGATGTAATTGATTTTTTTGCCCCCTAAATGGGCATTAATTTATTATATCACCTGCAGCAAAATCCAAAGAATATATTATACGGATATATCCTCTCATACAAGAATCTCTAATCTTCCGGTCACCTGCTAATTTGGTTTGGAAAGTCACCTAGAACTCTTGAGCAAATTTTAAGGAAATGAAAAATCTGCATGGAAATGTGAACTTTTCCATTTCTGATTCATTGATGGGGCATCTTATCAAAGAGCATTCAGCTTTATCCTCCTCAAATATGATGCTTCATCATCTAATGCAGTTTTTAAGGCTATATTATAAAGTATATATAGGGTTCACAGAACTCTCATTAGCAAGTCTCTGACCCAGTCAACAGTCCAACTATAGTGCATGGAATACATAGGATTTTTCAATGCTCATTGACAAGGATTTGCAGTCTAAATCTGTTAAGGCTCTCTGAAAATGTGTTCTCATTTTTTAAAGTGCAGACAGCCAACTTGACACAGAACTATTGGAAAAATTTATATTTTGGAAGAACTCACTACAGAAGGTGACAGAATTCCAAAATCAAGTTACATGAAAATATACATTGCAATTTCTCTTTATACATTAAGTGAGGAAAATCTGTATGGGATCAGAATGCAAAAAAGAGGAAAAAGAAGAGGTAAGATAGGGGAGAGTATATGATAGCAAAACCAGAACTCACTTGAAGCCTATAGCTCTGCATGCTTTTATTTATCCAACTTCAAATCAGGCAAGAAATAAAAAAAGTGGTTCAACCTAGATATTGGGCTAACTTACATAGCTGACCACTTTCAAAGCAAATGCTCTCAGCCCTTTTGGAAACAACTAGTAGGCTCAAGCGTAATTCATGGCTGTAAATCTTATTGCTGCATCCAAGCCAAAAGATGAGCACAGCTAGGTAAAAACATAAGGGGAATAAATGCATCACCTGATGACAATGCTCAAGTCATCATCAGAATCAAATGACAGATCTCAATGTTTTATTAATGTACTCCCAAAAAATGTTGAGGGGAAGGAAGTTACAAAGGTATTAAATTTTTATTAAAGTGAGATTTTTAATGAAGCTTTAATGGTGGAAAAGAAAAGTTAAAATGGAATTTTTTTAATCCTAATTTGTTTTAGTCCAACATGCTTCATGAGAAAATTTGAGAAAAGGCTCATAAGAAAAGAACCCCATGAATTGGAGTGGAGAAAAAAAGAACCTGCTAAAAATCTTTAGAATTTACACGATTCTTATTCTAACTACAAGACAGCATTATTTGGTACAACGTGTATTTGTGGATGTACATGAACAGTATATATATTATCCGGATCATGTTGTGCTATGTACACATCTTTACAATTCTTCCTGAAGGTTAAAGCAGTTCCATTAGTTTTCAAAATGCACAAATCTTTGTTGGCACTTGTTAGACTCCTTGTCAGCATTAATAACTGCCATGTTTTATTGCAGCCCAGTTCCTGCCAGTGTCTGCCAACTTGGTATAAACAGAAGTCCAGCAATAGGTGGGTAGAGTGCAGGAAAAACAGTGCCATATTCCTCAATTGGAAACCTACAAACAAAAGAAGAGAGAACGATCAGCCATGGTACCTAGATTTCATATGAATCTTCATATATCTTTAGTACTTCCAACATATATTAATATGAGAATCCCCAGAGTATTTTTATGAGACAGCTAACTTCCATGATCAGCAATTGAACTACTGTTCAGAGTTCTAATTCATTTACCTCTAGGCTGCTCTAACTCACTAAGCACCCTTTGCAGTTAAATATTTAGGGCATGTGCAATTTTTACTACTAATTTGTAAAATTATAGTGTTGCACTGCCATAAATGCCCATTGGCTAGCTCCATTTAAAAAACCCAATTAAAAGCACTTTTACTGACTTGACGATTCATGCAATACAGCTGAAATATTGCACTAGTGAAACGTATCAATGCCCATAGTAGTGGGTTCCACTTACCTTTGCTACCGGTTCGGGAACGGGAGCACGCGGGCAACGCTTCTGCGCATGCGCAGAGCGTTTTTGATTACGTCCGGGTGGGTGGGCGGAGCCTCCCACCACGGCTACCGGTTCGCCAAACCGGTGAGAACCGGTAGCAACCCACCACTGCATGCCCAAATTGCGCAAGAAAAGGTGTTAAATATAAGACTATCTTGCCTGGCTAAGTGAAAGGCTATATGTTTAAACCAGTGATGGTGAATGTCAAAGATGACACTCCACAATATTCTGGGTGACAAATCAACATTCATCAACATCCAATTATTCTTGAAAGTACATCTTCTTGTTATGCAATTTTTGGGAGCTGTGGAGGCCCTGTGAGAATGGGATGAACTCTCTGGACCCGCCAGCATTCCTATGAGAACGGGGTGTGCTTTCGAACAGGGTGTGCTTTCTGTGGTTTTTCGAGGCTGCAGAGGCTACGGAAGAGCATTCTCTGAAGCCACTTCAAGAACAAAGGCCTTGTGTGACCTGCAGCAGCCTCAGGTAGGCCATAGGAGCCAGTCAGCAGAAAGAGAACACCACCTCAAGATAAGTGACGTGTGCCAGATCCTGGGGAACGCTGGGCTCTGAGGCAATCATGCCATTCCCCAAGACTTGCACATCTTGGGGAACAGTGCAAGGCAGCCTTTCTGAATGGTAGTGATGGTGCTAGGGCTGAAGTTGAGGTCTGGGCTTCTACACTGCCATTTAGGATGGCATAGATCAGATGGAGATAAGAGAATTGTTTCTCTTTTGTTTGGGAGGGATGTGTGTGTGTGTGTGTGTGTGTGTGTGTGTGTGTGTGTGTGTGTGTGTGTGTGTGTGTGTGTGTGTGTCTGTGACATGACAGCAGAGTCAAGTTAGGCTTTTTCTGAATATTTGGTATGCCGAGCCCAATATTTTGCCATGGTTTAAACTGTTCTCTCACATACAAACTGTTCTCTCTCATCACAATACAAGATATTAAGAATCCCATAATCTGTACCGTATGGAAAATCTTAAACCAATTCAATTATTGAGGTAATCTTGAAGAACTACCTTAAGTAAGGTAAAGCAGGAAAGTTTATCCATCAGGTTGAGAGACTCATATGCCAAAACACACACACACACACACACACACACACACACACAACAAACAAACACCAAACCCCCAAGTGAAGAACTTGTTCCCATACTGTCAGTACTTTGAGGTAGTCCAGACAAGAAGCACAAACCATGAATACTAACATTACCTTTATTGTAAGGTTACAGTAACAGAATCTTGCAAGTCTGAATTTCTCCCCTCTTTTTACTTTCCAAAACACTGGGGAGTGTCCCTTCTGAGATGTTTCCCATGCTCCTTTTCCTTCTGTGGGCTGAGACACTTTTTGCAGTATCTAGGCCGTACCTCTTCATCCTATCTCCTAAGGTCATTCCCAAATACCATTAATACACACACATATACGAGGGTGAGTCAAAAAGTAATGCCATTTTCTTTATTTCAGGTGAAGTTTTTGATAAAAGTACCTGAATTTTTTCCCAGTTATAAATGGTTATATCATTTACGTTCTGAAATATTTTGTTTCTTACTTTTCAGGTTTGTAGACTCGCAAGGAAAATTCAAAATGGCTGCCCCCTTAGAGTTGCATCAAAAACAAAGAGCAGTGATTGAATTCCTACATGGCTCAGGACCAGGTTACCTCTGGGACCGCATCCTACCACATACCTCCCTACGACCAGTTAGGTCCCACAGAGTGGGCCTCCTCCGGGTCCCATCAGCCAAACAATGTCGGTTGGCGGGTCCACGGGGGAGAGCCTTCTGTGTGGGAGCCCCATCTCTCTGGAACCAACTCCCACCAGAGATCCGGACTATCCCCACTCTACTGGCCTTCCGCAAAGCCGTAAAAACATGGCTCTTCCAGCAGGCAGGGTGAAGAAGATCGGATTCCCCCATGAATGAATGTTCTTTTTAAAATTATGAAATGTTTTTTAAATGTATGTATTATGTATATTGTTCTTATTCATGTTGTACGCTGCCCTGAGTCCTACGGGATTGGGCGGCCTATAAGAACTTTTAATTAAATTAAATTAAATTAAATTGTTGCTGAGGGGGAAACCCCTGTGAACATTCACAGACGATTACAAAATGTGTTTGAGGACAATACTTTAGATTATAGGCCCCATGAAAGAGGGTTTGAGAGGTAAACATTATTCCAGTGACGAGGAAGTGAAAAGTGCAGTGAAGAAGTGGCTCAAAGAACAGTCAACAAAATTTTACGAGATGGATACATGCTCTCATTCGAAGGTGGAACATTGCTATTGAGAGAAACGGTGACTATGTTGAGAAGTAGGGATGTGATCCACAGAGGACCAGCTTCATTTTGATGTATGCTACATGTTCCTGTGTTGGTAATTATACCTGTCCTAAAGAAAATGGCATTACGTTTTAACTCACCCTCGTATATCTAAATCTAAATTTGCATGTTTAGTTTTCAGAGTTAAGTGCTAGTATCTTGATTTTTTTAAAAAATCAGCCGCAAGATTAGTATTAGCACTTATAACTTCTGCCATGAAGACACTCATAAACAAATGTAACCTATTCTCTGAGAATTAGAGAAAGCAAATGAGCTTCTACAACACTGGAAATATATTAGACAAAAATGTTTCTACGGAAAAGTTAACACTCTAAATATTATAGTTTTGCATAAGTACTATTATAATCAGCTCTTATATGGAATAACAGTGGGATCCAATCCATTAGATTGGCTAGTTCCACATCCGCTTAAGTTCTGAAAACACCAATGCTCTGATTCTATTCCCGAACATTCCAATATCACTACTTTTCTCTCAAATATGAAACCAAAAGTTGATTATCCTCAGATGTTTTAATATACATTTTTTGTAGTTTGGATTTTCTCTAATTAAAAAATAAATACTCAAAACCCATGGCCTGAAGGAGTTTTTATATAACTGCGATTTAGACTAGGCCAGTGATGGCGAACCTATGGCACGGGTGCCACAGGTGGCACGCAGAGCCATATCTGCCGGCACGCAAGCCGTTACCCTAGCTCAGCTCCAGTGCGCATGTGCGTGCCCACCGGCTGATTTTTGGCTCACGCGGAGGCTCTGGGAGGGTGATTTCGGCCTCCATAGGGCCTCCAGGGTGGCGGGGGAGTGTTTTCGCCCTCCCCAAGCTCCAAGAAAGCTTCTGGAGCCTGGGGAGGGCGAAAAAACGGGCCTACCGGGCCCACTGGAAGTCAGAAAACGGGGGAGTGGGGGGGGTCACGCAAGCATGCGCAGCGGGGTGGGGAAAGTGAGGGGCTTTGAATTATGGGTGTGGGCACGCATGCGCGTGCGATAGTGCGCGCACACACTATTTTGGCACCAGAGGAAAAAAAGGTTCGCCATCACTGGACTAGGCTGTAACATGAAGTCTAACGTATCATCTTGATTGTTCTTAAAATTCTATTTTAACTGGGGTTCCTAGACCAAAGCAACCTGAACTTATATATAACATAGTATCAACTATTAGTAGATTCTACTATAGTAGTATGTGGGTAGAAAATCAAGCCCTTTAGTAGTATGTGGGTAGAAAATCAAGCCCTTTACAGAAGAGGTAGAAAACCTTTAGTAGGTTAAAGATCTTTAGTAGGTTAAAGATGTTATACAGTCCAAGAGACCCACTGCTTCAAATTATTTCTACTTCAAATGAAAGGCAAGAAGAAGAAAATTTTTCTGAGAACAGTTTCAAAATGCTCAGAGTGACCTTAAGCTATAGATTTTGATAAGCCACTTATTTTCTATACTAAGCTACCCAGTGAAGTACTGGTCCTCATGGGCTAGAGGTTTCCCATATAAGTATGAGATCGATCTTTCCTTATCGTCTGGGGAACACTCAGCATATAAAGGTAATATTTATGATGTTACCTTGCAGTATTTCCTGTTAAAACTGCAATTCTCTGTTACTTAAATTACTTACCCTGAAAAAAGTGAAGCTACTAACTGAATTAAGTGTCACTCAAAAGCAGTTTCTTGGCTTTTTCTTACACAGCGGGCAACTTTTCTTTTGAATTCTCCATTTCTATCTTCCCTCCATTCTTTCTGTAAATTAAAATACAGATTTTGAAAACTGTTTAAAACATACATTGTCTCTCCAACCCCCTGGGAAAAATACCCATTATTTTCTTATATTGTTTAAGAGAAAAAAGTAGCATGTGCTGTTTCAACTAATGTATTCAATGAATTAAGCATACATTTATAAATTGTAGCTTGTTGAGTAACTTCATAGTAAGTATAATTTGCAATTCTATCCTGAACAAATCAAACAAAAATAAAAACAGAACCATTAATATAGTTAAATAACAGTTAACAATATAAAAAACCCTATAAAAACAAGAGGTGGGGAGAGAACATTCCAAATTTGCATACAATACAGCCATTTCACAGGGTCCATGCTTCTATGGCAGGGGTGGCCAAACTACAGCTCTTTGAGGACCTGTGGACTTCAACTCCCAGAATTCCTGAGCCAGCCATGCATGCATGGCTGGCTCAGGAATTCTGGGAGTTGAAGTCCACAGGTCCTCAAAGAGCTGTAGTTTGGCCACCCCTGTTCTATGGGATCCACAAATCTAATGGCAGAAGCAAGTTTTGAAGGCCTTTTAGAAGGCTAATAGAGCTGGGGGCCAATCTCACTTCAGGAGGAAAGTATTCCAGAGGGTGGGTACTACAGCAGAAAAGGGTCTCTTCTCAGCCCCCACCAAACAACACTCTTTGGCCAACAGGACCCACAACATGCCTCTCCTGCTGGACATGATTGAATGGGTAGATGTAAAGAGGGAGAGGTGACCCTCAGAGAATCTGGCACCAAACAATATGGGTCCTTAAAAGGTCAAAATATTTAAAATATCCCATTGAACCCATCAAGTGGTTTGCTGCCACCCAATGTCAGAAGATTAACACTATTAAACACACTTTTTTTTAGTTCAAGCTCTGTTTCTCTTAAGAAAATATTTATTACAGAAGAAATCTTTTAGTCAAGGACTCAAACTAATTCCTAATTTCTTTTAGCAATGATAGGAACATTTTTATTTACAAGAGTCATACCGCTGCATCAACATTAGCAGGAGAATCGCCGTTGGGATCCGCCAGCATAGAAATTACACTAATCATTATGGTTTCCACTGTATGAATGGGAAGCCAGCGTTCTTCAGGTTTCTCATAGCCATACTTGTCTTCACCAGGTTCATGAAGGATAGAAATACAGACATCACCATTTTTGTCAACTGGAAGCAAAGAAGGGGAAGATCATTCAGAGGCATAGTGTAGCAGCAAAGATATTTCAGATAACTGCAAAGATCAGCAATGAACCAATTCTTAGTCATGATCCTCAATCCATCATGCTAATATTATGGAGTGTCACAGAGTGACACAGTTCTTTTTTTAAATTAGAGGTGTATTGCTTTGCAAGGGTGACAACTGACAGAAAAACGTGACAGTGAAGGCCTTTATGCTTTTTATGGTGATGTTATATACAGCAGGCATTATGCAATAGGTATCCAGTTTCCACCCAAAATAAGACATCCCCTGATAACCCCAATCAGGCTTTTGAGTGCATGGCAATAAGGCCAAGCGCTTATTTCAGGGTTCAAAAAAATATAAGACAGGGTCTTATTTTCGGGGAAACACGGTATATACAACACAATACCCAATGTATTGTTTCCTCTCAAGTCTCCCTCCAAGAGACTTTCCCCCTCTATCTCTTTTGCCTCCTCCTCCTTTCTCTCCCTGTATGGGTTTGACAAGAGAGAGGGCTAAAATTTGTTACAACATGCTCAGGTAGTATTACCTGTACCTGGAATTATCTCAGCCTAACACCTACTGCTTCTCTCTTGGGGAAAGAGCCTCTCTCAAGGTTTTTTGTCCAGTTCTTTCCCAGCAACCAGGGTTTCTTTGCCAAAAGCCAATCTCAAACTTTCCCTCTTGGGTTGTGGGTGATGCTGCCCTACGTAGCCAGCCAATTCCCTCCATTTTGTTCTTGGGTGGAGCTCTCGTCCCTCTAGGTCAGGGGTGTCAAATTCGATTTCATGGAGGGCCGCATCGGGGTTGTGTGTGACCTTAGAGGGAGTGGGCGTGGCCAGGGTGGGTGTGGCCGGCATGATGTCACTCGTGTTGGGGGCGCCTGTGGTGGCCCGAGCGCTCTGGCAGCAAAAACAGGCTCCCAAGCTCTGTTTTCAGCTGGGATGGCCTCCTGCAACCCTCTGTCAGCGAAAATGGAGCTTGGAGGAGGCCGCTTGCAGTCCTCACGAGCTCCGTTTTTGGTGGCAGAGGCACTGCGGGCCGGTCCTTCGCTGTTTCCAGGGCAGCCCTGTGGGCCAGATCTAAGCATCCCAAGGGCTGGATCTGGCCTGCGGGCCTTGAGTTTGACACCCCTGCTCTAGGTCTTCACTTCACTTCTTCCAGGGAAGCCACCTCTGGACTTTTCTTCTCTCTTCCCAACTGAGAACAAGACTCTTCACACTCCTCCCACTTTTCTCTAAGGCCACTCTATTCAACTTCATTTTGTACAAACTTTTTCTTTCCTTCTATCTCTCTCCAATTTTTGGGTTAGACTGCCAGCATGTCCCCCAGTAACTGAGGAGGTGGGTATCCCCCCGAGCTCTAGTCCCCAATGTTTATATACCAGGCAGGAACAATGGATCTGCTGGCCCTTACCACAGCTAGATCAGCTCAGCAGCCACCAAAACCCATAGGCCCATGGAGTAAGTTATTATGATACTGTAATACAATTTCTAAGGTCACAAGTCTTAACTTCAGCAGACTGTACAGTGTGATACAGTAAAATAATGTACTGGGCTTGACATTTCAAAAATTCATTTTAAATTTCTATGAAATCCCCTTTTCTCTAGCACCACAATGACAGCACGAAGATGGATTTCATAATTTTCAGGGGATCATTCTAGGGGGATTGTGGACATTAAGGAGAAAACAGTGTAGAAAAGCTACCCAATTTTTTTTACAGTCTTCATTTCACGAAAACATATCTGGTCCATCCTGATTTCAGTGACGAGATTCTTCTGGACCAAATATGACATTCCTTTCTAGCAATTTCCCACAGTGTAGTTCACATTCATTCCACATATGAGACAGAAAACAACATTTTATAAGACACAATATCTTACCATTTGGATGCCATATTTCTGTGATAAATTTCATTTTTGGCGGCCTGAGAGGATAGTCTTTTGGGAAAGTAAGATGAGCCTTGAAGACACCGCCTTCACTAAAGAAATTAAGAATATTTTCAGTAATCGACTTTTTAAAATGGCAAAGCCTCAAATTATTTGTTGGCTTGAAAACAGTCGCTATAACATTCAAAAGACTGATTATTGATTAAACAGATGTTTTTAATCATTTAAATTGCTTCCTATGCATTCAATATTTTTTCAGTGGGAATTAATACTGAAATTTCATAAGCCAGAACCCTGAAGTATTTACTGTAATCTAAATTCATTGTTTCATAATTAAACCACTCTGCTCTGTATTGCAAACGTCCATAGATTTTAAATGGGATTTATATCAAAGTATAAATGTTAAAAGATTCTGATCTTTAATCCACTATTCTCAAACCAAATTTATGTAGCATTTCTTATCAACAGTATGTATCACCAAAATGATATGTACAAAAATGCACTCTTGCATATCATAAAAACATATACTGCACAGTTTAAATGGTTCACTTCCTTTTTTGCTTTCTATCTCATTATCTTGGCAAAGACATAAACCAAATTGCTAGTCTAACCAATGAATAAGGAAGCACAGCTAACACGAAGATTAAAAACCCATGAAAAATATCAATGGCACAATAGTCCACAAACAAATTGAAAACAGTAGGTTGTTTAACCCGCAACTTTGGGCAGTCATTTCTGAATTTGCATGTGTTTTTGAGCATGCGCAGAAACTCATTTGGTATGATATAAAGCAGACTTCCACAACCCAAGCATCAAAATTCAATTACCAAAATTCTTAGCGATGGCCATATTCACTCAGAATTTTTTTGGGGTGTGTGTGTGTGTGAAATTCAAACAACTGAAGGGCACCCAAGTTGGGGAAAGCTATTCTATAATCAAACTGTTTGATATTTTAAAAAAAGTCATACCCTCCACCACAACGTTTCTGTTAAGGGAGCATCTCTCCAGACTTAAAGGAAAGGAAAATAGTAGTTTGTGTGAATGCCCAGATAAACATTTGAAGAATAAAAATCACTAGCAGTTTGTCATTCTTCTTCATGGTCGTTAAGTATCACATAAGGGTGAACAGGAAGCCCATTTACTGTAGAAAGGAAATCCTATACAGTGAATGGAATGATAATGCCTCCCTTAAAATCATGAGAGCTTTGGCTTAAATCTAGGCAGCTGTTACACACATATGGTGAAAACTGCAATCAGGCAGACAGACAACAGAGGCCAGAGAGAAAAAAAACCAGATACCATCATGGTCCAGGTTGACTGGTGGCTCACTAAAGGGGGAAGTACTAACAAATGTGTACTATATCTCAGTATAAATGATATCACAAATAAATCTCTAGACATGGACTGAAGAGCTATAGTATAGATCACAAACAAATAAGCACTGTGTCTTTTGAAAGACAGCTGTGTGCTAATGTAGAACACTAAACAAACCCACATAATTAAACTATTAAACAAGCTTATACATCAACCGCCTGCCTGGATAAAAATATTTTGACTGTCAGGAAGAATACAGAAAAAGAAGCAGGTAGGATTTCTTTCTTAGTGGGGGTATTTCAACCTCTGGAATCAGGTTCAGAAAAGGTTCGCTTGTCACTTTCCCATCAAATGTATTTCCAAAAGTATTGGGCTCAGAACAGATCTACAAGGTTCTTAAAAGCGGGACAACCATGCAAGGAAAAGTACTCTTGAGACCTTTTTGCCTTCTATCTAAATTCCCAGAACTGTAGCTTAGCACAAGTATTCCAGAGATCTCTACTTCTACCAAACATTTTCTTACAGTGATATAATGAAATCCAGATATGGCCCCAAACAAAGGAAAGGTGAATAAAGACGCGTATGTTAAGTCTAAACTTGTGGATAAAGATTAAAAGCAAGACTTAAATATTTGAAAAACATTTCCAGTGTAGCCTACAGCAGTACAGATTAAATAAATGAAAAGCTTCCTTGCATTTGGAATAAAAGAATAGTGGGGTTTCTATGGTGCAGTCTAGGAAACATTTGTTGCATAAAAGATGTTATAGGGCACCTGCATTTGTAGTCTCGTCATCTGTTAAATGAAACTACAAACTTACTGGCAGAGTGCCTAAGACAGCATTTGGTATGTAGGGGGGTATTAAATGAATAAGCATTATGACAAATGCCTGAACTTGTTCTTGTCAAGTAGTAATTTTAACAAGACATGCTGTCGGGCCTGGAAGCCATCTTGGGCATTGGATCTTCAAGCCTGCCACATTTTGTGTTGTGGAAACTGGGAGGGGGGATTGTATGGAGCTGGGGAGATACATAGTCATAATAACATTCCTTTCTCCGAGAGTCAAGGACATTCTGCCCTGCACCTGGAGGGGTGTGACTGGGAGGCATCTCCAGTGGGACGGTGCCTTGATTGGACCATGTGATAGACATGTGGGGGCAGGGTCAGGATCTTGGACTTTCTTTTGGGTGGGGAAAGCCTGGAAGCTTTCAGATTCGGGTTTTCCCAGATGTGCCAATATGACATCTCTAATAAAATGGAACTTTGAGGAACTTCAAGCCTCGGAGTCTTCTTTCGTTGGTGGCTGTTGTAAGGAATATCCTTCTGGGTTCATTTCCAAATGGGGAAAAAGACACTGGATTCATGGAAGTTGCTTGGAAAGAAGGTTTTAATATGGTGGACAGGAGCACATGGCATGAGCCCCTGTACAGAAAAGGTAGATCACATGTTTCCAGATGTGGGTGAAGAGAAAAGGGAAGAGAGATGCAGAGTCCCTTGGTTTTATACTCTCTCTTGGGCCCCTCCCTAACTGTTTCCTGTTCCTATATAGAAATGTATACCATTCGCTGTCAGACCCCCAGGGACATGCTGGGGCAACTCTTGTGGGCTGTCCTAAGTCCCAGGCTGATATAATCTTCCCAGGTCCCATGTGGTGTAATGAAAGGGCTTTGGGCAATTCCTAATATAGTTATTTGTTATGTAGAAAACTGTTGCTGGGCCCAGTTCTTAATGGCCCATTGACAAAAGTGGGGGCTTCTAAGAGGAGTCTTTTGTCTGCTTAAAAGTATGTTTCCAGGGATATTCTATAGAATATATTCTGCCTTTTAATATTTCCTAGGATATTTCATTTTTCTAGGAGAGGGGTGGGTGCTAACTTCCTACAGGGCGTTACTTGGAACCCTGACACGTGTATTTTCAGAAAGTGATATTCTCAATATCTGACATTTTTCCATCAGATCCTATCATCTGTACTCCTGTTATTTATCACAATTAATATGTAATCATACAGACAAAAGATTGAGCTGTCATTTCCTGTTTTGGAAACAGTCATAAAATGGATAATCTCTGTACTGAAACCACATTTAGACATCCAGATCTCAACTTTTGAAGCCTAGGATGGGCACCAAGAACATGCTAAATATGCTAAATGATGAAAATCAGGAAGAAAAAAAACCCACATACAAAACCCTAGGTTGCAAAAGTTCATTTTGGCTGCTATCCTGCTTATATGAATATTTGCATTATCTTTATGTAACTTTACTTTTATGTTATTCAGCCTCAGGTTCTGCTCAACATTTAAGCTGCTGAACCATTATTAATTTATAGTTAAGATGTCTACTGAAGTTATGAGTGGAGTTTCTGTGAACAGATTTTTTAAAAAATGGTATTCCTGTATTTATGCCTTACACTATAGTGTAACAGATAACAGATGCTGTGAAGACTGAGCAGAGAGCCTTTGGAGTTTACTTAAAAGTATGGCTTGTGTTTAAAGGGATTTGCTCCTTAGTGTTTTTTAAAATTAATTTTAAAGTGCATGGTTTAACTTAAGAGATTTAATTGTTTTATAGCTTGATCTTTGTGCAACATCTTCATCATATCTGTGTCTGTGCTTGAAATTTTGATATTTTGCTCCTTTCAAATATTTTAGGGAAAGTCTATTATCTGGCGTTCCTACACTTTTGCTCATAATTAGTATTCACAGATCTTACAATCCATTATTTAATTACCTTGGGGGGGAGGGAGAGAAACATGGTGAAAGGCTTATTTAGGAGTACATGTATATCAGGTGCAGAGAACAGCATTTATATCCAGAACCATACTATTAGTAACTACACAACCTTCACTAAACAGAATGTACCTTGTTTTCAGAAAAAGGTGGACAGGAGTTATATAAACCATTTTTGAAGTATTTTTATTTTGTATAAATATATTCTTAAACACCCTTATTTATGTAAATAATTATCAAATAAGGTAATTTTGTATATTAAGTATCATAAATATGTTGTGTTTTAACACATTAACAACACTAATTGGGACCGGAAACTCTATAGAAAACCCAAATAGCTACGCTGCTTAGTTATAGCAGTTCTGTTGCCTTCATTAAACAAGGACTGTACAGGTTATTAAATGAGCAGCTCACGTGACTGCGACTTCTGACTTCCTGCTGGCATCCCCACTGACTTTGCTTCTGGGAAATCAGCAGGGAAAGTCGCAAATTGCTATTGTGGATGATGCAGCAATGGCTATAAGTATGAGGTCTGGTCTAATGACCATTCATACAGTGCAGTTGTAAGTTCAAATGGTCACTGAATGAGTGGTCGTTAAATGAGAACTAATTGTAAGAATTATAACATATT
This sequence comes from Diadophis punctatus similis, assembly GCA_023053685.1. Classification (NCBI taxonomy): domain Eukaryota; kingdom Metazoa; phylum Chordata; class Lepidosauria; order Squamata; family Dipsadidae; genus Diadophis; species Diadophis punctatus. The sequence continues at coordinate 17,155,803 of JALIGW010000001.1, read as the reverse complement.
ATTTTTTAAATTATCTTTCTATTTTGAATATAGAAACCACACAAAGCATTGCTTCTGAAATTTTTTTCTATTCTTTGACCAGCAAACCATAGAAGACAGTACTACAGGTAGTCCTTGTTTACTGACCACTTGTTCAGTGACCATTCAAAGTTATGACAGCACTGAAAAACAAGACTTATGACTAATCCTCAAAGTTGCTGAAATTATGTGCGACTGGCATGCATTTATGACAGTTGCACCATCCTGCCCTCCTGTGATCAGAATTACCATTTACAACCTCACAGCCAGATTCCAACAAAAGTCAATGGGGAAGCCGACAGGAAGTCGCAAGTAATAATCATGTGTTGTTGCGCTTAACAATCATGCTTACTTATCAATGAAGTCGCCATTCCCTACTGTGGTTGGTAAATTAGTTCTACTTGTATGTTAGAAAGAAAGATTGAGAGATTGAGAGATTGAGAGAGATTGAGAGAGAGAGAGAGAGAGAGAGAGAGAGAGAGAGAGAGAGAGAGAGAGAGAGAGAGAGAGATTGAGATTGAGAGAGAGAGAGAGAGATTGAGATTGAGAGAGAGAGAGAGAGAGAGAGAGAGAGAGAGAGAGAGAGAGAGAGAGAGAGAGAGAGAGAGAGAGAGAGAGAGAGAGAGAGAGAGAGAGAGAGAGAGAGAACATACCTGTTTCTGCTCTTCTCTAATGTTATGCCTGTGTTTTATGTGTATATATGCACTGGGAAGCACAGGATTGGCTACATGTTCTGCTCTGGGCCATATGACCAGGAGGGAAAAAGAAGGTGGCTTAGAGTGGAATGGTCAGCAATATTCTGAATGGCTGCCAACTGTCTTCCCTATAGGGATACACTGGGCTTTTTTAGTGATTTTATTTTTCTATATGGCTCATTTTCAAATTCATTTTTTCTTTTATCAGCTTATCCTCACACACCAAACTTGTTCCCTTTCTTTTCAGTTTCTGGAGAGTTATCCTGTCTACAGCCAGACACAGTCCCAAACAACTTTCCACAATTTCTTTCCAACATTCTATTGAACTGGAAACAAATATTTCTCAAATGTGTAAGAAATGTTACATTTCATATGCAACTTTGTTTCAGCATGTGGATCTCATTAGGTTTCAGAAAGAAAGGAGCTGACTAAAGTAATGGCTTAACCAAGGTTAGCTTAGATTTGCATAATATAATTCTACATACAGTGGAGCAAAAAAGTATTTAGTCAGCTACCAATTGTGCAAGTTCTCCCACTTAAAAAGATGAGAGAGGCCTGTAATTGACATCATAGGTAGACCTCAACTATGAGACAAAATGAGAAAACAAATCCAGACAATCACATTGTGTGATTTGGAAAGAATTTATTTGCTAATTATGGTGGAAAATAAGTATTTGGTCAATATCAAAAGTTAATCTCAATACTTTGTTATATCCTTTGTTGGCAATGACAGAGGTCAAACGTTTTCTGTAAGTCTTCACAAGGTTGGCACACACTGTTGCTGGTATGTTGGCCCATTCCTAGCAGTGATGTTTTGGGGCTGTCGCTGGGCAACACGGACTTTCAACTCCCTCCAAAGGTTTTCTATGGAGTTGAGATCTAGAGACTGGCTAGGCCACTCCAGGACCTTGAAATGCTTCTTACGAAGCCACTCCTTCGTTGCCCGGGTGGTGTGTTTGGGATCATTGTCATGCTGAAAGACCCAGCCACATTTCATCTTCAATGCCCTTGCTGATGGAAGGAGGTTTGCACTCAAAATCTCACGATACATGGCCCCATTCATTCTTTCCTGTACACGGATCAGTCGTCCTGGTCCCTTTGCAGAGAAACAGCCCCAAAGCATGATGTTGCCACCCCCATGCTTCACAGTAGGTATGATGTTCTTTGGATGTAACTCAGCATTCTCTCTCCTCCAAACACGACGAGTTGTGTTTCTACCAAACAGTTCTACTTTGGCTTCATCTGACCATATGACATTCTCCCAATCCTCTTCTGGATCATCCAAATGCTCTCTAGCAAACTTCATACGGGCCCGGACATGTACTGGTTTAAGCAGGGTGACACGTCTGGCACTGCAGGATCTGAGTCCCTGGCGGCGTAGTGTGTTACTGATGGAAGCCTTTGTTACGTTGGTCCCAGCTCTCTGCAGGTCATTCACTAGGTCCCCCCATGTGGTTCTGGGATTTTTGCTCACCGTTCTTGTGATCATTTTGACCCCACGGGGTGAGATCTTGCGTGGAGCCCCAGATCGAGGGAGATTATCAGTGGTCTTGTATGTCTTCCATTTGCTAATTATTGCTCCCACAGTTGATTTATTCACACCAAGCTGCTTGCCTTTTGCAGATTCAGTCTTCCCAGTTTCTTCCCAGAAACAATTTTGTTTCTGGTGTCCTTCGACAGCTCTTTGGTCTTCACCATAGTAGAGTTTGGAGTGTGACTCTTTGAGGTTGTGGACAGGTGTCTTTTATACTGATAACAAGTTCAACCAGGTGCCATTAATACAGGTAATGAGTGGAGGACATAGGAGCCTCTTAAAGAAGAAGTTACAGGTCTGTGAGAGCCAGAAACCTTGCTTGTTTGTAGGTGACCAAATACTTATTTTCCACCATAATTTGCAAATAAATTCTTTCCAAATCACACAATGTGATTGTCTGGATTTGTTTTCTCATTTTGTCTCTCATAGTTGAGGTCTACCTATGATGTCAATTACAGGCCTCTCTCATCTTTTTAAGTGGGAGAACTTGCACAATTGGTGGCTGACTAAATACTTTTTTGCCCCACTGTATATACATATCCATTATATCCACTTACAAGGGGTAAAGCAATATTATGCAAATCACTGAAAGGAATAAAACCAGTCCATACATGAGGTATGCAAAAGAAAAGGAAATATAAGTAAACGTGATTTACTTCAAAACTATTCACTCTTCTTTTGTATTGGCTTCTGGCAACTGCCTAGACAGGTCCCTACTGTTTTCTTGCCAATATTTTTGAAAACTGTTTGCTATTGCCTCCTTCCTAGGGCTGAGAAAGAGTGACTGGCCCACAGTCACTCAGCTGCTTTGAGCCTAAGTTTGGATTACAACTCATGGTCTCCACCATGGTGCCTTAACCATTATACCAAACTGGTTTCATTCAATATATTTATATTCCTCCTTTAATTCTTATAAAACTATCTTTGCTTCTACCATATTCATTCACAGCATATTTGGTCTTTGGTTGTTTAACCTTTTTACAACTTTCTTTTTGAGAATTTCATCAGCTCCACCTAACTAAAATTTTATTGATTTTCTCCTTCTGTTCAACCTTCAGGACGCCCTCGAGTTACGACCGCGCATTCAGTAACAATGCTGAATGAAGGAACTTGCGACTGGTTCTCAAAGTTCTGGCTGCTGCAAGGCCCCCGTAGTCATGTGAATAGAATTTGAATGCTTGGCAAATAGTGCATACATGAGACCAGCTGCAAATGTGCTGCAGTCATGTGATCACCATTTGTGATCTTTCATGATGGTTTCCCATAAACATGGTTAATGGAAATGCTGGCAGGAAAGGTTGCAAGTCACTTGGGTAAGTCTTCTCCACCCCCAGCCTTTCTTTCCTTGCATGCACTATGCCTTCCTTTCTTCTTTGCTCACATGTACTCCATGCCTCCTTTCGTTGACCTCCCTATGCTTGCACACATGCATACAACCCTCATAGGCCCTGGATTTTGGCTACATTTGGTGAGTTAATCCATTTGAGCTACCTTGGGTGTTTTGCCCTCTGATTGCACCTGTTTCACCCAGTTAAAGGTTACAGTTACAACAGTTTTAGTAGTAGTAGATGTCTGGTGGTAGATGTCCCATTGCATTACACAATCTAACATTTCCTGAATATTATTCAGGTTTTCAGCCAACAACAGCATTCATGTCCCAAATTGACACACCACAAACATTCCTGATAAATTTATCCATAAGTGCATTAAATGATCAAGAAACTATTACACATCCTTGCCTTATTCCCTCCTCCAAGATGTACTTATGTTAATACACTACCCCCCCCCCCCGAGATCCGCATTATTCCCACCCTGCCAGCCTTCAGAAAAGCAGTAAAAACATGGCTTTGTCGACAGGCCTGGGGCCAATGATTTTAATACAACACCGATCACTCTTGGCCCCATGAATGATTTATTGTGTGGGTTTTTAAATTGTGGTTTTTAATGTTTTTAAATGTTTTAATATCTATTGTTTTTAATGCTTTTTTATATTTGTTGTTGCATGTGAATTTTTACTGTTGTGAGCCGCCCAGACTCTCTGTGGACTGGGCGGCATACAAATGCAACTAATAAATAAATAAATAAATACTTATGTTAACCGTTCTATTTATTCACATGTATGCTTTACTTCTATCATACACAGGTTATTGCATTCAGTAACAAATTTTTATATTCATCCACAGCATTCCTATTCCCTTGATAACATCTCTCCTAAATCAGCAAACATACAATAACTTTCTCACAGACATTATCATAAAATGCTACTCTGTGCAAGTTAGCATTTCCAATCTAGAGACTATCTTGCAAGCCAACATTATGTTCCCCTAAGAGGTATACAGAGAGTACTGACACACTTAAGATGCATATGCAAGTCTTATATTAAATCTTAAAATGAGACCAAAAGCTATGCTATCAGTTTCAGCAAAATCAAAGCCTGAAGCTGATTTACAAGAAATTAAATACTAACATCACAAGTTATTAGCTGTGTTATCAGAAATACTTACTAGAGTGTATCTGGAGGCCCAATAATAAGAACTTCCCATCGATAGAGATCATTGTCATCTATTAAACCTGCTGAGAAGCCTTCCACTGGGTTTTTGTTGAGCTCTGTTGAAACAAAAATTGTTATACTATAACTCATATTCGTGCTTCATTAATGACATGATAATAATACAAGATAATTTTCAGAATATTTCGAAATACTCCTTTTTGCTGCCACATTCTCAAGATTCTTTTATTGATTTTCTAAGAACCATAAACTCACAAATGACAAAAAAGTAACTCAAGGAAATTCTAATCAGCCACCTGACTTTCTCCCTGCAAGTTACCGTCTTGTTTTTTGGTTTGCTGTCTTTTATCATGCACTTTAATACTATTTAATAGCCTCAGTGGTACTAATCAAATTCCATCTGCCCTTTAAAAAGTAAGCTATTGTTAAAAAGAATACACTAACATTTAATTTTAAAATGCATACGTACAGATCATTCAAATCACTCCAACATTAAGGATTTTACTTAGAGCCAAGAAAAAGCTCTAAATGAACTGGAAATCTGAAGAATACCTCTTCCATAAGATTTTGCACAGTGAGAGAATCTTGAAACAGCCTTCTTCACTGTGCTTAGGTAAAAACTACTGAGGAATGACAACTTCTATGGGAGTACCCAGCAATGATAAACTTCCCAATGAATTCAGTGGTGGGTTCTACCGGTTCGGACAAACCGGTAGCAGTGGCGGAGGGAGGCTCCGCCCACCTGCCCGGATGTCATCAAGGACGTTCTGTGCATGCGCAGAAGCGTCGCACACGTGTGCTCCTGTTCCCGAACCAGTAGCAAAGGTAAGTGAAACCCACCACTGAATGAATTGTTCATCTGACACACACAAAAAGGTACTTTCCCCCCTTGCATCAGTGTTACTGATGAGTTGCAAACTAGTCATAAAGTGATTGACAAAATACTTCACAATCTCCATGAATTCCTGAATTACTAAATATTCCACCCCTAACATATTACTGAGTCCAGAATTAACAGCCAGGGGGAACTGGATGCCTGGTTCACAGTTGGGAGGGGGGGGTCCTAGGACAACTTGCCGTGGCCAACTCATCGCGAGACAACTCGCTATGGGACAATTCAATGTATTAATCAGTTACTTTTATTACTGTTGACCATATTTTCATTGAAATTATTGTAACTCTTTTATTTCTGGATTAACTTTCTTTGTTTTATTGTTATTGGCCATGGCTCCACTGAAATTAATTTAACTTTTATATTTGTTAAATTGTCCCACAGCGAGTGGGCTGTGATGAGTTGTCCCATTCCACAGAGTGAGATCTAGGAACTGAGGCAGTGAACCTGCTGGGCAATATGACAGGCTGTGTATTAATAGTATCTTAGCCTGTTTTTACAATCCACCATTAGAAATTGTAGAAACAGTGGAACCAGGAGCTTCCTCAATGATACTCACTGGCTTCAAAATGGTGGGCAAACCCCCACACTTTTTAACACATTACATGCATTGCAAGCACATAACAGATCAGTTTTAAGTCCTCAGATGAACCTGTTCTTTTGAAACCAATGACCATCACTACAGATACTCCTGATTAAAAGGTATATATGTCTGACTGGCTAAGAGGTTACCTAGCCCCCTTTTGTTCAGTGCAAGAGCCAAGTGGGAAAGTTATTTGCATCTTATTTCATGTAGAGCTGAGCCTCTGGTCACAGCAAAATTCTCACAAAGGTTCAGTATTATCCCTCCACTCTGACCAAAGTCTCCTGCTGTGCAATACCTGAAATCTTACTGGGCAAATAGAAGATTAGGTGAGAATGGCAGGGAGTTGCTCTTCCATGTCTCAGCCATGCATGCCATATTGGCCCATTCTTTCTTAGGCAAATTCTTTTTACTCTCTAGCAATAATTAAGAATAGCCTGAGGCCAAGACATTGGCATTCAGGGACTGGGAAAGAGGCAACTGAGCTAAAAAAGAGAACTTCTTCCAACCTGTATTTCTACCTTAACCCCCTTGATGGTTTATAAAAACCATAGCTGGGTATATATTTTCAAGAATCTAGGCCAGTGATGGCGAACCTATGGCATGCGTGCCACAGGTGGCATGCAGAGCCATATCTGAGGGCATGCGAGGCGTTGCCCTATGTCAGCTCCAGTGCCAGCTGATTTTCGGCCTTCTTTTCAGCCATTTTCGTTCTCCCCAGACTTCAGGAAAGCCTCCTGAGGCCTGGGGACGACGAAAAATGGCCCAACCGGAAGTTTGTTTCCGAACTTCTGGTTGGCCCGTTGGGCCATTTTTCACTCTCCCCAAGCTTCAGGAGGCTTTCCTAAACCCTGAGAGCAAAAAACAGCCCAACGGGCCTACCGGAAGTCCGGAGGCTGCCTGTGCACATGTGTGTGGGGGGGGCAGCGCGGGATTTGTGCGCATGCACAGCACGCATGCTTGGGGGGAGGGCATTGTATTATGGGTGTGGGCACACGCACGCTCGCACCCTTTTAGCACCCAAGCCAAAAAAGGTTCGCCGTCACTGATCTAGGCAGTATCAAGCCTCTGTGGAGAAAAGAAAGATGGATCCAGGCATCTACACATTGGTGCAGCAATTCTATGCAAAATTCTATTTTAAAATAGACATGTACTGATTATTAGAAACCAATACATATCTATCAAGATCAAATCATACCATACAAGCTTTATTGCCTTTTTAAATAGGATCGTTTATCTGTAGACTGTAACAATGCCATTAATATATCCTGAGTTCAGTGAAGCATTTAACAAATTTTCTCTTGATCTTGTTGACAAAAGGTTAGAAACTGACAGGTTTTAGTCTTCAGCTTACAACCATTTGTTTAATGACTGTTCGAAATTATGATGGTGTTGAAAAAAGTGGTTTTTCAATAGTCCTTGTACTTATAACCATTGCAGCATTCCCATGGTCACATGATCAAAATTTGGGTTCTTGGCAACTGGCCATGTATTTACGATGGTTGCAGCATCCCAAAGTCACATAATTGCCATCTGCCACCTTCCCAGAAAGCTTCTGACAAGCAAAGTAATAGAGGAGAGCCTGATTCACTTAACAACCATGTTTTGCTTAATGACCACAGCAAAAATGGTCACAAAACTGGGCACAACTCAGTGACTCAGGTTCAAGTTCCAGCTGTGGTTATAAGTTGACACAATACTACTCACTATATTGCTAGATAAATCAACAATTGATCTGCATTTGTACATAAAGACCAGAATAAGAATGTATAGAAACTATCATTATTTTCAAGATGTGAACCAATATTTTGAAAATCCAACTGAAAGCCTCCCAGATCTCCCACACTCCCAAATTTAAACATATTCACCTAGCAGCCTACACAACATGCACAGATAGTATGAACATATTTTTTCTTGACAGTGTTTCATTAGGATTGTGCAAATAGCCTGAACTAAGATTTGCTAGAGAGTAACAGTTGCATTAAAGGACAAAAGCAAAACAAGGCACTGACGCACACAGATGCCACAGCTATGTTTCAGGTTTGCAAAATTTAGCAGCTATGTAATTGAAGCTGTACATATGTCTAAGTTCTGCCTCTCCACTACTGTCAGCAATACCAAAAGCACATTTTAGTCTGCTTAAGGCATTTAAATTCTGAGAAATTGTTTTGCTTTAAAAAAGCCTGCTTAACCTACAGAGGGAGACAACACCCTTGAATTCAGCTTAATCCTTGGCAGTTTTCTACAAGGAAGCTATAAACTTCGGAGCTTAGAATCATTTGAAATTATGTTATTTTCAAATGGTATCCATTGTCCCTCAAGAAAAGCTCTTAAACTAAGCAAAATATCTATTTCAATTACTGGAACTGAAATTCCAATATAAAATATTGTATATCTCAAGATTTTGCTTCTGCATGGTCTCAATTTTTCCTTTAAAAAAAACCTCAAACAAATGGCAGCAGTATATATGTTTAAAATACAGAGATTTCAGAAAATGCAAAAGTGATTATTCCAATAGCACTTACATTTGCTATCAAGGTAGCACTGCTATTAATTAAGAACAAAACAAAATAATTTTGACTGTGCATAAACTGGCTATCTACTCACAACAGGTAGGCAATTATAATGAATGTTTTAATCAATCTGAGATGGGAAACAAAAAGGATGCTTTATTACATAAACAAATAAATAGTGTCTGGGTTACATCTGTAATTTAGCAACATGCCAGGCAAGCAGTGTGGCCTTTGTTGATTTTATTTAATGATGATCAAGATGTCAATATAAATCCAAGTCAGTCAAAGCAGTATAATCAATGAAAGTGACTAAGCAGGAAAAATCTTATGGTTAAAGAAGCAGCAATGCATGGTATCTCAACTTTTTAACTTGCTGTGGCAGCTGTAACCTTCCATTTCATATAAATGCTTCTGCTAGTACATTGTGAATGCTAAGGAAAGAAACACCGTTCCAACTACCAACCACTATCTTAATGCACGTTTCAACAGAAGTAAATTTCTCATTAGCTAACTTTCTGCAAAGAACATTCCAAAAAAACAAAACAAACCTAGGATAAATAGATATTGTTTAATGAAGCAAAAAAGACACAAATGACAACTTGCTGAAAGAAAAAAAATGCTAAAAATGTATTTTATTTATCAAATTTCTATACCACCTATGACATTAATGTGTTTATGGGCAGTTTAAAGATAAATCAGTAAAATGATATAAAAGATATAGTTAGAAACAAGTTAAAAACCAGATTAAAATGAAGTTAAAGGAACAATTGCAAAGTTAACAAGGCAGAGGAAGCTGAAAACTTGTCAAAACCAGAAATGTCTTCCAGTTACATTTCAACCACTATGCTCCAGGGCTAATACTTCAAGGACTACCTGCAGACCAGCTACATTGCTTTGAACTGATAGTTAATTGTCCAGAATGCTTAAATGTAAAAATAATTCTAAAATCTTGTCCAATTTTATTTAGCAATATAACAATATAATTAAACGGAGAAATATTTACAATATTTGTCACTTTTGTTTCATATGTTGGCATTTGTGTATTTATTTTGCAATAGCAAAATATCAAATAATTGCTGAGTCTTTTCTCCACAAAGCCAACAAGAACTCCAACACAAAAAACTTAAAGCCATCTACTATTCATGTTTAAGATTCTGTTCAAAATTCTGGCTCCTAAAGAAGCGTATGTCATTTGTTTAAGGGGCACAGGGAATAAGATTTTCAGTCACTAATGGAACAGCAAAAGAAAAAAGAAAAGGGGGGGGGTCATTATGATGATCCTTTCACAGATCCTAAAGCACTGCTACACAAAGAAAGAAGGCATTCTACAAAGATTTTTATTTATTATTTGATTTATAAAGCTGCCCATCCCACATTCATGATAAATTACAATCAAAACATAAACAATATCAAAACAATAAAATAAAAAAGCAGCCATATAAAAGAGCACCCCCCAATCTTTTGGACACCAGAGACCAGTTCCATGGAGTGGTTTTTCTGTGGACCAGAGGGGGCAAGGTTTCACATGCTGCCTGCATCCCATGGATGGGCCTTCACTTGTTTGTGCGGCCCTGTTTCTGGAATGCTGTGGACCGGTGGGACTTGGGGACCGCTGATATAAACAATACAAATGTTAAAAACAAGTAAACAATTAAAAGCCATACAATACAATTCTTGGGAGAGCACATACATTCAAGAACAGTACAACCATGTTGTAAGCTCCATAACACTTTCTGATCCACAGATTAGATGACAAAGCCAGGTCTTCAGGTCCTTCTGGAAGGCCATTAAGGTGGGGGCCAGCATGGCCTTGGGGAAAATCCATAGGGTGGGTGCAGCAGTAGCAAAGGCCCTTTCCTGGGTCCCTAGTGGATGGAACCCACAACAAGTTTCTTCTGCTGGACCATTTGAGACTGGTGGATGTCACTGGGGACTGGCAGTCCCTCAAATAACCTGGCCCCATGTCATGTAGGGCTTTGTAGGTTATCACTAGCAACTTAAATTGGACCCAGAAGCAACTTGGTGATCAGTGCAGCTCATGGACTGTGTTCTGCCCCAGCTACGGACCAGAAAGAACGTAGCACACACACAGTTTGTTCAAACCTATGTTTACTCAATCAACGACTACTAATAAGCTTGCTTAGTAGTTGACACACACAAACACAAGTTAAAGCAATCTTTTCTTGAAAAACCAGCTGTTAATTAAACTGCATTAACAGCTAGCAGAAGTCCATGAAATCAGAAAGCAAGTCTAAGTAAATAGTCCTGGATATATCAAAAAGCTTACAAGGGTTGGCAAAATGTCTAGAAGCAGTCCACAGGAAGAATGCCAAAACAGATAAGCTGAGCAGACGTTTTCAGAACACGAAAGCACATGAACGAACAAACGTTTCCTGCAGAGGTTTTGCTGTCATCATCCCTTAAATAGGCTAGGGGAGTGGCCAATTAGCGCCAAACCTACTCCAGAGAAGACCTCCTCCTGAGGAACCATTCCTGCCTTTTGGCAGCTCTGCGTGCCCGTGCATTAAGAATAGCAATAGCAATAGCACTTAGACTTATATACCACTTCATAGTGCTTTACAGCCTTCTCTAAGCGGTTTACAGAGTCAGCATATTGCCCCCAACAATCCGGGTCCTCATTTTACCCACCTCAGAAGGATGGAAGGTTGAGTCAACCTTGAGCCGGTGAGATTTGAACAGCTGAACTGCAGTGCTGCATTTTAACCACTGCGCCACCTCAGCTCCAATCTCCCCAGCCAGGAGCCTCTTCTTCCTCATCACTGATGTGAGGTGCTGGAGGTTCTGAAGGCCCTGGTTGACTCTCTGCCTCTGGCACCGAGTCCTCACCAGCCTCTTCACTGTCCAACTCAGGTGCCAACTGCACACGCTGGTGCATCACCACATTGGCCTATTCTCAGACGGGATCCGCTACCAGCTGCACGGGCTGCTGGCAGACCACAACAGAGTGGAGGTGCAATGTGTGTGGGTGTGCACACAAATATGTATGTAATAAGTGCCACACAACTGTTCACACTGCTGTACTTTGTACCAAGTGAAGCTTCTGAATATTCTTCAATGTCAGCCCGATTTAGAATGCATGACAGTAATCCATACTGGAGGTGACCAAGTTAGAGACTTGACTGACACTTTAAAGTTTGTTATCCAAATTGTTGCAGGATTAGTTCTACCTAGCCCGGTTGTTTGTTCTGGTAAAAGCAATGAAGTATTTTGTGGCATTTCAACTGCTAGTTTGATCAAAGTTTTCACAGCATATAATATGAATGGTCATGAATCAAATAAGTTTTAATCAAACAGTAGTTATAATCCAAATTAGAAAACAAATTTAGAAAAGGGTTGCTTAATATTACATCTGAATTCTGAACCCAACCCATGAGTCACCATGATTTAAGGCAAAAATCTTTCCCAATCCTTATGCCAAGGATTAAACAGAATCAGATATAAACACAGATTCCGACTACTTCTTTTGCTAAGAGTAAGTAGAATCTTAGTGTTTTGGATTGTTTAGTTTGTATATTGTTTATATGTTTTTGTTTAAATTAAAACAAAACATGATTTCCAACTTTCTTCAGTACAGATAAAATATATAATAAAATACTGACTCTATATTAGAAGTATTTTATTATATATTTTTATCTGTACTAAAGAAACCTGGAAATCATTTTTATACCCTTTCCCCTTTTTTTTCTTGTCACTCCTTAACTTTTTCCTCCTTTGATCTTTTTATTTTTTTTAATGTTGTATTTTAGCTTTCTTTGAAACTTAATAAAATTGGTTTTTTTTTAAAAAAAAGACTATACATGTTTTGCATAAAAAATTGCTGAACATACCCCCACTTCCCATGAATTCAGCTAATCTAATCATCTCAGCAAACTGATCTTAAACACTTCAGTACAAAAGATCCAGAAACATTATTGGGATGACTTTTCTGTATCAAACAGAAACTGTGCTTGCAAAGGTAGGGTAATTCCCATGCTTTCATGGTTCATGTACTGTATATCTCCTGTCCCCAGAAGCAACAGCAATGTCATTTCAAGTATGAAAGAGCAGCGTGGATATATTGGTTTAATCATGTACCTGTTCCTACAGGCAACCTATTAGGAGATCCCTCTAAATCACTGCTGTGGATTGGGACCTTTGAAGTATTTTTAACAGTACTTCTTTAGTACTTTATAGTGGCTTGTGTATTTTACATATGCACAGAAACTATATACTAACTAGCATATGGAAGTATCCATGTTTTTTCTCATTCTACTTACTAAACCAAGTATATTTTTTTAGAAATTGAAAACTGATCATATTCTAGATTCATAACTCATCAGACTAACTGAAAGGATTGTGGGAGGAAGGAAACTCATTTGATAGTAAAATTATTTAGTTAGCAAAATAACTCAACAATTTCAAATATTGTAGCAAATCATCTAAGTGGTTGGGACTAAAGCACTGTTTTCCAAAGCTGGGTAAATCACCCAAGTGTTTTTTCTCTGGAAAGAGACCCACAAACTCATTACCCAATCACAACAGGGATAGTTAGATAAGAATTTTCTGATAAGCAGTTTTGGATAATGAAGGAAAAAAATTGGGAAGCACTGGACTAAAATCTGGCCCTTGAGCAGAGTGAAAATAGTATGATGGATGTTAAGCAATTGCTTTCAAAACAAAAGTGATTTACTTGGCAGGAAGAATAATGCAGGTCAATTAACATATCTACCATTTATTTATTTATTTGTCAAACATGTACAAGATAGCAGGTATAAATGTGAACATGGACATGAACGAAGGAAATGAATACAGATAAATGGGGACAGTAGGACAGGGAAGGTAGGCATGCTGGTGCGCTAATGCACGCTCCCTTTATGGACAATTTAAGGTTGAAGCTGCGAGGGTTTGAGGATGTAACAACGGAGTCTGGTAGAGCATTCCAGGCGTTGACCACTCTGTTGCTGAAGTCGTATTTTCTGCAATCGAGTTTGGAGCTGTTTACCTTGAGTTTGTATCGATTGTTTGCCCGTGTATTATTGCCATACTATATATACCATCCTCTCTATACCCGTGGTGGCGAACCTATGGCATGCGTGCCAGAGGTGGCACGCGGAGCCATAGAAGCCGGCACGCGAGGGTTGCCCACCGGCAAACCGGAAGTGTGAAAAAACGCACTTCCGGTTTGCCGGTGTGCTGTTTTTTGCACTTCGGAGGGTTCAGGGAAGCTCCCTGAAGCTCCGGAACGCAAAAAACTACAAAACGGACAAACCGGAAGTGCACTTTTCCGCACTTCCGGTTTGTCCATTTTGTATTTTTTTTGCATTCCGGAGCTTCAGGGAGCTTCCCTGAATCCTCCGGAATGCAAAAAACAGCATACCGGCAAACCGGAAGTGCGTTTTTCGCACTTCCGGTTTGCCGGTTTCGTCGTCCCAGGCTCCGGTAAGCCTTTGCGCAGGGGGCAGCATGGGGGGGGTGTTGTGCGCATGCGTGGGGGGAGGGAATGGGTGTGGGCACGCGAGCGCGCGGGCCCTCCCCCCTTTTTGGCACGCGAGCCTAAAAAGGTTCGCCACCACTGCTCTATACTATATATACCATACTATATATATACCATACTCACTAACTTAGTTTCTCTTTCCTGTTTGTCAGTAAACCAGCCATAGCACTGTAGAATAGCAGCAGCACCTGAGATGGGCCTGCCAAGACTCCATGCTTTCATGCACTTGCAGTTTTATTTTACACTTGCCTCAGCAGAGGCCCACTTGTTTATCTTTCTCACAGCTAGCCTTAGCACTGCGTGTCTTTCAGTGCTGGCCATTTCTGCCATTTCTATTCAACTATCTTCTAATTTACAGATATGAAGACAGCAAGTTGGATTTGTTACCAATTTGTAAAACTCTAAAAGGTGCACAGACCAAGAGCAGCACTTGAAATGTCAGTAATATTGAAAATTAATTTAATTAAAATTTATGATTTCTCTCTAATCAGGAATTCTCCAGTTTTTTTCTTCTTTTGTCGTATTAAACATTAAAAGAACTTTTACAGACTTTTAGAGGAAATAGACTTTGGAGAGCAATTTATTCAAGATACTAGTTCATTTGATACATCCCAATATGCACATATTTTTAATGATGAATTAACTAATCTGTGTGAAAGAGGAAGAAATGGGAAAATTGGAGCTTGGGTTTTGACAATTAAATGGGCTATTGTTATAGAAATGGCTAGCAGTTACTACTTGGTATAACTAAAAAATTGATACTATAACTTTATTATGTATGTTATGCACCAGAGGAAAAAAGCTGTAAGTCAGTGCTTTTTCTTTTTTATTTCTTATTCTGCCTTCCCTCACTTTCAACTTTTGAAAGTCCATATGATTTAGACAAACCTCTTGTAGTCTCTCAGAATATATTGGCAGGAATTTATAGACATGTAAATGAGGGCTCCTTGGTGCGCTCTGAGCTCTCTGCTAGCACTCATAACGGTACCTAGTTTGGACAATGAAATGTCTGCAAGAAAACAACCAAGCTCAGAGT
The DNA here is from genome assembly GCA_023053685.1 of Diadophis punctatus similis. Classification (NCBI taxonomy): domain Eukaryota; kingdom Metazoa; phylum Chordata; class Lepidosauria; order Squamata; family Dipsadidae; genus Diadophis; species Diadophis punctatus. The sequence goes on along the minus strand of JALIGW010000001.1, from coordinate 17,140,529 downwards.
GCACCAATCACCCCTCATTTCTACCCTGAACTACAAATATTATCCTTTATTGAGACATGTGAATTCCTTTCAATATAGAAAATGGTGAAAATCTGCCACTGAGCTACACTAACAGAATAACAGAGTTGGAGGGGACTTTGGAGATCTTCTAGTCTTAACGCGCACAAGCAGGAAAACCTATACCCGTGATGGCGAACCTATGGCACGCAGAGCCCTTTCTGCGGGCACGTGAGCCATCGTCCAGCTGAGCTCCACCACAAAAGCGTGCGTGCCTCCCGTCAGCCAGCTGATTTTTGGGTATCTGCTGCGCATGCGTGGAAGGTAGGGCAGATGCGGGAGATGCACGTGCATGCACTGGGAAGGGTGGGGGTCACGCATGCATGCACGGGGGCAGGGGGAGCACGTGGGTGCAGCCCCCCGGTGGCCCGTTTTTGGTCCCAGGAGGCTGCAGGGAGGCCTGCTAGGCCCAAAAGGGGACGTTGTGGTGTGGCGCCCCCCCCAAGGCCCATTTTTGGACCCAGAAGGCCTGCTAGGCCCAAAATGGGGCAGGGGGTTGCGCTCATGCACGGGGGAAGCGGGGGGTTCATGCGCGCGTGCACAGGGATGGGGGCACGTGCGCATGCACAGGGGAAGCGGGGGGTCACACGCACATGTGGTGGGAGCACAGGGGGTTCATGTGTGCATACGCAGGGGGTGGGGGGATGTCGCACGCGCATTGCAGTATGGGTGCCATCACACAACGAGAAAAAGGTTAGCCATCACTGACCTATACCATTTCAAACAAATTGTTGTCCAATCTCTTCTTAAAACATCCAGTGTTGGAGCACCCACAACTTCTGGAGGCAAATCATTCCACTGGGTTTATTGTTCTGTCAGGGAATTTCTCCTTAGTTCTAGGTTGTTTCTCTCCTTGATTAGTTTCCATGCATTGCTTCTTGTCCTGCCTTCAGGTACTTTGGAGAATAGGTTGACTCTCTCGTTTGTAGTAGCCCCTGAGATATCGGAACACTACTATCATGTCACCCCCCGTCCTTCTTTTCATTAAACTAGACATACCCAAATCCTGCAACTATTTTTTGTGTGTTTTAGCCTTCAGTCCCCCTAAACCAGTGGTGGCCAACCTTAAGCATACCATCCGCCAAATTTTTTCGCAGACGAGTTCCGATCCGCCATTTATTATTTATTTATTTATTTTGGTTGTTTTTGTATGCTGCCCCACTCCCGCAGGACTCAGGGCGGCCATACAACTTTCTATCTTTCTTTCTTTCTCTCTCTCTCTCTCTCTTTCTTCCTCCTTCCTTCTTTCTTTGTCTTTTCTCCTTCCTTCCTTCCTTCCTTCATCTTCCTTCCTTCCTAACTTTTCTTTCTTTCTTTCTTTCTTCTTTCTTTCTTTGTCTTCCTTCCTTCCTAACCTTTCTTTCTTTCTTCCTCCTTCCTTCCTTCCTTCTTTGTCTTCCTTCCTAACTTTTCTTTCTTTTTCTCTTTTTCTTTCTTTCTTTCTTTCTTTCTTTCTTTCTTTCTTTCTTTCTTTCTTTCTTTCTTTCTTTCTTTGTCTTCCTTCCTTCCTTCTTTCTTTTTCCTTTCTTTGTCTTCTTTCCTTCCTAACCTTTCTTTCTTTTTCTTTCTTCCTTCCTAACCTTTCTTTCTTTGTCTTCCTTCCTTCCTAACTTTTCTTCCTTCCTTCCTAACTTTTCTTTCTTTCTTTTTCTCTTTCTTTCTTTCTGTCTTTCTCTTTTTTTCTTTCTTTCTTCCTCCCTCCCTTCTTCCTTCCTTCCTTCCTCCTCCTTCCTTCCCTCTTTCTTTGTCTTTTCTCCTTCCTTCCTTCCTTCCTTCCTTCCTTCCTTCCTTCTTTCCTTCCTTCCTAACTTTTTTCTTCCTTTCTTCCTTCTTCCTTCCTTCCTTCTTTCTTTCTTTGTCTTCATTCCTTCCTAACTTTCCTTCCTTCCTTCCTTCCTTCCTCCCTGCAAAGCAATCCCCACCGTGGCTCCTTTCTCCCTCGCCCAGCCCTCTTCCAAGATGCCAAGTCCTGATGCCGCCACTTCTGGGATCCCCGCGCCTCTTTCAGAAGGGAGGGAAAGAGGGCGCTTCCCCCCTCCCCCCTGGAAATAACAACAACCAGGGCTGGCTAAGCACCTCACCAGCACCAGCAGCCAGCGGGAACAAAAGCAAGCGTGGGGCGATGAGAAGGCTCGCCCCGGGCGGAGCTTCCACGCAGCTTCTGCATCCCGAGAAGCAGCAGCAGCAGCGGAGACAGCGGCCCCCCTCCTCAGAGCCCTGCTGTCCTCCCTTTCCCCAATGGAGCTGTGGAGTCCCGCACCTCAGGGCGTGTGGGCAACGGGCAATTGCTTAGCTTTGGGGTGAAGCCTCGGATTGTTGTCGCCGCCGCTTCCTTCTTCTCCTCTACCCCCCCCCACGCTTCCTTTGCTCTGAAGTAACGGCACACGAGCAGCGGGGCCGGCGCTTGTGACTGACTACTTCCTCCTCTGCCCTGCTAGCTCAGGAATTCTGGGAGTTGAAGTCCACGAGTCACAGAAGAGCCAACTTTGCTCGTTTCGTCACTGCCGGAGTTTGACTTTGAACTGCGCGCGCTCTCCAGAATTATGCAGGAAGAAAGGGATCGGACAATAAGAAGGTCAGAATCACTTTCGCTCGCTAAAACCTTCTTATTGTCCGATCCCCTTCTTCCTGCATAATTGTTATCCACTGACCAAATTTATCTGTACATTTTTCTTCACAGTTGTAAAACAGCGTCACCTTTTCTGTCCGTTGGATGATTGCAATGCGCCACTTGCCATCATCCAATGCGCCACGTTTGGCGCCTGCGCCACGGTTTGGCCACCCCTGCCCTAAACTAATGATGTGCAAGTCAAAATATCTTAGCCTAGTCTACACTTCTCACAAAAGTAGAGCACATATTGACAAAGCTCAAAGAAGATAAGACTTTTTTGAGCACTACCATTAAAGTGGCCTTCTGAGAACCTTCACAATTATACTGCAAATAGCAAGGTCCAATGCAAAAGCCTCTACTGAACACCTGAATTATATAGTCATGCTTTTAATCACCCACATGGTGACAATTTATTATTAAAAATTCCATACAGCTGATTACATGGAACTCTCTTAAAGAATATAATTGATTGGACTATAGAATGCTTTTAATAGTTTATTTGATTTTCATATCTGCCACTGAAGAATTGAAACTTATTCAATTCCTTGTTGTGTTAATTTTATTCCTGGTTGTATTGACAACAATCAAATCCTTCCAGTTCATCAGAGAGCCAGTTTGGTTTGGTTGGTTAGTGGTTTGGTCTCCAGAGGAGACCCCTAGAGACTGAGATTTTAGTTCTGTCTTAGGCATGAAAGCCAGCTGGGTGACTTTGGGCCAATCACTCTCACTTAGCCCATGATGTTAGATTTGGACTACAAACTTGTTGGGCAATTCCTGTTTTAACCAATGGATCAAAATGGGTTGTTCCAAAAACAGTGGACTGTGTCGTGGCAGTCGTAAAGCAGGTCATAGCAATAACAATAGTACTTAGACTTATATACCGCTTCATAGTGCTTTACAGCACTCTCTAAACCAGAAGTGTCAAACTTGCGGGCCCCAGGCCATATGCGTCATGTGCTGGCCACGCCCACCCCCGGTTTAGTGAAGGGGGGAAGTCACAATATGTCATGTGATGCTGTGAGTATGACACCCCTGCTCTAAGTGGTCATCATATTGACCCCAACAATCTGTGTCCTCATTTTACCAACCTTGGAAGGATGAGTCAAGCTTGAGCCAGTGAGGATTAAACTCCTGGCAGTGGGCTGAATTAGCCTGCAATATTGCATTCTAACCACCGCCACCATGGCTCCTAATCACATGACCAACCCAATTTTACAACTTTTTGTGGTGCCATTAAGCAAATCACCATGGTCATTAAGTGAATCTGTGGCCACAGAAATAAAGCAGGCAAAGATAGCAAGAGTCAAACTATGCATCAACTAAACTACCTGCCTGCTCTGTTTTTTTGTTTGGAGGTTCTAGCAGGGGAGCACAGCTATTGTATTCCCTTGACCGAAGATCGCTACACTCCTATCTGGGAAGGTCGTCCTTTTCCACAGAGCGCGCAGCTTCGGGAGGGACGCACATGGAGCGGTGAGGGAGGAAGGGGACACCCGCCTAGCCAGCCAGATCAGCCGAATCAACCCTGCCGATCAATGGGGTGACAGATGTCGCAGCCAGATCGCCCTCACATCCGCCTGCTCTGTTTTTTTATATGTCTACCTCAGAAGCTATAGGTTAGTAAGGAAGACCTGGATTGCCAAACAGCAAAGGAAACATTTTTCTCCATATTTTGCATGGAAGTCAAGCAAGTTGATGGAGAAGGCATAAATAATCCTTAGGTTCGTAATCCTGTTATGTTACTAGTTGTCAGCTTTTTTTATAAACAGGAATTTGATTTACAGAAAAGAGCAATTTTTTCAATATTTTGATTCTGAGAAATGAATGTTAAAACCTGCATTTTGAATTGGGTACAAATAGTCATCAACTTACGACCACTATTGAGCCCAAAATTTATGTTGCTAAGCAAGACAGTTGTTATGTGAGCTTTGCTCCATTTTACGACCTTTTGTCCCACAGTTGTTATCTGAATCACTGCAGTTGTTAAGTTAGCAACATGGTTGTTAAGTGAATTTGATTTCCCCATTTACTTTGCTTGTCAGAAGGTCCCAAAAAGTAATCACATGACCATTGTATGGTCACTAAATGAATGGCTGTAAGTCGAGGAGTACCTCCAGAGAAAGTTCTATTAAATACAAATTTATAATTTACCCTGCTGATTGTAAGTTAATTTTTTAATCAGTTTATATAGCCATCCATCTCAACAAGTGATTCTGGAGAACAGACAGTGTTAAAGGTAACTGCAGGTGAAAATAATTACAATGATAGCTACAAAAATTAAAATACACAGCAGCTGAGTGAAACACAACAGTCATTAATCATTAACACAACCGAGAGATGGGACCCTTCACAGGCCTGAAGCCCAGGCACAGAATCTTTAGACATTGTGAAAGGCCAGTAGAGTCAGGACCAACCTGATCTCTAGCGGGAGAATAGTCCAAAGGTTCTACAGTAAAAAAGGCTGTATCTGGCCCCACCAGATGTAATGGGCTGTGAAACTAACCTTGAGAAATAGGAAGATGAGCTGCAACCAAGACAACAGTCAGACAAACAAAATGTAAAGGAGGAGAAATTTAATTTAAGAATATATCTCAGATTTGACCCTCCCTAGTTCTCTTGCAGATAAAGGGATAAGTGGGGAGGCTTATTCAGACTTTGCAAGATTCTGTTAATATAACCCTATAATAAAAGCAGTATTAATATTCATAACTTTGGCTTTTTAGTTTGATCTTCTTCGAAGGGCTGACACCAGCTGACATTCCTTAGCTAATGGAACCTGGAGCATGCCCATCCTGTTGGACTGGATCAGACAGGCAGAAACAATTGGGCAGAGGCAGTTTCTTAAGTAACCCAGTTCCAAGCCATGAAGGGCTTTAAAGGTGACAGCCAGCACCCTGAATTACACCCAGAAGCACAATGATAATCAATGCAGCGCATGAAGAAATGGTATCACATACCATTTATGGCCAGCACTATTTATTACCCATGCTGCAGCAACATTCTGCACTAGTTAAGCTTCCAAATGCTCTTCAGGGGCATTCAAGGCAGTGCCATCACATATTCAGAACTAAGGATAGAAGGTCTCTGGCACCAGAACGTCCAAACTACCCAAAGCCACTCAGTCTTACATAAGTTGAGCTGAAGCCCGTTGACCCCACCTAGACCCTCAAAATTTCCAGCCACCATGATGGGGTGTCCCATAGGTAGCCTAAAGTGGAGCTCTAAATCTGAGCATTATCAGCACACTAGTGATAGTTCACCTCAAATTAACAGATGTCCTCACCCAATTTGATAGACATGACTCTGAGTTTAAACAGTGGATATGTGCACAAGCCTAAGACGTGTGACAAAAAAAATGCAAAAGCTTGGTTCGTTAAACAGGTACTCACCTTAATCCCCAGAGCAACAGACACAGGAAACATTTCACATATCTAAACATTTAAAACCATAGGACTTGCCACAATCAAGCAGAAGACAATACCCTAAGTAAGGAACTACTAAGGGAAAAGCCACATGCCCCTCAATGCTGATAGGGCAAGTTATTTTATACAGGGAGCAAATCCCACACTTGCTAGCACTGATGATCTTATAAAGTTGAGCAGTAAAACAACTGGAAGGTAAGAACCAAAGTGAGACCACCAAGGACTCCACAGTCCAATCCTAAACTACATATACTCTCTTCCACTGGAAACATTTCAGAATCAAAAACTGCATATTCATATTCTAATTCCAATCATGCAACTGTAGAATGGGATTGGAAGATACTTTGGAGATCTAACCCAATTCCTTCCCCATGCAGGAAACCACAACAGCACCCCCAATAGTTAACAATGCAGTCTCTCTTTTAAAACTTCCAATAATTGAAAATCTACCACCTCACAAGGCAGTCTGTTTTCCAATTCTTTTATCATTAGGAAGTCCTCCCTAATATCTAAGCAAAATCTGCTTCCTTGTAATTTAAACCCATTGTTTCTTGTCACCCAGAAGAGTCATGAATACGGTAAGTCAACTCAGTCTAGATATCATGCTTCAGATATTTGAAGACCGTAATCTTATCTTCAGCAGTCTTCTCTAGCTCCAATTCCTTTTACCATCTTGCTCTACAATTTTATCTGTTTTTTTCCAAAAAACAGTGCAGTCCTGGATCCAATGCTCTATGTCTGGTCTGACCAATGTAGAATAGAATGGTTATTTTTCTTGAGCCTGACATAGCCCAGGACTGCATTTACTTTGCAGCTATGTCTAACATACCCAGACTATTTTGCAAGTAATGATATCCAGTATGGTTTCCCCCTCTCCCCCCTCCCCACTTATGGCTATACTTAACCAGATGAAAGACATTGCATTTATCTTTGCTAAAATCCTTGCTGGTTTTTGCCCAGCTTGTCAAGGTCTTACTGAATTTATATAATCCTCTAAGGCAGTGGTCACTAACCAGTGGTCTGTGAGAAAATTTTGGTGGTCCACAGAAAAATTATTTGCATTTTTTATATTGCACTAAATACTTTTTATCTTTTTAAAAAATTCATATTAGTGGTCCGCGGGATTTAAAATTATGAATTTAGTGGTCCCTGAGGTCCGAAAGGTTGGTAACCCCTGCTCTAAGGTGTTTGCTGTCTTTATCTTTGTATCCTCTACAAATTTGTATATTTTATAAACTCACATTCAAGTAATTTGCAAATATGTCGTACAATTTGACAAAGTAGACTACAGCCTACATCTTGGTAACATGTGGGATAGACAGTATCACCATCAGATGGATTTGCAGTTGACTGACCAACTTCACCCAGTTAGTAATCCTCAATAGAACTACATCTACATGGAGGGAAGCATGCAGTGAAGAGCCGAGGTGGCGCAGCGGTTAGAGGCTGGTACTGCAGGCCACTTTAGCTGACACTGATCCGTAGGTCAGCTGTTCAAATCTCATCGGCTCAAGGTTGACTCAGCCTTCCATCCTTCAGAGGTAGGTAAAATGAGGACCCAGATTGTTGGGGGCAATATAAATATACATTGCTTACTGGTGTAAACCGCTTAGAGAGTGCTTGCACTGTTAGGCGGTATATAAATCTCACTAAATAAATAAATAAATAAATAAATAAATAAATAAATAAATAAATAAATAAATAAATAAATAAATAAATAAATAAATAAATAAAGAAAGAAAGAAAGAAAGAAAGAAAGAAAGAAAGAAAGAAAGAAAGAAAGAAAGAAAGAAAGAAATGTCCCTCAAGGTTCTGTCTCAGTACTTGGGTCCAGTATTCTTCAATATCTTCATAAATGATCTAGACCAGGGATGTCAAACTTGCGTCGTCACATTGTTGTCACGTGATGTATCACTTCTTTCCCCCCTTCGCTAAACTGGGGGTGGGCGTGGCCAGTGTGTGATGCATCCGGCCCGTGGGCCACAAGTTTGACACTCCTGATCTAGACAAAAAAATAGACACCAAGCTGGGGGAAATTGTCAACACTCTGGAAGATAGACTCAATATTCAGAAGAACTGTTACAGATCTGAGCATTGGGCCCTGTCCAACAAGATGCAGTTCAGAGTGAGAAAAGTAAGGTCCTGTGCTTAGGCCGGAAAAAACAAATGCATAAAATAGGCAATACTTGGCTCAACAACAGTAACTGTAAGTGGGATCTAGGTGTCCTAGTGGACCACCACTTACATAGGAGCCAGTAATGTGCTGCAGCTGCCAAAAAAGCCAACACAGTTCAGGGCTACATCAATAGGATAGTATCAAGATCACAAGTGGTAATACCGCTTTATATCACACTAGTGAGACTACACTTGGAATACTGAATACAGTTATAGTCACCACAACACAAAACAATGCCGAGACTCTAGAAACTGTGCAGAGAAGATCAACAAAGAAGATAAAGGGGCAGGAGACTAAATTGTATGATGAGTGGTTGAGGGAGCTAGGTATGTCTAGCCCAGGGTGTCAAACTCGTGGCCCGTGGGCTGCATGCGTCACACATTGGCCACGCCCACCCCCATTTTAGCGAAGGGGGGAAAAGTTGCGATATGTCACATGTGTCAACCCTGAAGTGAACCTGGCTGAGGCCATCTTGGAGGCTTCAGGGCCACACAACAGAGGGAGTGGGGAAATAGCTAGACGGGGTTTGATAGCCAAAACAATAAGGTTTTCCTGTGGGAACCAAGGACATTTTCACAGGTGGCTGGCCAAAGGCAGAGCAAGTAACTAAGCAACTGGACAGCAACTGGACTGGACAGTGTAACCAGTGACTTGGGGGAAAGGGGAAACTTTTACTTTTAACCAGGTGAAAGCCGTGGGAACTTTAGAGTCGGCTTTCACGAACACTGCTGCATTCATGTGTGCAACGGCACAACAAGCCCTGCAGAGTCCTGCTCCAAGAGGTGGTGGCGGTGGCGGCACGACGAGTCTCACAAAGACTCATTTCTGGCAGAGTTTGGGGGAGAGAAAGAAAGACTTCTACTGCTTCTGCTGCTTTCCTTGCGTGCAGCCAAAAGCAGAAGCAGAGTCCTGCTCCAAGAGGCAGCGCCGGCCAGCCGCTCGTCAGCATGCCGCTGTCCTGGCAAGGTCTGACCGCAAGCGGCAATGGGACATCCAGTCACAGTGGCATAGCCAGGGTGACGGCATGGTGCAGAGTCCTGGGAAGCATGGCTGGAAGCGTGTGCACGGCCGCAGGGGCGAACAGCTGATAAGCGGCTGTGTTGCCGCTGCCGCCTCCCTGTTCTTCGTGCCGTCCGTGCACCTTGTTGCCTGCCGGTGCCGCTTGCAGCCAGACCCGGCCAGGAGAACGGCCTGCTAATGAGCGGTTGGCCGGCGCTGTCCTGACATGTCCCGCCGCTGCAGCCTCCCTCGTCGTTGGACTCGCCAGCTCCGATGGTTGCAGCTCCGTGCCCCCACCACCACCCCCAGGTATGGCAAGCCCCGGATTGGGACTCGACAAGGGGCCCTCGGCTGCGAGGTTGCCTGGTGCTGTGGCAGGGCTGGGGCTTGTGCAAGAAACACCTCCAGACGCCCAGAGAGATAGAACAAGAGGCAGCTCCTGATCAGCTCAGCTGCGGTTAAGGGGCCCAGCAGCCATGAGGTGACCACGCTTGCCTCCTGCACCTTAAAAAAAAACCTCCCCGAAAATAAGGCCAAGCGCTTATTTCGGGGGTCAAAAGAAAATAAGACCCGGTCTTATTTTCGGGGAAACACGGTATGTTCTATGTTCATCATTTAACATCGCTTCCACCCTGACATGGGAGAACTGATGAATATGATTGATCAACCAATTCAGTACCTATCTAATGAGAGCAGAATGATTCACATTTTGTAATCTTTTTTACCAGGATTTCCTGGGAGACACTATCCAATACTTTGTCAACATTAACTACATTCCTGACAATTATTTGTCATTCTATTGCATGGGTGTCAAACTGATTGCATCACATGACGTTTCGTGACAGTTTTCCCATTCGCGGAGCTGGGGTGGGTGTGGCCTGCGTGTGACGCATCCGGCCTGCGGCCTGCCAGTTTGACACTCATGTTTACTGGATCAGCTTCCTTTAGCATAACTTGCTCTTGATAAACCTATGCTATTTCTTGTCTTTTCTAAATGCTTACACACTCATTCCTTAATTTTTCAAAATTTTGCCCAGTATCAACATCAATCTTTAGTTACTTTAAAGATAAAAAAAGGTTTGCTTTTCTCCAGTCATCTAATATTATGCATCCATGTCTCAGAGACCATTGAAACACAATCTCAAACTACCTGAAAAAATGTAATACTAATAGACGTTCTATGGCAGGGAAGCACAACATGCAACCCCCTCCCCCAACCCAATATGCTTCCAGGTGCAATTCAAGTGCTTCTGTGTACAATTCAAAGTGCTAGTATAACCTTTAAAACCCTTCATAGCTTGGGATTGGGTTATGTGAGCAACTCTTTCTCTCCAATTATTTTTCCACATCTGATCCAGTCAGACAGGATCGGCATGCTTCAGGTCCTGTTGGTTATGGAATGCCAGGTGGCAGGCCTAGATGCTGTGCCTTTTCTGCTGCAGCAGGATGTTCCCACTCTATGGTACAATCACCCACCAAAGATCAGGATGGCTCCAATCCTGCTGGCTTTTTGTAAGTCCTTAAAGAACTTGGGTTCTGTGCCAGGACCTGGGCCCCCGAGTGTATACAGGGACCCATTTCATAGTTAATTTAGTCATTATAATACAGGTAATCCTCGACTTACAACCACAATTGAGCCCAAAATTTATGTTGCTGAGTGAGAAATGTGTTTGCCCCATTTTATAACTTTTCTCACCAGGTTTGTTAAATGAATCACAGCAGTTGTTAAATTAGTTCAGTGAATCTGGCTTTCCCATTGACTTTGCTTGCCAGTAGTTCACAAAAGGTGATCACATGATCCCAGGACACTGCAACTGTCATAAATAGGAACCAGTTGACAAGCATCCAAATCAGCAGGTTCTGACCCGTTCTGGAGAAACGGTAGCTAAAATTTTGAGTAGTTCAGAGAACTGGTAAATACTACTTCTGACTGGCCCCACCCCCATCTATTCTCTGCCTCCCAGCTGATTGGGAGGAAATGGAGATTTTGCAGTATCCTTCCCCTGGAGTAGGGTGGGAATGGAGATTTTACAGTATCCTGCCCACCAAGCCACGCCACGCCTACAGAACTGGTAGTAAAAATTTTTGAATCCCACCACTGATCCAAATGTAAATCACATGACTATGGGGAGGATGCCACAATGGTCATAAGTGTGAAAAATAGTTGTAACTTTTTCAGTGAAGTTGTAACTACGAATGGTCACTACATGAACTTTTGTAAGTCAAGGGACTACCTGTAGCTGTTGACAAAAGCTATTATTTGAAGAATTCACCTGCCTCTTGAGTTTTTGCTTGCAATGGATATATTACTTGGAACCCTGACAGCTTTGTTCTAGACCAGTGGTGTCAAACTCGGTTTCATTGAGGGCTGCATCAGGGTTGTTTGACCTCGGGAGGGTGGGCATGGCCAGCTCAATGTCACTCGTGTCAGGGGTGCCTGGGGTGGCCCGAGCGCTCTGCAAAAACAGGCTCCCAAGCTCCGTTTTTGGCTGCGACGGCCTGCAACCCTCTCCCAAGTTCTGTTTTTGCTGCAGAGGCACCGCGGGCTGGTCCTTCATTGTTTCCAGGGTGGTCCTGTGGGCCAGATCTAAGTACCCCGCGGGCCGGATCAGGCCCGCAAGCCTTGAGTTTGACACCCTTGTTCTAGACTGAGATATATTTTAATGTTTGTATTAATTTAATTTTAATTTTTTAATTTTTTTGCTGTCCAGTCACTTCGTGATTATAAATAAAATGTCTTTGATCCAGCTGCAGAGTCCCTCCAAAAATTTATAGTTATCTGTCCATATCACAGTTCTTTGGAAGAGCAGTTGTTCATTTTCCCATGCTACAAAATTTAGTTTATTCATAAAATAATGTTATTAAAGACCAACCTTTAGACAGTTTTCAGCAATTTCAACTGTGTTATCATACCTCATCAGATTTTAATTTTGTATTTAATGTAGGCAATGTACATGTCAAAACAAACCAGTGTGAAGCTATGAACTTAATATAGAATTTAAATTTTGTGGAAAAGTCATAAAATTCAAGATTCAAGGACTTGAAGGAAAAACATGGGGAAAAAATTAAGCAGGCATTCTCAATGTATTGTTTGCTGTGGTTTCTGAATAACTTGGTAATGGGGATTGAAACTTTTTTAAAATTCTGCCTTAGGCAAAATTACTAAGGTTACAAATCAATGTTCCGTTTAAGTTCTTAAAAGAGGCACAAGTATTATAGGAACCATCAATAACACCGTTTTATTTAAATTACCTATTATAGAACAAGCTGAAATCAGTTTTATACTCACAAATATATTGATACATTATAATATTTCAAAAACCACAGTAACTATAAAATCATTTTACAATTTGCTTTAATTCAAGAATGAATGTCATAAATTTGATTTAAAAAAAATACAACAGAAATGGAAATAATTCCTATTTCCATAGAAAATAAGATTTGTTTCCTATTCATCATGTGATAAAATACTTTTGAATATTAGCAATCCACTGACAATGGTTATTAACCACAGCATTTGTCTTTGAAACATTTTTCTGCCATCTCTGTAGATGTAACAGGTACTAGTATATCATAGATTAACAGTACATACCAGTAAAATTCAATATTTTAATCTACTTTACTTTATAAAAATGTAAGCCTCTGTCACGGTTTTATTTAGGACCTGGGTAGAACCATTCACCTAGTAACATTTGGCAGGCCAGTCCTATCATTAAAGCAATATCATCTTATGGGGTCTTAGACTGTGTGGCTGCACTGCCTTGTAGAATAGCATTCTCAGAAGGTTGCATAGCCTGACCCTGCTGTCTTTATTGTATTCATTGTATCAGTGTACATTTATTTATTATTAGGTTCTTCTATGCCGCCCTACTCCCTAAGGACTCAGGGCGGCGTACAACATTTTAAGAGAACACTAAACAATAAACTTATTTAAAAAGAGTGTTAAAAAGTTAAAAAAGACATCCAACAACATACATACATCACCTAGAGTTGCTGCAATTGAGGCAGCTTAGTTAATATATTTCTTAAAAGTAGTGTATTTATTTCTTATCCCAGCCTAATCCCAGTGTAGTTTTTAGCTTTATCCACAGATAAGTCAAACAAATTCATTTATCATTTTCAGGGAATTAAAAAGAACGCAAGAGACCAGTGAGCAATTCTAAAAATTAACATTTTTTCAGGCTTTACCTTGGAATTAATCTCTCCCTTCCCCCCCCCCACTCTCTCTCTCTCACACAGACACAGATTTTTTTTAACAGTAAAAGTCAAGATCTACAAAATAATCTGTATTTTCTTCCAAAGACTAGATTCCTCCTGGAGTTCTGTACGTGTGGATTTATAAAAGCTAAATAGTCCCAACAATAAGCTGTTCTCATCACTAAAGTGATTTACAAGATTTAAGGTCTTAAAAGCATCTGTTCAGAGCTTTAGCTCCATTTATCATCTCTTCAGCCTAAGTATGGGGATCTGAAGCACCATGAAATGTTGCTGGGTCCAATTGTGATCATATCTGCAAACTCTTCTCTTTGTGCTCTGTATTTACCTAGGTTTAATGCTTAAATAGTTACTTAAGAGGGTCACTCCCTTATACATAAGAAAACACTCTATGATTTCCATATCTGAATCAACCTTAAATCATAGCTAATGAAACCACAAATTATGCATCCTCGAATCTATGAGAACTGGGGAGGGGGCGTTAGGTTCTGGAGCCTAGGGTTGTCCTTTTCCTCCCACAAGCGCTTCCTCCCCCTGTGCATTTTACCTGCCTCTTTTTCCTCCTCCTTGCTTGGTTATGATAGATCTTGCTGAGTCAGCCTAGTCTTTAGGTTTCATGTGGTCTCCTCTTGGCAGCTGGCCTTTTTCAGAGTGGCTCACTTGACTGGTGATGGAAAGAACTATCTTCCTTGCACCATACGACGCTCACACTGGCTTTTCCACTCCAAGCAACTTTTTTATTTTACTAAAAGAGACTGCCTGTATCCCATAACATTTGTGAGGTCCTTCGTGCTCTCTGAGCTTGTTTTCTTGCAGACATTTCTTGCTTCTTGACAATCAAGAAGCAAACAATACCCCAATCAAGGAACTCATACAAACAAGCTAACAATAAACAGCAGCCCAGTCAAGGAATCACCAAGACCACTTCCACCAACACTGACAGGGCAAGCTACTAATATATAAAATGAGTTACCTAGTTTGGTAATAAAACATCTGCAAAAAAACAATCAAGCTCAGAGAGCACCAAGAATCCCAGACTTCAACCCTGGGCTACAAATATTCTCTTCTAGCCTAAAAAATTTACCCAGCTGATCATATCCTGCAGAGTTGATATGCTCTGGGTTCCTTCAAATTAAACAATGTCATCTGCTGGGACTCTGGAAGTGCACCTTCGCTATAGCAGCATCTGCTCTCTGAAGCAAGGTTCCACACAAGATCTGGATGGCCCCCACTCTGCAGTTGTTCAGGTCTTTGCCTAGAGCAGGGGTCTGCAACCTTAAATACTCAAAGAGCCATTTGGACCCATTTCCCACAGAAAAGAAAACACCGGGAGCCACAAAACCTGGGTGGCCATGGCCAACTCAACGTCACTCCCACCCAGTCACATGACCCCCAGCCACGCCTACCCAGGTTTTGCGGCTCCCGTTTTTTTCTGTGGGAAATGGATCTCTTTCTCTCTCTCCCTCTCATTTGTTTTTCTCTTTTTCCTCCCCCTCTCTTTTCTTTCTTTTCCTTCTCTCTCATTTGTTTCCCTCTTTTCCCTCTCTCATTCTTTCCCTCCAGCTCCCTCTCATTTCTCTGTCCCTTTCCCTCTCCCCCTTCTCTCTTTCATTTGTTTCCCTCTTTCCTCTCTCTCATTTTTTCCCTCCAGCTCTCATTTCTCTCTCTCTCTCTCTCTCTCATTTCTCTCTTTCCTCTCCCTCTTCTCTCTTCACTCCGGCTATCGCCCCCCCGCCCCCCAACTCTTTGCCCAAGTGCAGCGGGTGCAAGCTCCAGCCCGAAGGGGCGGGAGGCGAGGGCTGCCTTGAGCAGAAATGTGGCGCTTCGCTCCGACATGAAGGGGACAGCGGCTGGCGCTGAGCTGTAAGGGACGCTAGGGATTCCGCGTTCTTTAAGGGCAGCTCAGCGCCAGCCATGGCCCCCTTCGTGTCGTCTCAAGAAGGAAGGGGCAGCTGCTGCCGCTGCTGAATGCACAGAGGGAAGAGCCCTGGCTCTCCAGCGCAGCGCAGCTGGCTACTCACCTGGGCATGCAGTGACGGCAGCGAGAGGAGGAGTTGCTGTTGCCGCCTCGTGATCCCAGCCCAGGAGGGTATCCTGCTTGTGTGTGTGTGCGCACACAAAAGATAGAGAGATGACAGAGAGAAAAGGGGATCCGATAATTCCCTTTTCTCTCTCTCTCATCTCTCCCCTTGCCCCTTGTGCGGCAGGAGGCGAGGGCTGTCTTGTGGCATGAAGGCACGTACAGGGCTGCTTCGCTCCTGCATTAAGCCTCCGGCCATCGCCTTGCCCCGTCCCCCCCAGTAGCTATTCGGCCGAGCGTGGCGGGTGCAAGATCCAGCCCAAAGCAGCAGGAGGCGAGGGCTGCCTTGAGCACAAATGTGGCACTTCGCTCCTGCACTAAGGCTCCAGCGACCCTCCTCCTTCTCATGACCCCCTGGCCGGCTGTGGTGAGGCCATGAGGGTGCACATGAGTGGGAAGACCCTCCTCAAGCGAGCGGCCGGGCTCGGCTAAAATGCAGCAAAGGCGTGCTTGGGGTGGCTGGGCGCTCACTTGAGGAGGGTCTCCTCGCTTGTGCACAACTTCCTGCCCCATCACAGCAGCCAGGGGGTCGACACACACACACACACACAAACACACCCTTGTGCATGTTTTAAAGCTGCAGCTTTAAAGCCGCAGCCCAGCCCTTTCTGTCATCCCATCCTCCCAGATCCCATTCCCATCCCGCCAGCCCTCGTGTTAGCGAGGCCGGCATTGGCCGTGGCCGGGTTGGGCCAGTGTCTCGGGGTTAAGAGCAAGCAACCGAGGCACCAACAGAGGCTGGAAGAAGCTCCAGGAAGAGTGAGATGCCGGAGAATCAGCTCCAGCCGCTTCTCCATCTCCCACCGTCGCCCTTACCTTCTCAAGCCAGGCGAGCGTGACTGGGAGGGGAGGGCGAGGACAGCCAGTGGTGGGACAGGGAGCCACAGCAGAGGGCCCAAAGAGCTGCATGCAGCTCCAGAGCTGCAGGTTGCCGACCCCCGGCCTAGAGACAGTGAAACCCTTCATTTCATTGCACTTGCTATCTTCTGTCTTTGCCTTTTATATTTTATTGATTCTATTATCATTTTTTTAATTTTCTTTGTTGTGAATCACCCAGAGTAGTTGGCAATTGGGTGGCATACAAGTTTAATATTATTATTATTAAATCACATCACTGGACATTTAGTGCTACCCAGATCATTTCTGGCAGCTGTAGTTGGAGTGAGCATGTATAATCCATGGGCAGCTATAACATCCACCCTTAGCATCCAATAGTATAACTGAGAGATCACATCATCTCTCACCACATGAGAGAAAAGAACCACAACCAAATTGTGCAGACATACTACTTTTAACCCTTAAAAAGTTCTCTATGCATATGCAAAATGCTGTTTGCTATTAATTTTTAGGTGAAATTTAGGTGAAAACCATGGATACATTAACATTTTTGCATATATACTAAGGTCTGGTTTCAAATTATCAATCATGTGTGCAAAAACTACAGATAATGAGACCCCAAAAATGAGCTTCACCAATATCATTATTATAGCTACTTTCTTGAACTAATAATCTCAATAGTAAAGCTTAGCTGTTCCATTTTGGAAGAAATGCCTTATAATTGGATTATTTCAATTTGTTGTAGTATTCTTATATGTGATCTATGCTAGAAATATATTCATAATATCACTAAAAGAAGGCAACTCAGAGTTCACAGATCCACTTCCACCTGAACCAGCTAATAAACATATCATGGGCAATTTAAAAACCATAAAAATCAAGGACATGAAAGAGCCCATACTTTTGGGATACATTTGGTTAAAAAAAGAGCCAGCATTATTAAAAGGTTAGATGTTAAATAACTAGGAATGGGTCAGAGGACTGTCATAAAAGGGAAGATGCTTCAAGAGAGTTTCAGTAGGACTGAAATTAGGAGTAGTTAACTAAGAATTAACAGGTCAAATTTTTAATGAACCTTAGAAGAAACAAACCTTCCCAATATGTTTAATTGCATCATCTGACAGCAAGGCAATGGCAAAGTTCTTTGCTCCTAATCCCTGCAGATCAGAGTCCACATTGCCACAGACGCTCATAATTGCATTTAATAAACAACTCTAGTTTCCCTACTTTTAAATAAATAATAACATTGCTACTTGAATTAACTCTATAATTTAAGATTGTAATTCAGACCAATTATTGTGGACACTTTCCTTGGAATTGACCAGATTTCCAGAGTTTAATTTATAAGAGTTAAACTTCAGCTTCCCTTCTATTTCCAAGAATGCTACCAAGGCTCACAGAGATGGTCATAATTCAGTGCTTATTTTAAAACACACCTAACAAGTCACGTAGAAAAGCCAAAGTCTTGACATTCTGATAATGTGCAAGATGCTTTGCCTATGCAGATGTATTTTTTCTGGTGCATGGATTTAGTCTGTTCTGGTATACAGTAGATATAGAAAGTCTACACACCTGTTAAAATGCCCGGGTTTTGACATGTAAAAAATCCAGACCAAGATAAATTCAGAATTCTTTCTGCCTTTAATATAACATATAAGTTGTAGAATTCAATTGAAAAACGAGCAGAAATCTTTGGGGGGGGGGGGAATAGCAATAAAAAAGAAGAACGTGGTTGCATAAAGATGCTCATCCTTAAACCAATACTTTATTTAAGCACCTTTTGATTTTATGACAGCATGGAGTCTTCAGCATTGCACATCATGCTTTGGAAATCTTTGTCCACTTTTCCTTGCAAAAGCATTCTGAATCTGCTACCACCATGCTTCACTGTAGATATGGTGTACTTTTGGTTATATGCAGTGTTGTTTTTGTGCTAATCATACTTTTGGGATTAAGGCCAAAAAGTTTAACCTTGGTCTCATCAAACCATAACACATTTTCCAACATGCTTTTATCAGACTTGATGCAGATTTTTCAAAATGTACCTGGGCTTGGATGTTTATCTTTATAAGAAAATGCCTCAGTCTTGCCATACTACCCATAGCACAGATATATGAAGAATATGGGAGACTATTATCACATGTAATACACAACCAGTACTTGCCAGAACTTCCTGCAGTTCTTTTAATGTCGCTGTAGGTCTCTTGGCAGCCTCTCAGACCAGTTGTCTTCTTGTTTTTTTAATCAAAATTGGAGGGACATCCAGTTCTTGCAAATGTCACTTTTGTACCATATTTTCTCCACTTGTTGATGACCATCTTCACAATATGCAATGGTATAGCCAATGCCTTGGAAATTTTTTGTACCCTTCCCCTGACTGATATCTTCCAACAACAAAATCCCTTTGATGCTTTCTAAGTTCTGTGCAGACCATGGCTTTTGCTGTAAGAGGCAACTGAGCAAATGTCAGAAAAAGCCAACTTGAATAGCTGCATTGTATATGGGCTTGATCAGTCATTTTAATTGATAGCAGGTGTGTATGAACGACTAACAAGTTTTAATGTGACTGGTTAATTCTGAACTTTGTCATACCTCTGCTTATAAGAGGGTGCAAACGCTTATGCAGCCACATTATTCTAATTTCTACTGTTATTCCCCCCCCAAAAGGTTTTGATTTGTTTTTTAACTGAATTGTGCAGCTTATATGTTATATTAAAGGTGGAAAGAATTCTGAAGTGGTCTGATACATCTTGGTCTAGTTTTTTTTAAATCTCAAAAACCTGGCATTTTTCGAATCCCTAGCACCGCATAACAGAGTGAGCTCCTGTTACTTGTCCCAGCGTCTGCCAACCTAGCAGTTCGAAAGCATGTAAAAATACAAGTAGTAAAATAGGGACCACCTTTGATGGGAAGGTAACAGCATTCTGTGCACCTTCGGCGTTTACTCATGCTGGCCACATGACAGATACGTCTTCAGACAGCGCTGGCTCTTCGGTTTTGAAACGGAGATTAGCACCGCCCCCTAGAGTCGGGAACGACTAGCACATATGTGCGAGGGGAATCTTTACCTTTTAAATAGCACCAAATTGCTTTCTGAGAAACATGTTATCAAAATATTATTTAAGGCAAAAATATGTAATTGTTTTGTACAGTACACTATTTATCCAAATTGATGAGATATGGCATCAATTTTTATTCTGTGAAATTACTACTAGAGATGAAAATGGAGGGTCCAAAAAGTGACTCAGAGATTACCTCTATTTTGTACTTTACATTTATGGGCATGCTTCTCTTCCATGCTGACAAAGTCTGGGGCTCACCAATTTACAAGTTTACAAAATTAGCCCAATGTTAGATTTAAAATGTTGTACAACAAAATCAATACAAGATCTTCTGTTGTCCAGATGCAGGTAGTCCTTGACTTAGTCTGCAAGTATAATGCAGGTAGTCCAGGGACTACCTCCAGATGCAGGTAGTCCCTGACCACAACTGGGACCAGATTTTTTGTTGTAAGTCACTGCAATTATAAATTGACTTGGACCCAATTTCCAACAATTTTACAATGGTGTTAAGCGAATCACATGATTATTAAGCAAATCCAGCTTCCCCTAAGGGCATTTTCCCTAGAAATTGGCAAAAGAGCTGCAAATTGTAATCATATGACTACAGGATGTTCCAACTGGTTGTAAATTACTATAGGTTGCAAGTCCCTTTTTCCAAGGCTGATGTAATATTGAACCATGGTTAAACAAATGGTTGTAAGTTGAGGACTACTTGCATAACTCTGGTTATATTAGCATTAATAGTATTATTTACGCAGGTTTCAGTATCCTTTGAAAACTATTGAAAATATTTGAAAATATGAAAGCTTGAGAGCATATGGAATAGGCACACACAGAAATAGTTGCTACATATGGTAGCATTTACCATTTACAAAACATCCATATCTTGTAGTATTCCAACAAATACCATATTTTTCGGAGTATAAGACGCACCTTTCCCCCCCTAAAAGAGGCTGAAAATTTGGGTGCATCTTATACTCCGAATGTAACTTTTTCGAAGCTTTTTCCCCCAGCCCCAACGAGGTGCTAACGATCTTCCCGGCTTGCAGGATTTTTTCATTGCTACTCCTTCTGAATAAGTTTTTTTTCCCAGCCCTAAGTCTTTGCAGGCTTGTTTTCATTTCTACTCCTTCCAAAGAAGATTTATTAGTACTATTATTATTGATAATAAAGCAAAGAAGTATAATAAAATAAATGGTAGCAACAATCTACCCCAAGCACTGTTCAGAAACGTTCGTAAGACAGTGTTCCTATACAGTACCTATGAACATTCTACTATACCAGTGGTTCTCAACCTTCCTAATGCTGCGACCCTTTAATACAGTTTCTCATGTTGTGGTGACCCCCAACCATAAAATAATAAAATTATTAGGAAACTCAGGGGTGGGTTCTAACTTACCTCATTGCCGGTTCGCTTCCTCCTGCGCTGCATGGCCGCCCCTTGTGGGCACGCATGCGCTTTGCACGCGCATGCATAGTGCCGAATTTTTTTAAAAAAAATTGCAAAAAAAAAAAAGCCAAAACAAGATGGCGACGCATGCACAGTGCCGGAAATTCGTCTTCTGCGCATGCTCAGAAGTTCCCATGCTACAGATTTTTTTTTTGCAGTAGTCTATTTGCATGTGGGTGGACCCGACGGATAGAGGAGCAGTGTCTCAGTTCCTAAGAGCATCAGAAATATGTGTTTTCCGATGGTCTTAGGCGACTCCTGTGAAAGGGGTCGCGACCCACAGGTTGAGAACCATTGTACTATACTAATTACTGATCTAAGGAACTGCTTCTGTCACAAACTATTGCTACTAGAGGCAGCCTCAAATGCAACAACGATGAAGGTATAATTAAGCAACAGAAAGCTGTCCTGGCTCCTCTATACTAACTGAAAGAATTATAGAAATAATTCTAGCTGGACATGCTTTACCTATTCATGGCAAACATGGCAAATTCAGGATCAACATTATATTTAAATATATACTTGCATCCAACACAGTTCTTATAGTATCTTGTAACACTAATTTAACTGAGAGACCCCACACTTTGTTACAAATCCTCATCTGCAATTGAAAAGTAAATCTTACGGCCTTATGACCAATACATTTATTTATTATGAACTGCCACAATAAATTTATGTCAAATGACATGTTCTCATTTTTGCTACAATAAATAAATATCTGACAGAAAATACCTTATAACAGAAAAATTATACATATTAAATTACTAGATAGCAATACAATTTTCTAATTCTGCATTCAAAGGACTGCTGAAATTGGAATGCAAGTGCTGGCAAACACAAGGGGGTTGGGAACATTATCTGCACAAGGGAGTTCCCTTTTAGTGCAGCCAAGCATAGGAAACTAGCACAGGGAAGCCTTAATTTCCTGATCAGTCTGTGCATGTGTGTATGTAGAAGGGGGAGAATCAGCAAGGCCCTCACTGCAAAAAAAACAAAAAAAACCTATAGCAAATTGACCTTATTTTGGTTTTGTAAAGGAATCCTTTGAAAAAGGATTCACATCTATAAAGATATTATAGCATTATAGATATGCAGATTGACATAAAATTACTGTACTTGCAACTTTCAAAAGGAATCTTGGCCCAAATATTCCTATTGTCATCTACACTACACTACACTACACTTCACTAATATTCATTTTAAAGCCAGTATTACTCTTTAGCTTTTACTATCCATATTTAGCATTTATTGTGGATGGTTCACATATTTAGCTGGGCTTGCAAACTAAGCTGAAAATTAGAATCTGCATTTCAACCATTTCATATATGTGTGCAAAATCAAATAGAATGTCACTCAATGCTTGCAGTCAAAAAGAGTAGGTCTAGCTTATTAGACTGCTAACACAATCTTAATGGTTCAGTTCTAACCCTGGAACATTGAGCAGTGAGGGAGGGATCGCAGATTTACACTGCTGCAGAAATAATGGCCTTTTCCTGCACTCCAGAACGAGATGGAGAATGGGACCTTCAGACTTGCCAGAAGGTAGAAGCACTCATAAATCATTATTTTGTATGTATGCCATTACCAGTTTAGGAGATCAGCAGGAAAGAACCAATGAATACTGATACATGTAATTTCACTTGCTGGAACAGAAAATACAATGAAGTTGAAGGTATTATGATTGGAGATTTTTTTAAATTTTGCTTTTGGAAAGAGGTTTTATGATATTGTTTTTGTTGACTGTTGTCCGCCGTCCAGAATTCATACATAATATGGGTTGCTACATAAATTTTCTAAAATAAATATAGATGGCATCTATACTGTACTATTTATAATGAGTTGTGTAACAAGGTTCTGCTACAATATTATTTTATATTCAATTAAAAGTAGATTTCAGAGAATACTAGAAATAACTCCTAATTTTAAAAGCTTTATGGTATTATGAACAGTTCTCTAATGCCAATTCTGATCACTGATCCAACTGACAGCATTTCTCCAAAGTAATGGCTAAAAAATGTTTTTATACAAGTTTTACACAAGATATTTAACTTGGGGCTTTTCACATGCATACTAGTACCAGTGAATGCAGGTCTCCATTAAAGGAATAGCAACGCTGATCAAAAATAATCAGCCAGGATTCTGGCATAAGTTTGGGAAGGATGGAGTGTTTCTTGTAAGAGTCATCAAACTGATTCACATACTGCAGTAGCCATAATTTAATCACAACTTATTAGATAAACACAAAATGTTAAGCAAAACCCAAATACATTATAACTTAATGAACTGTGTACACCTAGTCATTCTGTAGCATTCAAAGGATAAACTATCCTATTTATGTGCATGTAAACTGATTGCTTCAGTTTATTCCAGCCTTGAAAGAAGCCACAAGTTTTATCCAGCCACCTAAGCAGACTAGCATAATTACTTTAGTTTAGTACCCTGGAAAAATCTCCAAACTACAGGTTATCAGTATTATGATAATGGAACAACTCTCAGCAAGTTATCTATATTGACAGTAGTGAAACAATTAAGAATACTGGAATCATAATTCAGAATTTTTCTTAAAATGCCTTTCTTGTTCTTATTTAACTGTTTGGGATCAGATACTCAGGTTTCTCAAAGTACAGCTTGATATTTTATATGATGTAAAGTTAAGTGTGCTCCAGATTTAACAGTTATACAAATCATCTGACAGTTGTTGCAATTTCTTGTACTACATTAAAATGTAGTCATTTTAAAATGTAGTTATTTACTACTATGTCACGTTATTTGATTTGGTGAATGTGGGTAGACAAGAAGCAGAAGTACAAAGGCCATGCAGCCTTTTAGCCTCCTTTTCTGCAATGCCTGAAGCTATCCAATGAATTGCTCCATCACAGTTCATCATAAAAGCTGCTTCATATCAAGTTTTCCTCCTGATAACTTCCGGAGCAAATATTCATATAATTTTCTTAAGACTGATCTCCATTTTTGGGGACACACACATTTAAGCACAGTAGAGAGTTTGGTATTCCTCTTTCCATATATCTACAAGTCCCAACTCAGTTTAGCTTGCTGTGATATTTTTGTTCTAAACAAACAGAATAGGAATTTTATAGGTGTTTATATAGTCCTTGACTTACAACCATAACTGTGATGAGAATTTCCACTGGTAAGCAAGGTAGTTGTTAAGTGAGTCGTACCTTTTTGCCATGGTTATTAAGCAAATCGCTAGTTATTAATCATTAAGAAAATCTGGCTTCCCCTGATGACTTTGTTTGTTGCAAGGCAGTTAGGAAGGTCACAAATGGTGATCTCATGACCCCAGACACTGCAACTGTCCTAACTACCATACCAGTTGCCTAGCGCCTGAACTTTGATTATATGACCATGTGGATGCTGCAACAGTCACGTGAGGACCAGTTGTAAGTCTTTTTTTTTCAGTGACACTGTAACTTCAAAAGGTTGCTAAACAAGTGACTATAAGTCAAGAACTACCTGTATTTTACTAAATTTCCCAAATATGCACAATTCATTGAAAAGGAAATTCCATGTAAACATATATCTATTTTGCAAAACAGTAAAAAAAAATTGTAATCCTTTGTTGAAAAAAGCTATCTGCCCTATTTTGATTCTGACTATAACAGGGCAGGTAACTTTTCAGCAAATGATTGCATTTCTTTACCACATCTGTAAGTTTAAATATAACTTTAGAACAGGGGTCTCCAACCTTGGCAACTTTGAGACTTGTGGACTTCAATTCCCAGAATTCCTCAGCCAGCTGGAGTTGAAGTCCACAAGTCTTAAAGTTGTCAAGGTGGGAGACCCCTGCTTTAGAAGACACATGTTGGAGTAGAGCTATGGACTATTTTCATGCAGAAAGAATTCTTCCATAACATTTAATAAGTTCTTTATTTTACACTACTGCAGGAATTTATTCTCAATTGCATTTATATAGCCATTCAGTGTTTTTAAGTCAAAGCCTTTTTGTATAGATCATACTATTCCTTATCTTTGTAATAAATTAAAATAGTAAAGAAGTATTCAGGTTTGATTCATCAAATTTTAAGAAAATATGTGAACAAGGAGTTTCAACTTCCTGACAAGAGAAATCAGAGGCCATAGATGCGCAGGTTTTTAAAAAATCCTTTGGACTCACGAGGTGAGAAAGAGAAAAGAACTGACACATTCTGTTATCTTCATATTGCTGTTGCTTTCTTTCTCTTTTAATACGGCAGTGAGTAGCATACAGTATGGAGCTACTAGTTATGCAATGCCACTATAACTATACAGGCAACATACTTACATGTCTGATATAATTGCTAGGACAGACCAAGCTCAGCCGTGCCCCTCCCCCCACCATTACTTGCTAAAATGTTAGTCAAGCAAGACTGGTCAGTCAAGGGACAAAGAAAAATGGGGACAGAGTAACTGTAGATGGAAATAAAAAAATAAAACCGGTAATATATTACAAATGCCCTGAAGTTCATAATGCAATCCTCTTTTAGGTTTCAGGTTCTGTCACCCATTTCCCAGGTAAGATCTCTGATAAGTTATGTCCTTCTTTATTCCCACTTACAGCCTGGAATAGACTTGGCAGTAACCCCAGCAAAGAAAAAAAAAGTTGAAGACTGCAATAGCTCCTCTATTATGAATTTGAAACAATGATAATTAATCCCCCTGCAACCCACCCCAATACTGTACTCCACAGATGTCAGCCCTACTCTTTGTTCAAAACAGGCAATGTACAATCTCATTTTGCACTGCACAGGAGGAGGCATTCAAGACAGCAGCTCACAAATCTTCTCTAAACAGATAAGATCTGTTTGACTGCATATTAAACAGGTGAACCCGATAGCTATTAATGAATCTTCTAATGTCTAAAATGTAATCTTAATCAAGCCCTTATACACAACAGCCAAGTATCTTCCACAGGATCACAACACTCATGTTTTCTCCTTTGCCTTATGCAGCCAATGTACACAACTCACTAGGTTTTCTTTCTGAAAGGAAGTTTTTCCTATCTTTCATTGCGTTTAATAGTTACTGCTTAATAACTTCTACAAACATTCTTAGGTGTTACATAGCCTCATCTTCCAGGTGCTCTTTACACACCAAATATTCAAGCTACCTTAACAAGACATTTTTGCTTCCCATCCCAGCCATACAACAACCTATATCATTCACTTCTGCAACCCAGGATATCCTAAGACCATTTGAGAATTCCACAGGTTTTGATTACCTGTAAAATTAAAATGTATCCCAGAAAACAATGCTAATAAGTCACCTTTATCCGACTACTGGAGAAAACACATTTTTCAGTTATGAGAAATTGGGTAATCTGACTAGAGGGCATCTTTTCATTTATTCAGGGTATCTAAATTTTAACCTGTCTTTCCTTTCCAGCTTTCCCTCATTCTGGCACTCTTAGTTAAGTCTTGGTTGCTTGAAACTGTTGACTTTACCTCACATGCTCAAGTATCGCACAAAATATCTATTTCTGCCTGGGTTATTATTTTCCCGCTCCCCTCATGACCTTCCACAGGGGTAGTAGCAATCTGACTGACATAACACATACACAAAATAATCTTACCACTTTTCATTTCCCGTCTGGGACTCGGGCCTCTGCACCTCCAGCTTTCCTCTGCATACACCAAGCCACTCCCCCTTTCTAACAGCTCCAGATTCAACCCCCTCTTGCCAGCCTCTGCACTAAAAGGCTGGAGGAAGATTAGACACTGTTGAAAAGCCAGCAAGGCACTTTCTTTGAATCTTCAACTTCCACAAAGGCTGTTTTGGTTGCTTCAAGGGCTCACCCGTGACACCTTCACTTACCATCCATCACGCCTTCCTTCCCAACCGATTCACGGGCGCCTTGCTCTCTTCTCCGACTGTACACCACACCAATGCCCAGCGGCTCTTATGACTCCAGTGACCTCCCCTTCCTTTCCCTATCCCTCATTCCTTCCAGATCACTCACGCCTTTCTTACTTTTTCACTAACCAGCACACCTCTTTCTCCAACTCAGGAACAACTCTGCTTCCTCCCCTCATTAAACACGTTGGCCCAACTATCTACTTTAGCCGCACCACGCCTCCCAACTCTTCGCCACCATACTGCCTGCCTTTAGCTGCCCATCGCTGCCCCCGGGGCCCTCCTACCTTGGCAATATTTAAACCTCCCTCCATTCCCAAGTCTCCCGTCTTCCCACCCTCTATTAAAAAAAACATCAGGACCCCCTCCCCGTGTTTTTCAATGCCTTATATTCTCTTCCCCCAACCTCCAAAAATACACGAAGTTACTGCCTTCTCTTCGGGAAATTTCCAGTCTTCCGCTCTAGGCACAAAAGACACTTTTCCCCGGCTATCTTTTGACCCGAACACCGGTCCCTTCCGCCCGAAGCCCTGTTCTCAACCTACCCCGCGTCTTACCTCGCAGTTAACCCCCAACCCCAACTTTTCTTTTGGAAACTCTGCCCCCCCCCAACCACCGGCCCGCCTCACGGCGCTCCCCATTTCTCCTCCTCTTCCTCGACCACGTTTCAAAGCCGGCCCCCTCTTCCCGGCTCGGGCTCCCACACACCACGCTTCAGCCCAGCCAGGTCTCAAGGACGGCCCTGAAATACCGCCGCCCGGACTCACCTGCCAGCTGTCTCCGCAGTAGCAGCGCGGACTGGAGCTCCGTCATTCTCCCCGCCGGTGCCCGGGGAGGGAGTCTGGGGCGGCGGCGGCGCAGCTGCTGCTGCTAATCCTCCCGCTCCTACGACTGCCGGGCTCGAGCCAGCCAGCCGGCGAGCCCTCGTCCCTCCCCGCTCGCGCCGACCCCGCCGCCGGGGGCCTGCCTGCCCGCCCGTCCTCTCAGCGCCGGCGCCGCCGCCACAGCAGCGCCGCGAGTCCCTCCGCCGCGGGGGGGAGGGAGGGGGGGTAAGGGGGAGGGGGAACTACGAGGAGAAACTATTCTGAGCGGATTCGGGAGCAGCGTCGGACCAGGTGTGTGTGTGGAGGGGGGAAGAAAACGCGCGGGAGGGCGCTCAACGCTGCCGCTCGCCCCGCGTCTACCGCTCCAACACCTTCCCCTCAGCTTTCTTTTCTCTTTTTCTCCCCCTCCCTTCTCTTTCTCCTCCCCCTTCACGGAATTTCACTGCACTCGGGCGCCGCGACACGCAGGCGCACAACTCCCTCGGCGCATGCGCCCTTTTCGCAGATGGCGCTTGCGCTTCCTCCTCTTTTCTTCTTTCAGCTCGGATTGCCCAGCGATGGCGTGGCCGCCATGTTTGGAAGGTCGAACACATGGCCGTGTAAGGGAGCAGGGCTGAGCCGCTCCGGCGCGCGCCCGAGAGCTGGTACTGTGTACGAGCGCGCGGTGGAGGCATTATTTATTTATTTATGTATTCGCCGGCCCTGGCGCCATCTTGGGAAGGGCAGAAGCATTCTGGTTTAGACTTCTATAACCCTAAAAGTTTGGCAAAGGAAGAACGGGCAGCATTAGTCTTCGTTTCTTCCCTCCCCCAGTTTCCAAGTTATGCAAATATGATGAGGCTTTCGGTTTCACATAGATCGTTACGCTGCATTTTTTTTTAAATCATGTCATATTTTTCTAACTGCCTTCCGGAGAACGGGATTTCTAAATCAGTTTTGCACGCAAAACATTTTAACGGGTGAAGATGATACACAAAATCAATGATCTGTTAAAAACATTCCCTTCTAAACTTATTAACCATTCAGAAATTAATATCAGGGGAGCCCCCCCTCCTCCCCTTCTACAGTTTTGAACAAACTCACATTTCTGGCAATTGTACTCCCCTCCCCCCCAACAATAGTGAAAAAAATATTTGAGAGATAATCTTGTGACAGTTTGACGTATTTTTACTTCATAAATTCAGAACTGAGTCAATAGTTTTTTTCCTATTGTATTTTTATTGTCTTTCAGAATTGTTATATATTGAATGTTACATGGGATCCTCAACCCAATTTTATTCTCAACAATTTTAAGAGGTAGGTTGAAGGAAGAGTGATTATCCCAGGAGCATTGTGGTTCTCTGGTGATTTGAATCTGATTGATTGATTTAAAGATTTATAAAGCCGCTCAACTCAGCCACTACATTAAGTACTGCCTTGTCTCATTAGTGAAAATAATGTACAGTAATAAGATTTAACATTAACCATGAATTAACCCCCTCCCAAAAAGTTATTTCAGATAATCTAGGACTAAGCCTAGTTCCCTCCTCCCCCCCAGCTATCCAAAGGTACAGTGAAAACAAAGATAGTGTCATGACTAATTGGGAAATCTTAATTTATTTTTATTATCCACTTCAATTTGCTAAAGTTGTTACTGCAAAATAAAATGTTTTTTTTATTTTTTAGATTCTGTATGTATTTTATCTATGTTATTGTAAGCTGCCTAGAGTCATAAAGATGAGATGGAAGGCTATATAAATCAAATATTTTTTTTATTTTTAGATTGTATATTTTATATATCTTATTTTATTGTAAACTGCCCAGAATAATATATACCTCCATAAATTAATCAAATAAAATGCACTTCAAAAGTAAGAAACTATCTTTCATTTAGCAAAAATGTTACACATATATATATATTTATATATATATATATATATATATATATATATATATATATATATATATATATATATATATATATATATATATATATATATATATATATATATATATATATATATATATATATATATCAGAGGAGTTCGGAGCAGAGCAGCTTCTTCGGGGCAGAGCCGAAGAAGCTGCTCCCGTTCGCAGAACGGGAGCTTTCCCCGGGCGCTTTCCCCGGGCGCATGGATGCCGCCAATTGCGTTCTTTTGCCCTCTGCGCATGCGGAACGCTTTGGGTATGCGCAGAGGGCAAAAGAACGCAATTGGCGGCATCCATGCGGGCAGGGAAAGCGCCCGGGGAAAGCTCCCGTTCCGCGAACGGGAGCAGCTTCTTCGGCTCTGCGCCGAACTCAGCGATTAACCGCACCGGCAATCAGAGGCAGGAACCCACCTCTGATATATATATAATGATCATTTCCAATTAGTTACATTAACAATGATCTCATTCTCTAAAAGCCAGTTTGTTATAGTGATTAAGGTATTCACGTAGGCATGAAAGCCTGCTGGGTGATTTTCGTCCAATCACTTTCTTTCTGCTCAGCCTACTCCACAGGATTATTGTTGTGGGGAAAATAGGACAAATGATTATTATGTATGTTCAGTGCCTTGAATTACCTATAAAGTAATAAAGGTGAGATAAAAATCTAATAATCAAATTTGAAGGCTACATCTATCCAATGAAACTCTGGATGTTGAACATGCCATATAAAATATTACCAATAAAACAAAAACCCAGGTTGAAGACCTCATTAAAAACACAAAACATCTCAATCACACATCCATGCTGGAGCTTCTAAATCTAAACTAACAGCCCATTGCCAATGCATGAGGGAGGAACTAGGTGTTCATGCACTTCCCAAAGGATAGTAAGGTTAGAGTGGTCCATAGTTGGGGGGAGATGGAACTTGGCTCAATAGCAGTAACTGCGAGAGGGATCAAGGAGTCCTAGTGGACAACCATTTAAATATGTGACAGCAATATGTTGCAGCTGCCAAGAAAGCCAATGCAGTCCTAGGCTGCAGTAACAAAGGGATAGAATCAATATCACATGAAGTGTTATACCACTTTATAATGCCTTGGTAAGACCACACTTGGAATACTGCATCCAGTTTTGATCTCCACAATATAAAAAAGATGTTGAGACTCTAGAAAGAGTGCAGAGAAAAGCAACAAAGTTGATTAGGGGGCTGGAGGCTAAAACATGAAAACTGGTTGCAGAAATTGGGTATGCCTAATATGGTGAAAAGAAGGACGGGGTGACATGATAGCAGTGTTCCAATATGCAAGGGGGTTGACCTATTCTCCAAAGCACCTGAAGACAGAACAAGAAGCAATGGATGGAAACTAATCAAGGAGAGAAATAACCTAGAACTAAGGAGAAATTTCCTGACAACAATTATCCAGTTCTGTTAGGAATTGGGCCCCAGACATTGTAGGTGCTCCCTCACTGGAGGTTTTTAAGAAGAGATTGGACAGCCATTTGAAATGGTGCAGGGTTTCCTGCTTGGGGGGCAGGAATGGACGGGAGGGTCTCCAGGGTCCCTTCCAACTCTATTATTCTGTTCTGTTATTATGTTACCGTATTTTTCGGAGTATAAGACGCACCGGAGTATAAGATGCACCTTAGTTTTTGGGGAGGAAAATATGGGGAAAACAATCTGGCTACCAGGTATTCATCTGGCTAGCGTCCTTAGTATGGTCAGCTTCAGCACATTATTTTATCCCCTGGTTAGGACTTAAAAAAACCTTCTTCTGAGAGAGTAACAATGAAAGAGCATGCAAGCCAGTAAGAGCTGGGAAGATAGTTAGCACCTGGTTAGGGCTAGAAAAAAACTTATTTGGAGCAAGTAGAGCAATGAAAAAAAATTCTGCAAAGACTTAGGGCTGGAAAAACATTATTTGGAGAGAGTAACAATGAAAAAGCCTGCAAGGTAAGAGCTGGGAAGATCTGTTAGCACCTAGTTAGGGCTGGGGGAAAAAAGCTACATTCGAAGTATGACGCACCCAAATTTTCAGCCACTTTTAGGGAGGAAAAAGGTGCGTCTTATACTCCGAAAAATACGGTATTCTTTCTATGATCATGTGTATCCATTCCCTCAAGCCCAAAGAAAGTCTGGAATGGTCTCTCCTGCCATGGGCAGGGGGTTGGACTAGAAGACCTCCAAAGTCTCTTCCAACTCTATTATTCTATCAGTGGTGCGTTGTAAATAATTTTGCCACCGGTTTGTGTGCGTGCTCGCGACGCTTCTGCACATGCGCAGAAGCGTCCCAGGTGGGTGGGCAGAGCCTCCTGCCACCAGCGCTACCGGTTCTAAGAACCGGTCCGAACCGGGAGCAACCCACCGCTGTATTATATGTTCTATTACTTATAGTCAGGAGCATACATTACACTTAAATAATAAACCACTCTACCTAGATACTTGCATATTATCAACCCACAAATTAACAAGCCACATATTAGCCTATCATGCTGTACAAACCCAGTTGATAAATTGCTGAAGGTCAAAATGTTAAATTCATCTTTACATTTCAAGCATTATAAAAGGTAAATTACATTACATTTAAAAAAGGTAAATTGTCCAGAAGACAGAGAGTGGAATTAGAAACCAAGAAATAGAGAAGGAGGAAATTTAACCCTATTCTCTCATACTATAATCTTGTTGAAAATTGCTCATCGAAAGTTGTCATTTGCACTGCAGGAGAAAAAAACCTCATAGATATCAAAACATAATTCACAGCTTACCCCAGAGTGTTTTGAAATTAATTCCAGACTAGGTTCACCTATTGTGCTAAACTAGAATGTGATTTGTTTCGTTTTGGTTTAGCAAGTTGAGCCTAAGCATTGTGGTTTGTACTCTACTACCGGTATGTGGTTTGATGTGTTGCTTGCACCCAGCCAGTTATAACTTATTTAACAAACTGATGAAGTAAATCTTGGCTGGACATGGATGAATGCAGTGCCAGACTGAGGAGGGAATTTTGTTCTTAGTGCATATGGAAACAAATACATGAACAGTAATGTTATTTCACATTAGGAAACTAAGAATGTTGCAGGAAAAATGTGTTTTTAACCAAAAGTTCTTATCATTCTGGCTTTTAAATAAGTGGGTGTCAGGAGTGAACAATCGGCTCCACACAGTGGTGAAATCCTATCGGTAGGCCCTGGTTCGGGCATACCAGTAGCGGTGGCCGCTGGTGGTTCAGAGAACCGGTAGCAATGGCAGCATGAGGCTCCACCCACCCACCCGGACGTCGCCATTTTCTTGTTTTTAACCCTCTGCGCATGCGCAAAGCCTTCTGCGCATACACAGAGGGTGAAAAGCGTGCGCGATGATGGCACACGCGCGCGCACAAAGCACAGGCTTCCGAACCGGTAGGGAAGGTAAGTAGATTTCACCGCTGGCTCCACATGTAAAGAATTCAATTAGCTGATTTATTGTTCAAGGCTATACACAAGAATCTTCTCAGACTAACGGTTTGCAGTTAGGTGAGACTAGATAAGGTTCAACAATGTTCAAGGGGAAGAGTCAGATTTTAGCCTGTTGTTCCCATGTAGGGATTCTAGACTAACTCCCGGTTTGACTCGTCCCCCTGGCTTGGCCAGTCTCTCTTCTACAGTGGAAGACCAATGCTGAAGAGTAAATACAGAAGTTGGAAGTACATTTTGGCAATTTGTAAGTTGACATCACAAGACTATCCTAAATGGGAGTGCTTGGAGCTATTTTTTTCCTCAGAAATTGCATTCACTACTAATATTGTTATACATTTTCAATCAGTACTTCATACTGACTGAGTACTTCATACTCTTGTGGAATTCATTACCACAAGACAGTAATGGCCACTAATCTGCTTGGCATGTTGAATAAAATCACAGAGAGCAAATCTATAAATGACTATTAGTCTTGAAGATCCTCTAGGTAGCAAGCGGCACCCTCTGCGTTGCTAACATTATCAGATAACAAAATAGCATATCATTCCCAGAAGCTCTCAGGGTGCTTCCCGCTTCCCCAGATCACTTATATTTATTTATTCTTCCTGGACAAATAGGCAATAAGGTGCTTACTCTTGTTTTCTAAAAATATTTATGGATATGTGGGTCCCAGAAGAATTCTTGGAAATAAAAATAATGTTAAAAAAAAACTATGTGGGATCAAGACAACATTTTGTTTCTTATAGTGGCCAGCAAGATGCTTTGGGAGAGGCAGCCACAAAGAGGAGGAGGTCAATTTATTTTCCAAAGCACCAGAGGGCAGGACAAGAAACAATGGATGGAAACTAATTAAGGAGAGAAGCAACCTGGATTTAAAGAGAAACTTCCTAACAAGTGAGAACAATTAACCAGTGGAACAGCTTGCCTTCAGAAGTTGTGGGTGCTTTATCACTGGAGGTTTATAAGAAGAGATTGGACAGTCACTTGTCTGAAATGGTATAGGGTCTCCTGTTTGAGCAGAGGGCTGGACTAGAAGACTTCCAAGGTCTTCTCACTCTATTCTGATTGATTGATTGATTGATTGATTGATTGATTGATTGATTGGAGTGCCAAAGATGAAGAAATAGCCCTCTCAAATCACTGTCAACTCCTTGCAATATATATTCAGAGGCATGCTATCTTTAATCTAGAAATAATTACTGTAATAGCTCTTGATAGATCCAACCTCCATTAATTTATGCCCTTTGAAAGCCATCCAAGACATGGCCTTCACCCACAACTTGAGGTGACAACTTCTACAAATTAATTATACGCTTTGTTATTTCTTTGGTCTACTTTGAATCTTCTTCCCTTCTGCTTCACTGGATGGCCTTTGTTCCTAGCGTTCTGAGATAGGGAGAAAAACTTCTCCCTGTTAACTTTCTCCATGATTTTATATCCCTCTATCATTTTTTTTTCTAAGTTAAAGTGTCCCAAACATTTTAATCTCTTCATGAACCCACTGGCCATTATGTTTGCCTCTGCACATTTTCCATTCACAGTTCGCCTGAGTGTGCATTGTTTTACATTTTATTTAAATTGAACTGCTTTTAGCACTTTCCTGAGCATTCACCCACTTTGAAGAGATTCTTCTGGAGCTCCTCATGATGCTAAATATTTTGGCATCCTCTATAAGACCTTCTTCAGCTCACTGCTTATCCTGAGTCAAGATCTGATCCTTCAGGCTGGCACTTTTCTTCACAGCATGACATCTTCCCATTTATATTTTCATTAAAAGCATCTTTGGTGCAGCAGGGAGCCTAATGCTCATACATATCGTATTGAAGATGCGAGCCCTAGAGCAACATTATGTCAGACCCTAAAGGCACTGTGAGTGAATTAAATCATCAGATACCTCTATGAATGCTTTTGCGATGCACTCATCTATTCTCTAAAAGAGAGGGAGGGAGGGAGGGAGGGAGGGAGGGAAGGAAGGAAGGAAGGAAGGAAGGAAGGAAGGAAGGAAGAGCTAAAAAGCAAAATAATAAAAACAATAATACTTCCTCCTGCAGGAGATTAGAGCAGAATACAAAAAGAACAATTAAAAACAATGTTGAATAAAATCAATTAGATAAAATGATCCAAAATAAAGCACTCATCTATTCTCTAAAAGAGGGAGGGGAAGGGAAGGGGAGGGAAGGGAGAGAGGGAGAGAGGGAGGGCTAAAAAGCAAAATAATAGAAACAATAATACTTCTTCCTGCAGGAGATTAGAGCAGAATACAAAAAAAAAATTTAAAAACAATGTTGAATAAAACTGATTAGATAAAATGATCCAAAATAAAACCACCTGTTGTAAAATAGAGTAATAAAGCATAGAGTAATCCAATAATAAAGCATTTTATTTTAAAAGGGTAACTAGTCTCATCTTGCAAATTGCCTGGATGAAAACCTTCAGTTGTTTCAAACAAGAATATGGGACCAGCTGTATTTTCCCATGGAGAAATTACATATGTGAAATGATGCCACTAAGAGGCCTTTTTCCTGGCTCTCCACACTGTGAGCTGAACCCACCAACATGCTCACAGAGGCACCCCTGCTGATCTTTAAAAACATATTGGTTGACTCTGGCTTTGCATACAAACCAGATCATCTGTACTTGTACTTGGTGCTTCTTTTTCTATGTACTTAAGGTTCCTACTCTCATAACTGCACCATTAGATGTTATGCTATGAAGCTTTTTTGTTCCCTGCAAAAATCCAAGTTAAAGCATGCCCATTAGAGAGGTGTCTAGCTCTGGAAAGAACCACCAAAGGGAAGGCCATCATCCTGAGTAATTGGTTCCATTAATTTTGTCTTGCTGCTAGGATTTCGCCCCCCAAAAAAGCTGATAGAAATAAGTCTGTTTATAAATTACCATAAAACTGTTATTCCATATTTTCTCTTCTGTCATTATAAAGAACAGGGCTTACCTTCCTTCTATGCAGTGGTGGGTTCCTACCGGTGCGGTCCGGTGCGTAGCTCCGGTAGGGAGCAGCCGATTGTGCAATTTGCACGCGACCGCTCCAGTGCCGTCTTCGCCGGTCCATCGCGGGCATTGCCATCTTTTTAAAAGAATTTTTGGGCTTTTTTGCTTCTGCGCATGCGCGGAAGCAAAATCTCGCCGAAATCTTGTGAGGGGACGTGCGCGTTCACGAGATTTCAGCAAGGTTTTGCTTCCGCGCATGCGCAGAAGCAAAATCGCGTGAGGGGGCGCGGGTGTGTAGTGAGTGCGCATGCATATGAAACATGGAGATGCGCGTGCAGTGCACCGGTAGCGACAGAGGAGCAACCCGCCCCTTCTTCTATGCCCCAAAGGTGCTTTTTCAAGAGGCAACTGGACTTTCTTGTTTTTCTTTGAAGACATTTCGCTTATCATACAAGAAGCTTCTTCACTTCTGAAGAAGCTTCTTGGATGAGAGCTGAAGAAGCTTCTTGGATGAGAAGCGAAACGTCTTCAAGGAAAAACTAAGAAAGTCCAGTTGCCTCTTGAAAAAGCACCTTTGAGACAACCCTGACCTGGATGACTGAGAATCTCCATAGACACTTCCTTCCATGCAATATTATTCATACTTGAAATGAATAGTGATACCAACCTGCTGCTTCTCTTGTTAGAGATAAACGTTTCCAGTTTTTTCAATCTGCCTTCATAGGACAAAGTTTCTCATTATTTCAAACTATTGTCCAGGCAGACTAAATATCCCTCATTCTATACTTGTGGATTTGTTTTACATAGGAGTATCTCAAAGTGTCAAAGGTTCCACACTGTCTCCACTTACAAATCAAGAGACCTGTGGCCACCCTGTTTAGAGAACATTTTGCATTCAGCCATTTACAGAAGAGAAAAGAGAAAGTTAGGTGTTGTTTTCTCTTAGTCTTCCGACAACATGTAGAGCAGCGGTTCTCAACCTGTGGGTCGCGACCCCTTTGGGGGTTGAACACCCCTTTCACAGGGGTCGCCTAAGACCATCAGAAAACACATATTTCCGATGGTCTTAGGAACCGAGACACCGCTCCTCTATCCGTCTCCAGGCAGGTCTACCCACATTCAAATAGACTATTGCAAAAAAAAATGTACCATGGGAACTTCTGAGCATGCGCAGAAGCTAAATTTCCGGCACCGCGCATGCGTTGCCATCTTGTTTTTGGCTTTTTTTT
This sequence comes from Diadophis punctatus similis, assembly GCA_023053685.1. NCBI lineage: Eukaryota > Metazoa > Chordata > Lepidosauria > Squamata > Dipsadidae > Diadophis > Diadophis punctatus. The sequence continues at coordinate 17,103,407 of JALIGW010000001.1, read as the reverse complement.
GGTAAATTTTTTTTAAAAATTGGCACTGCGCATATGTGCGCACGCGCGCCCACGAGGCGCGGCCACGCAGCGCAGGAGGAAGCGAACCGGCAGCGAGGTAAGTTAGAACCCACCCCTTAGTTTCCTAATAATTTTATTATTTTATGGTTGGGGGTCACCACAACATGAGGAACTGTATTAAAGGGTCGCGGCATTAGGAAGGTTGAGAACCACTAATGTAGAGGAAACATAAAGGCAGAGAAGAATGGTAGATATGCCATGGTAGTTCATAGCCGTGTCTAAAATAAGGGTGACTGGAGCAGGTGAATTATGCAATATTTGGGAGACATTCACTGAGACATTTTATGCTGTGTCCAAGTCAAGTTTGACTATATATGCTGGAAATTAAGAAAAACTTACACATGCCAGACAAAATTCAGCACTAGGATTGTGTGCAGCACTTTGGATTCAGATCACAGTTAAAGATGCAGCTGTTTTAGGGAGTTGTGGACAGATGAACTCCCCCCCTAAGTCCTCCAAAGCAGGGGTCTCCAACCTTGGCAACTTTAAGCCTGGCGGACTTCAACTCCCAGAATTCCCCAGCCAGAAGTATCTTCACTTTCATGGCATTAGTTTATAGTGCTTGTTCTTGAGCAGCGAGTATTAAACTTTCAGTTTCTTTCTTGATGGTTCCCATCTTAAGCCATGCCCATGTAAGGTTGTCATCACATTTTCCTTCAATGTTTTTCAAGTGTTGTCCATGCAGAGCTTTGGTTTTCCATCTATTTAATCTGTCATCCAGCTGTTTTTCTTTATATTCTGCCTTTGTTTCTGTTGTTTTTAAAATGTTCTCCGTTTTCACAGCCTGCAGCAATTTTTCTGTACTTTCGTTCACATAATCATTCAAATTTCGTTTTTCTTCTTCTACAGTTTGATGGATTTGCAATAGCCCTCTGCCTCCTATTTTTCTTGGCAGGTACAACCTGTCGATGTCACTTCATGGATGTAAAGCGTGGTGCATATTCAAAAGTTTGTGCGTTTTCCGGTCCAGGTTTTCCAGTTCAGCCAAAGTCCAGTTGATGATTTCAGCTGAGTAGCGTGTCACTGGAACTGCCCATGTATTAATGACTTTAATTATGTTTCCAGCATTCAGCTTTGATTTTAATATTTTGCGGACCCTCCTAATGTATTCCTTTTGTGTTGACTCTTTGACTTTTCCATTCAAGATGTTATCTACTTCCAATATGCCTAGGTATTTGTAACCATCATCCTTTGCTAATGCTTTCACTATGCTTCCATTTCCCAGTTCTATTCCTTCTATTTTATTTATTTTTCCTCACTGCATGGATAATATAGCACATTTTTCAAGTCCAAAGTTCATTTCGATGTCACTGCTGAACAGTTGAACTGTGTTGAGTATTGATTTAAGTTCAGTGGGGCTTTTTGCATACATTTTTAAGTCATCCATGTATAGTAGATCGTTTATCTTGCCATGTTGGCTTGAGATTTGGTATCCCAGTTTTGTGTTTTGTAAGATTATTGTCAGTGGAATTAATACGATGTTGAACAGTAGTGGTGGAAGTGAGTCCCCCTGGAAGATTCCTCGTCAGATGTTGACTTCACCAATGTTCTCTCCATTTGCTGTTAGAACTGTTTTCCATTTTTGCATATTTGCTTTCAAAAATGCACACAATCCATGATAAAATCTTCCAACATCTGAAGGATTGCCACAAAAAGATGGAGACCACTTAAGTCTTAAACTGTTGGAGATGTTTCTTAACAGGCTCTGCATAACAGCCTGGGAAGATCTGTGGTGGCACAGTGGTTAGAATGCAGTACTGCAGGCTACTTCTGCTGACTGCCAGCTGTCAGCAGTTCAACAGTTAGAATCTCACCAAGCTCAAGGTTTACCGAGGTCAGTAAAATGAGGACTCAGATTGTTGGGGGCAATATGCTGACTCTGTGAACTACTTAGAGAGGGCTGTAAAGTACTGTGAAGTAGTATATACTGTAAGTCTAAGTGCTATTGCTATTTGGTCAATAACTGACACACCTCTTTATTCCACATTTTATCTCCAACAATGATTTGCATGTCATATTAACATCGCATCATCTTCCTATGGCCATTTCAATTGCATCGATGGAAGAGCTGAAATAGATTCAGCATTCACTTCTTTTGAACGGCAGTGGAACTTATGCATTGCAAGACTTCACTTAGAGGGCCATTAAACATCACAAGAACAAAGATATTGATAAAGCCAGTCATAGAACTGCTAGATGAGCTATCAAAGCTTCCTGGGATTCCACCACTGTTATAGTCCTGAGCTCCAGAGGGGTCATGACATTGTCATCTTTGTTTATTCAGAATCAGCAGAAAAGCCTCCTGCAGGGTGATTGGCTTGATAGAAAGGTGGCCACATTTGGTTTAGACGTGATGAGAAATTGCACCCTATCTAGATGTCATCACAATGAGGTGCCCAGGTCATGTAACTATGATCAAGAGCAGACCCTCCCACAATACACCCCCATAGTAGGTTCAGGTTAGGCATCAAGAGAAGTTTCTGACTGTATGAGCTATTAGGCAGTGGAACAAGCTGCTATCTGAAATATTTTCTCCCTTATGACTGGAAGTCATAAGAGTTTGAATTGTCATTGGTCAGAAATGCTTCAGTGGATCCTGCATTAAACAAGATTTGAAGTATATGACCTCTAAAGGTTTCTTTCTATTCTATAATTTCTGTTTTCTCACACTTTTTCAATTTAGGAGACTGTTAGTTTGCCGCTTTTAGGAAAACAGAACAGTCCGTATCCTTGTTTTGATCACTCTTTTTATCAATGTGAGATGAAGCTCACAACAATTGAGTTTTTATTATATCAGGCAAACCTGCCATCTTGTTGTACTTTTCTGGAAAAACATACATGATTTGTAGTATATCTAACCAGAGGTGGGTTTCAGCAGGTTCTGACCAGTTCTGGAGAACCGGTAGCGGAAATTTTGAGTAGTTTGGAGAACCGGTAAATACACCTCTGACTGGCCCTGCCCCCATCTATTCTCTGCCTCCCAAGTCCCAGCTGATCGGGAGGAAATGGGGATTTTGCAGTAATCTTCCCCTGGAGTGAGGAGGGAATGGAGATTTTACAGTATCCTTCCCTTGCCACGCCCACCAAGCCATGCCCACCAAGCCACGCCACGCCCACCAAGCAACACCCAGAGAACCAGTAGTAAAAATTTTTGAAACCCACCACTGTATCTAAGCCAGTATTGTTGATAATGACTGAAATCTCCTCAATTTTAGGCACTTTCCTTGACATACCTGGAAATGTTGAGACTGAACTTTAGATCAGAGGTCTTCAACCTTGGCAACTTTATGAGGTGTGGACTTCAATTCCCAGAATTCCTCAGCCAGCATGGCTGGCTGATGAATTTCTGGGATTTGAAGTCCACACCTCATAAAGTTGCCAAGGTTGAAGACCTCTGCTTTAGATCATGTGCATGCAAAAGAGGCATTCGCCTTTGAGCCCCATCCCTAATGATGGATTCAAACTGAAAAATGTTCTGATTGGTAGTTCTACCTCTACGCTGTTTTGGTATATCAATTCTCTAAAACATTTGTAAAAAGGCACAGTTCAGCAGTCATACAGGGCAGTATTTCATTCACTTAAAATGCTTTTGCCAGCCATTAGTCTATCTATGAACATCCGCTTTGGACAAGTCTATTAATAGAAAGCCTGATCATAGTTCTAAGTACTGAAAGTTACACGCAGTTCTCTAATATCTTAGCCATACAGTGCAATCTCATAAGGTCATCACTTGGCAGTAACTTCACATCTTTATCTGGGTCCCAGCTGCCCATGGGACCAGTCCAGATAATTTGGACTTGGATGCAAAGTTTCAAATAATTCAGCCACCATTCACTGATTTCAGAAAGGTGTATCCCTTCTTTTCTCACATAAAGTTCTGAGATTTCATTAACTCCTACTCAAAACTTTTAGATATGTACAAACAAACCAAGATTTGTATCAGGTCTAGTTCCAGCTACTGTGCTTTTTAGCCATGGCCAGAAAACCCTTAGCTTTGACTAGGTTTTTCCTGTTCCCTCTTTTTAATCTAGTCATGAAGATGCTAAAATTTCTTACTCTTGTGTTCATCATACAGAGATCCCTCTGAGCGGAATATATTTTCACATATTTGTTGGAAAGATTGCAATATTGGAACCACTAAGAACATTTATTTATTTAGTATTTTATTTATTTAGAAAATTTAGGAGCCATGGTGGCGCAGTGGTTAAAATGCAGTATTGCAGGCTAACTCTGCTCACTGCCAGGAGTTTGACTATGACCAGCTCAAGGTTGACTCAGCCTTCCATCCTTCCGAGGTGGGTAAAATGAGGACCCAGATTGTTGAAGGCAATAGCTGACTCTGTAAACTGCTTAGAGAGGGCTGTAAAGCACTGTGAAGCGGTATATAAGTCTAAGTATTATTGTTATTGCTACCGCTATTTTTTCACCAGTTCTGTTTCCATTTGATCCATTAAAGTCATCTGGCCCGGAGAAAGTGAACTATGAAATGAGAAACAAGGTTTTAAAAAAACCTTCACCATCAAAGTGAATAGATTAGAAAATATAACTACCGGTATGTTGTTGTTTTTTCCTCTGCAGGGAAAAAAATTCGCAATAAATTCTTAACTCTCAAGATCTAATCTTTCTGAGCCAAAGCTGTATCACCCAGTATCTGAGGTTTATAGGAGTACTGTGTTTCCCCGAAAATAAGACCCTGTCTTATATATTTTTGAACCCTGAAATAAGTGCTTGGCCTTATTGCCATGCACTCAAAAGCCTGACTGGGCTTATTATCAGGGGATGTCTTATTTTGGGGGAAACAGGGTAGGAACATTACAAATATAGAAAAAGTCCCCCAAAACAGCCCAGGGAGGTCCAGATATATACAACAGTGTCCATAGAATGCTGACTGGTAAAAGGAGAGAGAGATGAAAAGTTGGCTGGCAAGGAAATATCATGAAAGAGGATTCACCTAAAGCCGAGCGCGCTGCAGAATTTTGCTCCATGTCCCACTTGTGTAATAGGATCCAACAACAATCCCGCCTGATGCCATGATCTAGTTCAAATATCATCTACAACTGTTCACAGTGTATTTGCTCTCCTACTTCTATCGTTGATATGTTCCGAGAAACCGTTTGGGGAAAAAGAACACATGACTTCTCAGTTATATTTGGTGACTGAATTTCTGCAAGCAATTAATTTGCTCTCTTGCTTCTGCATATTCTCAGGAGTCCCTTGGATTAAGGACTTGCTTCTGCATATTCCCCGGAGTTCCATCAATTATTGTTGTTTTACATAATCTTGTCGGTAGAAGATCATTTCAAAATGGAGAGTTCGATCTATTCCATTTGTATGTCAACAATTGGCAGGTAGACAGATCGTAACTTCTGAATATAGGAAATTAAGTTTCAAGTTCTCCTAGCCAACTAAGTTTCCTTTGTTCTTCTCAATTTATGATGCGTTTCTGGGTTCAGATTTTTGGCTAACTCAGGTTCTGGGACAGCTGACTCAGTCTGCACCTGTACCATTCTCTCCATTTAATCCAGGGCTGTCAAACTCCCAGCCCGCGGGCCGGATGTATCATGTGCTGACCACATCCACGCCCGGTTTAGCGAAGGGGGGAAAAGTCCCGATACATCATGTGACATCGCTGTGATGACATGAGTTTGACACCCCTGATTTAATCGCTGTGGTGCAGTCTGAGACTCAGTCTGCTCAAGCTAAATCTGAAGACTTAGACAGAAACACGCATTTTCACACAGATTCCCTAATTCCCTTGTTTTTTACACCAATATTAAACCTCCAACTCCGACTGTTAGTTTTGGAACAATGAGTTCATATGATGGTAGTGATGTGGTGGTATATCTCCTTTCATGTAGAGGTAGTCATTGACTTATGACCACCATTGAGCCCCACATTTCTGTTGCTAAGTGAGACCATTGTTGTGAGTTTTGCCCTATTTTACGACTTTTCTTGTCACAGTTGTTAAGTGAATCACCGCAGTTGTTAAGTTAATAACACGGCTGTAAAGTGAATCTGGCTTCCCCATTAACTTTGCTTGTCAGAAGGTCATAAAAGGTGATCGCATGACTCCAGCAACCGCCATAAATATGAGTCAGTTGCCAAGCGTCCAAATTTTGATCATGTGACCATGGGAAGCTGCAACAGCCACAAGTGTCAAAAATGCAATTGTAACTTTGAACAGCCACTAAACGAATGGTTGTAAGTTGAAGACTATCTGTATGCCGTATTTACTCAGCCCTGAATTTAAGATGATTCCCTACACCAGAATGATTTAAAAAACCTAATCCCATTACCCTATTTTCAGTGACTCATTTTAAGACTTGACTATTTTAAAAATAAATTATTCAGGGGGTAAAAACCTAGTTTTTTTTCAAGTAAGCACAGTAACCATCCATACTTTAATTCAGTGGTGAAATCCATTTTTTTTACTACCGGTTCTGTGGGTGTGGCTTGGTAGGCGTGGTGTGGCTTGGTGGGCGTGGCAGGGGGAGGATACTGCAAAATCTCCATTCCCACCCCACTCCAGGGGAAGGATACTGTAAAATCCCCATTCCCTCCCCACTTCAGGGGAAGGATACTGCAAAATCTCCATTCCCTCCCCACTCCAGGGGAAGGATACTGTAAAATCCCTATTCCCTCCCCACTCCAGGGGAAGGATACTGTAAAATCCCCATTCCCTCCCCACTCCAGGGGAAGGATACTGTAAAATCCCCATTCCCTCTCCACTCCAGGGGAAGGATACTGCAAAATCCCTATTCCCTCCCCACTCCAGGGGAAGGATACTGTAAAATCCCCATTCCCTCCCCACTCCAGGGGAAGGATACTGTAAAATCCCCATTCCCTCCCCACTCCAGGGGAAGGATACTGTAAAATCCCCATTCCCTCCCCACTCCAGGGGAAGGATACTGTAAAATCCCCATTCCCTCCCCACTCCAGGTGAAGGATACTGCAAAACCCCTATTCCCTCCCCACTCCAGGGGAAGGATACTGTAAAATCCCCATTCCCTCCCCACTCCAGGTGAAGGATACTGCAAAACCCCTATTCCCTCCCCACTCCAGGGGAAGGATACTGTAAAATCCCTATTCCCTCCCCATTCCAGGGGAAGGATACTGTAAAATCCCTATTCCCTCCCCATTCCAGGGGAAGGATACTGTAAAATCCCCATTCCAGGGGAAGGATACTGTAAAATCCCCATTCCCTCCCCACTCCAAGGGAAGGATACTGTAAAATCCCCATTCCCTCCCCATTCCAGGGGAAGGATACTGTAAAATCCCCATTCCCACCCCACTCCAGAGGAAGGATACTGTAAAATCCCCATTCCCTCCCCACTCCAGGGGAAGGATACTGTAAAATCCCCATTCCCTCCCCACTCCAGGGGAAGGATACTGTAAAATCCCCATTCCCTCCCCACTCCAGGGGAAGGATACTGTAAAATCCCTATTCCCTCCCCATTCCAGGGGAAGGATACTGTAAAATCCCCATTCCCTCCCCATTCCAGGGGAAGGATACTGTAAAATCCCCATTCCCTCCCCACTCCAAGGGAAGGATACTGTAAAATCCCCATTCCCTCCCCATTCCAGGGGAAGGATACTGTAAAATCCGCATTCCCACCCCACTCCAGAGGAAGGATACTGTAAAATCCCTATTCCCTCCCCACTCCAAGGGAAGGATACTGTAAAATCCCCATTCCCTCCCCACTCCAGGGGAAGGATATTGTAAAATCCCCATTCCCTCCCCACTCCAGGTGAAGGATACTGCAAAACCCCTATTCCCTCCCCACTCCAGGGGAAGGATACTGTAAAATCCCCATTCCCTCCCCACTCCAGGGGAAGGATACTGTAAAATCCCTATTCCCTCCCCATTCCAGGGGAAGGATACTGTAAAATCCCTATTCCCTCCCCATTCCAGGGGAAGGATACTGTAAAATCCCCATTCCCTCCCCATTCCAGGGGAAGGATACTGTAAAATCCCCATTCCCTCCCCATTCCAGGGGAAGGATACTGTAAAATCCCCATTCCCACCCCACTCCAGAGGAAGGATACTGTAAAATCCCCATTCCCTCCCCACTCCAGGGGAAGGATACTGCAAAATCTCCATTCCCACCCCACTTTGGGGCCAGCCAGAGGTGGTGTTTGCCAGTTCTCCGAACTATTCAAAATTTCCGCTACCGGTTCTTTGAACTACTCAAAATTTCCGCTACCGGTTCTCCAGAACTTGTCAGAACCTGCTGAATTTCATCCCTGCCTTAATTTCATCTTCTAAGAGTTTTCTCTGCATCCCATCATAGAATTAAATGAGACTTGAGAGAAGATTTTTTTAATGGTGTCCAACCTGAAAAGATTCGTCACTTGATTTACTAGAGTGTTTTTTTAGTCCTTTGATTTTATTCCACAGCTCTTTGAAATGTATCCTTGCTTTATTATGCACTTATAACAGAATAGAAGAACAGAAGAACAGAGTTGGAAGGGACCTCGAAAGTCAGTGGTGGGTTCCTACCGGTGCGGTCCACTCTGTCGTCCCGGTAGTGGCCCGCCGATTGCGCAATTTGCGCGTGACGGCTCCGGTGCCGTCTTCGCCTGTCCGTTGCGCAACGCCATTTTTTCTGAATTTTTGGCCTTTTTTTGCTTTTTGCGCATGTGCGGAAGCAAAATCTCACGAGGGGACACGCATGCGTGTGAGATTTTGGTGATTTTTTGCTTCTGCGCATGCGCGGAAGCAAAAAATCGCCAAAATTGTGCGCACGCGTGTCCCCTCACAAGATTTTGGTGATTTTTTGCTTCCTGGGCATGCACATAAGCAAAATCGTGTGAGGGGACACGCGCACGAAATATGATGATGCGCGTGCAGCGCACCAGTAGGCAGGTAGGGGGAACCCACCCCTGTCGAAAGCCTTCTTGTCCAGTCCCCTGTTCAAGCAGTCCAACCTCTTATGACCACAAGGGAGCCCAAAATTTATGCTGTTAAGTGTGTTCTGCCCCATTTTACAACTTTTCTTGCCACAGCTGTTAAGTGAATCACTGCAGCTGTTAAATTAGTAACACGGTTGTTAAGCGAATTTGACTTTGCTTGTCAGAAGGTCACAAAAGGCATGACTCCAGGATGCTGCAACCATCATAAATGTGAGTCAGTTGTCAAGCGTCCGAATATAAATCATGTGACCGGGGGGAATGCTACAATGGTCGTAAGTGTGAAAAATGGTCATAAGTCACTTTTTTCAGTGATGATGTAACTTTGAACGGTCACTAAATGAACTTTGTATGTTGAGGACTACCTATAGCAGTGACGGCGAACCTATGGCACGCGTGCCACAGGTGGCACGTGGAGCCATATCTGAGGGCACATGAGGCGTTGCCCTATGTCAGCTCCAGCGCACATGCGCATGCTGGCCAGCTGATTTTCGGCCTTCTTTTCGGCCATTTTTCGCCGTCCTCAGAGTTCAGGAAAGCCTCCTGAAGCCTGGGGACGGTGAAAAACGGCCCAATGGCCCAACCGGAAGTTCGTTTCCAAACTTCCGTTTGGCCATTTTTCACTCTCCCCAGGCTTCAGGAGGCTTTCCTGAGCCCTGGGGAGAGCGAAAAACAGCCCAACGGGCCTACCGGAAGTCCGGAGGCTTCAGTGAGGCCTGTGTGCATGTGAGGGGGGAGCGTGGGGGGATTGTGCGCATGCAGGGGGCAGCACACATGCACAGGGGGGGAGGGTATTGCATTATGGGTGTGGGCAGATGTGCACATGCTATCTCGCACACGTGCACCCTTTTGGCACCTGAGCAAAAAAAGGTTCGCCATCACTGACCTATAGCATTTCAGACAAAAGATTGTCCAATCGCTTTCTGATTTTAACTTTTGTTTTGTGAATGGTTCAGAGATTCAGAATATCAGAGGGTGTAGAAGTACAATAAATATGCAAGCAAGTAAATAAAAATATGTTTAGCCATAGAGAGCTAAATATCTCAGGCTCACCATCTCTAAATGCTTCATTGCATTTGCAATAGCGATAGGGTGTGCCACTTCCAAGATTTAATTTCTAGTACTCTAGTGGAAAGTGTTAAATCTTCACGGCCTGAGAATGCTAGAAAATTCACATTAACATGTTGCCTGGCATAAGGAGCAGTTGGAGTGCATGGCAAGAAAGGAGAAATTATGTCACTCCAAATCCCTCACTGTTGGGTATACTAGCCATAGGTATCTGGTAGAAGCCTTGATGACATCACAGTCATCATTTGGATGATGATCAACACGATGTCGCTTTCTTTTTTGCCTGTCCTCCAGGCACAGATGGCTGAGTTCTTGGCTGTTGAAGATCTGCAACACCTGGAGGGTGGCAGATTGATCACCGTCATTATATGGTACTACAGGCATTTTTTGTGCCTCTTAATCCTTTTTAAATACATTTGGATCAGCCCAACACAAGCTTGTTTACACAGAGCCATGCTTTTACCTGTCACTGGTATCTCTGCAAACCAAAGCACATGGTGGGACACCAAATAATCCACCAGCATGGTTTTATCTACAATGTTTCTGGGCCTGCAGCCAAGTCACCGTTTTCTTTCCAATAATTGCTGGAGGCTGGGAGTGGGGGTGAGGGTGGGGGAATCCTTCCCCATAAGAAGATGAAGGAAGAGATATAATTCCACGTAGTTCATGTATTACACATGTACATTTTGTTTTGGGAGGACTGGTTCTTTTGTAAATGTTGGCAACATTGCCATCTGCTCTCACATTATGTTTTTTTTCATGATAGAGGATAAGTGCAATAAATTGCATAAACATGGCAGGTCTTAATGCAAAGAGTCCTCCGAGGTCCCTATGGAATGGAAGAAACATGCTAGCTTTTGAGTTAGGGTTTGAAAGTGTACTTTGCTTTCCTATATGTTTTCTATATAAAATGTTTCTCTTAGCAAAACGATCCATTCCCAAGCAGGCTCTCTTCAAGTATGCCAGATACAACTCCTATTTCCCACAGCCAGCTCATTGAAACCCTGACTGCCATTCTTATGGACATGTTTTACACTGATACACCTATCTGTGACCAGGGATGGGTTCTACTTACCTTCCCTGCCGGTTCGCATCGCAACGGAAGTGCACGTGTCTCTTCCTGGAAATGACCCTCTGCGCATGCGCAGAAGCCTTTGCACATGCGCAGAGGGTTTTTTGGCAATTCGCGGTGACTGGAGGGCCGGTTCGGGATTGTGGACCGCCAGTCATCGCTGCCAGTTCGGCGATCGGTGGGAAATTTCTGCTACCAGTTCTATAGAACCTGTCCGAACCAGCAGCAACCCACCACTGTCAGTGACTCGGTGGTGGCTTAGAACCCTCTAATGCAGGAATACATCTAGAGCAGGGGTATCAAACTCAAGGCCCGTGGGCCGAATCCAGCCCATGGGGTGCTTAAATCTGGCCCACGGCGCCGGCCTGGAAATAGCAAAGGACTGGTCCGCATTGCCTCTGGCAGCCAAAACGGGGGTTGGGGGGGTGCGCACAGCGCCCCCACACCCTATTTTGGCTGGCAGGGTGCTGCAGGAGGCTGTCCAGGCCAGTGGTGGGTTCCTACCGGAGCTGTCAGTTGTGTAGCTCCGGTAGGGAGCGGCCGATTGCTCAATTTGTGCGCGGCCGCTCCGGTGCCGTCTCTGTCGCCATCTTTTTGTGAGAATTTTTGGGCTTTTTGGCTTCTGCGCATGCGCGGAAGCAAAATCGCACGAGGGGGCCCCCGCGCTTGCGCACCCAAAATGTAGAGATGCACGCGCAGCGCACCAGCATTGGTAAGTGAGCAACCCGCCCCTGGTCCAGGCCGAAAATGGGGCACTGGAGGGCTGCGTGCGCCCCTACACACCCCATTTTTGCCAGCAGGATGCTGCAGGATGCGTCTGTCCTGTTCACCCCCCCACCTCGGCCTGCCCATGGGTGAGAACTACAATGCTGATCCGGGCCTCGAAGAAATAGAGTTTGACACCCCTGATCTAGAGTGTGTAAAGCCCAAGAAACAGACCACCCCTACATACAAATTTATAATCTTGCACCTGACTCTTAATACCTTTAATCTGTATGAATTTTACAAGAATGTATCTTAGTTTCCAACCAGAGTTTCCTCTCTTTAGTTTAGGGGAAGTCCATAAAGCATTTTTTTTTCCAAATAAGGGGCACCTTTGGCTGAAGGCATCCGGTAAAAGTGGCAAAACATATATTGTGGCATCACAATGCAAGCCCCCGCTTTTTCAACTTGTGTTGCAACATTGCATGTAATACGTAAGTCACTTGGTTTGCAGTGAGATGTCACAACACACGTTTCATCATGTGCCCCTTGTGTCACCCTTGCGGAGACCAATGCATTTGGCTTTTGAGTGATGTGCTATAGATTGTACTCTTAGAAATAATTTGGGTCAGAACAAAAATAAATAATTTTTTTAAAAAAAATATTAACTGTAATAAAGAAATAGAAATAATGGAAATAGAAAACAGAAATCATTGAGGGTGTTCAAAATATAAAAGTTACTTACATTAAAAGAAAAGGAAAAACTGCCATTCCTTTATGGGTAATACTGAACCAAAACTGCTCTTGGATGATTAAATGGGATCAGATATGGTTAGTATTGGATGGAAGGTTTCCTGGAAGTTCCAGGGCAAGTTTTAAAACAAGACGGTGGTATTGGTAAGCCAGAAGCCTTCTTAGCTCAGGGGAAATGATACCTTTTCACCAGTTTCTCTTGCAACAACATGAGAAAATATTTTCTTCCATCTTGTTGAGATCAGTGCAGATACATTACTGTTTTCACATTGTCATCTTGATATTATTGTTCTTTTGTTACCTTCCATCTTGCAGAACATTTGGAGTCATTCGTTTTTTGACAGATGGAAAGCCAGACCGCTTGAATATGAGAATTCAAGTAAAAGCGAATTCCCCATGTTGATCGTATTGCCATCGAAATTATGACTTATGAATGAGGAGTGGGAGAAGTGGACACTAGTCAGAAATATGCCGCCCTCTATGTTGTCAAAAGCACAGGTAGCTGAACTTTATAACTTAAGGGTCTCCCTCAGCTCCTCCCACTAGGGAGGCTTCAATTAGGACTTTTAAAAATCATGGTGGCCTAGTGGTTAAGATGCTGGGCATGTTGACTGGAAGGTTGGTAGTTCAAGACCCAAACTTGCCATGATGGGGTGAGCTCCTGTTACTTGGTGCAGCTCCTGCCAACCCAGCAGTCCGAAAGCATACAAATGCAAGTAGATAAATAGGTACCACTTTGATGGGAAAGTAACAGCATTCCATGCACCTCAGTGTATAGTCATGCTGGCCAAATGACCACAGAAGTGTATTTGCACCATGCTGGCTCCCTCGGCTAAGAAATGGAGATGAGCACCACTCCATAGAGTTGGATACAACTGGACAGGGGAAACCTTTACCTTTACCTTTGCAATGCATGTATCTCATAGGGGTGTGCAGTCCTTTGGTTATGAAGCCAAAATGGTGCACTAGGGTGGGAATGAGTCCATGCAGAACACCTGTTGGTGCTTCCTTATGGAAATGATGTATTGTTTGGGGCTTTCATATAGGTTGTCTTCAACTTATGACCTGTTGCTTAGTGACTGTTCGAAATTATGACGGACTTCCCAAAAGGTGTTTATGACCCAGTTCCGAAGTTCCAATGGCTGCCCCCCAGGTGGTCATATGACCAATTTTGGGCACTCAGCAACCAGCTGTGACTTCAGACTGCCTTTTCTATGATTCTTCCTGTTTCATGCCATTCATATCTGTCTATCTGTCTGTAATAGATATTTGCCGGTAATAGACTAGCCCAGTGATGGCGAACCTTTTTTCCCTCGGGTGCCAAAAGCACGCGCACGCACGCTATTGTGCATGTGCGAGTGCCTACACCCATAATTCAATACCCCCTGTGCATGTGCGTGTGATCCCCCATGCTGCCCCGCCCCCCATGCATGTGCGCACGATCTCCCTGCTCCCCCGTTTCCCAACTTCGGGTGGGCCCGGTAGGCCCATTTTTCACCCTCCCCAGGCTCCAGAGGTTTTCTTGGAGCCTGGGGAGGGTGAAAACAGCTTCCCCCGCCCCCCCGGAAGCCCTCTGGAGACCGAAAACGCCTTCCCAGAGCCTCTGCACAAGTCAAAAATCAGCTGGCTGGCGAGTACATGCACATTGGAGCTGAGTTAGGGTAACGGCTCGCGTGCCGGCAGATATGGCTCCGTGTGCCACCTGTGGCACGCGTGCCATAGGTTCGCCATCACTGGACTAGCCGAACCAGGGGTGGGTTCCTCCTGGTTTGGACCGGTTCGCCTGAACCGGTAGCGACCTGCTGGTGACATCACGATGACGTCACCAAACCAGATCAGTTGGTGCTGGTCTGTGGGCACCGCCATCTTTTTTTTGAATTTTTTATTATTATTTTTCCTTCTGAGCATGTGCAGAAACCAAGTTCCAGCACTGTACATGCAGTCGTCATAATTTTTTTGGGCTTTGTTTTTTATTATTATTAATTTTTTCGGATTTTTTTGATTTTTCATTATTGCGCATGTGTGCGCAGCACGCACGCTCACCCACGAGGCACGCCCACGCGGGAGGGAGCGAACCAGCAGCGAGGTAAGTTGGAACCCACCCCTGATCCAAACCTAGAATAATAAATGCTGTGTAGCCAAATTGTCTTCATCATCATTTTATTGCCCTGATGGGCTCTTTACTGATAGCACCCTTTGAGGTTTGAGGCCATGGGCATCCTGTTGCAGCCATAATTATGCCATGATGTCATCATACTGGTGACACAAATTATGCACTTTTCATAATAACATCATGATGAGTGCGGCACTACTTGTCTCTCTGTTTCGCCTGCAGATATCCCTCCCTGCGGCTTCAATATTTGAGAATTACACACATTTTATAAATTTCCAGTGGTCTTCAGATTTTCAGAGGACACATTTATATGTATTACTCCATCATGAGGGGTGCAATATATTCACCCAGGAGGCCCATGTACGTTCCCAGTTTTCAGAATATCTCTTTACTGAAATTTGTCTGGTACTGGCAGTTCAAAATGTTTCGGTTTTAGGAACACCTGTTCCAATTTTGCAGCTCTTCCGTACTTACAGTGCCAATATTATGCATTATTTAACTTTTGTGTGACTAATGCCATCATGATGATTTGTCAGATTTTTTGCATGGGCAACTTGATCGTGTTCACAGGAACATAGAAAACTGATGGCAGAAAAAGATCCAGTGGTCCATAGATTCTGTCTTTTGAATTTTTTGTTTGTTCTTGTTTTCTTTTTAATTAATTAATTTTTAAATTATTAATTATTAGTTTTATTTATTTATTTTACTATTATGGTGCATCACACAGTCAGCCAGATGTTCCTACTGGATTTGACATTTTTATCCACGTATTACTTTGTTTATGATATATGTATGTATGTATGTATGTATCAGAGGTGGGTTCCTGCCGGTGCAGTTAATAGCTGTTGTTTGGCGCAGAGCCGAAGACGCTACTGCCGTTCGTGGTGCGGGAGCTTTCCCTGGGCGCTGCCGCCACCCGCATGGACGCCGCCAATTGTGTTCTTTTGCCCTCTGCGCATGCGCAAAGCACCGAACAACAGCTATTAACCGCACCGGCAGGAACAGACAGGAACCCACCTCTGGTATGTATGCATGCATGCATGTGTATATGTATGTATTAAATTGCACAGCCTTAAGATTGAAGCCAGCATCGAAGACCAGAAATTGAGGTTTGACTCTCAGGGCATCTCATCTAGTTTAAAAAGGCACAAATCTTTCAGATTGCATTCACAATATATGTTTACACACCATTTACCTACCTTTCGTGGTACATATGAAGTCACACTAAAGTATAAAATGGTCACCTGCATTGTGTTCAGTAAATCATAGAAGATTCAAATGCATTTTAAGCTTGGATCATAGTGCATAGAATTATAGAGCTGGAAGGAAACCTTGGAGGTCTCTTGGCAGGAACCTCCTACCTTCCCAATGAAATGCTTCTCCAGTCTATTTTTGAAAACCTCCAATGATGGAGCACCCACAACCCCAGGAAGCAAGCTATTCCACTGATTAATTGTTCTCACTGTCAGAAAATGTTTCCTTACTTCTAGGTTGGATCTCTCTTTAGCAAGCTTCCACCCATTACTTCTTGTCCTGCCCTCAGGTGCTTTGAGAATAAGTCAATCCCCTATTCTCTGTGACAGCCCCTCGAGTACTGGAAGACAGTTATCACATCCCCCCAGCGGCGGGTTCCTAATTTTTTTACTACCACTCTGTGGGCGTGGCTTATTTTGTGGGTGTGGCTTGCCAGTCATGTGACCGGGTGGGCGTGGGCCTCGGGAGCTTGGCAGCGGCCGGAGAAGCAGGGGGGCATTGCCTACTCGCAACGCAGCCCCCCCGCAGCAGGAGCAGCAAGACCGCGGCAGCGGTTCTTCTAGGAGGCTCCGTCTGGCCTGAATGCTTCTCCCCATTCGATGATCCTAGGAAATGGGTGGCTCCTGCCACCCATTTCCCCTCCCCTCAGCAGCTCGAGAAGCCTCAAACGTGCAAAAATGTCTAGGATCATCACCGCATGTTCGTGGCTTCTCGGACTGCTGAAGGGAGGGGAATGGAGATAGCTCCTGCCGCCCATTCTTTCAGCATCTCACGCGCTCCCTCAGCCATCCTCCCCTGTTTGGACTCACTGTGCGGTAGGAAGGCAGTGCATGCGCAGTGCCAGAAGCTCGGCTTCTGGGCATGCGCAAAAGAAAATTTTAAAAAAATTTTTTTAAAAAAAAAATGGCGGCACCCAGGCACCGGCAACCGACCGCACCAGTACTGTGACATCACCAGTGGGCCGCTACCTGTGCTATGGAGTGGACCGCACCGGTAGGAACCCACCACTGCATCCCCCCCCTAATCTTTCTCTTCTTTAGGCTGGACCTTTCTAATTCTCTCAACTATTTGTCAGACAGTTTAGCCTAAAGTGACCAGATTTTTTTTTAAGCGGGACAGGGGGGCATTTGTTTTGCCCTCTGCGCATGCGCAGAACGCTGGGCATGTGCAGAGGGCAAAACACAGCAAATGTCGGCGTCCAGGTGGGGGGGGGAGGCGGGAGGCCTTTCCTCGCCTCCCGCCTCCCCTTCGGGAGCCGGCAGCCCTTCGGGAGGCCTTTCCTCGCCTCCCGCCTCCCCTTCGGGAGCTGCCCTGGGGCCGGGCTGGCAAGCAACGAATGGGAGGTGGGAGACGGGGAAAGGAGGCAGCTGGCAGCTTACCTGTCGTGAGCTCCAGGCATCCAAGCGCCGCGGTCTCCCGGTCGCCCGCCCGGCCCCAGGGCAACGGCGGCAGCGAGGCGACGGGGGGAAGGAAGGGGAGGGGGACGAGGAAGGGCTGTTTGCGCCACTGGAGGGGCCGCTCGTGAGCTCAAACCGGCGACGGCAGCGGCGACAGCTCCTCGTCCCTCACCCCTCCACCCGCAACCCAACAGCAGCGGCGCCTCCGAGGGCGGGGCTAGGGATGGGGCGGGGGAAGGCGAGGAGGAGCAGCCCCCCTTCCCCCTCCCCCCAGCAGGCAGCCGCCTCGCTGGAATTCCACCCGACTTGCTTCCGGTACCTCTCTTTTGCTTCCCCTTTTAAGGTGACCAGACGTCCCGCTGTTTCGGCATTCTTTTAAAAAAAGCGGGACTTTTTGAAAAGAATGCGGGACGCGGGACACACGCTTGAAAAGCGTGTCTGTCCCGCCAAAAGCGGGACGTCTGGTCACCTTAGTTTAGCCTCCAGACCCTTCTTCTCTTACATGTGATGTGAACCCAGCCAAAGTCAGGAAAGAGCAATCCCAAACTATAATAGCTGCTTTTGCCTTCATAAGCTTCTTTTGATCCAGCAGTAAGTTTCCTCTGGTTCTACGAAGAGGTGGAGAAGAATAAACAAAAGCCTGTTTTGCCAAGGAGTGGATGGGGGAAGGGGGAGCTGCCTTTAGATTGCAACAGAGCCTGGAAAACCTTGTCAAGGTTACAGGTCCCATTACGGCATTAAGCAATGTGCTTCTGGAATACGCTGCAGGGAGAAAAACTAATATACTTTAGTTAATCGGTAAATATGCACCTTCCATTAGGGCTTCCTGATCTGAGCTAGTAAAATTGGGATGATCATTAAAGGGTAGATTTTGTAGCTCTTCCCTGCGCCTTCATGGTTATCTGGAGATTATAGTCAGATCAACTTTTCACCACCCGTTGATGAGTTTACCTTCATGCTCTGTCCTATACATCGGCAACAAAAATCAGAACACCAAATACAAGCTGGGCGGATACAACTTCGTAGACGACCCTCACTCTGTCAAGGACCTTGGAGTACTCATCTCAAACAATCTAAGCCCCAGAGCTCACTGTAACAGCATTGCCAAAAAGGCATTAAGAGTTGTTAGCCTAATTTTGCGAAGCTACTTCTCCGGTAACATTGTACTACAAACCAGGACATACAAAACCTTTGCTAGACCAATTCTTGAATACAGCTCATCTGTCTGGAATCCACACTGTATATCAGACATTAATACAATTGAGCGGGTCCAGAGGTATTTCACGAGAAGAGTACTCCACTCCTCTGCTCACAATAGAATATCTTATGCCACCAGGCTTGAAATTTTGGGCTTGGACAACCTAGAACTGTGCCACCTATGGTCTGACCTAAGCGTAGTACACAAAATTGTCTGCTACAATGTTCTACCTGTCAATGATACTTCAGCTTCCACCGCAATAATACAGGAGCAAACAGTAGATACAAACTCAAGGTAAACCGCTCCAAACTCAATTGCAGAAAATGCGACTTTAGCAAGAGTGGTCAATGCCTGGAATACACTACCTGACTCTGTTGTTACATCCTCAAACCCCCAAAACTTTAACCTTAAACTGTCTACCGTGGACCTCACCCCATTCCTAAGAGGTCTGTAAGGGGCGTGCATAAGTGCACCAGCGTGCCTACCGTCCCTGTCCTAATGTCCCCATTTATTCATACCCATTTCCTGTATTCATGTCCGTGTTTATATTTATACCTGTTATCTTGTACATGTTTGACAAACTAAAATGAATAAAATAAATAAATAAATAAATGTTGCTAGTAGGAATTGGAACAAGAGCCCTGGAAGAAATCTGGAAGGTTACAGGAAGCAGATTTCGTGGAAGAGGAAATTGTCTGCTGTTCAGGCAAGCTGTTTTGCTTTCGTGGTAATTGACAGGACATCAGAGATAAATTTAGTTTATCTCTGGCCACCGTCCTATTTCTCTCAATACTCAGCCTGTACATTTGGATATGTGAGACAAGCAAGGTTATGCAAAAGCATATTGCAATGTTATTCCATATTCCACACTGCCATAGATTGGAGGATTATGGAGTGTAGGGGGATAGAGGTGCTTACGGACCTTGGACCATCAAATTATTCAGACTGGATAATGGAAAGAGATTGGCAAAACAGATTAGCAGAAAAAGTGGGATGGGAAATTTGATATATTTTTAATTGTGGACAGTTAATTAAATTAAAGGGTTTCTGTGAAAGATTTGAAGATGATGATGTATATTGATTATAGTAAAATAGAACAGTAAATGGAATGTGAAAGGGCAATTTGTTTTATTTTTAAAGACAACTGAAATTAAATTAAACTAATTAAATTATGAGAAGTTGAAATATAGTGGGACAGAAAATATGAGAAATGTATGTAGTAAATATGATAGTTAGTTGATGTTATTGTAAGGGATTAGGAATTTAGGGCAATTAGTAATATTATGTATGTATCAAGAAGAAAATAAGTTACCGTATTTTTCAGAGTATAAGACGCACCGCAGTATAAGACGCACCTTAGTTTTGGGGGAGGAAATCAAGGAAAAAAGGCCTCTGCCTCCCAGCAATTTGCCAAACAGCAAACAGCACAGATGATATACACCGTTTGCTGTGTATTTCTGTGCATGTGTGCCTGACCCATAGAAATAGCAAAGAATTGGAGAAATGTACATTATGGCAGTATATTAATCCCAGAAAGTTTTCTTAAATGTAATCACACTAACTTCTCCCAATTATTTAAATAGATCTACTCCAAACATGACTAAGTCATTAACTCAGCTGCCTTATTTTAATACTAATACTTAATACTAATACTTAATACTAAAACAAGACATTTCAGATTATACTTTTACAGATCTTTAAAATTGATGTGGCTTTCTGGAAGTATTCTCTGCTATTTAAAAGAAGATACAATCGCACTGGGCCTCTTCAGAGCAAGCATTTATTTTAAAAAGCTTCTTCATTTTGTTAAGTTGTCTAGAACAATAATAAAGCAGTCTTTAAAAAATAAGTCTAATAATTTGAACACTCTACAAACATTTAACAAAATAACATATTAACAGAATCTGCCTCTACCTAGGATAGAACTCACAACCTCCTGATTGTGAGGCAAGAGCTCTACCTCTAGGCCATAGCAGCTATAGCTTACCTCTTTGCAATTTCAGCAGTCTAACATTGCCAGCAGTTTATTTCCCAGGAATTTGTTTCATTACAGCCACCGTAGTTAGTTTCATTTCACCAGGTGGCTTGCAAGTCTCAGTCAGCTGTAGGTCGGGAGGCAGATAATCTCTTCTTGTGCCCTGTTTGCTGCAAAGAGGTAAATTGCTGGCAGGCAGAGGCCAAAGGGTGGGGGTGGCTGGGTGGGGCTACATTCGGTGTATAAGACGCACCCAAGTTTTCACCCTCTTTTTGAGGGTAAAAAGGTGCATTTTATACTCCAAAAAATATGGTAAGATAAAAAAATATGTAAGGAGAATATCATTGGTTGAAATTGAAACAGAGAGATGATATGAAATGGATTATGTATATGGAAAGCTATGTAAGATTGATCCAGACAACACTTTGCTCATAAAACATACAATGTTGGAAAAAATAAAAAAAACCTTTTTATTAAAAAAAATGGAAAGAGATTGTGAAATGATCCAAAAGGGGTTCTCCAAAAGAGTGGGTGGATATTCTTTAAAATGCCAACTACGCTAGTGTAACAATGCTTATAGCTTACATGTCATAAGAAGATTTTGTAGAGGAGGAAAGGTACAGGAAAGGGCAATTGTTGTTATTAAAGGAATAGTTTATTAAGAAAGACTTTGGGAGTGGTTAATTGGGAGAATTGGGGCAGAGTGTGGCATGGGAAATGGGGAGAAAGGAATTGTTAGGACTCCAGTTCCCCCACTGAAACTAAATGGTGGGAGATTCAGGATCAATAAAAGACAGTACAAGTAGTCGCAAATTATCACTGGTTGTTTAGCAACCGTTCAAAGTTATGACTTTCGTCTTCAAGGAAAAACAAAGAAAGTAGCAATAGCAATAGCACTTAGACTTATATACTGCTTCATAGTGCTTTACAGCCCTCTCTAAGCGGTTTACAAAGTTCAGCATATTGCCCCCAACAATCTGGGTCCTCATTTTACCGACCTCAGAAGGATGGAAGGCTGAGTCAACCTTGAGCCTGGTGAGATTTGAACAGTTGAACTGCTGAACTAGCAGTCAGCTGGAGTAGCCTGCAGTAGCTGCATTTAACCACTGCGCCACCTTCAGTTGGAACCTCTTGAAAAAGCACCTTTTAGGACAATCATAACCTGGATGATTGAGACTCTCTATAGACAAGACACAAAGCATTTTCAGTTGGAAGGGGTTGGACAGTATTTCATCATTCCCTCCTTTATGGATTGTTAAATGAAAACTTTTTTAAACAATGAAGGAAACCAGATTGGGAGAATCTGGCATGTGCAGCCCTGTCTCCTCTAGGAAGATCCAGTTTATCCCACAGGTGGGTTCCTCCCAGTTCGGACCGGTTCACCCGAACCGGTAGTGACCCGCTGGTGATGTCACGATGACATCATGGAACCAGTTCGGTTGGTGCCAGTCTGTGGGTGCTGCCATCTTTTTTTTTTTGAATTTTTTTTTCCTTCTGAGCATGTGCAGAAGCCGAGTTTCCAGCATTGTGCATGTGGTCACCATCTTGTTTTCGGCTTCTTCTTCTTTTTTGAATTTTTTTTTTTAAAAATTTCTAAGCATATGCAGAAGCCAAGTTTCCAGCACTGTGCATGTGGTCACCATCTTTTTTTTTCGGCTTTAAAAATTTTTGGGGGGATTTTTCAGCACTGTGCATGCGTGCGCGCGCTTTGCGCACTCACGACCATGCGGCGTGGGAGGAAGCGAACCGGCAGCGAGGTAAGTTAGAACCCACCCCTGGTTTATCCACTATGGATGGCCATTTGTCTGGTAGAGGGTCTACTACTTGAGCAAGGGGCTGGATTAAAAGACCTCCAAGGACCCTTCCAAATCTGTTACTCTAATTCTGTATTTATTTATTTATTTATTTATTTATTTATTTATTTATTTATTTATTTATTTATTTATTTATTTATTTATTTAGTCAGCCATGTATAGGATAGTAGTTGTTTGTATAAACATAACATAAGTAAAAAAGTAACGATAAAAGAGGACAATAGGACAGTAGGATAGGCAAGGTAGGCACAGAGGTGCGCTTATGCACGCCCCTTACAGACCTCTTAGAAATGGGGAAAGGTCGACTGTAGACTGTATCTGTAACTAATATATATTCCTAGCATATATGAAGTGAGAGTAGTGGTTATCCAAAGTAAACATTTCTTGCTGGTGGCGTCCACTTTGTAGAATAGCCTCCTCTTGCCGCCAGAGGTCAGGATTGCACCGATGTTGATATATATTTATAAACAAGGTGGTCAAAACAGTTATTTCTCAGAGCTTTGGAATGTGATGTTGCTCAACAATGGACTGGTGATAGTAGCTTTAAATGACTAACATTTATTTTATCACAATGTCCTCGGGATGATAGTTTCTAGCTGATATCTCCTTACCTTGCAGATCTGGAGTGTTAGAAGTAGACACTCGTCAATGCAACTTCCCCATTTCAGAATACAAGGGAAATGTACAAAATATATTTCTTGGTGCATGTGTGTGATTCTCTGTGTGAGAATGGGAAGAAGATTTGTGAAATCAAGTATGAGACTGGTGTGTACTTTGTAGGGAAAAATTTAACCAAGGGAAGACCTACTCCTGCCTTCCTCTCCAGATGTGTAGGGCATTTCCAATAATCGCCTCCCAGCATGATATTGTTGTGACCCAGCACCGCAACCCCCCAGAAACACACACACACAGTCGTTGGGAGGCAAACAAAAAGGTTCCTTTTACTAATAAAGTTTCTTAGTAAAACTCAGAGGGTTTAGAAGTCCAAAACAACACAAACGGAAAGTCTTCAGGAATAAGGTTCTTTGGGTTACGTGAGGGTTAAATAGCACACAGACAAAAGTTCAAAGCAAGACTCATTAATTCTTATCTGAACAACTTGGCTGGCTTCCCGGAATAAAGCTGGCAGAAGCTGGTGATAAGATTCCCAAACAGACGTAGAAACGAAACTCTGGATTTGCTGCGGTCAGTGAATTGTTGTTCTCAGCAATGAGCACTAATTACCATGGCCTAATATAGCCACTGAAGGGCGTGGCCCAATTAGCCCTCACTGCTTCCTCCTATTGGACCGACGCTTACTCAGCCAGTCCTGTCTTCTGGCTGCTCTGCGTGCTCTGGCATTCAGCATGAGTTCTTCATCTCCTGATGAAGAACTCTGCTGCGCAGGTGCAGAAGGTCCTGGGAGATCGTCCTGCTCTGGCACCGAGTCCTCATCACCAGCCGTCTCTGGTGCCAGGCACATAGGCTGGTACTGCTGCACCATGAGCGGCTCCGCGTCCTCCGGATCCTCCAGACTCGGCGCCGGACGCGGCCAAGGCACAACACTATCCCTCACCGCAGGGCCCTTCCCCCGGGTCTGTCGGTCCGGATGCGGCCGGGACGGGAATTGAGCGTGGAAGGCCCGGACCAGATCCGGAGCATGCACGGCGGTCGCATCCTCCCATGTGAAATCTTCAGGGCCGTACCCCTTCCACTCAATGAGGTACTGGAACCGGCCCTTCATCCAGCGGGAATCCCGAATACTGGCAACTTCGTATTCGGGTGGGTCAGCGGGAGTGCGGATCACAGGCTGAGGCGGAGCGGGAGGGCGGAGCGGACAGGCAGGACGTTCGGGAACAAGGAGGGACCGATGGAAGACGGGGTGGATCCTGAGAGAGCGGGGCAACGTCAACCGGTAGGCCACGGGGTTAATGACCGCTTCCACCGGGAACGGACCCAAGAAGCGGTGGTCAAGCTTGCGAGCCGGTCGGTCGGAGGGGAGATGCTTCGTGGACAGCCAGACACGATCCCCGACCGCCAGAGGTGGAGTTGCTCGCCGGGAGCGGTCCGCGACCCTCTTGTAATCTTCCTTGGCTTTATTCAACGAGCGTTTGACCAGTTGGTGAACGGCCTGGAGCTCGGACAGGAATTCCTCTGCCACAGGAACAGGAGAGTCTAGGAGCGTGAGCGGGAAGAAACGGGGGTGGTAACCAAAGTTGGCAAGGAACGGAGAGGCGTGCGTGGAGGTGTGCTGAGAGTTGTTAAAAGCAAACTCGGCCACGGCAAGGTATTCCGCCCAGTTGTCCTGCTGCTGGTTGACCAAACAGCGCAGGTACTGTTCAAGGATGCCGATGACTTTTTCAGTGCCCCCGTCAGTCTCCGGATGATGCGCTGACGAGAGGCAGACTTGGACCTCCAGGGCCGCCATCAGACCCTTCCAGAACTGGGCCGTGAACTGGGCTCCCCGATCCGACACGACCCGATCCGGCAGACCATGCAGGCGGAAAACATGCTGGATAAACATGCGGGCCGTGGCACGAGCTGTCGGCAACCCGCGACAGGGGATGAAATGTGCCATTTTGGTCAGCATATCGACCACTACGAACACGGTCGTGAAGCCGGCGGACGGGGGCAAGTCCGTGAGGAAGTCCATAGAGACGGCCCCCCAGGGTCTCTCAGGCGTCGGCAAGGGCTGCAGCAGGCCCGGCGGCGCTCCAGGGGCGTACTTGGCCTGGCGACAGCGAACACAAGACGTCACATAGGCCTGGACGTCATCACGGAGTCGGGGCCACCAAAAAGTCCGAGCCACCAGGTTCAGAGTCTTGAAAAGGCCGAAGTGGCCAGCCGCAGGGCTGTCGTGGCACTGCTGCAGGATCAGGCCACGGAGCGGACCGGCAGGAACGTAGAGCAGGTCCCGGAAACGGAGGAGGTCGTCCGAAAACGTCCAAGGGGACTCAGGCCCTATCTCCTGCCTCCGTTGTGCTGCGTAGGCGTCGTGTCGCTGCGCCTCCCGGATCTGTCCTCGGAGGTCCACGGGATCCTGGGTAGCTGCAAAGGACTCGACGGGCAGGACCGTCCGGGGTGGCAGCGGTTCCTGGGTTTGGGCGTATTCCGGCTTGCGGGACAGCGCGTCCGCCTGCTGATTCCGGCCACTCGGGATGTACGTAATGCGAAAATTGAAGCGGGAGAAAAAGAACGACCAGCGTATCTGGCGCTGGTTGAGCTTCCTGGCCGTCTGCAAGAACTCCAGGTTCTTATGGTCTGTGCGCACCTCCACTTGATGACGAGCCCCCTCGAGGTGGTGCCGCCAGGTCTCGAAAGCCGCCTTGATGGCCAGCAACTCCTTCTCCCAGATCGTATAATTGCGCTCCGACGAGGTTAATTTCCGGGAATAATAAGCGCAAGGGAAGAGATGGCCGCCATCTTCCCGGGTCTGGAGCAAGACGGCGCCCACGGCAATGTCGGACGCGTCCGCCTCCACAACAAAAGGGCGGTGAGGGTCTGGGTGCTTGAGGATCGGCTCCTGCATGAAGGCATCCGTGAGGATCTTGAACGCCTCCTGTTCGGAATCGCCCCACCGGAAAGGGACTTGTTTCTGCAGGAGTCGAGTGAGAGGCGCGGTCAGAGTGGCGAACCCCGGGATGAAGGTCCTATAATAATTTGCGAACCCCAGGAGTCGCTGAACGTCCTTCACCCGGCGCGGGGGTTGCCAGGTTTTCAGGGCCTCGACCTTGCCCCGGTCCATGGCGATGCCTTCTGGCGAAATCCGATGGCCCAGGAAATCCACAGTTGTCTGAAAAAACTGGCATTTCTCTAATTTCGCGTATAGCTGGTGGTCTCTCAACCGCTGCAGGACTTGACGGATATGTTGGATGTGGCTGCTCCGGGACGTAGAATAAATCATAATATCGTCCAGGTACACGACAACGAACTGGTCCAGCAAATCTCTAAAGATGTCGTTCATGAAATGCTGGAACACAGCCGGAGCGTTGGTCAAGCCGAACGGCATGACCGTATACTCAAAATGACCGTAGCGGGTTCCGAACGCCGTCTTCCACTCGTCCCCCTCACGAACACGCACCAAATTGTAAGCGCCACGTAAGTCCAATTTGGTGAAGATGGTCGCCGAGCGGAGGCGTTCCATCAACTCCGGGATGAGGGGCAACGGGTACCGGTTACGCACTGTGATGGCATTCAACTTGCGATAATCGCAGCACAGGCGCAAGTCCCCGGTTTTCTTCTTGACGAAGAGGACGGGGGCAGACAAGGGCGATGAGGAGGGTCGGATGAAACCCCTGGCCAGGTTTTTATCGATAAAGTCCCGCAGTGCGGCCAGTTCGGGTTCTGACATGGAATAGAGGCGGCCCACAGGGAGCGGAGCGTTGGGAATCAGATCCACAGGGCAATCGTAGGGCCGGTGCGGGGGCAACTGGTCCGCCTCCTTTTCGCTAAACACATCAGCGAAGTCTGCAAACTCAGCTGGGAGTGAAATGTCCGGAGGGTCAGGTACCGCGCCCGCACAAACCTGGCGCGTATGGTCCACACACTGGAGACTCGGGAAGGCAATGAAGTTCTGGGACCATACAACCTGAGGGTCGTGGGTGCGCAGCCACGCCAGTCCGAGAACCAAAGGGAAATGGAGTCCCGACGTCACGTAAAACTGGATGGCCTCCTCGTGCCGTCCAATGCAAAGGCGCACCGGCTGCGTGATGGCCTTAATCGGACCGGACAGCAACACCCGGCCATCGATTGTTTCCACCCTCATCGGCGGGTCCACGGGGCACAGGGGAACGGCAAGATGCTGGGCGAACGCCTCGTCAATGAAATTGGTGGTTGCCCCGGAGTCCACCAAAGCGTGTGCAGAGACGCCGCGGTCCCAGTGGTCAATAAAGACCTTGGTGTCCAAGAGCAGATGCCGCGGAGGACCGGGATCCACGTCAGCTGAGCCGGAGTCCTTCGGTGTGCATGCCCGACCCAGCGTCTCCGCTAGGCCGGGCGCTGGCCGTTTCCCGACGGCGATGGCTGGGACAGTGGAGCAGGACCAGAAGCGGTGGGCCCCCGACCCTTCCTAGGGCACGAGCGAGCGAAATGGCCCGGGTCGCCGCAATACAAACACAACCCCCCTGCCCTGCGTCTGTCCTTTTCCGCGCCGGTCAAGCGGGGCCGAACAGCGCCAAGGTCCATAGGCTCGTCACGGGGAGCCGGGGCCGACGGAAGTCCACGGGGAACAGGAGGTGCCTGAGCAGCGCGACGTGGAACCAGAACAGCGGGGACGTCAGGTGGCGCGAGAGGCGCCGGAGCAGCACGGCGTGCGTTCCTCGCTTGCAACCGGGCATCAATTTTCAAGCAGAGCCGCACCAGTTCTTGGGTGGTTGCAGGAATGTCCACGCGTGCCAGCTCATCCTGGATGCTGTCTGCCAAGCCCTCCTGGAAGGCATCCAACAACGCTGCCTCATTCCAGGCCGAGTCTTGGCTGAGGAGACGGAACTCACTGATGTATTCCCTGAGTGGTCTCCGGCCTTGCCTCAGCTGCCTTAATTGCCTGCACGCTGTCTGGGCCTTAATTGGATCCGCGAACATCTCCTCCAAATGAGTGCAGAAACGCCCAAAGTCCTGGAGGAGGGGACTGTTCTGGACCAGTAGAGGGGTGGCCCAACGTGCTGCATTTCCAGACAGCAGGCTAATTACAAACCCCACCTTGTCCCGGTCGTGGGGGAAATCCTCTGGCCTCAGAGACATGAACAACTGGCACTGGCCCAGGAACGCCGGGAACATAGCCTCGTCACCATGGAACTTATCCGGCATGGCTATCGGGCAGCGTGTCCGTTGGGCTGGGGCCAACGCAGGAGCAGCTGCCAACTGATTTTGCTGCCTTGTTAACTGAGCGTTCATGATTGCCAGCTGCTGCCGAAGTTGAGCATTCTCGTCCTGAAGCTGCTCCATGATGCAATCTGGGCTTGTGTGTGGTCAGTTTGGGCTGAGAACAAACTGTTGTGACCCAGCACCGCAACCCCCCAGAAACACACACACACAGTCGTTGGGAGGCAAACAAAAAGGTTCCTTTTACTAATAAAGTTTCTTAGTAAAACTCAGAGGGTTTAGAAGTCCAAAACAACACAAACGGAAAGTCTTCAGGAATAAGGTTCTTTGGGTTACGTGAGGGTTAAATAGCACACAGACAAAAGTTCAAAGCAAGACTCATTAATTCTTATCTGAACAACTTGGCTGGCTTCCCGGAATAAAGCTGGCAGAAGCTGGTGATAAGATTCCCAAACAGACGTAGAAACGAAACTCTGGATTTGCTGCGGTCAGTGAATTGTTGTTCTCAGCAATGAGCACTAATTACCATGGCCTAATATAGCCACTGAAGGGCGTGGCCCAATTAGCCCTCACTGCTTCCTCCTATTGGACCGACGCTTACTCAGCCAGTCCTGTCTTCTGGCTGCTCTGCGTGCTCTGGCATTCAGCATGAGTTCTTCATCTCCTGATGAAGAACTCTGCTGCGCAGGTGCAGAAGGTCCTGGGAGATCGTCCTGCTCTGGCACCGAGTCCTCATCACCAGCCGTCTCTGGTGCCAGGCACATAGGCTGGTACTGCTGCACCATGAGCGGCTCCGCGTCCTCCGGATCCTCCAGACTCGGCGCCGGACGCGGCCAAGGCACAACAGATATTTAGTTTTGGAGGGCATCATGTTGAAGAAGACATCTACTGGAATCTACTCATGATGGTAAGATTCCCCCTCAAATATTGTTTGCTTCTGCAACAGCTGAAAAGAAATTCTTCCTTCCTGTACAAAAACTAGGATTCACTTTCTGTGGTTTAAATGCACTGCTGGGAATCTAAGGGCTAGCTCTCACTCCAGTTAAGGCAGTGTTTCCCAACCTTGGCAACTTGAAGATGTCTGGACTTCAACTCCCAGAATTCCCCAGCCAGCGAACGCTGGCTGGGGAATTCTGGGAGTTGAAGTCCAGACATCTTCAAGTTGCCAAGGTTGGGAAACACTGAGTTAAGGGTAGACGAGATGGGGCATTCATGGATTATTTCAGTGTGAATTTTCCTAATATTATACTTTTCAGCTAATACACAAAGTCCTCAACTTATGATCACAATAGAGCCCCAAATTTTTGTTGCGAAGCGAGACATTTGTTAAGTGAATTTTGCAACCCATTTTATGACCTTTCTTGCCACAGTTGTTAAGTGAATCACTGCAGTTCTTAAAGTAGTAACACCAGTGTTAAGTGAATCTGACTTTCCCATTGATTTTCTTCTCATAAGGTCACAAACAGTTATCACATGACCCCAGGATACTGCAATGGTCATAAATTGAGTCAGTTCCCAAGTGTCTTAATATTGATGAAGTGACCATGGGAATGCTCCAACAGTCGTAAGTGTGAAAAATGGCCCTAAGTTACTTTTTTCAGTGCCATTGTAACTTCAAAAGGTTACTAAATGAACTGTTGTAAGTTGAAGACTACCTATGTGCAAACCAGGATACAGTTCTTCAGTTTAAAAAAAATGCATATACAAAAAATCCACACCCATATAAGAGAGAGGGGGTGGGTGGGAGGGAGGGAGGGAGAACTCAGGATAGGCTAAAAAGCAAAATAATGCAAACAATAATACTTCCTCCTGCAGGAGATTAGAGATTACAGCAGAATACAAAATGAACAATAAAATCAGATAAAATGATCCAAAATAAAGCCACCTGTTATAAAACAAGACAGCAATAGAGTAACCAAAAATTCAATAATAAAGCATTTTATTTATTTTATATATACATACAATGTATTCTTAGTAAAAATAACATTTTGTATTTTTGAACGCATTAAATTGCATGCAGAAATACATAGTTGATGCATAGAAATTTTGGTACCATCTTTTTTTTTTAATCTCAATCTAAGAAGAAACCCAGTTTATGAATGGAGAAATTGAGTGTCACTCCTTCCTACCCATAGCCCTGTGGAATGCTAGTGTGAATACCCAAAGTGTAGAAGCTGTAATGGAAATATTGACACAGCCTTGGTCAGCTGAGGAATGTCCAGCATTTTGGAATTTGGAAGTAAGTTTTACTGCAGTTTTACTGCATCCAAAGAAGTCAATGATTTACTGTGGATTATCAATCCTTCACGTCTTCAGGCTGTCAGCAGTTTCTGAGTTCAAGTAGACATGACTTCCTCATTATTTTGGCTTCTGATCCTATTGGAAAATTAATTTGGACTGTGTGTGATGGAGATGGGCATAAACCCTACCCTAATATTTTCAAATCTTGAGCATTCCTAATCTTCGCCTATAAGAGATGGATTGTTCACAAGAAATGAATATAAACACAATTCTGGTGACATCTGCTGGTTGATTGAATTATCAGCTCTCATGTGAGCTGGGGAGTTGAGCAATTCTTTCATTAGAAGCAACCCAAATGGTCAAATGATGCACGACCTTTCCTGTGGCTCTTGTGTGTAAAAAAGCAGACACTTAATCACACAGACAGAGACACAAATTCAGACAAATAAACCACCTTGACTTTTTACTCTCTTCTATGCAGTGGTGAAATCTACTTACCTTCCTTACTGGTTTGGAAGCACACTATTTCTATTCTATTCTATTCTATTCTATTCTATTCTATTCTATTCTATTCTATTCTATTCTATTCTATTCTAAGCACTCGCTTCGCGGAGGCATGATGCCATCATGCATGCTTTTTCACTCTCTGCACATGCACAGAAGGCTTTGTGCATGTGCAGAGGGTTAAAAAAAGAAAATGGCGGCATCTGGGAAGGTGGGCAGAGCCTCACGCTGCCGCCGCTACCAGTTCTCCGAACCACCAGCGGCCGTTACTACCGTTACACCCGAACCGGTAGCATTTCATCCCTGCTTCTATGAACACTTCTGTGACTATGAAGATGTTTATTAGTGGGTTGGGCATTGGATTCTGTTTCAACTGACAAAATATTGTAGAGTACCTGAAATTTTTCCTGTTTCGATTGACTTCAATTTAGAGATGGAGTCCCGTCCCCCGCTGATTTTATTCTGCTAGTCGTTGCCAACCATAGGGATGGTGCTCATCTCTGTTTCAAGGCCATTGAGCCAGCATTCTTCAAAGATATTTCCATGGTCATGTCACCAGCATGACATCATGAAGCACTGTTGCATTCCCATTGAAGTGATACCTATTTATCTACTTGCATTTGCATGCTTTCAAACTGCTAGGTCCGTGATGGCAAACCTATGGCACACGTGCCACAGGTGGCATGCAGAGCCCTCTCTGTGGGCATGTGAGCCATTGCCCCAGCTCAGCTCCACCGCACATGCGCGTGTGCCTCCCACTGGTCAGCTGGTTTTTGGGTCTCTGCCGCAAATGCATGTGGGGCGGAGCACATATGGTAGATGTTTGTGTATGCGTGGGATCACAGATGGATGCGCAGGGGGTGAAGCGCACATGGGGCGGGCACATGTGCAGGGGTTGGGATGTGCACATGGGGGTCGCACATGCATGTGCGGGGGGTTGCACGTGCATTGTATTATGGGTGCGCAGCAATGAAAAGGTTAGCCATCACTGTGCTAGGTTGTCAGGAGCTGGGACGAGGTCGGGAGCTCACTCCATCATGTGACGCTTGGGTCTCAAACCTGGGCTGCTGGCTTTCCAGCTGACAAGCCCAGTATCTTAACCACTGAGCCACCACGCCACCTTAATTAGAGATGAAGAGTAACAACATATAAAATAAATAAGGGGGGATTAAAATATGAATAGATATTAGAGATTAGTATTGTTCTTACTTCAAGGTCTTTTAATGGATTAAGTTTTATGAGATGCTGGTGAGCTCATCCCCAAATTTGTTGACCTGTCTTGAGGCTATTCATTCATTCCCAAAATCTTTCAGAAAATCTTCAAATATTTTCTTTGTGTGAGATTTGGGCAACATTTATATATATTGTAATGAAATATTTTTGGCCACCCAGGGTTAATGTAAGTATTTTAGCCCCATATGGATGATGCATTGCTGAGATAGTAAATAATAACTGCCCATTGGCTTCTGCACCCTGTAAGGTGTTGTTCTGTAAAATCTATTCTTTACTTTTTCAAGGAAAATTATATGAGCAATTTGCAGTAGTTAAGACCTTTTCCTGTTTGCGGCTTCCGGATGTGGTTTTTTTTTCTTTCCCCATTCTCCGCTTGGTTAAAAAAATGGTATTCCAGCCCACAAAGAGGAAGGTGGAGGATATCCTTTGAGTTGTTAATGAAATGATTAAATGACCAATTCCAGTATTGTTATCATTTGTCCATTTGGCAGATAAAATGAAACATTTAGCTTCAACCAGATTCACCTAAATCAGGGGTGTCAAAAAAAAAGGCCCGGGGGGCCGAATCCGACCCAAGGGGTGCTTAGATTTGGCCCGTGGGACCAAACCAGCAAAGGACCGGCCCATGGTGCCTCTGGGTTGCAGGAGGCCATCACAGCTGAAAACAGAGCTTGGGAGCCTGTTTTCACTGGCAAAGAGCTCGGGCCACCACAGGCACCCCCTAGTGATGTCAAGCTGGCCATGCCCACTCTGCCCCCCCCAAAGTCAAACACAACCCTGATGCGGCCCTCAATGAAACCGAATTAGACACCTTGTTTCTCCCAAAGGGCAGGCAGTGCTAAATGAATTGGATCAGTAGTCCAGAAATTTGGAAAACTTTGATAAAGAAGAATATTTGTAGCTCAGCATTGAAATGAGGGGTCTTGATGTTCTCTGAGCACATTTGTTTTCTTGCAGATGTTTCATTATCCAAACTAGGTAACATCATCAGTCCTAGAATTGATAATGATAACTGGTTTGGGAAATGAAACTTCTGCAAGAAAACAACCAAACAACCAAGTGCAGAGAGCGCCAAGGACACTCATTGGAGCAGTCTTTTTTTTAAATTGATTTTTTATTAATTACATTTCTTAGTGCTTATTAAACATCATGTTGTCTGGGTGCTTAATTTGCTTAACGATACTGATTATATACTCAATCTCCACTCCTTTTATCCAACCACTGGTAAAATAGATTCCATGTTTGATAGTATTCTGTGTCTTCTTTCTGCTTAATTTTCAATGTCAATCTATCCATTTCTGCACAGTCTAGTATCTTCTTAATTATCTTTTCATCTCGCGGTGTTTCTTCATTTTTCCAATGTTGTGCAAATATAATCCTTGCTGCTGTTACAACATGTAATATTAAATACCTACTTTCCTTATCTAATTTTTCTGATATTATATCTAATAAAAACAGTTCAGGTTTAAAATCTACACGATGTTCTCTGAGCACATTTGTTTTCTTGCAGATGTTTCATTATCCAAACTAGGTAACATCATCAGTCCTAGAATTGATGATGATATCTGGTTTGGGTAATGAAACTTCTGCAAGAAAACAACAAAACAACCAAGTGCAGAGAGCACCAAGGACACTCATTGGAGCAGTCTTGATATCCCAGAGGTGGGTTTCAGCAGGTTCTGATCAGTTCTGGAGAACCGTTAGCGGAAATTTTGAGTAGTTCGGAGAACCAGTAAATACCACCTCTGACTGGCCCCACCCCATCTATTCTCTGCCTCCTGAGTCCCAGCTGATCGGGAGGAAATGGGGATTTTGCAGTAACCTTCCTCTGGTGTGGGGTGGGAATGGAGATTTTACGGTATCCTTCCCATCCTTCCCGTGGTATCCTTCCCGTGCCACGCCCACTAAGCCACACCAAGCCCACCAAGCCACGCCCACAGAACCAGTAGTAAAAAAATTTGAATCCCACCACTGTGATATCCAAGAAAAACTTGTAAATGCTGACAGAATTGACAAATGCCGGATGTACTATTTTTGTGTTTCTCAGTCTTGGCTGCTTGAAGATGTGTGGACCTCAACTCCCAGAATTCCCCCGTCAGCATATGCATATTGCTTTATAGGGAATTCTGGGAATTGAGGTCCAGACATCTTCAAGTAGCCAAGGCTGGGAAACATTGCTCTGTCCTTTGCACATGGGGATAATTTTGTTCTGTTTGAGAAGCAAGAACTAATTTTTATTTTTATTGATTTATTTGTTTGTCAAACAGGTATAAGATAACAGATATAGGAATAAACATGATTGTGAATACAGGATAAGGATACAAATAAATGGGGACAGTAGGACAGGGACGGTAGGCAAGTTGGTGCATTTATGCATGCCACTTACAGACCTCTTAGGAATGGGGCAGGGGCGGGTTCCTCTTAGCTGGCTACCAGTGCGCTGCGCGTGCATCATCTCATTGTGCGTGTGCACGCTCGCCTTTGCGCAATTTTGCTTCCTGCGCATGCACTGAAGCAAAATCTTGTGAGGGGACGCACGTGCGCGATTTTGGTGATTTTTTGCTTCCGCGCATGTGCGGAAGCAAAAAAATAGCTGAAATCTTGCACACACACGTGTCCCCTCGCAAGATTTTGCTTCTGCGCATGCGCAGGAAGCAAAAAAAGCCCAAAAATTCCAGAAAAAAGATGGCGCCTCGTGATGTACCGGCGAAGACAGCACCGGAGCCGTCGCGCGCAAATTCTGCAATCGGCCGGCCGCTACCGGTGCGACAGAGTAGACCGCACCGGTAGGAACCCATCACTGGAATGGGGTACTCCCCAAGTTCCCCGGCACACATCTTCAAGTAGCCAAGGTTGAGAAATACTATACTAATGTGTGTCTTTTGCCTGCGTTCTCTTCTGACTTCCTGTTTGGAGCCTTAGCCCAGGGGAAGCAGCGTTCAGGGTTAAGCACCATTAGCTAACTTTTTATCTTCACTTCAGGAAGTTTGCTTAATGCTTAGGCTCTGGTGGGCCCCCCTCCCCTTCTTTCCCACCTGAAGTTTTGATCAACAGCTAAACTCAAGCAAGAACCCTCTGTTCACAACTGTATTTAGCAGATAATTCTCATTTCTCTCCAGATACTGGCTCAAAGAAGACCACTACATATCTTTTAGCATTATCTTTTAACAGAGTGAGAAATCTGCCTCAAATGACAGATGCTGGGAGGTAGACAGCTAAGAGGAAACTCTATGAGCTTTTCCCTGCACTTCCTGAATTAATAATCTGCTTTTGTGTGCAGTGAAGGACAGATCCCCTCACTGACAGAAGACCCAGTTAGCAACAGCAATGTCTGTTGTAGTCCCTGCCTTGTGAAATATTTCCCCCCTCGGCAGTAGTGGGTTCCTACCGGTGCGCTCTCCGCCTTTCTTCGCCGCCGAGCCGAAGACGCTGGCGGCGTTTGCGGCGTGGGCTTCCCCCGCCCGCTTTCCCGGGACGCCGGGATGCCGCCATTTGCGTTCTTCTGCACTCTGCGCAAGCGCTGCTTGCGCAGAGTGCAGAAGAACGCAAATGGCGGCATCCCGGCGTCCCGGGAAAGCGGGCGGGGGAAGCCCCCGCCACAAACGCCGCCAGCTTCTTCGGCTCGGCGGCGAAGAAAGGCGGAGAGCGCACCGGTAGGAACCCACTACTGCCCCTCGGAGATTAGAATGGCCTCAACCCTGTTGGTTTTTCACAGTTTTAAAAACGTGGCTATGTACTCAGGCCTGGGGCTCAGAATCAGGGGTGAAATTCCAAAATGTTCCCTACCGGTTCTGTGGGCATGGCTTGGTGGGCGTGGCAGGGGAAGGATACTGCAAAATCCCCATTCCCACCCCACTCTGGGGCCAACCAAAGGTGGTATTTGCCAGTTCTCTGAACTACTTAAAATTTCCGCTACTGGTTCTCCAGAACCTGTCAGAACCTGCTGAATTTCACCCCTGCTCAGAATTTGCTAAGGGCCTCATTATTTGGCTTTACTATTAGTTGATTAACCATCATGGCTGCTGTTTATACATTTATTTTGTGGATGCTTTTATTATTTAGTACTTTTAAATTAATTGTTTTAGAATTTTAGAATTGTAAGCCACCCAGAGTTACCTGGTTAAGCTGGGTGGCTATAGAAATTGAATAAATAAATAAAATATATAAAGCCAGTCTTAACTGTACTATGAGATCCAGGGCAAGGAAAGATTCAAACCATGTATGTATGTATGTATGTATGTATGTATGTATGTATGTATGTATGTATGTATGTTACACCATTTGGTTCAGAATACTTTTTTCCTTGTTTTCCTCCTCTAAAATCTAGGTGCGTCTTATACTCCGGTGCGTCTTATACTCCGAAAAATACGGTAATACACTTTGTCATGGCTAACTGACCGATAGCCCATTCAATTAACTGAATTTTAGCACTTAGACTTATATACCGCTTCATAGTGCTTTACAGCCCTCTCTAAGCGGTTTACAGAGTTCAGCATATTGCCCCCAACAATCTGGGTCCTCATTTTACCGACCTCAGAAGGATGGAAGGCTGAGTCAACCTTGAGCCGGTGAGATTTGAACAACTGAACTGCTGAACTAGCAGTCAGCTGAAGTAGGTTGCAGTGCTGCTTTTAACCACTGCGCCACCTCAGCTCCTCCTTTCAAGGGTCTCACAACCCAAAAAATCATCAGCTAACAGATGGGTTGGGTTTGCACAAGATGTTAATATATGAGCAACTGGTTTGTGGGTTTAGTGGGCTGTGAGGACACAGCTTCCATCCGGAGTCACAAGGAGAAGATTCAGTTTACTCAGATTAGCAGTTCCTCTCTTAATGTGGCTCTTTTTTCACCCAAATCTGCTCAGCATCTAAAGATGGGCTCTTCTGCTTGTCTCCACAGGTTTATAATCCTAATTTAGCTTATCTAAGATGCCCATGGACACCTTGTCTTCTCAGCCATTTGAGAGAAGCAGACTGCTTTTCTCACTGACGTGTGAACATGTTGGATGGAGGGGAACCTTGGAAATTCTGTGGCCAGTACACAGGCGGCTTTTTACAGGAAATGACTGAGCAAGGCTAAGTTCCTCCTCTTGGAGGCAAGAGCAAAGCTGACGCTCCTTGTAGAGCAACAGACAAGTGCCGGACCAAGGTATGGGTTTCTGCAACTAATCGGCGGTATTGACCAGGAAGATGGCTGAAGGAGTGATCCCAGACCTGCCACCTCAATCCCCTGCCTCTGTCAAGGCTTACGGAACCATGGAATCAGTTGAGCAACCTCAAGGATCATCACAGCCACCCACCATAAGGGCTTACATCGCTATTGCTACGCTTTGTCTTCTGAACCTGGTGAATTACATGGACTGGTTTCTTGTAGCAGGTAGGGTGGATCCCATTTACAATTACTTCATGGCAATAGCACCCAGAATCTGGGTTTAATGATGGGCTGAAAACTTCCTTGCAGTTTGGCAAAAATAAATATAATAATATTAATAAATGTAATAAATATAACAACAACAACAACAACAACAACAACAACATGGTTGATACCTAGGTTGCTGGCAGCAACCCGTATCAACCATCAGCGCCAGTCAATGATATTTGTGATAGATTTTTAAATGGTCAGTTGACTGAGTTTCATGTTTAATGAATGAAAGAGATAATACTAATAGTTTAATTTAATTAAATGGATTTGTATGCCGCCCAACTCCCTAGGGACTCTAATACTAATGCTTAATCTTCATTTTAATCTTATTAAAATGAATACTAATACTAATACTAATACTAATACTAATAATACTAATAATACTAATGTTAAAAATACAAGTTACCTGTATCAGAAAAGTCATGGGAACATAAAGAGGAAAAAGTTGTCTAAAATGAGAAAGTGAAGATCTTGTGGAACTTTTGAATACAGACGGATCGTCATTTGTAACACAACCAGAGGTGGGATTCAGCGGGTTCGGACTGGTTCGGGTGAATTGGTAGTGAAAATTTTGAGCAGTTTGGAGAACCAGCAAATCCCACCACTGGCTGGCCCTGCCCCCGCCCGCTCGCCCACCTGCCTGCCGCTTTCTCCGTCCACCTGCTCACCCTGCCCACCTGCTTGCTGCTCGCCCTGCCCGCTCCCGCCCGCTCCCGCCCGCTCCCGCCCGCTCCCGCCTGCTCCCGCCCGCCGGCTCCTGCCCGCCCGCCTGGCCCTCCCTGTCCAATCACTCCTCATTTCGCCTCCCCGGCATAACTGTTGCTTGTTTGGCTCCTCGCTTATATTGACCACACAGTCTCTGCGGGCCAGCCAGCTTGCCTGCCTTCCCACCTGGCGCCCACGGCCCAGCTGATTCCCTTGCCTGCTTTTGTGGTTCCCCAGCTGTCACAGCTCGTCTACGCCCTCTCCGGTTCCCTCACCGGCTTGCCTGCTTTCCTGGCTCCCCAGCCATCACAGTTCGCCTAGGCCCTAGCCTAGACCACGTGGCACTCGCGGCCCAGCTGCTCTCCAGCTTCCACACTCCCAACCTAAGCCTTTGCCACTCCCTAATTAGGTAACTTTCTGTTTTACTTACATCTCACCCCAGGGCCGTTGAATGCATTCCCCCTGGGAAATCTACACTCACTGTCCACCCTCGCCTAGAGAACTTTGCCCTGGCTTCAAACTATACCCTCCCCTGGGCTGAAGTAATTTACCCAGCCTGTGGCCTGTCATGCTCAGCCAATGGGCTGTGGGGGGTGGCAGCATGGGCGGGGGGAAGCAGGGGCACGGGGTGGGCTGAAGCAGTTTGGGTAAGGTTTTTTCCTTACTGTCCAATCCATAAAGCGCTGCAGCAGAGAGAAGCAGCCGGGTTGGGCCATTGTCTCAGGAGAACACGTGGAGCGTCTCCCCAAGTGCCTGAGGTTCGCTTTGCTGCGAATGATGCTCTCCCAGCAAGAGCAGCACATGGAGCCACTCCACGTGTTCTCCAGGTCAGCAGCTGTTTTCTCTCCACCGCTGCTGTTGCTGGGAAAGTGTCTTGTGCAGCACAGCGAAATTTAGCAACTGTGAGTTGCCGCTTTGGGTCCTGTAAGTCCCATCTGGAAAGCGCTGTGGCAGAAAGAAATAGCATTCAACCTGGCTGCTTCTCTCTGCTGCAGCGCTTTCCAGATGGAACTTAGAGGAAAGCGGCGGCTTATGGCTACTAAATTTCACTGTGCTGCACAAGACGCTTTCCCAGCAAGAGCAGTGATGGAGAGAAACAGTTGCTCACACAGAGAGCACATAGAGCGTCTCCCCGAGCGCCCAAGACATGCCCAGCACCAACAATGGCTGCACGAAGCGGCCGCGAGATCAAGCAACATCTTGATGGGTGGGAGGCCTGAGAAAAAATTCCTCCCCTGAGGGCTGCCCTCCCAGAGCGCCACTGCTGCCGCTCTGGAGTTCTCCTTCCGCCGCCACTGCCGCCACTCTGGAGCTCGCCTTCGGGATGGATCAGTAAGTTCTTGCTTTGCTCCCTAGGAAGGGCTCCGTAGTGGAGGACTGTGTGCCCAGACCAGATGCTTTCTCTCAGGCCTCCCACCTCGCATAGGGCAGCGGGAAGAGGAAGTGTATGGTGGGGAAGGCTGCCTGCAGTTCTTGCAGCCAAAGCCGGGATGTCTACGAACTTGCATATATGTATGAGGTCTTCTGCCTTGAGCAGAAGGTTGAACTATAAGACCTCCAAGGTACCTTCTGATGGTAAAGTCTCCAAAACAAGGGAATTTGCAGAGAGAGAGAAAGAGAGAGAGAGAGAGAGAGAGAGAGAGAGAGAGAGAGAGAGAGAGGGAGGGAGGGAGGGAGGGAGGGAGGGAGGGAGGGAGGGAGAGGGAGAGGGACGGAGAGGGATATATATATATATATATATATATATATATATATATATATATATATATATATATATGTGTGTGTGTGTGTGTGTGTGTGTGTGTGTGTGTGTGTGTGTGTGTGTGTGTGTGTGTGTGTGTGTGTGTGTGTGTGTGTGTGTGTGTGTGTGTGTCTTCTTGGGGGTGCATTTTGGAGAAGTATCAAGAGAAATGCTAAAAGGGCAATCAGTTTGGGATTAAATTCCAAATGAAATTGGGTCTTCAATTTCAGGGTAAGGAGAGATGAAGAACTTTCAACTGCAGGTTTCTAAAAATCTTATTAAAATGAATGTCTAGAGGCAGCTTTTTAACTCATTAGTCCAGATGGAGCAAAAGAGATAGGGCCCCAATGAGGGTCTTAGCTATTTAGCTCAGAAATAATGGAATAACAGAGTTGAAAGGGACTTTGGAGGTCTTCTAATCCAACCCCCTGCTCTGGCAGGAAAACTGAGGATGCCAAAATCTGAGTGGATGGCCTGGGAAAGGTGTCAGAATAACAGAATAACACTTAGAAGGGACATTGGGGGGGGACCCTATACCATTTCAGAGAAATGACTGTCCAGTCTTTTCTTAAAATCTTCCAGTGATCAAGCACCCAGAATGTCTGGAGACAAGTAGTTCCACTGGTTAATTGTTCTCACTGTCAGGAAGTTTCTCCTTAGTTTTAGGTTGCTTCTTTCTTTGTTCAGTTTCCATGTATTGCTTCTTGTTTTGCTGTCTGCTTCTTTGGAAAATATATTGCCCCCCACTTCTTTGTGGCAGCCCTTCAAAAGCCTGTCTTGTGACCTGCCTATCACACTCTTGGGCAAAGCATGTGAGCCATTTCCTCCTTTCAGTGGTCCATGAAAGTACATCTATAGTATGTAGATGCAGATAATAAAGTTCAAAAAAAGGTGAACAACATTTTTACAGAACTATAGCTACATTGAGCCCGGGTGTGACAAGAAAAAATAGGAGGCAGAGGGCTATTGCAAATCCATCAACCTGTAGAAGAAGAAAAATGAAGTTTGAATGATTATGTGAACCAAAGTACAGAAAAATTGCTGCAGGCTGTGAAAACGGAGAACATTATAAAAACAACAGAAACAAAGGCAGAATATAAGGAAAAACAGCTGGATGACAGATTAAATACAGTGGTACCTCGAGATACGAGTTTAATTCGTTCTGTAAACTTGCTCGTATGTCAATTTGCTCGTATCTCAAAGCAATTTTCCCCATTGAAATTAATTGAAATGCCATTAATCCGTTCCAGCCCCCAGGCTGGCTGGCTGCGCTGGCTGGGCTGGCTGCTAGGGGTCTCTCTCTCTCTCTCTCTCTCTCTCTGTGTGTGTGTGTGTGTGTGTGTGTGTGTGAGAGAGAGAGAGAGAGAGAGAGAGAGAGAGTGTTTTCCTCCCACTCACTCTAGGAAACCCAGGCAAGTCCAAGCGTGCTCTCGGCTAGGCTGGGGGGAGGGAAGGCAGATCGGCAGTCCTTTCCTTTCTCTCTGCCTCCTCCCCCCCCCCCCAAGAGCCCTACGGACGCCATGATGGCTAAGCTAAAGGGGGAAAATTCTCTTTGATATTCAAATCTGGCTGAAGGTTTCCTCCCTTTCAGAATGTTGCAGAAATGAGTGGGTCATGTGCAGCCGGCTGTTCCTCGTATCTCAAATGTTGCTCGTATTTCAAAGCAAAACTTCGCTTGCTCGACAGCTCGTATCTCAAATATCTCGTATGTTAGGGCACTCGTATCTCGAGGTACCACTGTAGATGGAAAACCATTGCCTATTATGCCATAAGAGGATCAGAACTAAAATATAAATAATCTGAATCAGGGGTGGGTTCCTCCCGGTTCGGACCAGATCGCCCGAACCGGTAGTGACCCGCTCGTGACGTCACTGTCGGTGCCATTCCATGCACGCCGCCATCTTTTTTTTGGATTTTGTGCGAATTTTTCCCCTTCTGCGGCTTGAAAAAGGGCCCGCCCGTCCGCAGGTGAATTCTGACCTTTATTTCTTCACCTGAAGCACAGCTGATGAGCTCCTTAGCTGTGCTTCGGGCTAAATCCTGCTTCTGAGCATGCGCAGAAGCCAAATTGCACGATGAAACGTCGCGATGCGAACCGGTGGCGAAGGTAAGTGGAACCCACCCCTGATCTGAATGCTATCTTCTCAAAAAATGTAAGACTACAGTATCAAATGTAAACATCCAAGAGACCCAGTTTCAAAAACTTGACTCAATGTTTATTGGGAGGTCTAAGGTCAGCTTTATATTTTGCAAGATATAATAAAGTCATTTTCTGAATTCATAAAATCCACCGATCTATAAACTAATCAAAGATTCACACAGTATGTTAAGCCAGAAAAAGGCTAACCTAAGTTAAATCTAACTAAATCTAATATGTTGTTTGAAAGCAACCTCTAGGACAGGGGTGTCAAACTGGTGGCCTGCGGGCCGGATACATCATGTGCAGCCACGTCCACCCGAGCTCCGTGAAGGGGGAAAACGTTGTGAAACGTCTCGTGACAGCAATGTGATGCTGCGAGTTTGACACCCGTGCTCTAGGACTTAAAAGAACATTAGGAGAGTTTTATCTGGCTAAAGAGAATTAAGACTGTTCTGTTTCAGTCTAAACTTAACATCCATTATTTTGAGGCTAAAATGTAGAGTGAGGTTATTTTTTATTTTTTATTTCAGTTAGGTATCACCCAACTTCAAACTGACTCTGACTAGCTCAAAGTATAAGAACAAGATTAAAAAATGAATAATGTATATACAAAACAGTAAACAAGATGGTGAATCTAGTGCACAACACAGAAGCTTATAACACACACAAAAAGGACTCCGTTCACCATAACCCAGAGTCTAGGAAAAGAATCAGGTGCTTACTGTTTTTTTGCTGTGAAAATCCTGGGGTCAGGATAGGACAACAACATCATGAATTAATCTATTCCATATCATTTTGTTTCAGGTGTGCTTCTGGATATACAGAAATACTTTAATCTTACAGACCAGACTACGGGCCTGTTACACACTGGTAAAACAATTCTCTCTTCCAAGATTAATAACCTCTCTTAATTTTTTGGTTAAGTCGGTACATACATTCTGAAAGTAAATTACTTATTACTGTGCTTTTAATTTGCAAAATAATGGAGAAAACAAACAAGGCAGAGGTGGGTTCCTCCCAGTTGAGACCGGTTATATAGAACCGGTAGTAACTTGGCAGCCTGGGTCGCTAGAACCGGCAGCAACCCAGGCCTGCCACACCCCTGAACCAGTTCTTTCGGCAGCACCATAGGCGCCGCCATCTTGTTTTTTGCTTCTGCGCATGCTGAGAAGCTTTGTTTTAGCACTGCACATGTGCAAAATGTGCGTGCACCCGCGCATCACATCAGTGAGTGAATCGGCAGTGAAGAAAACCTGAACCCACCCCTGAAACATTTAAATGTAGGGGCAATGGAAGCCAATATAACACATTAGTTAGAACAGATTTTGCTGGCAGGTCTTCTAGATGTATTAGGATGACAAAGCCCAGAATTCATGGCTTTTCTGCATTGGAATTCTGGGAGTTGAATTCTCAACCCATTTGTAAGATAGATTTTGATCACTATGATATAAAAAAGAAGTTGAAACTCTAGAAAGACTGCAGAGAAGAACAACAAAGATGATTAGAGGATTGAATGCTAAAATATATGAAGAATGGTTGCAGGAATTGGGTATGTCTAGTTCAGTGTTTCCCAAACTTTTGACATATGTGTACCCCTTCTATAATTTTCGTAACGCTGAGTACCCCTCATAAAAAACATATCCTTTAATAAAAATCAAAATATATTTATTTTTTATTTTTTTGGTACATACGCAAAATAAAATTTGTATTTTATAAAAATAATCAAAATCAGTGGAACTTACTAAAGCATAATAACAGGCGTCCGGAACTATTAAAGAAGTAAGTTATCTCTGTAACAAAGTGCAGTATATTCATGCGGTGTCACGCCTCACAAGACTGTCTAACCGTTACATAACACTGCAATTCTCCGGCATTTAAACAGCTCCACGGCTCAACGTCAACTGTTAATGTTCCCGCAGTTTAAAAATGGCTGAACCCGAGCTGAGCGAAGGATGCACAGAAGTTTCTGCCATAATGAGTTGCGATACGATGTACGATGGCCCCAGTTCCCATGTAAAAACTGCAATACGCGCCTATTTCTTTCCTTGTTCTGTGGGCGCAGCTAAGTACGGTGCAGTGGATATTCCCACATGATCCCCACCAAACTCCAGTGCAATGCGTACCCCCACCAAACTCTTCCCGTACCCTGGGGATACACGTACCACACTTTGGGAAACACTGGTCTAGTTTAATGAAAAGAAGGACCAGGGGAGATATGATAGCAGTGTTCCAATATCTCAGGGG
Source organism: Diadophis punctatus similis (assembly GCA_023053685.1). Classification (NCBI taxonomy): domain Eukaryota; kingdom Metazoa; phylum Chordata; class Lepidosauria; order Squamata; family Dipsadidae; genus Diadophis; species Diadophis punctatus. The sequence continues at coordinate 17,059,063 of JALIGW010000001.1, read as the reverse complement.
TTGTCACAAAGAAGAGGGAGTCAAGCTATTCTCCAAAACACCTGAGGGTAGAACAAGAAGCAATGGGTGGAAACTAATCAAAGAGAGAAGCAACCTAGAACTAAGGAGAAATTTCCTGACAGAACAATTAACCAGTGGAAGTTGTGGGTGCTCCAATACTAGAGATTTTTAAGAAGACATTGGACAACCATTTGTCTGAAATGGTATAAGGTTTCCTGCTTGTGCAGAGGGTTAGACTAGAAGACCTCCAAGTTCCGTTCCAACTCTGTTATTCTGTTATAACACACGGTATCAATGATATACAACAAGAGGGCCAAGGTGGATACCCTGAAGAAGCTTAAAGGTTATTATCCAAGTAAAGGAGCAATGATCTGACAATATCAATACCACCCAAAATCCAATTTCCAGATTCCTCTTGTCACAGAGCCATCCAAAAAATCTAGATGGGTCCAATGAGGCAGGGAAGGGCACATACAGCCTTCTAAATGGTGTTCAGTAAGCATCCATACATCCTAGACAATATGGCCAGTGGTTGGCAGTTGTAGCTTAATGACACCTAAGAAACCTGTCCTACATCATCCCTGTGTTTGGAACCCAGGGCAACTTCTAATTCAAAGCTAGGTCATGGTCAGATCATTTCCTACTGAGGCTGGATTTCACGACCCCATTCCTCCCCCGCAGGGAGGCGGGACCGACTAGGTGGTTCCGCCCCAGGCGCCTGATGGAGCCAGACGGATTCCAGAGGGAACTTGGGGAGATACCTGAAACCCTGGTACACAGTTCGGCTGACTCCCTGGTGGCTGCTTGGAACATCGCAGCATCAGGGGCGTTAGACCGAATTGCGCCTAAGCGACCTCTCCGTGGCAGTGGATCCCGGAAAGCTCCCTGGTTCACCGAGGAGCTCCGGGAGATGAAACGCCAGAAGAGACGTCTGGAGCACCGCTGGAGGTCCAGCAAGACCGAATCCAATCGAACAGTATTAAGAATTTACATCAGATCTTATTTAGTGGCGATAAGGGCGGCAAAACGATCCCATTTTTCCGCTCTTATTGCGTCCACAGATTCTCGCCCAGCCACCTTGTTTCGGGTGACTCGCTCCCTCCTTGCTAAAGGGGGGAGCGAGGAACACTTGCAAGGTAGAGCTGAGGAATTTGCAGAGTTTCTGTCGGATAAAGTCGCTCGGATCCTGTCGAACCTGGACTCTGGCTGGGCAGAGTCCATGGAGTTGACTGGGGCAAGTCTTAGTCCACCGTTGTGGGAGGAGTTTGGGCCTGTTTCTCCTGATGATGTGGACAGAGCCGTGGGGGCGATGGGGGCCTCCACCTGTTTATTGGACCCGTGCCCCTCCTGGTTGGTCTCGGCCAGCAGGGAGGTGACACACGGCTGGATCCGGGCGGTGGTCATCGCTTCTTTGGGGGAGGGATCCGTAACGCAGTCGTTAAAAACTGCTGTGGTGGGACCCCTCCTGAAGAAGCCTTCCCTGGATCCAGCTGATTTGAAGAACTATCGTCCGGTCTCCAACTTACCTTTTTTAGGGAAAGTTGTGGAGAAGGTGGTGGCTACTCAACTTCTGCGACTTCTGGATGAAACAGAGCATCTAGATGCCTATCAGTCGGGTTTCAGGCGCGGGTACAGTACAGAAACTGCCTTGGTCGCTCTGATAAATGATCTCTGGCGGGCCCGGGATGGGGGAAACTCCTCTATCCTGGTGCTACTTGACCTCTCAGCGGCTTTCGATACCATCGACCATGGTATCCTTCTGCATCGTCTCGGTGAGTTGGGAGTGGGAGGCACCGTTTTACGGTGGTTCTCCTCTTATCTCGCCGATAGGATGCAGTCAGTGTTAACAGGAGGGCAGAGATCCTCCCCTAGGCCCCTGTTATGCGGGGTGCCTCAGGGGTCGGTTCTCTTGCCCATCCTATTTAACATTTACATGAAACCGCTGGGTGAGATCATCCGCAGACATGGGGTGCGTTACCACCAGTACGCTGATGACACCCAGCTGTACATCACCACCCCGTCTGACTTCAGTGTGGCAGTTGATGTAATGTGCCGGTGCCTGGACGACATTAGGATCTGGATGGGGAGGAACAGACTCAGACTCAACCCTGACAAGACTGAGTGGCTTTGGGTATTGCCTCCTAAGGACTACGACAACTGTCCCTCCTTGGTTTTAGAGGGAACGAAACTGATTCCCTCGGACCAGGTCCACAACTTGGGGGTCCTCCTAGATCCACAGCTAAAATTGGAGCATCATCTTACTGCTGTGGCTAGGGGGGCCTTTGCACAGGTTCGCCTTGTGCACCAGTTGCGGCCATACTTGGAGAAGGAGGCTCTACTCACGGTCACTCACGCCCTTGTCACCTCCCGTTTGGACTACTGCAATGCGCTCTACATGGGGCTACCCTTGAAGAGTATCCGGAGACTCCAACTGGTACAAAATGCGGCTGCGCGTGCTGTGGTGGGTGTACCAAGGTACACCCATGTGACACCTTTACTCCGCCAGCTGCATTGGTTACCCATTTGTCTCCGGGTCCAATTCAAGGTGTTGATCACCATCTTTAAAGCCCTTCATGGCTTAGGGCCGGGTTATCTCTGGGACCGCATTCTGCCTCATACTTCCCTTCGACCGGTTAGGGCCCACAGAGTTGGCCTCCTCCAGGTCCCATCGGCTAAGCAATGCCGGCTGGCGGGTCCTAGGGGGAGGGCCTTCTCTGTGGCAGGCCCCGTGCTCTGGAACCAATTTCCTCCAGAGACCCGAACCATCCCCACCCTGCTGGCCTTCCGAAAAGCCGTTAAGACGTGGCTTTTCCTGCAGGCAGGGGGCAGAGCTTAACTCCAGCTGAACTCCCCCCCGGGTATGCTTGGTTGTTGCATGGTTGTTTTTATATTGCATTTTTAATTTTTATATTATGTTTTTAAATTTTGTTTATTGGTTTCTTGTATTTTCCTATGCTGTACGCCGCCCTGACTCCTTCGGGAGTTGGGCGGCATATAAGAAAGCCGAATAAATAAATAAATAAATAAATAGCTAGAGTCAAAAGTTCTGTACTGGTTCTATGATATGACTCATATAGGGAGCCATGCCTGATTTTATTACCTTTTTCGCAGCAGTTGTTAAGTGAACATGGCAGTCATTAAATGAGTTCCTCAATGGACTTTTTCTTTGCTGGAAACCAGAAGTAAACACCAGAAACAGACAAAAAGTGTTGAGAAATACAGTCACATGACCATACTTTAAATGGCCATAAACTGGATTTAAAAATAAAAAGGATATTTGCTTAACTGAATGCATGCATACAGATAATCCTCAACTTACGACTGGTCACTCAATGACCATTTGAAATTATGTTGGACTTCCCAAAAGCTACTTACGACACATCCTCAAAGTTATGACTACCAATAACCTATTGGTGAGGGTCAAATCTCAACAGTCTTGGACTTTTTGTCATCATTCTCTCAATTTTCCAAGTGAGCCAGCCCTGTAGAAGAAACAGATGCCCTCTAGATCTAAAGGTACTTTTGTTAGAACAGCTATAGTAATAGTATCTTCAATCATATATCTATATAGATATATAGATATATCCATATATCTATGTATCAATACAGGTAGGCCTCGACTTACGACCACAATTGAGACCAAAATTTCTATTGCTAAGCAAGACATTTGTTAAATGCATTTTGCCCCATTTTACAACCTTTCTTGCCACAGTTGTTAAGTGAATCACTGCAATTGATAAATTAGTAACACTGCTGTTAAGTGAATCTGGCTTCCCCCTTGACTTTGCTTGTCAGAAGGTCACAAAAAGTGGTCCCATGACCCCGGGACACTGCAACCGTCATAAATATGAGTCAGTTGCCAAGCATCTAAATTTTCATTACATGACCATGGGAATGCTGCAATGCTTATAAGTGTGAAAAATGGTTACAAGTCATCTTTTTCAGTGCCTTGTAACTTTGAACGGATAATAATAATAATAATAATAATAATAATAATAATAATAATAATAATAATAATAATAATAATAATAATAATAATAATAATAACAACAACAATAATAACAACAATAATAACAACAACAGAGTTGGAAGGGACCTTGGAGGTCTTCTAGTCCAACCCCCTGCTTACGCAGGAAACCCTACACTACTTCAGACAGATGGTTATCCAACATCTTCTTAAAAATGTCTAGTGTTGGAGCATTCACAACTTCTGGAGGCAAGCTATTCCATAGATTAATTGTTCTGTCAGGAAATTTCTCCTTAGTTCTAAGTTGCTTCTCTCCTTGTTTAGTTTCCACCCATTGCTTCTTGTTCTACCCTCAGGTGCTTTGGAGAATAACTTGACTCCCTCTTTTTGTAGCAACCCCTGAGATATTGGAACACTGCTATCATGTCTCCCCTAGTCCTTCTTTTCATTAAACTAGACATACCCAGTTCCTGCAACCGTTCTTCATATGTTTTAGCCTCCAGTCCCCTAATCATTTTTGTTGCTCTTCTCTGCACTCTTTCTAGACGTTTCGACATCCTCACTAAATGAATGGTTGTGAATCGAGGACTACCTGAATATATGATAAAAGTGCAGCTTTAGTAGCGAGTAGTACCTAGTACTTAATATTACTTAGTAGTACTTAGTAGCCAACAATGATTCCCCAGAAGGGAGTTTTGTACCTAAGGTGTCGCTACTAAAAGGCCCTTTTCTTGTCATTATTCCTCATGCCAGTTATGCAGATAAAAACATGAGCATGGCCATTTTATTGTAGATTAGGTTTTAGTATAAGAAATGCACTTTTGTCTCCCAGGATCCTAAGCCTTTTAGGGACTTGGTTTTTAAAGTTAACAATTTGAAGAGAATCCAGCAATTCACAGTTGCCAGGGTGGAGCACCTTAAGTATTGACATTATGGGATTCCACTTAGCTGGAATTTTCATGGGATTCCGCTTAGCTGTGTTCTTCATCAACAGTAGCATCCGTCTCATCTTCCAGGATAAATTCCAGGTGAAACAGACCGTGATAAATCTAGTGTGAGTTGACAAATGCATTAAAATGACAGTTGTGTTGAAAGTCAAGTGAGATTGTTCATTATTACTCTCCTTTCTTTTCATGGCAGTTTTCATTCTCTGTTTCTTGTTCTCGGCTCCTGTTTTTGGATACCTTGGGGACAGATACAATCAGAAAATAATCCTCAGCATTGGAATATTCTTCTGGTCAACGGTTACCTTTTGTAGTTCCTTCATTCCTGCTTCGGTAAGAGAGATTATTTGCTTCGGTGTATTCCTCTCTGCTCCATTCTGGATCAAATCTTTGTCCTAGTGCCGATCTGTTTAAATATTTAGAGATTACAGAGGGCGTGTATCAAGGTCAGCAATATGATGGCTGAAAACTCTTATCACATTGCCAAATTCTGTGCAGGAACACAACATCCCACTGAAGATTTCAATGTCTTCACCTAAGATTTCCAATATCTTGTGAGGTATGTTGATGATGGTGATAATCATTTGTTACATTTCTATTCTGTCTTCCCTGCAGAAATCAAGATGCCATACATCATGCTCCCCCCAAATTTAATTAATAATTAATTAAAATGGGATTTGAAATACACAGTGGCTTTCTTGGAAGAAGTATTCAAGTAGCAAAATAAGCTGTCCAGTCCTTCATTGTCCTTGTTTCTCGGCCCTGTCACTTTTGCATACCGTATTTTTTGGAGTATAAGACGCACCTTTTTCCTCCCTAAAAGTGGCTGAAAATTTGGGTGCATCTTATACTTCGAATGTAGCTTTTTTTCCAGCCCTAACTAGGTGCTAACGATCTTCCCACCTCTTACCTTGCAGGCTTTTTCATTGTTACTCTCTCCAAAGAATGTTTTTCCAGCCATAAGTCTTTGCAGAATTTTTTTTCATTGCTCTACTTGCTCCGAATAAGTTTTTTTTCTAGCCCTAACCAGGTGCCAACTATCTTCCCAGCTCTTACTGGCTTGCAGGCTCTTTCATTGTTATTCTCTCAGAAGAAGGTTTTTTAAAGTCCTAACCAGGGGATAAAATAATGTGCTGAAGCTGCTCCAAATAAGTTTTTTTTTAGCCCTAACCAGGTGCTAACTATCTTCCCAACTCTTACTGGCTTGCAGGTTCTTTCATTGTTATTCTCTCAGAAGAAGGTTTTTTTAAGTCCTAACCAGGAGATAAAATAATGTGCTGAAGCTGCTCCAAATACGTTTTTTTCTAGTCCTAACCAGGTGCTAACGATCTTCCCAGCTCTTACCGGCTTGCAGGCTCTTTCATTGTTACTCTCTCAGAAGAAGGTTTTTTTAAGTCCTAACCAGGAGATAAAATAATGTGCTGAAGCTGCTCCGAATAAGATTTTTCTAGCCCTAACCAGGTGCTAACTATCTTCCCAGCTCTTACCGGCTTGCAGGCTCTTTCATTGTTATTCTCTCAGAAGAAGGTTTTTTTAAGTCCTAACCAGGGGATAAAATAATGTGCTGAAGCTGACCAGACTAAGGATGCTAGCCAGATGAATACCTGGTAGGCAGATTGTTTTCCCCTATTTTCCTCCCCAAAAACTAAGGTGCGTCTTATACTCTGGTGCGTCTTATACTCCGAAAAATATGGTATTTTTATCCATAAATCCATTTTCTTTTATTTCCACACAAATTCATTAATTAAATAATGGAAATGGACATATAAATAGTATACAATGCATATTCTAAAAACTGTTGGGTCTTAAAATATGCATTTCTAAGGATATTTTCTTGTTCTGAATTTCCAAAAGTATAATCTTTCCATTTATTTATAAATATAGATTGGATTCTCACATTGCATTAGGCCATTGATTGTAGCAGATATAATAGCTGGATCTTAAGTCCTGCTTTAAGTTTTCATAATATTTAGTGGTGCTAGGAATTGTTTGTGTATTTAAGATCTAAATCTCTTTTGTATTCTGATGTTAATTTGCTAATAATTTTCTATTGGGTTTTTAATAATGCATTATTGCATGCGTCTCTAGAAATAAAACATATTTCTGGTTTAAGTTATTCAGGTCAGAAGTAGGAAGGGACTTATGCATTTCTGACAAACAGCAACTACTTGTTAACAACCTCAGTTTCAGATCAAAATAGTAGGACAAGCCCAAACTATATGAGTGTTTAGTGTTCCACCTTTTGAATAGCTTTTTTTTAGCAACATGGCAGTGATAATAAACCTTTAGTAAATGTTTCCAAAGTGTCCAGTATATATAAATATATTTCTTTTTGTATTGACCATACTTTATGATTGAAAGATAATAATTTCACAACAAAAAGCTGCAGAACAATCATTCACGCTCATTATTCTAAAGATTGCCTAATTTTAATCTCTTCTCTTTTCCCCCCAACCTTTTAGAAACAACCAATTATTTTTCATCCTGGGGACAATAATTTTTAAGGGATCGGTCAACATTTTTGGCTCAATTTTCCAAGGGTGAAAGAATTGAAAGCCACATTTTACTACTTAATCTCTCCCTTTTCTTTCAGGAAAAGTTAGTCTAATAGATACAAAAATTATATGGATTTTTGTGCAATCTTCCTCACACCTGTTAACCAGAGTTTAATATAGAAGCATGCTTGAATAGAATAGGGAAAGAATACATAGAGAATAGATACGGATCAGTGTGCACCCATAAGGAAATGATTGCAATTAAAGTTTTAAAAAATGTAACTAGATATTGGTGGGCGTGACTGAATGTGCCCTTTCCAAATTCTCATCTAGATGCCCTGGCTGTTTTTTATTTCACGGGGACTGGTGGGTTCCGGTACCTCCAGTTTCTCCACCATAGCACCCACCATCATTGCTGACTTGTTTGAGAAAGACTATCGGACATGGATGTTGTCAGTCTTCTACATCTTCATACCTGTTGGAAGGTAGATCTAACCATGCTCAAAGACTGAACTTACAATTAGTAGATATATCATTCTGAGCAGGAGCGGGTTCCTAATTTTTTTACTACCACTAAAGGTAGTGTGGCTTGCCGGCCATGTGACCGGGTAGCCGTGGCTTCTCAGACTGCTGAAGGGAGGGGAACTGAGATAGGTCCTGCCGCCCATTCCCCCTCCCCTCAGCAGCTCAAGAAGCCTCAAACGTGCAAAAATGCCTAGGATCATCACCGCACGTTCGTGGCTTCTCGGACTGCTGAAGGGAGGGGAATGGAGATAGCTTCTGCCGCCCGTTCTTTCATGGTCTCACATGCTCCCTCAGCCATCCTCCCCTGCTTGGACTCACTGTGGGGTAGGAAGGCAGCGCATGCGCAGTGCCGGAAGCTTGGCTTCTGGGCATGCGCAGAAGAAATATTTTTTAAAAAAATGGCGGCGCCCAGGCACCGGCAACCGACTGCACCAGTACTGTGACGTCACCAGCGGGCCGTTACCAGTGCTATAGAGTGGACTGCACCTGTAGGAACCCACCACTGATTCTGAGTCATATTTATATCTTGCTTCTTATGCAGGAGTTCAAAGCATCATCCTTAATACTCAAACTTTGATTTTATCTCATTGCAACCTAAACCAAGGGACAGCAATTAGTCTAAGGTCACCCAGTAAATTTAATCACTGAACTCATACAGGGGTGGACTGCTCCGGGTTCGCCCGGGTTCAGGCGATCCTTTAGCAAAGATTCTGTGCAGTTCGGCGAACCCCCAAATCCCACTCATGGCTGGCCCCTCCCACCCCACCCCTCCCCTCCCCTCCCACCCTGCCCCTCCCAGGAGTCATCCACATGGCCCGTTTTGGATGCCAGATAAGTGCAGGGCCCACACAGAGGCTCGGGGAGGGTGAAAAATGGGCCTCCCGGAGGCTCCGGAAGGCCAGAAAAGGGCTCATTTCCGGCTTCCGGAGGCCCTCTGGAGCCTGGGCGAGGCCATTTTCACCCTCCCAGACACTTGAGGAAAGCCTCCGGAGCCCGGGGAAGGCGAAAACGCCCCCCAACCATGGTGCAGGATGGCCACGCCCACCCAGCAACTGGGCAGAGAACCCGTTGCTAAAAATTTTGAAGCCCACCCTGAACCCATATCCATGGCCTCTTCTTATATAGGACTCCTTGGGGGAGTGGAGTGAATTGTAAGGAATGGGTTCTTGGATTCAAAATTGATGGGATGTGGAGGGTGAATAATGGATAGGCTGTTATCAGGCCTTGAGCCAGAGATCTGTCCTCCGTCATTGAACCTTGATTCCTGTGATGGAAGGATCTTCTGGGGGTGACTTAAGTGATATGCAGTCTTTCTCTCAATACAGGTAGTCCTCAAGTTACAACCATTCATTTAGTGACCATTCGAAGTTACAATGGCACTGAATTTCCCCCCCCACACACACACACTTACAACCATTGCAGCATCTCCATGATCATGTAATCAAAATTTTGATGCTTGGCAACTGGTTCGTATTTGATGATGGTTGTACTATCCTGGGGTCTTGTGATCACATTTTGTGACTGTCTGACAAACAAAGTCTGTGGGGAAGCCACT